>CM029117.1:18236779-19436779 GCA_016859345.1 Istiophorus platypterus
CAATGGTGATTGTGAAAGAGTCATTGAGGCTTCTGTGGATGAATCACTTTGAGGACTTGTTCTTGTTGTTTGAGTATTCTGAGGGGTTGAAGCATGTGTGGCAACAGTAGCAGTGGAAGAAGGTGAAGAGCCCATTGATGTACTTGTCGTGGTCGGCATAGACTGTGTTGAAGAAGTAGGCGACGCTATAGATGTTGGTGGACCGGTAGAGGTCACGGTTCTCTTCTTTTCTAGTGATTCAGTCATATGTTGCGGGTGTTTTTCATCCAGTACCTGTCTAATTTCCAACACCTGTGGCTCTTCATTTATTTTCTTATTTACATGTGATAGATTCCTCCCTTTATGGTTGTCCATTATCTCATTCATCCATGTATCATCAGGTTGATCTTTTTTTACATTTTGATTTCCTGTCAAGACATTATTTGTGAATGATTCATAGATTTGCCAGTGCAGTTCAGACAGATTTGCAACCCAATATATATCATACATAAAAAAATAAATGTCACTTTAACACTTTTCTCTTTTAGTTATAAATCGGGATACACTCTTGTTGAATCAATTAGTTTAAAAGTACCTATGGTCAAACAAAAAAAAAAACACTTCTTTCAGTGTTGAACTGCGTTTATATTACTTATGTCAGGGGCATATACGGAACATCTGAGGAAAGCCTGTATTCTTACAGCATTTGATTTGTAAAATTTTTGCTCGCCAGTCAATTCATAATTAGTTTCAGTTATTTATCTGTTACGTGAACTTTATTTGTTTCATGGATTTTATATTGCACCTATTTAACATTTACAGTTCAGTGCTAAGAGGTTTGTAATTGTTAAAAAATTAACTATCTGAAGACTGTAATATAGTGGTGTAAAGACATTTAGAAAATTATTCAACTGTAAATTTTTAGTCAGTAATATAAGCCATTTAAAGGATCAGTAAAATAAAGCAGGATTCAGATTTTACAAAGGTTTTTCAAAAAGGAAAATGAAAGCAGAAAATGTAACTTCAGGTAAGTTATGATTTAAAATAACTTATCAAAATAATAGTTACATTTTTTGTTAACACTGTTGTTCCTAAAATAAAACATATATTCAGTACAAATAACATTAAAGTTATTGTGTGAGGATTAGTGTGTATTTAAAAAGCAAGGAGCAGAATCATTCTATTTGTACTTTCATTATTAATAGCACCCATTCCGTTTAGATTGTCTGGGCCAAAACTAATATTGCCAGAATCTCATGACTATATATATACTATCTACTCATATCAGTGTTAAGAGGGTTACATGCAAAATTATTCTTCAGTAAATTGAGCTGACTGTAGCCAACGTAGAATTATAAAAATCGCAGACTTACCCCTTTTTTGTGCATAAAACAAACAGAATGCAATGAGCATGATGACCACAACTGTAAGGATTATAAGAAAGGCGGATAACCTTCTCCAGTTACAGGATCCCAAGTAAATCCGCTTTTTCATTTTTCCTTTTCATTCAGGAACTCCTCCTACAGATGTAAAACCTATGTATTTCAGCTGCTCTAATGAACATATATGCATTACACTGACATTTTCAGTTTTTCACTAAACTTCCAATAATCTCCCCTTATAATTGTCTGTTGAGTGGTAGTCAAGTTTGATCCTCCTTGCCGTTGTAGGCCATATAAACATTTGACATTGGTAATAAATCTACTCTGTTTGGCATCAATGATCAACTAGTGAACTTAGGTCATTATTGATGCTGTCCCTCCCTTGGTAAACCTCTTACATGTTGTGACATGGCATAGCAGACACTTGTGAAGTTCCCTGAAAGAACAATCACACCCTTATATGTTTGTTTACAAAGGTCCAGATTACAGTATTGCTGAAGTGGACAAGGACTAAGGTGTGGGGTGGGTGAGGTGGATTGGTGTTTTTCTAGCAAAAAGAGTAATTATCCAGTTTTACATTGATAATAATTATTGATTGTCAGTGACATCATTGATATACTTGTCATGCAAATGCTGGCATTTTTCATACACTAAGGGTCACAAACATAGTGTATGAATCATAATGCTCTCTAAAAGTGAGACCAACTTTTGTTTGACTATGTTAATTATAGAGGAATGGGTATATACTTTATCAAACTTGTTCGTACAACCCTATTGTTTTTTTGTTTCCTCAGTTATGCATCACACTGTTGATATGTGTTTAGTGTCCTAAAGCACTGAGGTAGACTAGATATACACAGTTTATCCACATGTAGCTCATAATTCTGTACCTTTGTTACACATTTTGCATAAAATACACAGCAACGTTTATTCATCCTGTAGGTGTAAGTGCAAAAACAGTTATTAACAAAAGGTTATTAAAATAATTTGATGTAGTTATCATATAATCGGCTGGTTTTGATTGAGGTCACGTGACTCAAATTTAAGAAATGTTACACTGAGCAAAAATAGTGGTAATATATAGTCTACTGAATTGACATGATCCTAGCCAGGTTAATAAGTGGTCTTAATAGCAGCAAAAATAAATGAGCTGTGACAAGGTTAAACAAAAATATTTCTCTTGATCTTAAGACAACACAGCTCTCCACACCTCTATTTGCTTTTTGGAAAATAATTTCTGAAATGCTACACAACTTAATTTTTTCACTTTTTTTACAAATATGTTCCACTAACTCATAAATCAGATCATGTGTACTGGGAACTACCATGAATGGAACTGCTGAAATTTATTTTTCAGCAATGTCCTGCTGCTTTGTAATTACAGAACTCTCAGCACCCCAACATGTTAAAGAATCAAAATGACATTTTTTTCACAGTCATAAAGGAATAAAAGTAATATCAAAGATATCAAAAAACTATTTTTAGTTTAGTTGTATTTGTTCTTGCTGGACTCCCCTATTGAAAACTGGGTGTTTCCATGTATGTCTTGGCTGCAATTTGTCTTTTTATCACTAGCTGATTGACAACAGCACACTTGTGGTTTTGAGTATGAACTTATTCAAGCCCAAAATATGTTTGATGATGAGCATATGCCAACAGATAGCGGTTTATATACGGTATACTGGTTAAAAACTATAATCTAAATGTGAATTTTACCCGTTTTAAAGTTTGAAGATCTGGGAAAAATAGTTGAAAGTAATTTTTCAGTATGAAACTTCCTCTGCTTGCCTTAATTAGTGTAATCAACATGTAAAATGAAAATGGTTCATTTCACATATTTTCACGGTCAGTTTGACCCGGCAGTCAAAGTGGAGCCCAAAAGGAGTCAGAGGCATCAAACACAATTTCTTTCTTTGCAAATGTGAAACATATTTCACCCCAATCTTATCCCACCTGTAAAGTGCAAGAAAGTACAGGTGTTGTTGTGACTTTTGACAGGCTATGCATTGAACATGCGTGTTTACACTGGAAAGCCAGTTGGAGGAGCACCAGAGAAGAATCAGGGCACAAGGGTCGTGCTCAACATGGGACAGGGTCTCAGGGGGCACAACATAACCTGTGACAATTTTTTCACAAACTACAACTTGGGTCAGGAGCTTCGAAACTGAAAACAATTCTGAATGCTGAAATCAACACAAAAGAGGACCAGAAACTAGCATGATCCTCGATTACAATGCCACCAAAGGGGGGGTGGACAACTTGGACAAAGTAATGGGGTCTTACAGCACCAATCATATGACTGCACGCTGGCCGTTGGTCATCTTTTATAACATGATTGATGTATCGGCCTGGACGGAGATCTTTCCTGAGTGGAACGTGTCAAAGCTGTACAAGAGGGACATCCTCCTTGAGGAGCTGGGGAAGGCACTTGTGGTACCGCATATACAACAGAGGCAGTACATGCCAAGGACCCCGGCTGCTGCAGCCACAGTGAGGGAGATCCAGGAGAGGACTGCACCTGGTACACCAGTGCATGAGGTAAGTATATGTGTGTGTGTGTGTGTGTGTTAGAAAGCGTGTTGTGTGTGTCTTGGGATCAGCAAAAAGACATAGTAATCATTGTCCTCTTCTTTCTAGGTTGTTGCTGGGGGAAAAAGGAAAAGGAAGAGGTGCCAGGTCTGCAAACCATCTGATGATGTCAAGATGAGGACGACCTGTGCAAAATTTGTAAAATTCATTTGCACAAACCACACGTCACTCGTGTGCTGTGTAGACGCACAGACACACACACACACCTTGTTCATATTGCTAATGTCTTGTTATTTTGTTCATTTCTGGTTCAAAAACAGTGCAAAAATTAAGTCTACTTTCAATACAAACCCTTATGACTCACTTGTCTTGATTTTAAGTGAACGGGTCTAATTGATCCTGAACAGAAGAGGTGTCTCATCTTAATTTATCAACATCACCCCATGAAAAAAAACGTTTTTAATGTTAAACAAAATTTTTGAAAAATCAATGTCATGTAAAACTATTGTATTTTATATGTAGGTCTTCCAATGTACATTAAAAAATGTTTGAACATGTATTTTTTCTGAAACACGAGTATATTATCCTGATTGAACCATGATCTGTGAGAGGTAAAGAGCACCATTGTGCTAAATAGTGATTGAATTGTTAGTAATGGAGTTAGTAATGAAATATAAACAATGTTTTTTAGGATTTTTTGGTTTCTGACAAGTTTTGGATAACTTAACACGCACTGGGTGACATTGACCCAGGAACATCATTGCTGTTCCAGACAAATGAACATAACAGGAGTTTTAAGTTCAATTAGTGTTAGTGGCACTTCATTTTATGATTCATAGTTTTTCTGTGTGGTTGTCACCTATAGACATCCTCAGAACTCATTTAAGAGCTTTTTGTGAATAGAAAGTTACTATGAATGAATATGCAGTATGCACAGGGATGACTATGAGCCTTTTTGTACAAAAAGCCCTGTTGATGATGAAAACAACTGTGATGTTAGTATGTTTTATAGATATCAATATGATAGAACCACTGCTTTTTCCAATCTTAATAAGGTCTTACTATTCTGAAACTGACTTTTTATTGTATGCATCATTTATTGTGCATTGTGTGGGCACTATTAGAGCTCAAAGTAGAAAATGTAAACGTGCCTTGGAAATAGAAAACAGATGATTCACTGTATGATAATTCCATAATTGTTTTTCAATGGTACGTGACTTCTGATATTGAGCAGTAAGTTTTCAGTTTACAAAGGTTGCCATGACACACACAACAGTATACATGAGCAGAATCTGTTATTGCGCCATAAGGAAGTTAAGTGCTGTAAATTTTGCCAAATAGGCCAACAAACCCACCCATTTCTGATTTCTTTCTTTGCATTTCCCTTTACTGACGTTAAATACTGATTATGCAGGCCATGGAAACAAAGAAAACAGACAAAAGAGGGAGGAATGACCACAAAGGTCACAAGTCATTTTCAAAGTAAACAAAACTAACTAATTGCTTGCGAATCTTTCTTAAAGGTCCTACAAAAGTTAGACAGAGGATAACAGAAAAAACTTCAACTTAACCCCCCAAAAAAGGCAATAATATTAAAACACTTTAATTAAGTCACATAATACCACATAATTGTAATTACAAACAACTGCCTGTTATGGCACTTGACACTCATAAACATGTAGCCGCTGAATTTTTTGAAGCATCAGTTGTGATGTAATTTGTTCATAGAGAACACTGAAGCAAATAGGACTAAAATATGCCATATACAAGTTGATACGAACAGTCCACCATGCAAGTCAGGAAACAAATTGATCCGTTCTCTTCCCAAACAACTGCAACATCCTTTTGTACATGACAGTCACACATAGTCCCCAGCTTTCACTCTGACATGTCAGCCTGCTTCTGTACAACTTCAAGCCCCACCTCTGTCGCTGTTTCTGTCGGCCCTGTCTGGGCTCTACGACGCTCTGCCTCTGTTATCGTCATGGGGTGCAGAGGGAAGAATCCTGCTAACCCTGCCGAAAAAGGGAAGGGAGAGTTTAAGAACACAACTTTCACATTGAGTTTTTTTTAGCTAACGGTAGCTTAAACATTGCCCTGGATTGCCAAATCTTTTAGGGACTCAAGGAGAGGATGCATCGTCTATTTATGACAATTTTAATTCATTTTAACCATCCTAAATTTATCTAATGATAAGCATGTTATTGCCCCAACTTGTGGATTTTTGGACCATGTGATACATTAGCTTACTCGGTAAGACCATGAATAGCATATTTAATCTGTATCTCCTCAATCCTCAAAACCAGAGAGTACAGATGAGGTGACTGTGGGATAAAAAGTGACCTGGTAATAGTGCTAGACGATAGTCATGGCTTATGGTAGCAGATAATATAAAAAAACAAGTTGAAGATTTCAAAGACCCATCAAGAGAAATAAGTTTCTCTCAAGGGATCACTACCTAAATGCTATAGTGCTTATAAAGTTATGGTGGTTCCTCTTTCACTGAACAAATAACCATGAGCAGCGTAATTCTCTGGACAAGCAACATAAAATTGTGCAATGTTGATCTACCTTTGAAGTTACCGCCTTGTGTAGTGCATACACACCTAGAAGTTTGGCCACAGGCTTCGTAGGGTGTGCACCACAGCCGATCCAGTACTTGATTCGGTCATAGTTGAAGCTGACAAGTTTCTCGTTGTAGATGTTAGGGAGGGGGTCGTAGGACCCCAGCTGCTCAATATATTTACCATCTCTTGCCCTCTTGTTGTAAGCTGCCACAATGCGATAAAAGGGTCTATTAGCTTGTTTGTGGCCTGCAAGAGCCAGTCGGATGACCACGTAGCCCCCGTGGTACTTCTTTAGGAGGAGTGATGCTACAGAAGGAAATGAGCACAGGAAGCATTGTTGAAGAGAAAAGGGAGTACTTTATAACCGTATAACCATTTTATGACCTGACAAATTCAGTGACAGATAAACAACCCATTTTATACAATATAGGCTGTACTATCAGAGGTCTTTATTTCCTTGTGCTAGTCATTTCCTGAGAAGCAGACCTCATATCTTGAAATGTTGTGTATAACACAGAATGAAATACTGCTGCTAAGTATCCAAAGTACAATTTGGTTACTTAGCAACCGAACTTTAGTCTTCCACGAAACTTTAATCAAATTTTAATTTTCCTTGAACAAGATAGAGAGAAGAGAAGTGAGGGGAGGTGTAGTGTTAAACTTTTAATACTTGCTTTTGCTTAGTGTTTAGTATTTTACATATTTAACGTATACTGTGTCCTTTCTCTTTTATAGTGAGGCATTTTGCAACATATATTATGGAGCTAAACATTAACTCCTTTGCCAGTATAATAGGTACACCTAGATAAGACTAATGTTGTCTAAAATTGCACCATTTCAGGGAGGGGTGGATTCACCCTATTGGCAATTTTGGAGGCTGTAGCTTGAGTGTCCTGTTGGGAAGTTTTTCTAGCATTTAGTTTATCCCTACTGACATTAATGAAAAAATTATAATGATAAATAGAAGAAACACTTCTCAGCAATATGAATCAAAACAAAAATGTAATACTTCAACCAAAATATATACTGAAAAGTTTATCTACATATTACCTAGATTTCTAACATTTGGGAACATTTAAGAATACAGCCTGTGATTTATACTATAATTTCACTGTATGAGACACGTACCAATAAAATATTCCTGCTGATACTTAAATATTATGACGCTGGAACAGAACTATAGGATTAGAGGGAAGAGCAGATGGGCATTTTGGAGGAAAGGAAAAATAAATTCAACTATGAACTTCTGCAAATAGTGGGTATCTACAGGGTCAAGTGCTGGATAACTTTGGGGATATGGTGTTAATCTTTGTTTTACCGTGTAGCAAACCCTTTTCTTACTGTGTAAGCAAAAGAGTCTAAATAATATTTACTATGTTCATCATTATTGATTAAAGATTAGCTTCACATGTGTATGACCTAAATGTTATGACATTTCATGTTTTAGTTTTCCCTTCTCACATGAACAGTAAACTTCCAAAGTGGTTAACATGACAAAGGTACATCTGTTTTCTCCCCTAGCCTGCCTATTATGAGCTGTTGCAGTACTGGACTTCAATGCCTGCTAGGAACTAATTCTCGAAAATACATTATTTCTCACTTTGTCCCTATTCCAAATCACAATGACTTAGAAGATGTGATAATAAATGACTGTAGCATGGGTTTACTTAAGCGCCCCTTCTTTTTATTGTACTTTATCCACCACACTGCAATAAAATTTGTTAATAAGTGACACTACAACCTGCATTTTACATCACAGAGTAAAGTAAGATAAGTTATTTGAGCTGTAATATAATGTGCCCCCCCCCTCAATTCTTTAATTATACAATAGGAAGAAGGCTGTCAAAACTATTTGGGAATTTATAAGTGTTGCATAATATTTACTTGTCTTGTTTAAAATTCCAGTCTTTGCTGACACAATTCAAAAAACCTGAAAGCTGTCAGATTGTGCCTGTTCACTCAGATTACTCACATAAATGGACCATGGTGTTCACTAGATTATCCTGCAACAGACGAACAAAAAGACCATAGAAATTCTCTTTAGAACATTGTGTATTTAGCTATGTAACTGTCTTTTAAAAAGCATTCTTTGACCAAGACAGACATTAAATGCACATGGTAAGTTCATTAATATACTATGATTACCACAGGGTTACTTAACTACACAACAGTGTCGTTAAATGCTCACAGTGCAGCTCTGAAGCTTCTAGCGGCTAACGTTAGCCTCTCTGGTTTGTAGACTACGCGCTGTCTAGAAATTCGCAAAATAAAGCGAAATACCTCTGATTATGTTGAACGTCGTAAAGCAAAATCTCCCCAGATGAAGCCTCTTTTTATTCTTCGCGCAGTTTTTTCCCCGGTTTGTTTCGTTTTGTTTATAAACAGTCGTTAGAAGCGGTTTCTTCTCAACACGAGAAGTAATGTGACATTCGTCCGGGCGCGGCCATGTTTTTTTTTAAAAAGGGAAGTGACGCAAGCCGACTCGGCGTCGTTGCGTCGCCGCGACGCTGGGCGGCGCTGTTACACCGCGGCGTGAAGTCAGCAGCGCGAACGTTTGCGTTTTAGTCGAAAATAACATGTTGAATCTATCTCGAAGACATAATTACGGCCTGGAAAATGTCCCTAAAATGTTCCTATGCAGTGAGATAAGATGCTAGACTGAAATATTGCATTTAAGTTGGTATAACGTTAGTTTTTTTATTATTATTATTATCAGGCCTGAGTCTTGTCTTTTGGTCAGAGGTGGTAGAAGAAATAAAATCCTTAGGGTTTTTTTTCTGTCATGCCAAACATGAGGCCTGTTGTTATTGTGCCACAAGGAATACTTCTAATGATGTTATTAAAAATAAAAAAAATACGTTAGAAATACTTCTATCAAATTACAGTATTTACATAGAGTAGTAATAAGACACTGTAAAAAAAACTCAGCAGCCCAAGAAGTGTAAGCAACAAAATGTAACAGTATGAAAAGAAAAATCGGGCTTTCTAGTCACAGAGAATTTCCCCTTTTCTCGTTCTACGGGCTAATATATACTGTGGCTACTACATTATACTACTGGATTAGCAGTATCCTGTAGGCAACATTTTAATGTTTGAGCCTGTTTAAAATGGGAGTAATTTCTACTATATATAATACAAGTACATTTTAAGTATGTTGATTTGTTACATAGTATACACAGATCCCATGTTGTGTTTGTCAAATCTTAACCTAGAAACTATAGGTGTCAAGTGAATATAGAGGGGTAAAATGTATATCTACACAATACACAATATTACCCTGCAGTAGTTGAGTATAAAGTAGCATACAATGGAAATACTCAAATAATGTAAAATAATTTCACTTAAGTACAGTTCTTGTGTACTTGCACTTGTTTACTGCTGTTGGTGGTAAATTAAACTGATTTTTTTTTACATTCTTATTAGTTTGTAGATGCTGCATTTATTCCACTGTTGCACTAATTATGTGTCTCTGTGAATAAGTATATTGGCACATAGCAGAAACACAATGCAATTATTACAATGCAGCTAAATGCCCTAAATGTGTGAGCATACTCAAATTTACCCAAATGCAGTGTTTTCTAAGTTTCTAGTTTTGATAAAAGTAATGTGGCTGAATAAAGATACAGAAAAAAAAAACATTGTTACCGTTATATTAATGTTTATCATTTGGATCTACTCCTCAAGGTGAGACTCGAAATGTTGTCACTCATATCATGCTTCATGCTCTTTCCTGAAAACGTTCATGAATTCAGGGGTCACTGCTTTGCCTGATGTTGTCCAAGTGCATAGAGACACCATCACCCCCCCCCCACTCCCCGCCCACAGTCTTGGAACATGGTGATTTCACACTCCTGTTGTGTAAAGCTTGTTTTCCTCTGTGTGTCTGTGTGTGTGTATGTCCTTGTGTGTGTGACAGACACATGGTTTTCTGGGAGGGGAGGTCACTGAAGACACACAAAAGAGATGGGCCCTTGTTTGTAATTCAGAAAATATCCTACTGTCCCTGCGTGACTCTTCATACATAAAGCCAGCAATGACTTATAACCGATTACAAACAGATAAAGAGATATTACCTAAGAATTTTTAAAGAATACTTTGTTTCATTGGATTGATTTTACCTCCAAATGATATATTCAAGGTTGCTACTTTATACATAGCAATTTCTATCATGATGAAGTCAATAACTTAGCTAGATTATAAGCTATTTATACAGTACTATAGTTGTGATGTTATTGCAAATTGATTTACCATTTTCAAGGCAAAACATGACAAATCCTAAAGAGAAACTGCTTTAATCATCAGGAAAAAAAAGTATTTAATTCTATGGTGTTTTTAAAACAAATCTAATTGACATAATGAATCAAACTATGCAAACACATCCCCACATCTGTCATTTAAAAGAATAACCAGATTACAAGCATATTAGTTCAGAAAATTTTGAACATTTTGTCACTTTGGTTTGTCACAGAAATCATTCCAGTAACTAGACGAACAACGCAACACAAAACACTTTCTTCTCAGAAAGCAGGGCTGAAATTTTGAAAGGAAAGTGTCATTATTGAGTTGACCATGTTTCTTTCTCCGTAAAAATCTGAAAATGAATAGAGGCTTTACACAGTTAGGCAGCAAACAAAATGCATCTTACATGGTGAATCGGCAATGCGTGATTATCTGAACGGTGACATTGATTCTAGTTGTGGCTCAGTCTCTCGTGAGGACCCCATGCTCTTTGGGATACCAAGGCAAGTTGTTCCTCCTCTAATCATCTGTGACAGTTCAGTTAGAGACGCTCAGATGACCAAATATTTTACTTGGAAAAAAGCAAGAGGAGTCTGCCTTTAAACCAAGACGCCTGCTCCAGACATTGTAGTCAAAGATGTCTGAATTTAATTTGACTACGTGGTAGATGTTACTAATGTCTTCTTAACACTGAGCTTTTGTACTAACAAACATCTCTCACTACTTTTGGAAACTAAATTAAAGCGACATTTAAAATCATTTTAAGGTCATGGATTTGTTATATAGTCCCTCATTTCTTTCAATATTTTCTTTTGTAGTTTTAAAGTCAATTTATAGCTGTTGTATATAATTGATGTCTGTTTTTTCTCTTCTTGTATTATAATTGCAATAGGTCATTTTCCATTAGCCTATTTGAATTTAGAATCAGACACAGAATCACCACTGCTTTGTTTTGACCCTGTTCCAAGCAGATATTTCAAAGATTGCAAAATGCATGTGATCTTTTTGGATCTTTTTAGACATTTTTTCACATAATTACAAAGAAGTGGAAAAATTGGATGATGCACAACTTTGGTTGGACTTAGTCTATGAGCTGGTTGTGTAGCAAAGTTCCCACTTTCTGGCATCATTAGTATCTGTGACTAAGAAAAAAAATCACATGAATTAAATCAATTGTTCAGGATCTGGGAAAGACCTTTTTTTGTTAGAGAGTCAGATGAGAAGCTGGATACCACTCTCGTATCTGTCCATTGAATATGAAGCCGTAGCCAACAGTCAAGTAACTCAAGTTAGCTCAAAGACTGAAAACCTGGCCCTGTCTACCTGTAACAGAATCCACCTACCAGCATCTCTAAAGCTCACGAATGAAAGTGATATAGTTTGTCTGTTCAATCCGTACATAAACCAAAATGTAAAAATAACAATTCACCATTTTACAAGCGTTATGCACTGGACCATTTCTTGGCTGGGGGCAGTAATTTGCTCCCCTGGTCTCCCCTGGTTGTCTGGCAGCTGTTCACATATGTGTGTTAAATCGTTAGCTTTAGAGGTGCTGATAGGCAGATTTTGATAGCGTCGGACAGAGCCAGGCTAACTGTTTCCCCGTTTCCAGTCTGTATGCTAAGCTAAGCTAGCCTGCAAATGACTGGATAGCCTTAATGGATAAATGTGTTATCAGTCTGGACAAGGGAGCCTTGTCATATATTATTCTAGTCTTACATTGGATAAAGAACTTTGTTCATTAGGGAATTTTACAAATATTAGTTCATATCTAAAATACTCCCACAAAAAGATTTTAAAAATGGGTTTTTGTGTTGCAAGAAAATGTGTAGCAATCCCATGAAAGTCAGTCACTCTCTACAGCTACATGATTTTCAAAAATACAAATCTGAGTCGCCTGCTTTAAGATCACATAAAAGTCCAGAAAAGAGGATAATACCTTCTTAAAGATTGACATATTATCTATATTGGCAGTATATATGTTATAAGCATGTAATAATCTTTTTTAATGGTTAAAACCTCTCTTGGTCGTGTCTCTTTATACGTAATAAACCCTTTTTTCTATTTTACATGTATGTGGGATGGAGTGGGAAGTGTCTGTACTGATGTCTGTTCATTTGTTTGGTGTATTTTGTTAAATCAGAAAGCTTGAAAATGAAATATTCAAAAAAGAAGTAGAAGATGAGGAAGAAATCTAAAATTGCATCTTGCCAGATTTTAATGTGACGACTTACAGCACATACGTGGAGGGAAAGACGGCACCTTGGACAGGAACACAGAAATATTATATAGACTTATATACAGTTTGAGCATCCTTCGGATGTCCATCATCATCCACATCACCACAAGAATGATTCTTTTTGCTGAAACGACATAAATTACACAGCAGAGGTGAATTTTCTTTTTCCGTCTGTGGAAGATTGAAATACCACACAAGAAAAAACAGCAGAAATCAGACCTGGATTCTTGTGTTAACCACTGAATTGCTGTGTCACCCCAACCTCTTGATCGGCTTAAACTATTTTATGCTTCTTACTTCTAACCACCATTTATATACCAAATCATACATTTTCTAAGGTAGATTATCAGGAAAACAACCCGTCAAAGTGCTTGTTTAGACTGAATGAAAGCCAAAATCTTGTTGATTGACCCTTGTGTAAATTAGCTTTATATCAACATTCATGTTTCATTACTCTTAAACCTCCATACTGAGTTTAACATTACTGGATACTGTGATATATCTGTGTTATGTTATAATGTTATTTTTTAATTGTTCATATACCATACTTATTCACAGAGAACTAAAGTCATTCAAAACAATAAACAGACCTTTATTGATAGACCTTGCATTTGCTTACAACATGAATTCTTCTATATTACTTATTAATACTAACTGGAGGTGGTTAAAAGAAGTTTTACTATTTTTTAAATTGGTTTATTTTATCTTAATTTCTCTCAGGAATCTTGCTTTTCATAAGAAAATGCTGTTTTGGAGGTGTTCATCTAAACTCGTGCAAACTCATGCTGCTATATTGACATGCAGCTTGAAGAAAGCGTGCTTATGTGTAAAATTATATCAAGGATGGTATTTCAGACTCGTGTATTTTTCAACCACATGGCAGTTTTATGTTGTTTTAAGTTTGTTTTTTTGAAAGAAACAGCATATGCATAAGATTCTTCAGTTCGGTTAGTCTGAATAATGGACCTTTTCAATCACAGGCGCCGTGTGACTTCTTGTCTGTGAGCTCTTTGTGACGCCCTCTGCTTTTTTAAGCATCTGTGTCCAGCTCGAGCAGAGATAGATGTTATGGTTGCGGATAGCACCTAATGGAAAGCAAGGATTCGGTCACAGATGGGGGGTCAAGTGATCTCCCTTCTCTGGAAGGATCTTTCAGATGGTTGTGGTGAGACTAATTGTGATAGCATGCAAAATGGAGGCATTACTTTTATCTTCATTAACAAAGAGACTTTTTCTTTTTCTTTTCTGTTACTTTTTTACCCTATGATCTACAACTTCTTCTACTCTTTTAGCCACTGATTAAACGAAAAATGCTCTGTCTTCTTTGGAGCTGAGAGACGTGGTGGCTTCCCTCTGTCAACAGAGTAGTGAATGTTGTGAGTAATTTAATTTGACAAATGATACTTAAGTCCCAATACTCTGATTTGAGTTTCACTAATACTGTTTTTGGGGGTTTTTGCCACTGCTTGTGTAGTAACATTGATATATTATCAAAGCAAATTGTTGGTTACAAAAACTGTTCTCACAAATCTGCAGTGAATGGTGAACATTATTATTGTTTTTCATCATTGACATCTTGCACAATACAACCTCTTCGATAGCTTTAGCTTTGAGAAACTAATAATTTCCTGTGAGGCTTAAACAGAGTCCATTGTAACATCATGTAGGTCTTTAAATACCAGGATAAAACTACAATTTGGAAAAAGAAAGTTCACAAGTTAGCCATATACTGTATGTCTGAAAGATTGACTTTATTACTCCATCAACACCAGAAGCAGGAATTAATGTAAAAAATAAATTAAATGAACCCTCACTGAAAGGAAATGTTTGTGCCTTTTCTTTATGTGTAGACGAAACACCTGTATGTCTGTCTGACATCAGGTAAATCATGATATTCAGGATTATATAAGATGGAAAACAACATTTAAATAGGATTTGGTTGAAGAAAAAATGCCTCAATCAAAAACTAAAAGGGAGAGAGAACAGTGAGCTGGGATGTATGTAACTAATGGCAAGGTCCAGCAGTGGAATGTCACTAAAAGTACATATGCTCAGTTTATTCCTTTTTCTGCTACTTTTACCTCAACTCTGCTGTATTTCTAAAGTAAATACTTTATTTTTTACTCCTCTACATTTAAGTGTGAGCTGTAGCTTCTTTGTAGATAAGAATTTTTGATTTCTGACATATGATCATTTTATAAGTTATGAAGCAGTATATAAAGTACTTGAATTAACTCCATCCCAACCAGCTACAACTCACATGTTTATTCACCAGTGATAATTATCTAGTAATATGATATAGAATACTATAAGTCTGACAAGACTGTTGGGCTAAAAAAATGAATACTTTATTTTGTTGCTTAAAGTAAATTTGGTGAAGATACTTCTGTACTTGTACTTTAGTTCATTTTTGAATGCAGGACTTTAAGTAAATATTTCTTCCACCACTGTCAAAGTCCAGCAAGCACAAAAGCAGTTCACACACCAAAACGGATCAGAATGCAGCATTACAAAAAAAAAAAAATCCTTATCCGGCGCAAAAAAATAAAACACACAGACATTTTGGATTTTATGCTTTTCTTCAGTGTGCAATAGTAATTTAGATATTTGTAATAGGATCGGGGTTAAAACTGTAAACATATCCTTTAATTTTGAATGGAGACGCCTGAATTTTACATTACATGCCTATTAAAATGTAATATAATTAACAGGCAGTGAAAGCAGACATGATAGCTATAGCTGGCTGAAGGTAATATTTGGTCAAATTCTGCCATCACATCGCATTGTGATTTCTGCTATGAGGGGTCATGACCCGCTTCCTGTGCTGCCGCTCTCCCAAGACCTCTGCTGGCAGAGCTGAAACGGCAGAGCCACACTGGTAGGTTGTGTGAGAGGACAAGTGGATTTGGCATGCACATCAGAGCGTGATACCCAAGCATTTTGGTCCTATCACATGCCACACACACTCACTCTCACACACATGTCCAACGCACACACAGAGCATTCTTGGTTGTGTAAAATGGATTGTAACACTGGCCACAGTAATGAAATGATGCCAGCAACCCACAGTATTCACAGCCAACCTCACTAAAGGTTTCACTGTGCTCTCCAGTGTCCAGTGTTATTGTAACCGCTTGAAAAAGGAGGTTTTAACTACAGTTTTTTTTTGAAGAAATTGTAAATAATCTGCCTGTTTTTTGCAGATGAGGGAGCAGTAGGACAGCCATACTTGATTTTCCTTATGTTTAAGTCAGTGGACAGAGCACGAATGAGTTTAAATTTGACAAATGTTGAAGTGTATTTTTGTTTAATTTCACCTTTAACCAGCATTCTGATTAATAGAAAAACCCCCCTCTGGCTGTTTTGGTTAAACCTTTGAAGGGATTTTTAGGCAAGTGACAAAACACATCAAGGACAAATTTTTCCACTTTGCTCGTTCACTGATTTAGTCTCGGACATGTTCATGCACGCTTCAGGGAAATATTTTCATCTGTGATCTTTCACATTTGGGTGTTAGTGAAACCTGTTTATTGAGCACCCAGTAGCAACATCAAGATTACTCCTTGTGTAACTGTAATGATGCCCCGTTTTTTTCAGGAAACTGACACTAAACCAAGAGCAGCCTTATCTCGGGGACATCGTAGGCGGCCATGACAGGTTATACACCATTTAAAATGTTGCATTATCTCAATGCATTTGTGACGGTCTGAGGCGAATCATCAAAGCCACAAGATCAGCGGTTGGCTATGACATGGTACCTTGTTTATGCACAACTCAGAGTAGCAGGCATCGCGTTAAACTCTCACGACCATCCAACGGCATCCTTACATAAACAAACGTTAAACAAACTGGTGTTGCATTTGAAGTGGAAGTGTGATTTCATGTGACAGGAAAACAGAAACAGATGCTTTATTGGTTTTTCCTTTGCATTAAACGGGAGAGGACAGGTGAGCTCTGCTGTGGGGTGATAAGAGCCCGGGGATATACAGACAACAGGTCTCTTAACATATTGTTTAAGGGGGATAAAGGAGTGCTGTTGAACATCCCGAGACACTGAGGAGACAACAGTCATCAGCAGTGCTTTGTCATGTGCCTTGTATTTTCTGCTTATTTTTTACCAGTTACTTCCTGGCTTCAAAGCGTGAGATCATTCTCATTTGCAGACTTCAGATTGTCTGTCTTTGTGCAGCACATTGTCCACCATCCCCATTATCTTCCACCTGTTCCTTAGGGATCAAACTGGATTTCCCCTCCCTTTCCTCCTTCCCCAGACCTCTATCTCCAGTGTCACGTCCTCAGTTTGTACCGCTTGGGCCAAGTGAAGGTGTTATTGAGGATACACAGGATTCACACTATAATGAGCGGTGACAGGATGTCACCCACTCTGCCACAGATCAACCCCCAGCCCGCTGCTGCCACCCCTGCACCCACCTGCGCCCATCCAGCTGAGTCTGCCTGTTTGTGTGATGTCACCCGCACACCCCACTCGTCCCTGCGAAACCGATCGGCCTGTTGATGGTGGTGCAACACAGAAGCAACATTCATTCTCCGCTCCAAGGCTCGGCTGTATATGACTGTGTCATCTTCTCTTTTAACACCCCAGTTTTACGATCTATTGTTTTTCATTTGTCCTTATCCAGTTGGTCCACCCTCTGATTCCTCTGATCTCTTTGGAAAATCCAGAGAGAGCTGCCTTCTCTCTCTGTGGCCTTTAGCTGTGTTTGATCACTGCTTGAGTTATAGATGTCTCCATGACTCATAACTCAGACACCAGACTCAGATGTCAGCTTAACATATGTTGTTTTCCCGCTCCCCTACCACACATTGTGTGTGAATAGATGGTGTAGGAAAGAATAAGGTTGTTGCAGGGAGTCTTTTGATCAAAAGCATTTGGATATCTCAAAATTTTTAAAAATGTCAACTTGTGACTCCGGGCATGATTTTCTCTCCTATGGTTGTTTCATAAAACGTAGTCTTAGATGCCTGAAGAGATTAAAATAGCCAATATCAGAAAAAAAAAAATGGAGGTAACATATTTTTGTTCCACTCTTGATTCCTCAGATTCTCTGGGTCCTGACTTGAGTTTGAAACCATTAATTTTCCACAAGAACTTTCAAAAAGAGTCTTTAATGCTGAAACGGTTCTACACACTGTAGAGTCTTTATAGATATATGAGATGACCTTCTCTGTTGTTCTTTTGAGAATTTATTAAAATCTCCAAACCTTTCAATCCTTGACTTTGCCTGACTTTATTTTATTATACCTCTGTGTTCCTTATATATACTGTATGGAGCC
The DNA here is from genome assembly GCA_016859345.1 of Istiophorus platypterus. Lineage (NCBI taxonomy): Eukaryota > Metazoa > Chordata > Actinopteri > Istiophoriformes > Istiophoridae > Istiophorus > Istiophorus platypterus. The sequence goes on from CM029117.1 coordinate 18,255,010, forward strand.
AGCCAGGTAGAGCATGAACAGTGGGAGTTCAGGCAAGGTTCACACGTAGGCTAAGTTGTTCCAAATGAGTGTGAGGAATTCCAGCGTCCTTGCTCTCCCCTGTTAACCAAACATCACCTTGTCAGACCCTTCATGCCTGTTCAGAGCTCCTCCCTGTGCCACACATAATGAGATGAATATCTCAAATCGGCTTTCTTTAATTATAGGTACAACCCAAAGTAAGCTTTTCGCCAGTCTCCTCCTAAGAGCTCTTTTTATACGCTCTCTCTCTATCGTGATAAAATGATTCCCATAAGGAAGTGAGTACACATTTGGATAATTCTGAGCAGATGTGAAAATGTCTCAACAAGTTAACAAGACTGTGCTGGAAGTGCAGACCTTGTCGCTGTTGAAACTGTTTGCCGTGGAATCATAGAAAACGTCTCCAAAGCTTTGAGCCTTGCAGTGGAGGTAAAATAGGCATGGGTGTAGGATGATGACAAAAATGACCAATTGTTGAGTATTTTTGAGGGCTTTATACACTGAGCAACTTCCTCCTATCAAAATCTTTACAGTTTATTATAGTGACCACTGTTTTATTACATGCAGACAGATTTTGCATGCAGTTCTTTTAACTTCAGTACAAACAGAAGTAAGACCAGTCATCATGAGAGAGAAGCAGCTTATGGTTCATGTATTGAGTACTAGTGCAGATGAAAGATTATTTTTAAAAACATCTGCCCTCTCTTCAACAAAGACTGTATTTTTGCAGTACCGGCTAGCAGGGATTGGAAAACTGCAGGAGACAGGGTATGTGTCTGAATGTTTATTGTGCTGATTTTAGTCTTACAAATGTCTGTAGCAAAAGCATAGACATGTTTAAGATCTCAACTGTGTAATATACCTGTTAAAGTTCCTGTTTTGAATGTGTGTGTTTATATATTAAACTGTCTATTCTCTCTCTTTAATCTAAGACCTAAAAAAATAAGGTTATTCCTTTTTAATTTTACGGAGTTGATTCATTGTACACAGACAGTGCAGAACAGAGGTTTAGCAGCTGTGACAGGCATCTTACACACACAGTTAACTGGACGACTGGATGCTGTAACATCTGCTGAAATACAGAAATGAATATATATACATATCTAACATAATATGTTTTATATATATATATATATATATATATATATATATATATATATAGATATATATATATATATATATATATCTATATATATATATAAATGTGTGTGTTTATATGTTAAACTGTCTTTTCTCTCTCTCTGTTAGATATGTAGATATGTGATCTAAATATATCCTGAATATATCCTGCAGATCATTCAGTAAAGACAAATAGTGCTGTTTGTTTGGATCCAATACTCCACCCTAACCTTCTGGAAGATAAAAGAACTGTTCAAATTTAAATAAAAATAATGTTTATATGCGCTTAATGCCTGTACTTTTTGCCTTTGTTCAGCTCAGAAAAAGATAAAGCCTAAATTGGCGATGCCTCTCAACAAAGGTGTTTTCTCTTTGGTGCTTCTCAGTGGGAACAGCGAACTATTGTGTATAGAGAAAATACATGTAGATAGGAGAATGAAAAAAGTGTTCACCTACGAGCAAAAAAGAAACTTTGGTAATTGCCATAACACAAATAATGAGAGGCTATGTAGGAAAGTGTTTGAAGAGCAGCCCTGATCTAGATAAGATTGGAGACAGTATCATGAGAGAGAGAGGAAGTGTTTTTCTGTCTGCTGCAGCCAAAAGGAGACTTAAGTGACAGAGTTACTTACATGAGCCAGATGCTGAGCTGAACCCTGCAGAAACAAGCACGATAAATGCAGTTTAGGGTGTGACGAGGACCAGTGTGAGTCAGATGCCAGTTGTGGTCAGATAATACATAAACATACTGCATTCATACATGCACCGGGCCTAAAAAAGTTGATATTTGGAGCAGCATAAAGCTCACAGAAAGGTGCCCAGCGAGGGGTTTTTTGCCCTTTCAAACATAAATGCACTCATGGAAAAAATGAGGCAGTAGTCGCCCACTAGTGGACACGCACCACTTTTATGCCAACTTCTTAGCCCAACAGAAATAAATAATAATAATAATAATAATAAAATTAAAAGAAAAAAAAGAAAAGAAAAGCAAAGGCCAACTACAGGGTTGTGTATGATTAAAATCAAAGCAGGTCAATAAATGCTGCCTTTGTTTAGCTTGTAGTGTTTCCTCTTGTGTCTGTGGCTGTTTTTCGTCCAGCTCTGAAGTAGTTTTTGTTGCAGGGCTGTTGCCCAGGTGTTCTTCTTATTGCTCCCACCCCCCGTATGTCAGTTTGAAAATGAGCTCTTAAATTGTAAATTCGGAGAATCATATACAGTGTGGCCTGCTTAACTTTTTATCGGGATAAAGGTGTAATGGCAGACTATAGAAATAACAAACGACAAACAAAACAAATCAGAATCTACAGGATATACTGGATATTTTAGTTCCAAATCATTGACCCACGGGTGACAACACACCTGTGTCTTTGCATTTGCAAAAATATTATAAACTAAACAACACTAAACTTAAATTCACAGTAGTGTGAATGATGAAAATTTCCTAGTACACTCTAGATTCTTTTCTTTTGGATATAATTATCAGCAGCTGCATAACAAATGAATATCAGGGTAATAATGATTAGAATAACAGAGGCAAGACCTAGTGGTGGTGAACCAGTGATATTTGCAAGGATACTGGATTGTTAGTTTTATGTGCCTGTCTGTGTGATTCTAAAAAACACATACCTGTTGTAGCATAAGAGTATTTGTGGAGGAACAGGCTTCCCATGAGAGACATTTCCTATCGTTTGGTGTTTCACATGATTGATGCTTGACTTAATCCAGTGCTCTTTGCGCCTTCCCAGTAGGGTGAGGCGGTCTCTTTGTGCTCCTCTGTCCCATGCGAAGCAAACCAAAGCGGGAGAGTGAGGGTCATAGCTATTCGGCAGGGTACCAGATCCTTCCCACCGGCACATCTGCATGTGAAATCGCCATTTCACCCCTCCACACTCCCTAATTGTTGCTAAAATTATTTGTGAAATTGCCTTCCACCAGGAGTGTTTTCCACGGCAATTGTCACACAATTTTATATGCACGGCTGGCCCACAGAGTTGACACATGCACCTCTTCTTTTCTGCCATATGTGCTCTTTTCTATTCGATTTTAATAGTAGCGCATTATTTTTTTTTTTTTTTAACAATTACCTTTAAGCAATTACTCTCGTGTGTACTCCGGGGCAAGTCAACTTGTTGTCATCAATAGAGGGTCGATCCAAATGTTGTAATTACCACAAAAGCTATAGGAGAGATTTAGATGTTCATGCTGCGCACATTTACTTAATTGAAAGGTTAACAAGACAAAAGCATCTTATGGCCCAACCTTGGCCGAGCAGCGCTGCTGCGGCGCAGCTTCGTCCATTCAGAAAACGACACCATGGATTCCTGACTGAATCATTTTGGGTCGTGATTGTTTTATTCATACAAAGCGCTGCGTGTCCACGGGCGCGTCTGTGGGCGAGGAACTCCGGACGCGGACGTTTACACTCGTCGGGTTTCATCGGGAATAAATGATTTTTGGTCAAAGATTTTTAGATATTCCAAATATTATACTTTTCTCGGAATCGGGTTGTTTACCTGCAGACAATATGAACATTAAAGCATTTTTAAATAACTTTCACAATATTTTATTATTTTTATCATTATCGCTATTTCTGACTTTGATATTGTTATATCAAAAGGTGGATAAAGGTTATATGTTTTTTTTCCCCTTGAGTTTCTCCTAAAAGAAAGAAAGAAAGAAAGAAAGAAAGAAAGAAAGAAAGAAAGAAAGAAAGAAAGAAAGAAAGAAAAAAGAAAGAAAGAAAGAAAGAAAGATTTTTTAAAAAAGGGGGCAAAAGGGGGAACTATCATAATTTTAAAAGCATTAATATTCCACAGGTTAGAACAGCTGAATATCATGGAAGCAGTCACATTTCGAAAAGAGAGGATTTAGAATAACATTTAGATATAATAACATTTTGAACTGGGTTTGGTGTATGGGGTTTTATGAGGGAGGCAGCAGTGAATTAAAAGTGGAATATGTTGCTGTGATTGGTCGGTCGGCTCCTGGCTAAACCCACTCTCTTTCATCCATAAAAGAAAGGCCAGGGAGCCTATGGGAGCGCTCGGCTGTCTCCTCCTACGACGTGCACGAAAGTTGGCCACTTAAACTACTTCCAACCAGCCAGCAGACATTATACTGAACCCAAACTACACCACGGGGGAAAAAAAATTACAGAGCTATTCTCAAATTCTGAAACACAACTTTCTCTGCAACTCCTCCATTTTGCAGACTTCCGTGCCCGAAGGGTTTTTTTAAATTATCATTATTTTCATTTTATTTTATTCGTTACCGTCTTTATTTTTTTTAATTTATTTCTTTTGTTTTATTTTGGCACATTTATCGCAACAGAGGAGGGCATCACTTTTATCCCCCCCCCCTCGGTGGAAGAAGGGCTCGTCAAGTTTTCTCCGCCTGGGATTGGGATTTGACAGCAGAGACAGAGCGTCATTTTTGAGCATTTCGAAGACGATCCTGTTTTGTTTTGGTATTTTTTTTTTGACTTGGACATTCTGAAAGCAGCGGGTTTTGAACGGCGTGAGTCCGGTTTGGTGTTTGTCCGAGTAGCTGCAGGATGGCTACTTTACCAGGAACAGTACCCCGGATGGTGCGCCCTGCGCCCGGCCAGAACTACCCCCGAACCGGCTTCCCTCTGGAAGGTAAGACGAGACGACGATAGCGTGTGTCTGACGGAACCGGTCGGGACTCCCGAGGCTGTGTTAGCTCTGTAGCGTGGTAGTCACACAGAGCGCAGTTTGTTACCGGCGACACGCTGGGAAATTAAACGGTGGGTGAACGAATGTGACCTCCAGTCAGTGATGATTAGAGTTTACAACCTGGAAGGAAACTGAAGCGCAGTTTCTGAGAAAAAAGCAGCATTTCGAGCCTTGAAAATCAGCTCCGTGCTTTTTTTTTGTTTCGTCTTGAATATGCGAATTATTTATGATATAATTTGTCATTGATTTATTTTGAGTCTAGACAGACTCCCTCTCAACAATGCTTGCTTATTATACAGTATCTAAATTTTAAAAAATATATCTGTATTAATAACCGTCTTATTTTCTAATTCTGTATATGTTTTTTTTAAGTATATTTATATTTTTATGCTTTAACTTTCAAATTGCAGAAGAATTGCATTGATAATAATACCAGGCCTAGAAATGAGTGTAATGTAAATGATCTTCTGCACTAAAAATTAAGCCAATTTATCATTAATTAGGCTTCATAATAATTTAGATGACAGACTAAACAAATGCAGTTTAAGTCCATTTTTAGGAGCATTTTACATGTTCAACCTCGATTCTTAAACACACACACTTCCGCGCGCACACACACACACACACACACACACTCACACACACACACAAACAAACACAAAGCTATTTAATTGGTAATTTTTAAAAACTTCTATACCCACCACACTCGAGTCGTCTGACCATATGGGCGGAAAAAAGATCACTTTGTATTTGCATGCATTTATGGAATCAGTTTTCCCATTACACCCAGTTCGTGCTCAAGTGCTCGGGACTGAAATGTACAAAAAACACGTAGCTTGCAAGTTACTCGAGCTCCGGGATTTGTTCAAGTGTCCTGCTGCTGGAAATGGCAATAATACACACAGCAAAAAGATGGCTCAAAGGATCACATCAATATTTGTACAGCATGACTAGGAATAATCAAGGTGGGAAGTGTCACCATGTTTAGTGTCTCTTGAATGTGAAATTGGATCCTGAAGTGGCCTCGGATACATCCTGTCGACCAGACTGACGCTGGTTGAATTTGGCAAGAACGCTCTCTTGAAAATGTAGAATATGATAATGTGCGTAAACTGCGTCCCATTAAAAAGTCAGCCACATAGCCAAACATGTCGCTCTGTGTCCACATCACAGGCTAAACTACAGCTTCATCAACTCAGCACTGTACATTTGAAAGCTCTAGACAACATGATGTGTGGTTGTTTTCGTTGTTTTTTGAGACTTTTATTGTTTATTGCGGCCACAGTATCCACCCCTCTGGGCCAGGGTAGGGTGAACCAGCTTGGCGGAGTGTTCATCAACGGGAGGCCCCTGCCAAATCACATCCGACACAAGATAGTAGAGATGGCCCACCACGGCATCCGACCCTGCGTAATCTCGCGACAGCTGCGAGTCTCTCACGGTTGCGTCTCCAAGATCCTCTGTCGGTACCAGGAGACCGGCTCGATCCGTCCGGGGGCCATAGGAGGCAGCAAGCCCAGGGTGAGTGGGGGTCCACGAACGAGTGCTGTGGGTGACAGGCAGGGCGTCAGGACGGGTTGTGCGGAGGGGCACGGGGAGCATGACACCTGAGTTGGGGGCCCGATCTGATGCTGTGTTATCAAAGCAGCCTGATAGTGTGGATCAAGGATCACGACATAAAAAAAAGCGTTATTCCTCCTCTCTTTGGAAGTCTTGGTATTTCTCAAATATGATGATGATGATGATAATAATAATAATAATAATAACAACAACAACAATAATAATAATAATAATAATAATAATAATAATAATAATAATAATAATAATAATAATAATAATGTGCTTTATATAAACATATAGATTACATGCACATTACGGCCCACCTGTGACATCTTTTCTGTAGCACTCTTGGTCATTACAAACTTCAAAGCTGATGTTTTATTTCTCCTAAATATATGCATAAATGTCCCATATTTTACATAACCGATCAAAAAGAAAGAAGGAAAGAAAGAGGACGTTTTTGATAAGAATCCTGAAAATGAGAAATAAAACCATTGAGAAATAATTTCCTGAATTAGGGCCTACTTATCATAGGTTGTTTTTGGTCATTAGAGGTAGATGACTGTACAGTATTTAGAGCATTTCATAGTAAATAATAGTCATATTTGATCCTTTTCTATTATAGTATATACATTATTAAATATATAGGGGCACATAGCTTTTCACTGGTGTTGAATACTTGGTTTATAGAGCCGTTAAGACCTGTTGGTGTTTGGCCTATTTCTTTGTCTCCTTTATACAGTAGAGTCACGGGTCTATAATATCCCCATTAAAAGTAACACATTATTGATAGTTTCGTATATTATTTCTAACTTTATATTTGTTATATATTTTAACTAGATCACATGCTATTTTTTTTAAATTTGTAATTCGTCTGAGTCGAAACTGTCTAAAATGTATCCCCCTCCCCCTCTTTTGTCTTTTCCCTTCTCATTCGAAACCATTTCAAACCTAAAGCAGGTGGCAACTCCCGACGTGGAGAAGCGGATCGAGGAGTACAAGAGAGAAAACCCGGGTATGTTCAGCTGGGAGATCCGGGATAAGCTGCTGAAGGACGGGGTGTGCGACAGAAGCACAGTTCCTTCAGGTGAGGCTTCATCTGGTAAGCTGCACTTTTTTTTTCTTATTTCCAGCGAACACTGCAGCATCAACTCTGAATGAACATCACTTTGAATCCAACATGTTTTAAGCCCCAGTTACTGATAATAAAATGTTTGACAGTGTAGCAGAAAGCACACCTACAGCTGTTTGACCCAGAAAGAGAGAGAATCACCCTGTTGGGGAAAATGTGCCTCTGGTGCCCAGTAGTCAATTTACATTATTGTATATACTGTATGGTGTAATTTTTGCTCCTTTTATTATGGAGTTTTATTTTTAAACATTTTTTTTTCTCAACGCAGCTGCTTCATGTAAAAACTTTACCTGTGCTATTTTTGTATGGTATCCTTCTAAAAGAAAAAAAAATGTATGATAGGATTATTATGGTTCTTTTATGGGTTTCAGGGCTAATCACCCATTTACCTTTTTGTTGCCATTAGTGAGCTCCATCAGCCGCGTTTTGAGGGCCCGATTTGGCAAAAAAGATGACGAGGATGACTGTGATAAGAAGGATGAAGATGGAGAAAAGAAAACAAAGCATAGCATCGATGGCATCCTCGGTGATAAATGTAAGTTAACAGCAGAAAGTATATGGCCCTTTTGCATATGTCTGAATTAACAAACAATTATTATTATTATTATTATTATTATTATTATTATTATTATTATTATTATTATTATTATTATTATTATTAGAGTAACCGCAGCCTTGTAAGCAGGAAGCAAATGTTTTAAACAGACTTCCGCCTTCACGTCCTCTGGGGAAATTGTCCCACATCCGAGCTGCAGCTAAACAGAGAATTTATTCCTGCTTTTAACTCCGAGCCAGCAGTTGTTAATTTACTCAATTATTTATGAGAGCCTTGGCAGAAGGTATTTAACTGCAGAAAATTAATTTGTGTTGCGAATTCCTCCTCATTCACTCGCTCATTTAACGACCCCTAAACGACAGCTGACAGTTGACCCACTTCACAATCGATGTCAGCTCGCTGACATTGCACCACTTGTCAGCTACAGAGGAAAATCAATGCTCATATTATTATTTGCTCTATTAGGAATGCTGTGAGGAGGGAAAAATAAAGCTTTCACGCAGGTGTTTGCTGTCGGTATATTTGTCAATAGAATTTACAAGCTTTTAATGGCCTTAAAATCAATTGGTGTGTTATGTGGGTTTTATATATTCGTGGTCCATTTTGTATATTTAAATGCAACTGTAATATTACACCCGGGAAACATTACATGCAGCTTTACTCTAAATTAGAAAATATTAGATTTTTTCCCTACTACGTTAACTCGAAGTTCTTTGACACGAGTAGAGGACGAGTTGTTTGACAGTTTACGAGACAAACATTTGATTTTATTTTCATATTTTATTTATCTTTGAGTTTTGCGTTTTTTTTCTTGGCCATGGACAATGAAAAATGCACATCCCCCCAACGATATAAAGGTTGGGCCTTTAGATGATCAAACATGTGTGAATGGGGTGTAGATAAGAGCCCCCCCCCCTCCCTTTTTTTCCTCAAAAAAGACACTGCCAAAAATTTTTCAAACTTGAAGATGGACTTCACAAGCAAAACCTCCCCTCTATTGACGCTTTTCTAAAGCGAAGGGTCCGAGGTACAAAGGCAAATCCTGGAAAGCAGGGCAGCGAAAAAGGAGAGTATGGGCCCGTCCATTCTCATTCAAACATCGGGTAAAAGAGAGAGAAAACTTTGGACAAAGGGGCAAGGAGAGACATAAAAGGAGATGAATTATTCAGTACGCCCCGCTGGTAGATAGTTTTGTAATTTTATATAATGGAGTTGGGAGAAGAATCAGTTGATAGCGTGAAAACGGTCTTTTTTTCCGTCACACCAAGTATTAATGTTACGAGTAAAAGTGTCACAGTTTTGCTGAACATATCCCCAGTTCTCATGTAGACCGTCCATGAATCCTGCTGGCTACAGTTTTTTGGGGGAGTCCGCTCATTACGCACAACTCAGCCGAGCTGAGGACACGTTTGATGGATAACGTGATACTTTGAATCATTAAGTGTTAACCACATTACAAATCTGTTATTGTTGACCTTCTGTTGTTGTTACTAAATATTTCACATGACGTTCCAGCTTCCATTTTTTTTCTTAATATTTTATTTATCTATTTATTTTTAGCGTTGCTTATGTTTTAAATTGGGACTGAATTACGCTGCTATAAAAAGAGACGCAGTCTCTTCGTAATGCAGTTTAGACTACCGGCATCCGGATGGCATTTAATAATGTTAATACTTATTAGAGTAAGCACTGGAAACGATGGTTGCTGAATAGGTGGCTGTGTTCGTGCCGGGTGTAATAGCTCGCAGGCATGGTAAGAAATGTATTTATCCCCAATCAGCCCCTCACTCTCCGAGTTTGAAGCACAGCCCTTATGTGGAGAGGGGTTTTAAAGCAGATTAAATAGAGCCTTTTATTTCTTTTCACTTTCATCTCAGAGCGGAGCTCACAGTGGCTCGCCCTGGGCACAAAATTCATGAGATTTTTTTCGTTTACTTATCCAGATTTTAAGACTTTATTTATTTATCTATTTGTTTATTAGGTCTGTGTACTTGATTTTCTCAGAGGTTACATCACGGATTTATCCCAGCTCTAATCTAGCTTTATTAAACGTGTGTTTAAACTGTTAACTATATTAGGCTACATTATTTCTAAATTGTATTTTTGCTGCACGGAGCCAAGTGTTATTTTTAAGAAGGATGTAGGGGAAGGAAAATCAACCAAAACTCAGTTTTAATGCTCCGAAAATAGCTCCACCCCAATTCTGATAACTGTTTACCGACCGGTGATCACCATGCAGAGATCCTGGTCCACCCATCATTCTGTTTGTGCGGAAACACGTTTCATGTTAAAGGCGATTAAAGTCTCTGCCAAAGTTTAATTACGCGCAAGGAAAGGGGGAAAGGTTGCACTGCATCCGCGCAAACTTGGGCACCCTTTTGTTTTTTGCGCCTCACCCGTAAGCGAGAAAAGTGTGGCACACTGATGCGTCCAACCTGGCCGTCCGATGACATGGAGACAGGCGATGGACACTTGAGCAAATCGCGGGATTACCTGACGTCCTCAGTCTAATTAAACAGATGCCATGTGGGATTATTTCCGAGCATCAGGGAGGGAAAGTGACAGAATGGCGGAGAGGTGTGAGAAAGTCAGACAACCCAAAGATCCAGGTTAGGAGAGAGAGAGAGAGAGAGAGAGAGAGAGAGAGAGAGTGTGTGTGTGTGTGTGTGTGTGTGTGTGTGTGTGTGTGTGTGTGTGTGGAGTGGAGGGGAGGGGGGCTGATGCTGATATTAAACATAATTTGAAATGCAGTGAATATGAGAAGTAAAATTACGACTCCCATTTTTTTTTCAAACACATTTGGAGAAAATAATGGTCTCCAGACTATCTTTATTTCTCACTTTTTTTTTATTCGCGTCTCAATTTTCTGCTGTTCGCAAAAAATTAGTTTTTTTTTTTTCCAGGTCTCTGCCCCAACTCCCAGGTGCAGCCATGTTCTCCTGCAAGAACAAAAAAAAAAGAAAACGACGAAAAAAATAATCTCTGCTGTTACTAACGATGCGCTCGGCCTACGGTGATAAAGAGTGTGAACAGCTGCCCCCTCCGTGCGTTTTCCACGTCACAAACCCACGAGCGGGCGGCCGCGCACGGACGCGAACGCTGTCACACGCGCACACACGCGCCTTCGTGCGCGCACGCGCACACACACCCAGTCTCTAAGTGTATGGTAATATAATGTAGCTATATTTCGGGTCTAAAGCCGTGCTGAATGAGAAGGACAGGGGAATGAAGCGAGAGACCACTTCAAACAAATCCATCTGGAACAGTGTGTGAGAGAGATTCAGTGAAAGTATGGGGAAGTTATTTAGCTATTAATAACGTTTTTTCCTCAGGCATTGAGAGTGACTCCATCTGCACTTTCTCGCAGCTATTTGGCTGGGTGGAAATTGAGGGAGACCCAAATGTTGGGCAGAGATAACATACCCATCATAGCCCAGACCCTGCGCTGTGCTTCACTGCATTAAACTCGGATTAACCTCCCCTGTCCCCGCAGCCACTCAAGCCACATTTCACTAGAATTTACATCGGTAGGCCTTCATTTTTTTTATATAAAGGGGGCAGGGGCAGAAAGACAGGACATGATCGATAGAATTTTTTTTTTTTAAATAAAATGAAAATAATGTCAAATAAAATAGAATAAAAACATTTCCAAAAATTCTATTGGCCGGTTTCACTTGCAGTAAATGGATAAAATTAATAAAGGTGGCAACATAAGCTATAGTTACTATTTAATATTGGGTGGGGGGCAAGTTTTCAAATTCATATTTTTTAGAAAACGGTGGACAACTAAACTGTGTTTTGCTCAAAGTAAAAAGAAATTTCTTTTGTTAACAGCCCAACTAGCCTACAGGCTTTATTTTTAGCCTATGAACAGTGAACAGTGTCAATCCAATAAATTCATTTCGGGCATTTTAACGTTTAAGGAAACATATTTATGGAGTCGTCAATTTTGTCAGACTGTAGTTTGAAAGTCTTTTAGTTTTCAAGACTTCCGGACCTTTAGCTGTCTCTGCATCTAAAGGGTTTTTTTTTTATTCCCTCCCTGTATTTTCTTGCAAAACGGCGTTGTTTATATTTATTTGGCAGCTCGTAGGTGATGGCTGGCTACCTGTCGTCTTCGCCCTATGGTTGTAATAAACAATGGCAGGTTGACATTAGTCGGGGGCGACTCCTGATTTCATTTGACAGCTACTCAGTAACACACGGGGGTCAATGATAACAGGTAGAAGAGGAGCCATCCTCAACAGCAGGTAACACAGCACTTTGTGAGGGAGCGCGTTGCTTGGTAACGAGTGGCTGCAGGGTATAAATGGTTTCTCCACATAATCCAGAAACGGCGAGACAACTTAAAATACTAGTTCAAAAACTGCTGCCCACTTTCTGTTGACACTCTTACTTCTTAATTGGAAATAAATTATAGAGGCGTTCTCCCCCCGTTTCATTCAGGGGGTCAGGGCCTCTGCGACTCTGAGCAGGCTTTGGACGAGAGGTGTCAGAACAAATGAAAACTTTCTCGGAGTCTAAGCGTTTCCACCAGACTATGTTGGTGAAATATTGCTTCAGAATATGTATATATGTATATATATTTTCTTGATTCAGAAATGGTCAGCACATTAACTCCATTTAGCTTTGCTCTCCAGTCGCCAGGTAACGCCAGGTTTCTTAGTGATGACTAGGAGTTAAACACTAGGCCTGGTGTGACGAATTTCAGTATTAGTTTAAGTAATGGGCTAGAAAATGTAGCTTTTGTTTACCCCTTGATGGAAGTTTAATCATAGACATGTTCCTTATTTTTCTCACGTCACTCATTTTGTAAAGGCTACTACATCACTGAGGTGGCTTGAGATGGAAATACGCCCCCAAAAATCTGCCATCTCTGGGTTTAATCATCTCCACCAGACAGATTCGGTGATATATTTTTTTTCTTCCCCAAAAAATGTTTATTTTGAATTTAGAATTAAAGGTGAGGTTAGTTGTTAACGACGTATCGCGATATTTGATGACAAGATCTACTACCAGTGTGACAAATTAGCCTATTGGTTCCAGCAAGGTAACGTGAGCAGAACCGTGCAACATAATAACATGAAACCCATTGCTTATGAGTAATGAGTAATGCATCAGTTTTAAGGAGTGCAGTTTAAGCTTGTAGGCCTACCAAACCAGAGAGACATTTCAGTGTCAGGAGCTTTAAGTGTCGACAGCATTAGGCTAAATAAAAAAAAGGAGTAGTCTTAAATTCATTCTGTGCTGGCATTTGACTTTGATCACATCAGAAATATTCATGGAAGCACAAACACTGGCTCTGCCACCATTATCCAGGCTGACAGTGATACCTCTCAAGGCTGTCTATTAATTAAAGTGGCGCTTACCATGTGGGACGACTCCCTATCTGGGCACAAAAATGGTTTTTCCATCTCTTGTGGGGCTCTTGAAAAGGGGCAATCTTTCCTCTCCAGCTTCTTGTGGGAAATTTAAAAGTGTACAGAGGAAGACATGGGGATTTCTAGCTCATTTATAAAGACGAGTTTATAATCCTTTCCTGCTTAATAACTTAAAAGGATTCAATTTCTCCCCTCATTTATTGGGTTATGATCACACATTGTTAGACGCAGATAGTAGCATTTCAAGGTTAACATTTCCTGCTCGTAAAATATCAGAATATAAGCTTTAAGCCCATAGGTGCCCTTTGTTTAGCCTGCAATTTTCCTCACAAATGCAGATAGGCCCATTTTAGATGCTGTTACTATTAATGTGATAACAACGAAGAAGCTGAGGAAGACCAAGTTGATAAGATGCCTCTATGCCACCGAGCATTTTTTTTAAATGATATGATATTTAATTATAGCATATAATTTCACCATCGAGAATTAAATTCAGTAAGCTTATGTAGACTCTGAGGATTGAATGTCTGGTTGGGGGTCTCAAACCATACGAGACAAATTAAAGAGGAAGTGTTGCCCTCCAGGTATCCTGTCACAACAGTAGGGTGCTTCAGCGCGTCTCCCATTTCTGTCTGTGTTTTATTCCGCCAATTTTCACTATGGGCCTCCGGGATCCTGCGCTGTGCCTGCAGGGCTGTGGTCCAAAATAAATAGAAAATCTCCACCTTTCATCTTCTGTCTTTGCTCGAGTTTGACTTTCTTTCTCTCTCACACACATGGCCTTGATATCAGTATCACACATTCACGTCAACAGGTGTGGGTATTAGTAAACAAAGGCACTAATAGGCCTATATGTAGCTGAATTATGCGTAACTTAATTTGTTTTATTTGTTACATGATTTGTTCCTGGTGCAATTTATCTCAAAAGGATTGGGCTTTTGAATTATTCTGAGTTGCTAACGCATACTAAAAATGTCTGTCTTTTTAAAATAATTTTGTTGCCTAATTATGTAGAAGTACATTTATTTGTTAATATGCTATTTGAGGGTTGGGTTTTTTTTGACAGATTTTGTGCTGTTTTGTTGAAATGGGGTTAATATTTTGGCAAAGGCCACATTTAGTATTGACAATTATTCTAGGAAATATTGCTCCAATATATCATATGTGTAATTTTATTTATTACCCTATTGTTCTTGTGGCAAATATCATTAACGGCTCCAGTCTCAGATATTGCATAAACTCATATACTACACTCCGATTTTGTATACATTTATGCTAATCTTTCCCCTTATATTATTATTATTATCAGTTTTTACTTATTTATTTGTTTATTATTATTATTATTATTATTATTATTATTATTATTATTATTATTATTATTATTATTATTATTATTATTATTATTATAAGTTTAGTGGTGTCAGCCTACATGGCCTCAAACATTTACATCTCCACTTTAAGCGTTTAGTGTAGCCCTATTGCCCAAATTGCCAGCGCTTTGTTAGCAGTAATGTTTAATTGGCTGGAAGAAGATGAATGAGGCTGACAGGAATCAGCTGTCCAGAGATTCCCCCTGTGAGTCTGACTCGGAAATCATAACCTGACCAGCTTTTCCTCCTCTGAAACCAGCTCGTTGAACTTGTCACATCTAATTAGGGTGTTAAAACGCACCGAGTGCATCGGTGGGAAACAGTAGGTGGTTAGTCCAGGGCAGCCAATGAGGCCTTTTTGGGTCAGATGGTGGAGGGGTAGGGTGGGGGGGGGGCATGGGGGCTGTGGGGGTCGAGCAGCGGGGTTGGGTGGTGGTGTTGGTGAATTGGACCACTGCGGGCTTTTATTTTTTTTTAGCAGGCTTTTTTTTCCTCTATTACTTCAATTATGGCCATCCAGCGGGCTAAACAGGCCAGCCTGCATGGACTGTAGCCGTGTTTTAATTAGGTATGAAATTAATTAGAGCAGACATCTATTAACGACTTTTAAGTTTGGCTAATTTTTTTCCACAGAGTTTAAAGGTAAAACAGTGGATTAATGGCTTACAGCCAAAATTACATTTTATTGTATCCCGTCATTTCGGTGCTGCACGTCTAACAGGTGTCAGACGATCTTTGAATGAGGAGGAAACAAATGTTTCAATCTAAATTTGTTCTGTTTTTCACTAACAATAATATTTTAATTTAGAAACTCAAACGTGCGATTTTAATCCAAACATCGTCACGAATGTCAACGTCATACAATTTCTGCAACATATTAATGTCATTTTACAGTGATAGGGGCTCAAAATGCTGCTGCCTTACAAACCCCTCTATATACATGTAAACGCACAAATTTTAATTTTGTGAACAATTTTTAACTTGGTGTGTTGCTTGAGTAGCCTTTACTTTTGTTCAAATGTGAAAATACAATTGTCTTTGATTCCCATTTTAAGAGGGTGCTTTCTCTTTTTATTGAATACTTTTTTTTCGTATTGGTACAAAAAAGCCCTGTGATGTCTGACAGCCTACTCTCACCATTGTTAGATGAACAGCCACTAGAAAAGGACTAGAGAAAGAAGAGGGAGGAGAAAAGGCCCTTCTGTTATTTTCTGTCTTGAGACTTGCTCCATAGGCTATTCAGGCAAGTTGATGAACTCCTCCAAAAAGTTTATTAAGGGGCTGAAAACAATAAGAACTAAAGCCTTTGGGTGCCTGGGCAGACAGTTTATAAACTAGCTGCTATTGTGCCTCAAAGGCAGATGCATGAATACTTTTCAATAGGGGCCTTCAAACTGACACGATCAGGCTGGACAGCAGCAGTTTTAAAGGGAGAGAGGGTGCTTCTGCAGCAGCTCAGAATGCTGCCTTTTTTTTTGCATTAATGTACATCTGCAAAAGAAGGGGGGTAAGAGGAGGAGCTGGGCACTGTCTGTCATGGACACACTGGTTTTCCCTTTGCACTATATATGTGTTTAAAAAAAAAGTAGAAATATATATATATATATATATATTTATATTTATATATATATATATATATATATATATATATATATATATATATATATATATACATATGTATGTGTTTGGGTTAATGAGCACTTTCTTAAACAGTTCTCTGTATAATTCAAAGCTAGAAGCACAGCACATTGGATCTAAGTGTGCTATATTTTCATAGCGTAGGTCATTTTCAAGAGAGCTCAAGAAAGTCTGTCTCTTGACACATCATGAAAGCAGATTTCTTAATGCCCTGAATCATGTTTTTTTTTCTCAATACTAATGCTATATTATGAGTGTGAAAATTCACAAGATGCTATTTGTAGAGTCTGACAGTTGGTGTTTCCTGTTAAGACTGAGTTTTAAACAAAAAGATTTTCAAATATTCCGTATTATTTATGTAACAGAAGCGAGGTAGAAATCTGTTGTATGCTTTGGAGACAGGGATTCACTGTTGATATATTTCTTTGGATGGGACATTGTGGTTACGTGCACTCAAGAAGATACATTATTCCCCTCCTTTTCAGAAAACAATAGACTGTCAGTCTTTATCCTTCTTCCCTCCTCTATTCCTCCCTCTCCAGCTTTCTCTTTTAGTCCTCTCAGTCTCTGGCTCTGTGCCTCACAACATCAGAGGGAGTCCAGTGATTTGTGACCCCAGCAACCCACACTTAATCTCACTAAAGAGGGGGAGCATCCAGTTTGCAGCTTGGCGGGCCCCAAATCGACCAAGCCTGCTCTGGCAGGTGTCAACATTAGCAAACAATTGGTCCCCAGTTCCATGCCCCATACCCCAGTGCGACACTGAACCTAAACTATTTGAGGCACACTGAAAGAAACCACATAATAGGGAATGTGGAGGGGAGGAGAGGAGGGGGAGGACAAGGGAGAGATTACACTCTCAGACAGCTATTAGCAGGGATGAGGCTTTTCTAAACAAACAAAAAAAGAAGACGATCAATACTGTGTTAGTTTACCAAGTGGAGTCAGCATTGTGGCTTTGGAGTATTTATTTTCTGCTCCATTGTTTTTCTCGACTTCTCAAATGTCTGTGGGCCGTATTGGCAATCCAATTTAGTTTGGTGGGGGTCCCTGGGAGGCCTATTTCTTCTCCCGGGCAGTTGTGTTGTGCGCTTGCGGTGGGCAGTTCATTCATAGATTTGGCGTTGTAATGAATCCTGATTGGTGAGTATTACCTTCGATAGTGGACAATGGCTGAGCTGTCCAGAGGGAAAACAACACTCAGGGATGACAGAGCTCTGCTTTGCCCTGTGGGATTGCAGTCCCTCTACTTCATTAGACAGGAGTGTCTTAGCAAAGAGAGCAGAGGAAATGGAAAGAGAATGAGTTGACATGTGGACTGTTGCTGCTCTTGAGTGGGTATGTGTCTTGACAAGAGGGCCAATGTATTTTAAAGTCCATTTATTTATCTCTCACTGCTGATTCCTGGCCCTGCCATGAGGAGAGACAAGTGTTCTCAGTGGGGGAGATTAGTTTCAAAGGTTTAAATGGAAAAACCTATAGTATTTGTTATCAGACAGAAATCTCATTTAATTACTTTGAGATGTCCCCTTGGCATCTTCCCGCCCGGCCACTGAAAAAATAAAAATACAAAAAACCCCTCCAAAAAAACCCAACACACACACACAACCAGTTCAATTCAGGTAACATCCACTAAAACAAAGCTCCTACTGCAGTTGTTCTACACACATCATTAGAGAAGCTGCCATCATTTTGCTGCAATAAACAAGGGTAATTAACTGACCTCATGACCTTACAGACAATGGTGCCTGTTGTCAGAAAGCACCAATAACAATGTCAACAAGCAATAAAATGATTCTGAGCATTCATAGTATTAGAGCATCGCGCGACGTAGAAAATAAATCCCAAACACAGACTGATCAGATTATATATTTCTCCTACTATTGTCCTCATGAAGACTGTATAGGTTTTTCGTTTTGTCTCAACTAGGTGAATTGCCAAAGGGGACAGACAGTTTACGGAGTAATTTCAGTTGTAAGCAGTATTAAATTAACCATGTAATTTCATAAATTGTAGTCATTTCGTCTAATAAGTTATCCACCAAACAACATAAATGTTGTTGCTGCCTCACAGATAATGTCAAGTAATGACAAAGCCATTAAAAATCTGATAATGGTACACTAGTAGTTCTACTGTATATTTATGTAGGACATATCAGTCAGCAGGCAAGTCTTGCCTTGAAGTTGCCTCTTTTAGCCAAAAAAATTTTCAGGGAGAGAAATCAGTGCCATCTTGTATTAATTGGTCAAATGGGCTGAATGACTTTTTTTTCTATGGTAAATTTATCAGTATCCTTTTCAACCCTGTGAAAGTCAGTTTTTACTGATTACTTTCACAGGTATCGCACAAATACACTATAATATGAGTTCACATTTCAATTGGTTTTATATTAATATCTTAACTTTTTTTTTTTTACTATTTCCTCTATGTATTTAGGAACATTTATTATGATGCTGATTGATTATCATTTAATCAGTAAAAGGTGTCAACTTTCATTAGAAACACAGCAGTCCTGTCATTGAAATATCTGTTCTAGTTAAATTCTGTCTATACAGCATTTTCATTTTCTTATTGTTAAAGATTTTTTTCTCTGTAGTTTAGGGAATATAGAATATAGTGTATAGCCCAATTGATTTCTCTGCCTGTCTGAGGTAATCGCAGGAAAATGTTAAGATGGACAGTGTAATAATGAGCAGGACTTTTGGGACAAATGGATCTTTGTCCTGGTGATTAAGCCATTGTTATTCTGCCAAACAGTAAAACTGAAGGATCACAAAAATGAGTATAGAGTACATCAGGACGTCTCAAGCTTTATTATGTCCATGTTAAATTGTGCTATGGATGAGCAGGTCAGAGCCACATAATTTATTGAAAGAAATGTAGTTTCCTCCAATTTGCCTTGCCAGCTAGGGTTGTCAAACTCTGACAGCTGGCACAGATCGGGACAGTGTGTTGCATTATGACCATCCACTGGTTACCATGGAGCTGCATTAGAAAAGACAAAAAGCATTTCTGGCTAATTTTATTACAATACAGGAATAGCCCACATAATGTGCAACAGTAATTACGTTTAGCACAGTGCGCCCATGCTCTCCCTCAGTGATGAATGAGCGACACTGACCATGGTCTGCTAGTTTAAAAATCGCCATTAGCCTATGCTACTTAACGCCAGAACATTTCACATTTTATGCTCTTGATCTGCTTCACCACTGAAATATTCATTTGTTTTAATTGTGCTTGTGTTTTTTTTCATAACCACAAAGACAATAAACATGTTCCCTAAGTGTTGCAAATCAGAAATGTGTTTTTTTCCCACCACGTTTAAATGTGAAAGCAGTTGTCCAAACAGTGGGGTGGAGCTCCTGTCCTAGCCGACAAAATAACAACTTCAAATGTTGTCCCCTATTTTCAACTAATGGGCTTATTTCTGCATCGTCAGTCATTCTCTCCTTGGGGAATATGTAGTCTCAGTATAAAAAGCTTTGCTACTGTGCCACATTACAACCCCTCAATATGGAGGGATCCCAGAAATTAATGCACTGTACTGCTTCACAATGCCCAGGAAAAAAAAAACAACAACTCTTTACAGGAAGTATTCAAATAATTTTTGAATATAAAAGGACTCTGTGATAACATTTTGTTTACTTACAGTCCACTTAAAAAAAAATTGCTTTGCTCACACGAATCCACGAGTTTTAGCTAAAGTTTCCATCATTCTTCACAACTCCTTTTCCCTTCCTATGTCCTCTATATGACTCAAACTTCTTCGACAATATTTGCTGCCCAGCCTTGTCCAGAAAATTAGGAAACTTCCCTTGGGCACATAAAAATGTCCACTGAGCATTCCTATACTGTGCCCAGTAATCTCTCTTTGGCTTTGCTGAGAAAATGATTTGTTCCTCCAGGAGACCTCAGCTCATAGCCCTGAGACATTGCTGTTTGATTTCCTGCGTAGGTTTTTAGAGCTTTTTGCTGGGGGACCGGGGCTCTGGCTCCAATGCCATTTGGCAGAGACCCCCTGGGCTTCTTTTTACTTTCTTGTGCTCTCTGTTAATTTCATTACTTTCGCTGTGACCTCAATTAGCAAAGACTTAAGCTCAGGCGGTGACATTCTGCTCTGGAAGAAGAAGCAGCAGAAACCTGGTGTAAAGCTCAGCCTTAGTGGGGAAGTGAGAGGTAGCAACAGTCTTACTAACAAGGTTCACATTTTGTAGCCTCTGAAGTCTTTATGAGTCCATGTGGCTCTGTTAGATCCTCTGTAATCTGGCTTTGTTCTAAAAACTGCCACAGTGGAAGAGGATAGGAAAATTTAGCAAGTAAATTCATACAGTATATGCTTATAAAATTTAGGATCTATCTACATGGTTGAAACTAACATATTTGCATTTTTCCTTATGTCTACATCAAAAGAAGACTTTCAAAACAATGATTTATGTTTGAAAAAAAAAAAAGCTCAAACAATACCCTGGTGAACAACAGTGTTTGCCTCATGTAGAAAAAAGTGTATGTTAGAGCCAAAAGCAACCAATCATATTGTCACTAAATTACTACTTTTAGTCAGTGGTATATTAAAGAAAAAGAATCCCACCCTTCAAGCCCTTCACACTTTCACACTCAGGCAGTGCAGAGGCATGGGGAGTCAATATGTCAGCGTTTATGGATGCCCTGCAGAGCTGCACAGGGCTGTCAGGCCCCTATTCATGCTCTAATGGCCCCCTGAGGAGCTCGTCTCTCCAGGCTGAAAAGGCCGGGAGGCCCAGTGGACGCCCTGTTGTTGAAGGTGAGCGTGCGCTCTCATGGACGCGCCGCGCCTTCATCCATATGACAAGAGCCATAAAAGAGCATCGCTCTCGCTGCTTCTCCCTCTCTGTCTCCTCTGCTTTTTCTTGCGTCCCCCCCGTTCCTCTCTCTCCCGGTTTCTCTCCACCTCAAGCAGAGAAAAGGGGGCTAATTGTTTGTTGTGAGAGCCAAAGATTATACAGCCTCCCATCTTTCTTCCTTCCTTGCATTTTTTTTTCTCTTTTTCAAGCCCCCTACTTCTTTTCTAAAGACCGTGATTCTGTCTGAGAGACAAGGGAAGAAAAGTATTGGAATTTTCCTAAGGAATGTTGATGTAAAAGAGTCCAAAACTCTGACACTGGCAGTGAGAGGTTATGTGTTTGGTAGCAAAAGCAGGGAGTCCTTTTCTGGTATTTTTTTATCAAGTAGTTGTTTGAGCCTTTTTGATGTTTTCACCAGCTACTTGTGATGCTGAAAAGTTTTGAAAAGGTGTAATTGACATACTGGTTGTGCAGAAATTTTAGTGCTCTTGTTCATTTCCACTAGTCCATTCTCAACGGATAAATTCTGGGCTAAGTGCCCTTGGCCCTCCACCACCTGCTATAAACTGGTAACGACATGATAGGCATGAGACAAAGCTGAATCCCATAACATCTGTCCATAAAGGTGAGCTGAGAATGATTTTATTGTAGATAGGTGGATTTTTAATGTCCTTATGTATAGTTATATATCTCATCCAGATTCAATTTCAGCTAAATGTCAAATTACTGCCCAGAGAAGGTCACTGACAACCAGAAGAAATTGATTATGCATTTTGGCATGTTACCAAACCAAGTAAACAGTTAACTTGATTTTTGCCACATATGCACATTTTTTTTACAAATTGTTTGGGATGTCGGTCAAAACAGATCTAATAGATAGAAATAAATCCAAACCCTGCTGAGGGTATGCTCACTTTGAGAGTTTTGTTTTTCTCTAGCAGAGAGATAACTACAGGAAAAGATTATTCGTAGAGAATTTGTCTTTAAACCATCCTTGTTATCGCTGTCGTCTATCTTGTATTCACATAAGGTTCCTATCTCAGATACATCCTTCAATAAATGCCTTGAATCACATGTCTCCTTTAACTTGGCAACCCCTTTGGGATGAACAGGCAAGTGCATTAAGCAAGCAGAGATGCCGCACCATTCTCACAAATATGCAAATTGGGAAGTTGTTAGTTATTTGATGTTGCTGCACAATCAACCCCCACCCCCCAACCCCCACCCCCCAGCCCCGAAACATCCCTCCACTCCAGTGTTGGTGGTTGAATCGCATGCAGTCCTGGGGACAGGCAGGGTTGTTTATATGCAGGCCTGGAGCAGCAAAGACAGCACAGAGACAGATGCATGTCAGAGATAGCAGATCCCATCTCAGGCAGATGCCTCTTATCACAGGCCTGTTTGCATAATTAGGTCTTTTGATATTCACCCCCTCTGACTGACAAAAAGTATAATTGCAGTATCAACTACGACAAAAGGTAGGCACAAAATAAACAAGTCAACATAAATAGGGAGAAAAGATGCGATGTTATTTTTGTCCTGTGGGAAAAAAAGAGGGAGGAAAAAACACCATTTTTAACTAAATCTTCTGTCAGTCACAGTCAACTGGTGTGACTCGGTGCTCAGAGGCTGGTCCTGTGAATGCCTGCAAAACACTGAGCGTGAGGCCTGATTGTAATTATGCTGGAACTAATATGCTTTTCAAAATGAGCCATTATGAGCTAATGCTGCACTGCCAAAGCCCTGTCTGTTTTTGTCCCTCTGTCTTGGATAGTTTGCAAAGGTATGGCTGATATTTAGGCCATGGGTTATGATATCAGAGACAGTTTGACTGTGATGATTACTACTTTATTTTAATTTAGAGATCACAGATAAAACACCTTACACCTACACCATTGCAAAAGCATGATTTGCAAGGTTTTTTTTTTATTAGAATCTCTCATGCAAAAAGATAATAATCCCTTTTTACTAATCTTTTTTTATTATAGTTATTGTTTTTACATTTTCAGAACAGAGCTGATATTTTTATTGTCACGTCTTTTCATTGCTGTTGTTATGATTCTTGGAAAGATTTGGACATGAAAAGGAATAAAGCAAAAATTATGTTTTTCAAAGAGTACAACGGAGTCATCTTCATGCTGGTGACAGTAATGTCTTCTGATTACCTACTTTAGAGCCCTAGTTGTTTTTTATCCAAAACTTTATTGGATGTCCTGATGTAGTGTTTTCACCAACCTGGTAGACATGACATTTATTGCTATTGTTATACATCATAAACATGTAACCTTACAGATCACTTGGTTAATTGCATTGAATGGACAGCTGTCTGTTTAATCAGCATTACCTCAGCGTCTCAGGGGTAAAGGTGGAGGACTGGAAGAGTCGGAGGGATTGAAAGGAAAAGAGGAGGAGGGCTTGAGGAGTAGGTTGGGGATGGGTTCGATATGAGGAGGGGTTTGAAGAAACAGGGTGATGATGAGGATCCCATCTGCCTGTAGTCTGAGGAGTCTGTCTCTGAGGTCAGCAATGGAGCATCAGGGGAGAGAGAAGGCTTTAAACCTTGTGGTAACCTTAAAAACTATTAACTAGCAGCTCAAGTCCTGTAAGAGTTAGGACTCTGTTTTATCTTGAAGGTCTGGTCAGGATTAGAGCCTTACAAAAGCAAAGTCACACTGGAGCGAAAAGCTGTAATGTGGTTCTACACATCTGTGGCATTCGGTTTTAGAATGTCCCCCAAACTCATTTGTTTACTACTGCAAACATATTTTTTGTAAGTGCCTACCCAATGCGATCATCATTCTTGTAGTAAGAATAAAGTTCTCCAGCACAACAACACCCCCTTCAAAAAAAGACTTCATTTTACCCAAAATAAAAAATAGCATTCTGAAAGAGTACTCAGTAGTGAGGAGACAGAATAATCTCTTATTAGCTGTGTCCCAAAACCATACTGCATCCAAATCCTAAGCAGTCTCTGAGTATATAGCGTGTTCACACTGGAAAAGTGACAATATAAAGTCTACTTAAACCAGACTGAAAGCCCTTGATTTTTCAGTGTGCTGCTGATGCACACTATTCCCCCACAATGCAATGCACAAAGGAAATGAGGGAGGAAAAGGAAAGCTTATCACAGCTGGAAAAAATTTCAAACTAACAGTGAATGATGATGCTCCAGAAACATCTCAGAGAAAAATGTAGCTTTTTTAAATAATATTTTACTGTCTCTTTGTGAAGTTTAATTGGAGGGTAAATTGTAAAGTTGCAGTTTGATTGACATCTGACTGTGTAATTGTTGTATCATTCGCTGTTAGTATAAAACATCAAACAGTATATTTAATTCTTGTATGTTAACTGCAAATCCGAATACTATAAAGATTAGTATATAGTTTATGCGGTACACAGCATGTAGTTTGCATCTGGTACAAAACTTTGATTTTTGTTGGCAGAAATTAGCAAAAACCCTCTAAAAGGTGATTACCTTGTTTTTTTTTCTATATTTATATCAATTATGTATATGTACCGAACACATCTCTTTTATAAGTCATTATATTCATTACAATTTTGGTTAACATAGTTTTGTTTAAACAATACCCAGGGTTATCTTCAATTTTAATCAAGCACTTACCTAGACAAAGCAATGTGTAAACCCTTATTAATTCCTATTTATAATGGGCACGATTTTAAATCAAGATCAAGGCGAAAGCTCAGAGGGCCCCTGGAGGAGAGTACACGACAGTAATCATGCCCACTGGATGGCACTTAATTTGATTCTAATTGGACAATAACTAATGAGACAGGGCATGAGTGGTTTATCGATATCCCATGAACCTTTGAATAGGAATTACAGCAGTCGCATTATATAAAAGGCCCTAATCAGAGTCTACCGTTTTGTGCCGAGTGAACCATTGAGGAACTGACCTTGACAGCCCTGCAGGGATTTTTCTTGCACATTTGCTCATTTTGTCTCTGATTGTTAACATTGGCACGTGAGTGAGAGGGAAAACAGACACGCGGAATTTAAAATTTAAAGTGTTTTGGTCCAGAAAAGGGACTGAAAAGTGGTTGTTTTGCTGCTTGTGCACTGCTTTGTACTGATATATATTCAGAGCTGTTTTTGAATTATCTCCCGTCTGAGCACGGACTGGTCCTTTATTGTAACATGACTATATATTAGCTAGAAATCAGTGCCAGGCTCTGTCTTACATCAAACTGTAGCAAAGCCATGTGTTTTTTTGATGGTTTCTGTCTTCTATACACCAAATGCAGTCAGCATATAGATGAGTTTTACATACAACCCCAGTCCCAGTTGGCCCCATACAGTGTATGCCATTTTCCATTTTCCCTTACTCATTACAGGCAGGGCTGTTGACCTTGTGCTTCTGGTTCATGTATGAGAGCAGATGTATTGGCTCAGTAGGACTTAATTGAGAGCAGCAGTACAAGAAATTGTCTGTGTAGGTTTATCAGTCATTAGCCTGATAGCATGCTAAATGTGACACATATTGCCAAAGCGGTTTACTCACGAAACAAAGTCCGTGAACGCACCTCAAACAAAGGAGAGGAAAAGAAAATAATTTGAGGAGAAGAAGACTTTGGTGTCTTTCTTGGAGCCCCTTGAGTATGAATTGACTCTGGCCCCCACGTCTCCCCATAGGACACAGAGGTGACTTTGGAAAGTGATCTGTACACCGATCGGCTGGTCTCAAGTGTCGTCATGGCAAGTTACTGGGCAAATGGATATACGCATCCTCATGAAAACCAACAAAGGGATATGTGGTGTATGTACATATTCAACTTTGTATGTTCAAGGGTGTTCTGCAGTGGAGTGAGTCTGTGCTTCAAGAATCAATCTTTATTAAAAAGGATAAGACTGAAGAATTGATTTAATGAATGCGGCCTCATGTCCTGCAGCCACATGTAATCCACAGAGAATCATTGAGCATGAGCTCAGGGGGACAAAAAATGTTCGTAGAAGACTCATGGAGTGCCCTGTAATGATAGTCTCCATATAATCCCATAATTCCTTGTTTAATTAAACTCTGGAGCTGGCCTTGAGACTCCGCCAGCTCTGTTGCTCTTTTGTTCTCACAGTTGTTATTTAGAGGCTAGGTTTGAGTATTCTTTTATCCACACATGTTGAAAGATTTAAACAGACATCAGAGCAGTAAAACAATGAATCAGATGGAAGGAACTCACCCAGGTGAGCATTATAGTTTTCATTTGAGCTGAATAGCAAAGGGCCACTGTCAGAAGCAGAAATCTCCTCATACACCCTCTTCTTCAATATCTCCCTTTATTTTTTTCCTCACCCACACTTTCTGGACTGTGCATGATGCAATCCAACAAGGCCTGGAGCAACACTGGCACATCACGCCGTCTTGTCAATGTCTCAATGAGGAAATTATGAAAATGTGAATTTTATGACATGAAATGAAAAGGGCCATGTAGTTTGAATAGAAATGCAGAGGAGGTGAAAATGATGCAATTTTCTAAATTCAGTTATAACGGTAATGTGCAATGGTAATGCGTATTTGCTGTCAAAAATTTCCCTGTCGGCCTGGATTGTACAGCTTTGTGCGGTATCTATATTCCTCGAGCAAAAATTCAGCTTAGTTGAATGCCTAAAAAGTAATGTAAAATATGTTCTAATTCATTTAATAACAGCAGATGGAAACACATGGGGCTGAATGGTTTTAGTGTGTTATTGTGCTGTGTTTAATACACTCTGGCTGTGCTGCGTATGAGCAGTGTGTCCTGGGCCAATGAGAGAGAAAAGCAGGGGGAAGAACAGCAAGGTGGCCTGTGCAGATTAACCCCTCTACCCACGAACACCCCCTCTCCCCCTCAGCCCTCTGCCTTCATAGCCTCTGGGGCCCCTTTCAGAGGCAGGATTGTGTATCAGGTCCCCCCTCTATAATAAATAAATATCCACAGATTAAGATAATATTCTCCCAGTTGCGTATTGAGAAAGGAATAGCTGTCATTTGAATCTTCTATGTTGCCAGTCCTTCTACTCTTGAGCAACAAAAGAGGCTCTAAATTGCAGATGATGCTTTCTGAACTAGTTTAAGATCAGCTTCCGCTCACGTTTGACGCTATTTTATTTTATTTAAGTTTAATTTATGTGTTGGATTTTTTTTTTTTTTTTTTTTTAAATTCCGTGATCACACACTGATGGCCCTCTGTCCCTTTCTTCTCACCTCAGGTAACCGCACAGATGATGGCTCAGATGTAGACTCGGAGCCTGACTTGCCCCTGAAGAGGAAGCAGAGGCGCAGTCGCACCACCTTCACTGCTGAGCAGCTGGAGGAGCTGGAGAAGGCTTTTGAAAGGACACATTACCCAGACATCTACACCAGAGAGGAGCTGGCTCAGAGGACAAAACTCACAGAAGCGAGAGTACAGGTCAGACATACAGTACAGTGCTAGTGCACAGATGGATGAGCACACACATTGTTCTTTAGCAGGCCTGCATACAAACACATTTGCTCATGTACCTCTGGCAGTACCTTGCCGTGCAGAAAGCTTTTTCTTAGGTTGTCAGTGTTTTAAAACAATCTATGCCCGAGAAACCATAAGATCTGAAACTGTTTTTATTGAAACTATTTCTTTGGTACAAAGACAATCAAAAACCTTCACAGTGAGATCTGTGGATTATCCAGAGTAACTGGGACAGTGATCTAGAAAGACAGCTTGCCAGTACAATTTTCTTCTCTTCAATGCTGTAAACACCACAAACAAAACTACAATTACCTCCACTGTATTGGAGTAGTGGCAGAAATCTCAGACTTAAATATGTCAGAATGTGGACAAAACTATCTGCATGCCTTGGTACCGTTAGAGGTCAGTGAGGAAATATTTAGTAATAATTTATTTTTTATACCGATCCTTTAAACGCATGTGTAGTTGGTCATTACTTATGCTAACTTTAAAGACTACAGCTGTCAACATCCCTGTGCTGTGGTAGTTCAGACCTCAGAATCTCTGAGGCAATCTGGCTTCTATCGCAGCACTAAATGAACAGCAAATACTGTAATTCTGCTACACACTCGTCTAAAAAGCATAACACCTGACTGAATCCACCTCCACTTACTAAAGGTGTTCCTCCTGAATATAATAGTATTGCTCTTCTTTTACCCACGGCAATGGTGTATTCATCTGTCGGGAAGAAATTACCCTTTTCCATATTGCATGGTACGTGTAAGGGCGTTTGCTGCTTAGCGTTAGCCTTCATGCTCAAGTGTTTTGACAGTGATACTCCCTGTCTTCACACCTCAGACCCGGGAATCTGTCTGATACCCTTGGTGCCCTGTGGTCGTATGTAAGATTGAAGCAAGATATGTACAGTAGAGTTATAGCAACAGCTGTTCCTCCAAAGATTGAGGAAAAAAGAACAGAGGAGAGAAAGGGAATGCATTCCTGATGGATTTCTCATTTCGGCCTTTGGCCAGGATCTCATCCCATCACTTTCAAGCTCGCCGCTGCTTGTAAAACCCTCCACATATCACACAGGGTTCCTCATCCTCTCTGGGGAACCTATGCCCCGACAACAACATTAATCAATCAGCCGCTAGTAAAAAAAAAAAAAAAAAAAAAGGGCTGGGGCACCGCTCTCTTCTTACAGTCGCTCACACTCCTTCTGACCCCCCCCCCACCCCCCCGAAACGCCTCGCCGTATGCTAACTGTTCATCACACAACAAACATGCAGTTCGGGTAACTGATTCCACACATGTCTTTGTCCATCTTGAAACCCCCCAACACGCAAGGATGTCCTATGTCTGAGTGTTTAATGCCTCACTCAAGGGAGGAGAAATTTATCTCATGTCTGTTATAGGGCAATATATTAGTTTTGTGTGTGTGCGTGTGTGTGTGTGTAAGGGGAATATGGACAAGGGAAGGGAGAACATAAGTCACATCAATAATTTTTATAGAAAATCTACTCTAACACATTCTGATAATATTATTTAGAAGTAAATTAAATTTTGCATTTTATAGACTGTGTTCCACGTATCCTAACATGATTTAATTCAGCAACACAATTGGGCAAACCAATTTTTTAAAGAGTAAATGCCACGTACAAATGCATCATTCTAGTGCAACCCATAGTCATCACAGAGGACAGTTTCACCTCAGGTTTGAAAGAATAATCCATGCCTGTATTAGCACCAGCGTATTTATGGAAAGTGACAAAAATATCTAAACATGAAAGCAATAGAAGAAAGAAAACGGAGTGACTGCTGCCTCTTTGCTGTTAGATGATAGACTTAAATGATGTCATGTGAAAACCTGAGGAATTTGAGTCATGGATATAATTTGTTAATGCTGTTTTCCTCATAATCTAATTCTTATATGCTTTGAAAGTCTCAAAAGGTCAACTCAAACTTAATTTTCTGAGAAGGGTACGTAGAAAGAGGCTCTTGTAGCCAATATAAATTATGCCCAAAGTTGCGCTGCAGTGTGGTGAGAGTGTTTGCGAGAAGATATGTGTCTATAGCTATAACTTTTTATGAGTCTGACAGTTTTGTTGAGGCTTTTCCCCAAATGCATCTCAGAGGAGTTATTGTTTTTCAAGTTTTTATACTATGGAAGTATCTCACAACATTTCAACATTTAACCCTTTCAATGAATAATAAAGATAAAGTAAACATGGAAAGAATATGATTACATGTGCATTTTCTGGTGTGTGTTGCTTGTATCACAACATCTGAAAATGTTCACCAGCTGGGCTCTCACATAGGTGCCCAAATGGCCGATCACAGGGCAGGAGAGAGGAGACCCTTTGGCCTGAGAGCAAAGCTTCTCCAGCACAGCTGCAATGACGCATCTTCCAGATGTCACTCAGAGACTAATCGGTGTTTGGGGCTGAGAAAGAAACCATAGGCAGGGGGTGATGGAGAGGTCTCACGGACTCATATTTTAACTCGAATTCACATCCACGGTCATGGTTCACTGCAGTCCGTTTGTCACTAAACATGGCAATAAAGTGGAAAGTATTTTTTTAAGATCAGGTGCAAAGGTAAACTGCACTGGTGAGGTGCAAACATAGCTGTACTGGCACTCAACCGCCACAGCCCAAAGCCCTGTTGTAAATTAAACTGCTGGATTCTTGTGGAGGTGATGAGTGTTTGGCTTAGGGTTGACTCGGAACCTAAACTCATAAACAGAGCTAAGTCCCTTGTGTCTGCCCTCGTCTGCCATTTTAAGACCCTTTCGCCATCCATCTTTATCAGCACCACTGCCCCTTTCAGCAGAGCTCCTTCACCACTGTGAGCTTCGCAATGGTTTTATCATCCCAACTGACAAATTGTGAGATATGATCCATATCTCTCAGCAATTAGTTCCAGGCTGTCTCAGTGGGAGGGGATACTGCTAAGTCTACCTTCACTATACGCTCCCTTGATGCAGCGTACGCTGCCACTTTCCATCTGATAGCCCCTCAGTTTTAACAGGAGCAGGCAGCAAAACTATTCCACGAGCTATTAGGGAAGAGGGCAGCATTTGCGTCTGTTCCCTCCAGAGGAGTTGGACCAGGTGAAGGTAGCACTGAGGAGGAGGACGTGGAGGAGGAGGAGGAGGAGGAGTGTGTACAGGCAATAGGCTGCAAGCCGCTGTAAATCAGCGCTCACAGATGAGACAAATTACATTCTCCTTTATTTAGACTGAAGTTTTTAAGAGACTGACTCCCGAGTCTCGTCTGAGGCTCATCATCTCAGCATGCCGCTGTCGGCTCGCCTTACTGAATCTGTCACATAGATCCTCTTTCATTACCAATAAACATTCTGCATGTAGCTCTTATAGTTAGTGGAATCTAATAAGGTATAAGCATTGCTTTTCACGAGGCGTGCAAATCAATTCGGTAAAAAGTTTATTTATCTGTGGCTTGTGCTGGCCTGTTGATGTATGGAACGAGCACAGGAAAAAGACTTAAATAGAGTGTGAATTGGCCCTCAAAGCGTAATGTGAAACACCAGTACAGCCAAATTCAAACTCACGTTGATGCTTTTGAAATGGTTTTCAGCATAGCTAGTTATAATATAATTCCATGGGGAGGTATCAAGGGGTAATACACCAGTTTTCTGATTGTTATAATATCAGTCAAGTACCAGCAGCAAGAGAGAAAATCACAATGGAGCTGAGTGGTGTCAACCAAACCCAACAGGCAACTGTATTCCCGCCAGTATGGGTTTATGTTTCATAAAGGAATAAATAGGATTTGTGTCGATTGTAGAAGAGAAATTGTTGCAATGCATCAGTGTGAATGTTCTAACAGTTTCTTATTATTAGAATTTAAATGACTTTGGTACAGTGCTTCTGTACTCCTGATACTTATCAAGCTAATCCCACTCTCCTCTCAAATTCACACTCCTAGCTACTTTAATTAGCATAGTGCCAGTCTGGAAGGCAAGCAGGGAGGGAATCAGAGAGAGAGGGGAAAGAAGAGGGGAAAGAGAGAGGAGAAGGAGGAGGAGTGAGGGAGGGGGGGGGGTTGTATTGCGTGGTATGAGACAGAAGAGGATTTGTATGTTGAGGCTGGTTGCATCACCCCTCTGTGTTTTTGTGGATATGAAGTCAGCAGCACATTTTGTTTTGTCATTATCTCAGCTCTTGGTATTCATCTACCGAATGTTGCAAATTGGCTCCTGAAATGCGTCACATATACAGCACTAGTCTAGTCTTTGACAAAATAATTCATGGAGGATTGTCTGAGCAGGGAATTCTGAAATATGAGTGATCCTATTTAAGAGAAACAACACTGAGAGGTTTTTACTGCAGTGCAGTGTCACGCGTTTACAATGTTGTACTATCACTGATCAGTGATAAGAAAATGCAAAATGCCTCCAGATCGCTTGGAATCGATTCTTTTGGCTGAGAGTGAATGGAAGATTAAAGGCAATGAACCGACACAAGCAGCCACACTTGAACTGGAGACTAAAATGTGTTACTTTACCAAATGGTGTGGTTGCAGGTTTGTTATCCAATCGCAAGTTTGAGGTTTGCATCTATACGCACTTCTCCTCGTGCCTCAGAACAACCTTCACCCTTTGTCCTCCTCCAACTGTATCCTCCTTCTCTTTCAAAAGCAGGACTAAGCTTGACTTCTATAAGATGGGTTACTGCTCCTCTATCCTCCTTCCCTCCCAAAACTTTCTCCACAATGATTCAGAGATGTGGTGCAGACATGTCCAAGTGAACTGGAAGCTGGGAAACCTTTTAGTCCGTGAAAACGTGACTGAAGTGAGCCACAGGAATTTGACTCCACACTTGTAGGCAGGGATGGAGACATGGAGGAGCGCCGCAGCTCTCTGTGCTGCAGAGAATTAAACCGGATTGGGGAAAGCAGAGGAGATCTGTGGTCCAAGGTGACTTTGTGATCAGGTTCCAGAGTGCAGCCTCAAATCCTCAGCTTCAGGCTGTGTGTTAGGTTGTGTGAGAGTGCAGGTGTGTATGTGCAAGTGTGCGCTTGGAAAAGATTCTATGCATGTGTGTGATAGCGTACGAGCACTTGTTTGCATGTGCATCACCACTCGT
This sequence comes from Istiophorus platypterus, assembly GCA_016859345.1. NCBI lineage: Eukaryota > Metazoa > Chordata > Actinopteri > Istiophoriformes > Istiophoridae > Istiophorus > Istiophorus platypterus. The sequence continues at coordinate 18,287,829 of CM029117.1, forward strand.
GAGCATGTTTAGTCCAGTCTGTGCTGAGAGCCTGACGATTGTTGGAGAGGGCTCTGCGTTTTTGACCCGAGCTCCTCTTTTGTTCCATTTGTATATATAGTGTTAAATTGCATACATTGCACCTGGCGTCGTGCACAATATATCACTGGAGCTTCAGTCTCTTTGGCAGTTTAGCTAACTTTAGTGTATTAACATTGCAGCAACCCTGTTCAAAGCCTCAGAGTACTGCCTTTCCTACACATTATGAGTATTGACTTTGCTTTGTGTGAGTTTTTCTGGCAGCTGAAGGGAAAGTGATCAGGCAACCGTCTCTCCTAGAAATTTTAACAGCAAATATGTTTTAATAGAAACGTAATGCTGGCTGCATTGCAATTTTATCATCATCATAAGAAAACTCCGTTAATGAATATATCTGCCAATTCACGAAATGTTGCTACTCAAGATATCAGCTGAATGTTTACTGACATCTTATTTCAATTGTCTACCATACAGTATCTGCTAAAGGCAACTAAAGCAGGATTAAATTTAATTAAGCTTACTTTTAGCCACTTGCCACACTTGTTGAGGGCTAAGGAAAGACCGTGGTCTTGGTTTGTACTGAAAAATTCAATAACGACTTGAAGCACGAAACACAATATATTTATTCAAGATGGGATTTAGGAAGGGATTCCATGTGTCTGGTGCACCATACTCGTATGCCTCCACACAACTTTTATACTGTAGAACATAATTAAGGCAGAATTCGCATTACCTCAAAAAACTAATTTTTGAAACATTTCTTTAGTATAAACCTTAGTCTCGAGGAGACAGTGTCGGATCAAAAGAGAAACACTCTTGCAGAAGTTTTTTGAATATGGGCTGGAAGAGGTGATGTAATGACTACTAATGAGTGAGAAGTTTCTGTATAATGCCTGGTCTCATAGAAGACTTTTTCAAAATTCAGTTGCATGAGATTGAAAACACAAAACGACCTCAATGTTTGATGAACCTTACCCGCAATGACAAATTTACCTTCAATCTACAGTGGTAAACACCATGAGAAATACTGCTGCATGTTCAAATTTGTTAGAGGAATTAATTTTGCTAAGGAAATGTCTAACATTGTGGTAAAGCAGCCACCATTATATATTTGATCTGTTTGACCAGTGTTTATAAAGTTTGGAATGAGAGGAGAAGAAAAGAAAAGATAGAGAAAAAGGCAATTTCAACGTCTAAGTGTTTTGTGTCTGCTGTGATGGAACACCTCCTTCCTAAGCTTGGATGACAAAGGGGGAAGGAAGTGAAAGTGCACATAAAAGAGGGGTGGGGTGAGTGGATGAGGTCGGAGGTGAAGTGGCACTGGTGGGGTGGGGGGGGGGGCTGTGCCCCCTCCCCTGGGCCAGGCAGCTGTTTGTCTGGCCCAGTAGGAGCTTAGTTCAGACCTTGGACCACGCTCCACTACATCCCAATAGCAGAAATTTCACTGGAGCCAAACACCACATTTGTTTTGGAATATCTGACTGAGGCTTGACATAAAGTTTTCCTGCTGGTTTTGCAGTTGTTTTGTTGAGGTTTTCCTGACGTAGTCGATGCCTGTTGCATGTTCCATTTTCTTTTCACTAAGCGCTCACAACTAAACCACAGTATAGGCAAAAAAAAAAAAGAAAAGAAAAGAAAAAAATCACCGGGTCTTTACAGAGGCGTTGATTGTGTGGGAAAAGAACCACATTCAAATTAAGATCTCTGTTGGGCTGAGATCCCTTGTAGGCCTATACGAGTTTATATGTATGTTTGTGTGTACAAAAAAAGAGCCAGCCCCCGAAAAGCAGTGAGTATGTCGCTGTGTAAGTCCCCTTGAAAGTGTCCCTCTTTAAGACCTGTTTAAAAGGGACGCCCCCTCTTTGTGTCCACTGTTCTCTGTGGCGTATGGAGGGGCTTTTGTCCCCCTCTTTCATGTGTTCTCACAATAGTCGGGGCCATTTGAAACACAACAGTAGATGAACTGCGCTGACAGTGTATTAAACTCTGATGAATTGCCTGTGCGAGGCATAGATCAATGTCCTTCAACCCTTAGCACACAGTGAAGCCCGGGCCTTGTCTTGGGTAAATGGAACAGGTTGCTGGCTCTTTTCAAGGGGGCCTGATTATATTCGTGTTTTGTTGAAGCAGAAGCCTTTTTAAAATGTGTAAATCTTTGCAGTTCAAAAGAGTCCTATTTTTCCCCCTTTTATTCAGGGAATTGACATTGTGTGTCTGCGCTTTAGTGCTGCTCATTTTGCAAGCATTTTACCATTTGCGGCCTTAGAACTCCATGTCTTGACTCTGAAGTTAAAACACTTTATTTAAACTGACTTTTAAAGCTTTAAAAACAACCACATTAAAACAGTGCAGTAGTAGCATATCGGTTAATGTTTCTGTGTATCTCCAGAGCAGTGATGGCCTCTTTCAAAGCATCAACTGGTTTCACAGACCTGTGGTGTGTGATGTGGAGACTAGTGGCCTATCTCTGACCTTTAAATGACTTCTTCCCTCTGAAGGAGGCTTAGGGCAGCCTGTTTACACAAGATCACACACTCAGCCACTTAAGAACAACAGGGACAGACCACTGAGTCTCTATGGCAGCTCCCACAGGGACTGCTGACTCTCAACTACAACCAGCACCACCACTCACACTAACCAGCAGATTAATCACAGGTGGCAGGACCAACAGATTCTGCAGAGGGTCTCCTGCAGTCAAATGCTCACTGCACAAGCATTAAATGAGTTTTAGTGAACGCAAGATAGAACAAAACCAATTTGTAACCTGCTGCTTTGTGTTGAAATTCTGTGTTTTATGAGACTTTAATTTCTTCCGTAGGTGTGGTTCAGCAACAGACGAGCTCGGTGGCGTAAGCAGGCCGGGGCCAACCAACTAGCAGCCTTCAACCATCTGCTTCCTGGAGGATTCCCACCCACAGGGATGCCAACTTTACCCACATACCAGCTACCGGAGTCCAGCTACCCCAGCACCACGCTATCACAGGGTAAGACCAACATCACCGCACCCAGACTCTCACAAAACATTTCCGTCCAAAACATCGAGTGTGCGCTGATTTAATTTAATTCTGGTAAAGATTTAATTAGTGCTATCTGTTGTATGTCATCCATATGTTAATGTTAACAACATTATAAATCATATGTGAACCATGCAGCTAGAAGTTATCTTTACAATCACAGCTTTGTCACAGTTGGACAAAACAAGCCTTCCCTTCTTCTCTTGCGTGCTACAAGACACAGATTATTTCTGTCCTTTAATTTAAAAAAGGAAGGACATTGCATGTCTGACCTATGACCTCATGAGCTTCCATTTTGAGGTTCCCCGGATTTCTGTTAAGCCTCAGCACAGAAAGGTATAAGTGTATTTTCCTCGATTTGTTCTTACCTGTGCACTTTTTGTGTTGTTTTTTTTTTGTTGGGGGGGGGTATCAGAGGGCAGCAGTACATTGCACAGACCCCAGCCCCTGCCTCCATCCTCCATGCATCAGGGAGGTCTGAGTGCTGACAGCAGCTCTGCCTATGGCCTGTCATCCAATCGCCACAGCTTCTCCAGCTACTCTGATACATTCATGAGCCCCTCAGCATCCAGCAACCACATGAACCCTGTCGGCAACGGGCTCTCCCCACAGGTCAGTCCAACATTCTTAACCTCAATATACCACATCTATATTGTTTCTTATAGGTAGTGTTAATATTCTTCAGTCTTCCTCCTGTTCATCTCACTGTTCGGAATATGTAATTGTATATGACTGAAATTAAAATTCAGAAACAGCTTGTTCAGCAAAATAACTGCCAGTGCGGGCTTTTATGTTCGCCTTCCAAAGCCCTGGATTTATTCTAGCTATTCTAAATTGCTACATTTGTAAAACAATTGGATTAACATCAACAAATTAAAATTCATCTTGATAGTACTGCAAGTACTCAAGCTGCTCCAAACAGCGGTTTCGACTTTCCTGGGACATCTAAATCCTGCACGGCGCGGTGAGAACACATGCAGATGAAATAATTAGCTAAAGCTTATAAATGTAGACCCATAATCTTCTTCACGTAATTGTCTGCAGCTGGAAGACTCCAGTGCTATGCGTGATTTTCCTCTTGTCTTTACTGCATGATTTTCAGGCAGCTCAATATACAGAGTGACAGAGGTGTGGAGCTCTCTACATGTGAGGTTTTCTAGTCTTGCGGGTCACTTTACCTGCTCTTGTCAACTCCTTCTTAGGTTTCTTGGTTTCCTAATTTTAGTTTAAATCTGTACAAGCCCCAAAGATATCTACTGTGCCCTGTCATGAAAAGCATAATTCCTGTGCCATCTTAAAGTGTGATATTGTATATGCAGGTTTGTTGCTTCCTTTTCTGAAAAGCGCTGGATCTCACGTTAACCTCTTTGGACACCTCCATTAATGAGCGTTTAAATGTGACTCTGTGGTAAGGGTTAAGCTTTAAGTAGCACAGAATGAAAAATGATTTGTATTGATGCACATAGTGTGTACGGAGTGAATTATACACAATTACCCATCAATACTGGCCAGTCTTGCCCACCCTCACCAACAAGATGTGGTTAACAGGCAGAAAATAAGATTGAAATGGTGTGTAAAGAGTTGAAAATGAATTTCAATGCTGCATTTGTCCACAATTACCCCGTCGTTCACACGTGTTTTATTGGGAGTTTTTTTTTTTTCTTCAAATATTTCTCAAAGCAGATTGGAAACATTCTTGGTATTACCCTCTTTCTTCAGAGAAGAAAGAATTAAGGATTTTGTGACAAAAAAGAGATTTTCTCTCCTGCTGGAGCGACGGAGGATAACATGGAGGCTCACAGCGTGTTTGATTGTTAATCGTGGCACAGGGGCTTTAACTGCTAATGCTCTCACTGCAAACCTGCACAAAAACACCAGGAACATGGAGTCGTTTTTTTTTTTTTTTTTTTTTTCATTAATGGCTCTCTCTAATACTGGCATGGGGTGCACTGTCGCTTTCTCTCCCTCTCTGCACAAGCATTCAAATATGTGTTGGGATATTAAACATTTCCTGTCATAGTGAGGATTAGAACAGGAGCCTTTGGGCAACTGTGCAGCCTGGATTTTCAGTATTCAATTACTCTATCAAGTGGGTTTCATGAAAGTCTTTATGAAAACCCACCTGAAGTATAGTTTATTTGTTTTTTAAGTCATTTATTTCTTTTTTAAGTTAAATTATGGATTTAGTTATTTCTTTTTTATACATGTGGTGTGGATGTTTTGATGTGTCACACCATGTTTGCATTGCACGGAATTGAAATGTATTGAATGCATGCAGAATGCTGTATGGCATTCCTATCAGTCTCTCAGCATGGAGATGAATGTTCCCACTGACAGCAGAATCAGAGTTCACTCTGTGGTGCAGTGTCCTGCTGGGCTGGGCAGCCCCCCTGTTTCACTTCACAAACAGAGAGCTATCCTCAACACGGAAAACACGCATGACAAACATTCAGTTTACCTTGTTCAAGTCAGATTTGTTTTGTCTTTGCTTGCATTTAAACAAATTTTACTCAAACAGTAAATCAGTTTAAGCTTTGAAAAATTATCAACACACATTTGACACCTTGCAGTTTATTTTTCATGATTTACAGCATGTTTTCCTGCCCTGTTTTCCCTTCCCTGTTATGGAAAAAAAGGAATACAAACACACTCTCTATCAAGATAGAAATGAGAATTTGATATTGTAAGTAACAGAAAGCATCTGTTTGCAGGAGATATGCTTGTGCATTGGCATGTGTGAGCTATTTCTTCAAGTGTCAGGCATTGATGGCCTAGCGGTTGCTGTAAAGATTGACAAAAATTCTCTGATTCCCAGTAAATGGGCTGCAGTGGCGAGGTGCCAAGTCTGTAATGGAATCCTGCTGCGTTCAGCAGTCCCGACAGGAGCTCGCGTCCATCCCAATCCTATAACCTATCCCGACAGCACACATTTTCCCATTACAGGCGGTGGAAAAGCTATCCACACTCAAACTGGTTGCTGTCATTGTGGGATATACAGCATGTTTGGCTGGTTCGGGGAGGCAGTATATTAGAGGTGGTGAGACTGAAGCTGTGCATGGCTGGGCAAAGGGTATGAAACCAGAAGTGTGTTTTGTTGTTGGTCTTGTTTCATTTAGTGGCACAGCAGGAGTTGGAAAGGAGGAAAGGCAAGGGCACAGAGGACAGGCATGCCAGTATTTTTCAGCCATCTTTACCTGAGGGTTTAAGCTCATGTCTGCCTCTTTATTATGGTCTTTTTCATTTTTAATGTTTCATTCGAAACAGACCTTTGTGTCAACCTCTTTAGTGGCCATCATGATGCCTCAAATTTGAATTTTGCATAATCAAGCTAAAAAAAAAACAAACAAGCAATATTTGCTGTGGACAAACATCATTGCTTTAACTGGCGAGGTCACTCTTGGACAGCCAACGCACAGTCATCTCTCAAGAATATTGTATATTTTTAACAAAACCCGATAATAGGAAACTCAAAAGAGCCTTTTAGATACTTTTAAATTATTCTTTGAAGCGGTGTTCATGGGTATTGCTTTTGTGGGGAGAAATAAGGGCTGAATTCCTCATTACTGCATGACAGGGACACCTGCTGGGAAAGGAAAGAAAACAACTGAACTGCACTGGAGAGTTGAAGCCAGGCAAGAGAAGCTCAGTGGCACAGCTTGTGTTTCACTCCCCAGAGAAATTTCTGGAAATAATGACAACAGGGAATAAAAGGCAAAAAAAAGAAAGCAAAAAAAGCATTTCCCTTGCGGACTAAAAGTGGGAAACGCACTGTTGAATGCATGCAGTGGCGTTGTATGCTGTTCACAGATTATACAATACGATAGGAACAGTTGGAAGTCAGTGAACTCTATGGGTTTGATGGAAAGAGATTTTATTGCTGTTCTGATGAAGGAAGTTTACAAAGTTTGCGAGGAACTTTTTTTCTGTTTTGCAGTTTTATGAAAGTGTTGTGTGTTTTGGAATGACAAGGATGTGTGCGTCTGTGTGTGTGTATATCTGAGGAGGGCCTTTGGGCTGTGTGAGTGGGCCGGGCCTCCACACATACACATACATATACACATACACACACACACACACGCACGCATGGGCACACACAAACACATGCACGCATGCACGGACGCGTGTGCACACGCACACACACACGCACGCATGCACTCACACACACACGCGCACACACACACACACACACACACACACACACACACACACACACGTACATGGGATCAGAGGCAGAGCGGCTCTCACCCCTGCCTCCCTTTGATCTGTGTCCCCAGGCCTGCCTGCCCGTGCGGCGCTGCACCGTACCACGCACGCTGACACCATGCTCACCAGCGACTCCCCACAACTGTCTGAGAGAGATAAGCCAGGGGAGACTCCAAACTGTGCTGCTGCTCTTCCATTAGCTAGCGCAGACGCTTCTTTTAAAAACGGGATGAATTATTTTTAAGAAGCAAGCCCTGCCGTTGCCAAAAAAAAAAAAATGGAGAGGGGAAAATGTACGGAACAATCTGGAGCTCTGGCTTCATTCCGCCTCCCTCCCTGACTTCTAACAAGACATTCTGCACCTGAATACCAATGAGAGGGGGAGATTCATGTAGTCCCCCACATTATTAAAACTTGGGCATTAAGCCTCTCACCGGGCACTGTGTCAGCTGGCAGGCTCCACTGACAACAAATCAAAGGGGATGAGCACATAGCCTGCATTCATAGCTCAGCCACTCGCAGCGCAAGAGGGGGAATACATACTGGTTAATTAGAACTCCCATTAAAACAAATACTGTTTCAATTTGGCAAGTATAAAAAAAGATGTAAGAGGCTTTCAGAAAAAAGAGACCTGCTGTTGGCAGCTGCCAAGAAAATCCAGGGACTGTAAATCATATCCACTGGCTATACTGTTTCTGAACAGATTATTAGTGTTTGCTGTTGTTTTGCAACACTTTTGAACTCTGAGGAAAGATTCTCCATCTGTGACACCAGAAACGTACCTCTGCACACACCATGGTCACGTTTTTGCGTCGGCCCCCATCCTCTGCATGATGATGCATTCTGCAGTTTGCAGAGAGTTATATCTACATAGCTTTGATGCAGTACGTTATAACTAACAGCCCTTTTTTCCAGTCTAAACTTGAACGGGGCCGAAGGAGGTGCCACTTGTAGAGCACATCGTGGTCATGGCTGCTGCTTTCCATACAGACCTCATTTGCAAGTGGCTGAGACAGAACTGCAGTTTACCAGCCGTCTGTATACTTGAGCAATTTGTTGCTCACTGCTCACTCCTTTAGGTCTCCCGACACCCAAGTGAAGCCATTTTCCTTTTCATTTCAAAATATTTTTGGTCGGAGCTATGTGTATTCATCATCTATTTTTTACCTACCAACCTTCCTTTCCTCCATTTGGCTTTTTGTCATCCCATGATGCCTTGCCAATAGTGCTTTGCTCCCTCACTCTCTCTCTCCCTCTCTCTCCCCACCTTCCTCTCTTGCTCCAACTCTCTCCCCTGGAGAGGCAGCTCTTCTCCCTACGCCCAGATGAAAGGCTATGGCGGACAATAAAAATGCTATTTAAATGCAAGGGTGTTTGTGTGCGGGTGAGAGATATTTCCTGCTGAAAGTGAGCTGCTGCATCCTGATAAATAGTAAATATAAGGGAATGTGATTTACATTTATCTTGCAGAGGCAGCCAATATGAATTTCAGTAAATCCTAGAAGATGGGGATTTAAGGAGGAAAATGACTGAGACTGATTCACATGCTGTGTGTCCCACGCAGTTGAAATGCCTATAAGGTGGAGGGTGATACAGCCTTTATTAAAGTATAGGCACAGACATCGATCCTATCTAAAATACCTATTACACACAGGCATACACTGTGTCACATGCTCATCTGCGGAAATTCCCAGCCTCTTAGACATACAATTTGAAGGTGACTTGCAATGAATATAAAAAAGTAATAATAATAATAATATTAATGATAATAATAATAATAATAATAATAATGCTAATAATATCTTCTACTTTTAATAGCAGGCTGGTGGGCAGGTGAAGTGTCTGTTGGGCATATGCTGGGTGACCTATCTCTGCAGGGTCAAGGGTCAGGGGTCAGGGTACAGAGGGTTATGGGATGGCTGGGGAAGGTGGAGGGCTGAATTGCTGCGAACCTGCCCTGCTAGCCGGAGGTTTGGGATGTTGTCTAGCTGCATGTGGTTCCTGTTAGTTCCAGATGCCACTCTGACAGGTGCATAGCTGTGATTAATACTCGCTCTGACTTTTTCTCTCACCCACGTTTTCTCATTCTGTCCCTCCTTCCCCCTGTCTCCTCCTGCATGTCCCTCACTGGTGTCTTGACTTTCTCCACTTAACCTCTCATTCACTGTGGATTCATGCTCCAGACCTTTTAGCAAAGTTGAACCAACACTCGCAGTCTCTTGGCCTTTGTAAAAAAAAAAAAAAGAAAAGAAAAAAACCTGCCAGCATGCTTCATTTCATGTGTCTCTTTCTCTCTCCTCTTCCTCTTGACAATAAGATGAGAATATGGGAGGTGGTTGGGTCCTCAGCTGGTTGTCTCATGCAGCAGCTCACCCCTCTCAGTCTCCAGCTGAGAGCTATTTCACTATGTATTTACATGTAATTATGGCTATGAGGTGCAGATATTAACACTGTCAAGAACAATTTGACCTGACATTTTTCACTGGACCTGGCCCCTGCTGTTTTTAGCAAACAACCCCCACCCCTCTCCTCCTCCTGCTTCTCCTCCCACTCCCCCTCCTCCCCCTTTTTTCTCCTTCACCCCCCGATCCGCCTCGCTTTCCTTCTGTAGCTGCTCCCTCAGACACACACAGGCCCTGCCTCGCTGAGACCACTCTCCTGGAATCAGAAAATCTGCCGTTTAATTTAGAAGAGGTGTTGGTGCAAGGTGCAGAGAGTTAAAGTCTGTGTGTGTGTGTGTGTGTGTGTGTGTGTGTGTGTGTGTGTGTGTGTGTGTGTGTGTGTGTGTGTGTGTGTGTGTGTGTGTGTGTGTGTGTGTGTGTGTGTGTGTGTGTGCGTGCGTGTGCATGCGTGTGTGTGTGTGTGTTCATGTGTGTGTGTGTATGGATGTGTGCGCTTTTAAGGGGCCTCTCATGTTCCCGGTGGCTGAATCTATCCCATAGTTACTCAAGCATATCACTAGCAGAGAATAGAGGATTGCTCCCCACACGTTCTCCAATTGCAGTCCAATAGACGGCATATTAACCTCTGGTTAGCGCGGGGCCAAGTTTATTGCTTATACTGTGGGATGTTTAGGGGGGGGCCTTCCTCCGGCTTGAGCAGCTGCGCTTTCTTGAACACTGAGGCTAGCACGAGCTAAAGTGGGCTTTACCTCGATGAAAATATGCCAAGATTCACAGAGGAGGTGTGGATAACCGTAAAATAAAATAGGAATTCTATTCCATTTTTGCTTGTTGTAGCTGCATTTGTATGAGTGAAGAGCTCAATGAAGCACAAGGGGAAGAGACACAGGCACAGGACGGCTAACATGTTGTGAGGAGTGACAGCTTGTTCCAGTGCCTGCTAATTGTCCTCATCTGTGCCTGACTTGTCAATGCCCAGATTCTGTCAGTGTCAATCAGCCACTTAATTGAACACAATTAGCTACCCCCCCCCACACACACACGTACACACACACATTCATAAACACCATATTCTTCAAAGGACCATTTCTCTCCTTCAAGCATCAACCCCCAACCCTTCCTCCCTTTCTACCTCTCATTCTGCTGCTGTCTGTTCATCCTATGGTGCTGGTGGAAGACTTTTCAGTTTTTATTAATGTGCTGCGGCCAATTAACACAATGGCATACAGGCCCGAACCCGTCATCTGCTGCCTGCCACCATCCCGGCTGTCTGCTGCGGCCCGACGCCACCCCTCGCGCCACCTCCACCGTGACCAAAACGCTTTAATTCAATTTATGCAATCACTGTTATTTTTAAATAGTCATTTTGTCTGCTCAGATGAGGGGCCTTACTGCCCGCTGGGCTGGCCCTCTCATGTGAGGGATGGGGGAAGGGTGAGACGTTGTGGGATCAGGAGTCGACTGACTTGGGGGGGGGGGGCCCTGATATTTTCATTTGTTGTTTACTTGCATAGTTTTTGTTTTGTTTCAGCTTATTTGGTGTTTGATTCTGGTTTCGTGATCAAGGAATTTGGGCAATGAAAATTAAATTTTTATTCAACGAATCTGCTCTGCATGCACATTTGTTTTTAAGAGTCTATGTTTAATATTTTGGTTGTTCTGAAAGTCAGACTCTATCTAGTCACTATCTCTGTGTGACTCCCAGGTAACAGAATTAAACACTTTTCTGTTCCTGTAATCACGCCCTCAGGACTGGCCTTCAAATATTGATCTGAAATTCAGTGCCATCACTGTGGATCTTTAATCATTCTCTGCTGAAGCGAATATCAGCCAGGCAGATCTCCTAAGGTGCAAGATGCTATTCTGCACCACTCAGATAACTTACACACATTTGGAGTGCTCATTTTTCCCTGTCTGCCCCGGTGACCTCTGCCTAACTTAAAGGTACATCTTGGGGGCATTTTGATTTGGGCAGAACGGGGAGCTATCGGTGACAGAGGAACTAATCCAGTCTTGCGCAGATTAAGAGTATTTGTGGAGTGGGGTGTATTGGCGCTGGCGCCGGGAATGGAACAGAAGGGCTCCTATCAGCTCTCCAGGCAGGCTAGCCCTCAGGCCAGTGCAGTCCTACAGGAGTCTTTGTACTTCCCAAAGCCTCCACTTTTCTTCTCACTCACTCTATATCACTTTCTTTTCTCTCCTCTGCCCCCCTCAACCTCTTTCTATAGGCTCTCATATTCTATCTGCTCCATTTCCTCTCTTGACATTTGTGAATTTGTGAATTTGAGTTCATGTGCCAACTGATGGCCGTCACTTGCTTAAATAGGGACAAACAGTTTCAATATAATGTTTGTCAGTCACAGATTGGACACGAGAAGTCCATAGTGCTAAGTATAAAGAGACATAAATGCTGCACATTACGGTATTGTACAAGATATTAGAATTATATTACTGAAGTCCAATAACTCCAACAATCATTACTAAAAAAATGTGGCCTTGCAGCATATCTGCATTCTCTTCCTTCACTGGCTTTTCCTCCTTCTTTTTGTTTTTATTTTTTGTTGCATCCTGACTCGCAGTGTTTCTCTCAGCTCTGTCTCCGTCACATTGTTTCATTCTGGAAAGAAATCCAACAAAGAACAACTCGTCAAACATTCATGCAGACAAAAAAAATGCAATTTGACTGTTAAAGAAATTAGGGAGGTATGAAAGGGCCTCTTTTTGTGTCTCAAGTGCACTATTTATTTATCTGAAAGGATGCACATTGTATCAATTTACACTTCCCCATTCACGTCGCCACAGGCTGGAGGGCTCAGAAGTTGAGAGAATTAATTACTTTTTTATTATTATTTATAAAGTAATCTATCTGTAGAGAGGGAGCGGAAAAAGGAGAAGGAGAGGGTGAGGGGAGGGGTGTGTGAGAGAGGCAGGGAACGCCCTGGAGCATTGTCCTTTAAACTAGGTCCTGGCTCACATTATCTCCCAAACCAGCACTCATACAACGTCAAACAACAAACGAACTCTGGGCTGCCGAGGACGCTGTATGCAAGGAAAGAAAGGGAGCTGGGGGGGAGAAGAGAGGGAGGGAGGGAAGTAGAGTTGCGATGGAGAGTCGCAGAGAAGAAGTCTTCTCCCCAAGCGTATGTTATAGGAAAAATAATGTGGTTATGTTTTTTTTTTTTTCTCAGCTCCAAAATTTTACACTGATTCAAACTCCGAAAGTCTTGTTTAATGTACCTGTGTGTGTACTGAGACGTGGTGTAATTTAAAATTTGAGCTAGATCCTGGTACTTCGGACCTCGTTCAGTGAAGCAGCATCAAATACTGTACAATAATAACCTTTTCAATCCGAAATAATATTGTTTAATGTCTCTCAGGCTGTGTGCACTTTATAAGTTGGAAAAAGAAGTAACAAAAAGCTCTTTATTTCCCTCTCAGAGTAAATATGCTGGATCGGAGTTTGGGGGGGGGGGTTGAATCAACGCCACAGCAAGAAGAATTAAATGTCTATCAAGTTTAGTTTTACATGGAAATATTTGAAGGTGTCCAGCTGCAAACGTTTTTTACGAGCTTATGTAACTAAGTATCATTTAACAGTTGAGTTGGAAGTGAAAGAACTTTATGGGGACATCAAAGTAGCAATTAAAAATCTCCTATGGATAACATAAGAGATGTGGTTGGAAGAAATCTTGTTCAGAGGGTGAAGTTACTCTAACTCAGTCCGACCCGGCACCCGATAGGTGAGTTCCCCTCTGTCTGTTTCTTCTTCAGAGGAAGTGGCTTTGGTGACACATTGGTGACAGCATTGATTTTTACTTAGCAGTGTTAGCAAAAAGTACAACTGACATACAGCTAAGGAAAACCTCATTACTTCGGAAGAGAATTACCTCATCCCCCCCTAGCAAAACTTAACTCATTTAGACAGGATCCTCTGTGTGTGTGTGTGTGTGTGTGTGTGTGTGTGTGTGTGAGGGGGGGGATCTGAAGAATGACAACACTTGTCAGACTCTAAAGTGGGTGATCCATCCTAACTCACAAGAATAGCACAACTGCAACAATGTCAATGATAAGAAGTCATTTTCTTCTGAGGAACTTTTATGAGCATGAATAATAATCGAGCCAATTGTTGGCTATTCTATTTCATAAGGAAGCGATGTAATCAAGCTTCAATTAAACAACGACTAAAATGGACTCACACCCTCCAGCTGTCTCTCTCAGGACACTTAACAAGCCCCCCCCCCCCCACACACACACACACACACACACACACACACACACACACACACATCCTTTCCCTTTCAGCCATCACAAACCATCAGGACAAACCATCTTCATCTTCGTGAGTGTGTAGCTCGGCTCCATATGGAAGGGAGCATCACATGTGTCCGGCATGAAGAGGGCCATGAATCTCCCTCTTATGGATACATGTCACATGCTTTGTACACAGATGTGGAAGGGACGATGGGGGTTTCCATACTGATAGAATTAACATGTGGAAATGACTAACCAGCCTTTATGTTTCTGATGTGCTTCAAGTGCTTCAAATTTCCTGGGAGGCCTTTTCTAATGATATGATTAATTTGCAGAATATGGTTAAATTTCCCTCTGTGGGATATTCTTTTCTTAGTGCATCATTTGTGGACTGTTTGGCTTGCTCCTGCATTGCCTATATAGCTGTATCATATGTGTGTGTGTGTGTGTGTGTGTGTGTGTGTGTGTGTGTGTGTGTGTGTGCGTGCAAACATATGTCTGCATGTGTGTATCACCCCTGTGTAACCACCTCCATGATGGGCTAATTGGTTTAGCAGCCAAGGGGCCAAAGGCCAGTGCAGCATAGCGAAACTCAACATGAACCTGATGTTGAGAGGAAGGCTTCCCTGCAATAGAGGAGGAGCATGTGTGGGACAATTCCCTTTTTACCACCCTATGCCAACAACACACAAAGACTCATGAACACACACAAACACACTCACCACTTTCCCTTTTTCATTTAAAGAATGTTGCAGCATCACAAAACAAAATTCTTCATAGTTTTCTGGGCCTCTGTGCTTCAGTCTGGTGTAGCAATAGAAGTAATCTCTTCCATTTTAACATATTACCAGACCTTCATCTGACGAATGTCACACGCTATTACATTAATCTAGAATATTGAATCGGAAGCTTTTATGCACTCTGAATGATATACACACTGTAATATTTAGTCGAGCCCCAACCTTCAGTATCAGCTGGCCCCTCAGTAAGGTTTGTGGAGCCTACTTTGTGTGGGGATCTGAGGGGATCATTTAGCAGTTCCAACTCCATTACTATTCATGAGATGGGTAGGCTAGGGGCGAGGGATTAGGGACTCCCTTGGTGCTTGTTGTGCTGTAGGCTCAGGCTCAGGCCTCAGGCTCCGGGACAGGGGCTGTCTGGCACGGATGGTGGGTCTATTATCACCCTGGGACCCTTCTGTCCCACAGCAGAACACTTACTGGCAGTGCCAGCTAATGGAAACAGTCTCTCTTGTTCCCTTTCTCCTTTTTTAACCTCATCACCCCCTTTCGTATCATTTTCCCTGCTCTTTAAAAAAAAAGAAAATGCAGAAGTTTTTCCTTTTCCCTATTTTAAAAATGAAATGCTGTATTTCTACTAGAATCTTTGCTGTGAAGTTCTAGGATGGCACTATATTTTCAGGAAAAATGAACTTTCCCTCAACTCTGTAAGTGCTTTGATCCTCAATTTTCCAAATTTCTAACATCCTACGTTCTTCCCTTACCCCCCAGGTGATGAGTATCCTGAGTAACCCCAGCGCTGTACCCTCCCAGCCCCAGCACGACTTTTCCATTTCCCCTCTGCACAGCAGCCTGGAAAGCTCAAACCCCATCTCAGCTAGCTGCAGCCAGCGCTCCGACACCATCAAGAGTGTGGACAGTCTGGCTTCATCCCAGTCATACTGTCCCCCCACCTACAGCGCCACCAGCTACAGCGTGGACCCCGTCACCGCAGGCTACCAGTACAGCCAGTACGGCCAGAGTGAGTAAACCCAGCATTAACATTTATATAATGAGTGCTTTTGTCTTTTTGAGCATCTTAAGAGAACAGGTCATTTGTTTCAGTCCTCCTTTTAAGTTGGCTGAATTTAAAAAGCCTATGAAGTGATGCCCAGCTCCCAGGCAAGAGAGCCTCCTGACCTTTGCACCTTGGTTGGTTAAAGCAGACACGTGCTCTTGATAAAGACCCCACCCCACCACCCCACTAACAACATCACCACCACCATCCTGCTAGAGAGCTGCCTTAGTCACACCCCACTCCACTTGGATGGGAAAGACGAGAGGGCCACTTCAAAGAACGGCACACCCTCAGGGGCCACAGTGTCCTCTTGCCCACCTCTCTTTTTCCCTCTTTCTCTCGTCTCCATCACACACACATACACACCCACCCTTAGGGCAGGAAAGAGTTTGCTTTATTAGATTAGCATAATTGACTGATGCTGTCACAGCCATTCATAAAAGGTAAAATGAAGCACACTTCCCCAACAAGTCAGCCAGTGCCAGCAGGCCGACATTTGTTTTTATTTATATGCAGGTTGTAGTAGCGATCTGTTGTATTGAGCATCTGCTGTTTTTTTGTTATTGTTTTGTTTTTTTTTAAATGTTTGTGCTGTGGCGCACGGATGCACGCCAGCGCGTGTCAATCCGCCACGTTTTTGTGTGCGCGCACCAGTGTTTTGTCAGCAGCATGAAACTGATGGTAGTGCGGATGTGAGCTGATGTGAGGTTAATTAAGATGGTGATTGAGCACAGTAGATGGGTAATGAATGGGGAAGAGAGGAGAGAGCTGCTGTCTGAGGATGAAAATGATCGGCCATGTGGAGTGTGGAGGGCATGAAATCAGAGATGCCAAGTGTAATGAAGACTGGCACATAGAACACACACAGGGAACCGTCTGAGTGACAGCACGGAGACTCTACCAGGATGCACATGCTCCGTGCCAGCAGCATGCCAACCTCAGACAAGGGACAGGGGAGGGGTTTTTATCTTTCACTCTCTCTCTGTGAATTGTTTTTCATTTGAGTCACTGGCTCCTGCCACAACTTATTTCAGCCTTAATTTGAGGAATGAAATGAGAGTGAATAATAGGACACATGTCTCGGGAATCTACCACCTGTCTGACGTGTGTTTGTTTATTTTTCTGTCTTTTTATTTCCGTGTAGCTGCTGTAGACTACCTAGCTAAGAACGTGAGCTTGTCCACCCAGAGGAGGATGAAACTTGGAGACCACTCGGCCGTGCTGGGACTTCTGCAGGTGGAGACGGGACAGGCCTACTAGAGCCCTCTGGACACGCCCCAGACCTTCTCTCCTCCACCCTCTGCCACCCTCCTCCATGCTCCATCAAGTGTGGACTCCAACTCCAGCTCACCTCTCTGCTGCTCGATCGGCAGCCCAGCCATGACATCAGCGCACAGACACGCAGCCTTGCTGTGTTTCGGAGAAAGTGACGCTTGCAGTTGTGACAAGGCTCTTCTGGGAACGGAACTAAACTTTTCACACCACTGTCAACCACCAGGCTGCCCTGCACCCTCTCTTCTCAATCTTTGGGCACCCCTGCCTACTCCTTGTACTCGTAAACCCTGATCCAAACCCCGTTTTGTTTTGCTCAGAGGGCCAGACAGGACCCCAGATGACCCAAGAGCGGTCGGCTGCCTTGAGCCGGGTTTCTCTTTGTCATGGCTGCCGTCCAGCACACATTTAGAGCCATCAACAACATGTACTTTGACCTTGCTGTTCATAGTAGTTAACAAAGCCAATTTCATTTGAGCGACTCTTATTCTTGTTCCTTTTTGATATTGTTAATATTATTGTTGCTGTTATATGATTATGGTTAATGTGATTTATGTTGTTCTTTGATTCCATTCGTATCTCTTTTCTCTGTTAGATGTTGGTGTTTAAAACACAGTGGATGGCTGAGACGATTTGGGAGTGAGTGTCTGTTGCGTATGCATGTTTTTGTGTCGGCACAGTCACAAAAGAGAGGATGATTGTTTTCCAAGCTGCTGTTCCTCTGCCTGTTCCCTGAGCTCTAATGTTGGTGAGCGATTTGACCTTCCCACTTTCATATTCATCTTGACATTCCTAAAGAACTTGGCCACTCTGTGGGAAGTCTGGCTGGATGGATTCTGCAGGGAATTAAAGCAGCGTTTTGGTGGCCAATAGCTTTCCCCTTCTAACCTCCATCCCATCCTTAGCCGCGGTCCGTGGGGAGGGGGGCATTGTTTGCAAAAACAGGATTGGGGAAATTAATGTATTTTGTTTAGAAATATGGACCTTGCCAAGGAGGGCTAACTCAACACCCCCCCCCCCCAATTCCTCCCAAATCCCCATCTGCCAGGGAATCCTGTGTGACTTAAACAGTGTAAAGCAGATTAAATCACACAAATATAATGTCAAGGCTAATTCACAGTGACCGTTTCCATTACCAGCCAGTATTTCTGTTTTTATAGAGTAATTAGCACATTTTGTAAATGCACCTTCAGTCGGTTTCCACTTTCAGACTAAATACGCATTCCTTCGAAACATTCCTCAGGCTCCATTTACGAATATACTATAAGCATTCCAATGCTTTCTGTTATGAGATTAAAAAATCACACAAGCTGTGCCATTCACATGCACTCTGGAAAATCATATAATCCATTCAGTTGTGAAAGGGCACAGGTAAAACCACTGATTGCCCCCCCCCTCTCTGGTTTGAACCAGAGCCCCCTCTAATCCTCCACTTTGACGTACTCACTGAAATGTACAAAAAGAAGAAGAAAAAAAATTAAAGAATAGTGAATATGGGACATTTGTGTAGCATTCATAGTTGACTCGACACGATCCAGGACCAGCTGTTCCCTCGAGATGTGTGTGATTTTTTTCGTTGGCATCAGTGTGATATTGATGATGTTCGCAGAATTATTAACTTTATCTCAAGACAGAATTTGGTCCTTAGTCGCCTTTAAAAACTGAAAACTGTACAGTAGCTGGAGCAGATTGTGTATTGTTTGTTTATAAAGAGTATGTTTTATACTAAAACAAATCTATGTTGAGTGGTAGGTAAGCAAGGGATCTGTGGAAGTAAATGTTTAATTTGAGTTTCCTTAACTGGCTTGTTTTTCTGTTGATTTCCTTTTAATTGTATTTAACTGGTTTACCTGTTTTGACCAAAAAATTTGCTTGTTTTGGGCCCAGGTAAGAATGAATTTGTACAAATTAGTAAAATATAAATTCCATTAAAAATGTAACAATTAAAATTGTATAAAAGAGGATCAATCTGAGCTGAATGGAAAATGAAAGGTTGGTGACACAATAAACTCCCTTCACCACAGGACCACTGTATATGCTAACAGGTGGCTGGATGAAACGTCTTTACCTGTCAGAGCATTCTGAGGGAGTTTTCGACCACCTGATCTGATGGATTATTAGTGCAGACCAGACTTGACTGGACCATGGACCTAACACACCTGAACTCCTGAGCCTTGGGTGTGGGACTCTGCCAACAGGTTCAGTTCAGCGTGACGATGATGATGAAGCGTGTCAAGACAGCGTCCCTGCTCTGGGGAACTGAATCGAGTCTCGTTTGATTCCTGGACCAATGAGACTTCAGGAGAAAAAAGTCAAAGTAACGTTGACTCCGCACTGAATTGCAGCAGCTCCAACTGCTTTGCTTAGACGCCTCACTCATGTGTATATTTTAAAAAGGAAGAATTTTAGAATCGTCTTTAGTGTATCAAACCCATTTCTAACACTTGCGTCAATAAACATTTGGATATTTAAAGCATACAACTCCTTATCCCCCTCCCGTCCGTTTGACCCTTAACCTGTTAAGTTGCTTTCTGACACCTGTGCTTTGCTTTACTCCTTTTTCTGTTCCGCATGTGTGTATATTATCATGGTATAATTTATTCTGCTGTATGAAATATTAGAATAGTGGGAAACTTGTATTGGTATTTACTACCTTCAGCCTGTTGGTGTGTTTACTGTAACACTGGCGTAACTGTTATCAATTAAAGATCCAAAACTGATTTCTGCCATTTGTCACTTTTTTTTTAAGGGTGTGTGTGTTTGTGTGTGTGTGCGTGTGTGTGTGTGTGTGTGCTTCTGTGTGTGCGCGCGTGTGTTGAGTTGTTTTGCATGTTTTTAACACAGTGTCATCTCTACTCTCACTACTATGTATGTGTGTTCTGGTGAAGTAGAGGTGACAGAAATATAATCAACAGCTATTTTGATAATTGAAGAACCGTTTAGTCATTCATCAAGCAAATTTTCTGGTTCCAGCTTTTCAAATCTATGAATTTACTGCTTTTCTCTGTTTTATGTCATTTTGAATTGAATATCTGTGAGTTTTAGTCTGAAAAATATGAAAACTTCACCTTGGGCCCTGGCAAATTATGATATATGTTTTGGGTTGGGTTTTTTTTTAGTGTTTTCTGACATTTAATTGAAAAAATGACGAATAATCAAAAGCATTAAGTCAGCCATTTAATTCATAATGAAAATAATTGTTAGTGTGAAGTTTATGAGGGCATGTGCAGACATATGCGTACATACATATGCAAATACTCTTTGCACGCTTGCATGTGTCGTCGATGTGTGTTCAAACACATTTGTGGGGCCAGCGGGCCACCAGTGACGGTTACACTTGTGGTGATGTGATTAGGGAGTGACGAGAGCTCAGACGACCCAGACTCAGAGACACAGAGTGAGAGTGTGTCTGTTTGCAGCTGTAGGAAGTCATTCATTCTGCCCGCTGACCAGCAGCGCTCTCCTCTCCTGCTGCTGGCTGGGGAATGTTGTCTGCAAATCTCTGTGGTATGGTGTGAATGCAGGGGAACTAACCAGTGTGGTTTGGAAGCGGCAGTTGCGCTTTATATTACATGTCAGAACACTGGAGCTGGTTTGGTTTTTACCATCAACACTGTTGGAGGAATGTTAAACATGCCTTGGGTATGTTCATTCACTCCTAACTGATTTTAAACACGTTTCAAACATGTTGGATATGTCTGCAGTGACTGCAGCTATAAAATGTCTATACTTTATCCTGTGTAAATTTGCAAACACAGCAAATCATGCCAACTTGTTGTGGAAGAGACATATTTACGTTTTGTATAGCACAAAATGATAACCAATCCTTTACTGTTGATTTGCAATTAAATGAAACTAATTAGATGCATCACTAATCACAATTATTAACATCATTAACATCAAATTATATTATGAGATAAATCTGATGTTTAAAACTTCTATTCAGACTGTGTTATCATGAGGTAACTATCATTCATATTTCATACTTTGTTAAATATTTGAGAGATTTGAACAACTCAGTGAGTATAAATAGATTTAGAATATTAGTATTCCCTTTAGATTTACAGATTCAAATCATCTACAAACTGCAGTGTTATCACTGTGTTATATCATCAAGGCTCAGTTAAGTTTGATGCAAACAGAAATTCTCTTCCATGTCTAATTAGAAAACACACTTTTAAAACAATGTGTGTTTTGCAGGGCGGGTTCTGGGGAAGCATGTCGATGGGGCAGGAATATGGTCAATTATTAAATTGATTCCAAAGCATCTTTCCCATATGAGTTCCCTCTAAGGAGGCTGAAGGATTTCAGTGGATCCTCTTAACATATTTAATATGCATTGTTAGGTGGCTTTTTGCCTGCTGTGTGTCATCCCTCATATATTCCTCTGAAAGTTTGTGTTCTGGTTGTCCAGATTAGACCTTGGCATGTGCCATGGTTGTCCCCTTTGCTCCAGCTTGTCTCCTGAGGTGCCGGCCCGAGAGTTTTGTCTCCCTCCGGTCTGCTGTCACTCAAACTGGACAAGGTGGCAGCTCAGGCAGTGCTGTGTGGGAGAGCTTTGTGACACTTCCCTCATCTCCTCCTTTGATCCCCTAATTGATTGACTACAGGAGCAGAGGATAAACAGAGCCCAGAAGAGCCGATTCCACTCGCCTCTCTGGAGTGGTTTAGATAAAGTGCAGAGGCCCGAGCTCTCCGTTCCTCCTCTCCCCCTCTCTATATGGACATATGGCCATTGAAGGTGGCTCTGTGCCATGGTAGCTTAGCTGTGGGCTGTGTCCTCAAGCCCAGGGCTTGCGTCCTGCCCCTGTGCATAAATGGCTGGTGGTAATGGGTTTGTTTAGATCACAGGGATGGAAATGAAACTCCTGAGCCTCGCTGTAGAGACCAGGAGGCCCTATCGCTCAGGAGGCAGTGATAGAGAAGTCACAACCTCAACCTCGGTTATACTCACTTTCAAAATGTGCCATGGAATAGAGGCCCTGATTCAGATCTAATTTAGGACCAGTCTCCTCAAACCTGACCGTGCTGTGATAAATGACTTGCTGCTGAAGAATTGGGAAAGCCATGAAGAAGAAGGAGGAGGTGGAACACAAACAGCCAGGAAGGGCCTCCAGTGAAGAAAAATAGGCCAAAAATGTTTCCATCTTAAAGAAAATGTGTTTGAAAACATGACTTTAGAATGATTTATACCAGATATGATAATTATATTCTAATTTTACAAATCTGTCTTCAGAAACTGAGTTCAGAGCCGTGTGCAGGTATGCTAAGAAATGATTAAGAGATGCTCTGGGGGTCTTGGTTTTATTCTTCGAGATTATGTGTCACAGGGAGTAAAAAGCTCCCAGCTGTCGCCATGAAAGCACTTACAGTATAATAATCCCCCAAATCCTGTAATTATGCCAGCATACGCCGTGTACCTGAGCCTCAGCTTTGTGCTCGTCACCTCAAGGATCCCACTGACACAGACGCACTGCTTGGTGTGCATATATCTTCTTCTCAGCTTTGTGTTTTGCATAGGGAGAAAATCTTATTTTCAGAAAATTTTAGGTATTTTGAATTTCATGGTAACCCATCTCAAGTATTATAGATAGATAATCTGTCATGTATGAGCAAAAAGCAGGAGCTCAAATTGGGTATTGTTGTATCTTAAAAGTCGTCCGATTTACCAGAAACTCTGTCCCAATTGTAAAATCTTTTAACCTACACTGCGTTTGATCAGTATACATTTAGTTTATCAGAAAGGGACTTATTACTTATTTGTCCAATATTGCAAAGACGAGTGTGCACATCAATGCAAGAATACACACGCACAAATGCACACCTCCCTTAAAGCAGTTCTTAAATAACGAAAGGAGAAGAAAAAAGTCCAAGTAAAGTTGTAAATCTAAGAAATCGGAGTGAGATAAAAATCACTGTGAAGCCAAGCTTGATTTACATTTAAAATCTGAGCTGTGCTCTCAAACTAATTAATATTAATAACAAAAATGGAAATGAGTGCAGTGGCGGCCCTAAGTGAAGAACAAGCTGGGTGCATTCAGTCAGGAGATTCATATATAAGCCCTTTCTCAGGAGAAGTGGGCTCTAAACAGGCGTGACGGCAGGGCATAGACCGCCATACACAGAGACAATTTTTCTAGATAATAGCCTATCACGCAGGATACAATTTAAATTAAAAAATGCAATTTTCACCTTGAAATGAACAAATGATTACAATTTCTATACAAATTAAGGCATCCAGGCTGTGCCTCAGTACTGTGCCAAGGCCATGAAACCTGACATAATTACCATGAAATACATTTTCAAATATTTGTATTTTGTCCATCGCTTTAAAACATGCCACTCTGCCTTCTGTGGGTTTGTGATCTCACCTTCTGGGGGAAATACATAAAAAAGAGAGAAAATCATCAGAGATGAAAAGCTCTTCAACAGGAGAGATAAAAATGTGGAAAAAAACAACCTCCCATACACACAGTAAATCAGTGCAGCTCGGCACAGAGGCCCCCGGAGCTATCTCTAAAAGCCAAATTACTGCTCCTTATCTAAGGAATCATATCTACTAGTTATCTGCTCCTGAGATAGGCTCCTCTCTCTCTTGTGCCTTGTGCTCATCGCCAGAAATGCTATTTATTTGTGATTACACACACCCTTTGAATAAAAGATGTTTGTGTTTGAGATCCAAAGTTTCGGCAGATTCTGAACTCTTCAGATTCTTCAGAGAGGAGAGTACTGACGGCAGAACACCTTATTTGGGCAGGGTTGCTAGGGGTGGTCTGCTGTAGAGAGAGGGATGAAAGTGTAGCCGATGGGAAATACGAGACAAGACCTCAAACTTCTCTGACGCTTCATATCACATATGCTTTCAGAGGGGATTCATACTGAGATGAGGTGTTGAATTGACTTTAAATGCAGAACCTAATGTTTGAAACACATGGAGACAGGAAATTCTGGCATACATTTTGTAGAAATCTGCCAAAAGCTGCAAAGTTTGGAGTTTTTGGAGTTTCTTTACTCAGAGATATAACTACCCTCAAACTGGGAGGAAAATATTAAAGTAAAACTTAATGTTTCTAGAAAATAAATGGAGATGTAAAGTGCCACCTACTGGAAACTAATTTTGTATTAACATGAGTAGGAGTATTTTAAGATGAAAACAAGAAAACAAGAAAACAAGAAAACGAAAAAAAAAACCCACAAAGGTAAGTCCAAATATCAAACATGGTCTTGAATAAATGGACACAAATTTTTATTAAAATATTCAAATTCATGATCACATCTCTTTACTTCACTTCTGCCCACTTCAGTCCAATAATGGCTCAGACAGTGATGTTTTTGTTGTGTTCATAAATGTGTTCACCCCCCAAAAAAAAGATATTTTTTTAACATCTGCCCTTATTTTTATTCCTTAAATTTTTATTTCCTTAAAATTTTTTCCAAAATTGAAATATACCAGGATTAAGAAGATCACTATTGTCAAGAGTGTGACTTGTGATGCAAAAGTATGCAGAAAACAAGTACTTGCTCCTCTGACAGAATTTCTACATATTTTGGACAAAGCAACTTTTTCCAACTGGTGGTATAATGCATGTCTTGTTAAAATGATTCTTTTTCAAATGCCTCCATTCCCCTTCCACTTCTTACCTTCCCTCTGTTTCCCTCCATCTGTTGAAGTCCCTCAGCCAGTGAGGCGCACATCAGATTTCAATAGTTGACCTCTTAATGCTGAGGTCAGTGCTGCACCGGCAGCGATTTCACACTCAAGATGAAAGGGAAATGAACACTGAGGATGCTGGGGGTGACAAGGGGCCCTGACCACACCAGCCATTGCCACTCTAACCGCTTCACTGCACCACGGCTGAGATGTGAGAGCAGCCGAGGAGGAGGTGCTAAGATTGAAGTTTGCCACCTGTATAACAATGGTTAAAGCCACTGACATAAAACAGCTACGTGATGATTGGTTTTCAGTGCAGTCACCTGCTATTGATTTCTGATGCAGGTAGCAATTAGAGAAACTAACAGAAGCAGACATGTGTCAAGCAGTTCTACCATCAGCGGGTCTGGAAAGCTGAGCTCCCCAGTGACTGAAACTCCACCGAGGCTCTTGGTGTCACAGCCACCATAAGCTACTGAACCCTGACAGATTTTCCTTTCCCAACCAATGAGCCTGGACCATCTTAAAGGTCTCCTGATGCTTGGCGTCAGACTGCTGGCCTTCCTGCCCGTTTACAACAGCTCATTACTGGTGCGTTTCTCAGAGGCCATTATTGAATGAACTATGAGACAAGGCTCGCAGTGAATGGACAGTTTGGCTACACTGCCGTGAGGCTTGAGCTCCTCAGAGTAATGTACCGCTTAAGTACCTGTCAGCTTTATAAAGGAGGGGGTAGACTGTGTAAATGTGTGTGTAAATAGAGTGTCAGATCAGGACCCCAGGGAGCGGAGGTGGGGAGTGTGCGTGTGTTGTGTGTGTGTGTGTGTGTGTGTGTGTGTGTGTGTGTGTCTGTGTGTGTGTGTGTGTGTGTGTGTATGTTCATGCTCTTTTGTCCACTGATGCATATGTGTGTGCATGTGAGTGTCACAATAATGATCATTTAACCCTCCTCGGCATTCCCCAGGGCTCCACGTTCCCCTTTCGACTTCATATTGCACCCCCTCCCCTCCCCACACCCTCTCTCTCCCTCCCTCTCTCTCCCTCTCTCTCCCTCTCCCTCTGCCTCCTCTGTCTGCTCCTCACGGCTGGGCACAGTTGGGGAGCAGCTCCTTATTCATTCATGAGAGAAGCACCGGATAAATAAAAAGGTTCATTACTGTGCTAAAGTGTTACTAATGACATGTACCTGCCACTGAGCACCTCCGAAAATCTAATGTGACACACTAGAATGGAAAATCTATTCTGCTGCACCAAGGCCTCCAATGGTGCTAGCACATACTCTATGGAAATTTCTCCCCGCTTGCCCTCCAATTGTGTCTCTCTAAAACCAATATTTACAATCCCATAGCCATTATGTCCTACTACGCCCTCTGCGCCTGCTGTTGCGACCTCCATATTAGCTGAAAATTGGACTTTGCAAACTTAGCAGGGGAGAAGAGACTCTTCTCATAGATGAGAGGGGGCAGCACCAGGGAACTCAGCGTGAGGCCTGCAGTGCCTCTCAACTCCCTGCCACCCCTACCCAAAACTGATAACGCCCACCAAATGGCAAACAAAAATAGTGAAATCTCACATTGTGGCATTCTATTATTCAGTACAGTTATATTCTGTAATAGTCAACTGACAATAAAAATGCAAATGCATAAATAAAATTCTAATAAAACATTACCAGACCCTTAAAGAGACAAAACAAAAACACTGAAAATCTATTTTATGTGTTTGTGTTGTTTTACTGGAGATGTGAGTTCTCCTTTACCACTAATATAGCACTTCATCACCTACCTGCTGCCATTGAGTTATAGGCACTGAAAACAAACACTTCAGCAAGAATGAAGAATGTTTTGCAATTGCCTGGTGACAAAGCCTAATCCAGGCACAGAATTTACATTAGCAGCACTTAATGTCTTTGAGAGCACACTTCAGTACCACTATTTAATGTAATGTCAACAATTTCTCTGAAATTTTGAAGTTTTCCTTGATGTTTTACTATTCATTTCAGATTCCTTTATGGTTTTCAATTATAGTTAAAAAATAATGTTTTTTTACTATAGTAGTATTATATTTATTATAATAATTTTGGTAGTTTTCTAGAATATGTTTATTTAATGTATACAATGCCCTGCAAGATTAGACTGTGGTACTACTATATTTCCTACTCACAGCAGAAAATACTGTGATTTTTTTGCAGACTTTTCACTGCAGTGAAGTTATTGGCACAAAAGTTGAATCACAGGAAAGGCTGCTGCGTCACAGAGAAAGAACAGACATGTTGAGAAGATAAAATTTCTAATGCTGAAATATGGGTCATTAGAATTTTTTGTTACTTGTAAAATAAAATGTGCTGGGAAAGTAGTAGCTACCCTGTCAGCCAACCAAGCTCTGAAACAATGAGTGCCCACTGCAAACAAATGATAATTTAATTCAATTCAATTTTATTTTATTTATATAGCACCATATCACAAAGGAGGTTATCTCAGGGCATAATGTATTGGCATTTAATGTCAATTAAATGACTGGAAATATCAATGTTACTATATTTAACACAATATGGCAAGTTTCTGATGCAATACGGAGCCACGAAATAGGTAGCTTTTGTAGCAGGGGTGTAATGTAAAATGGTGTCATATTAAATTAGTAAAAAAAAAAGTGAGAATAAGAACTTAACAAGATTTTTTCACTAGTGATGCTGTGTTTTACACATGTGGACAGGTCTTCTAGGTTTGTTCACGCTCTCACAGAATTGCCCCTTCCGAGGACCTCTGGTGCTGTGCACTGGTGCCCTCTATAACCCCCCAAAAATTTATGTTTGCAGTAATTTTTTTTAAAATCAGGATATAATATTGCCTGAATTCACAATGTTTCCCAATATTGCCAAGTTTCCGCAGCTGTACTCTCTTCTTATCTAGCAAAGAATTTGCCCTGTGTGGGTGTCAGTCAGCTGTGGGTTTCCGCTGAAGCCAGCTGTGGATGTTGCCCCCCCCCCGAGAAAAGACATGTTGCATCTTTAAGAGCTCAGAATCTAATTGAATCATGGCTTCCATCAGTGTCTCAGCAGAGTCCTAAATGACTGTTTACTCAACATGTCTGTCTATTTCCAATAATTAATTCATATGAGGCCAAACGAAATGTTCTGCCTTGTTTGTCATGTTATATCCAAGCCCTGCCGTTTTCCCGTATCAGAATGAATGTTTCAGACTGGGGAAAATACACTGCAATGTAGAGAATTCATTTAAATAACAATGTAATTCAGATTCATTTTCAGAATGCAGGTAGAATTGCAGCATAATACATTTTCCTGTATTATTTCGGGTGTGTATAATATCTATATAATTGTATCTAAATTATAAATATTTTTTTAAAAATTAGATAATTGATATACCTTTGTTTTGCGCAACATGTACACACAAAACAAAGGTATATGTCCCACTGTTGTGAGCCAAGATTCATGTCATCAGAATTCATCATTTCACACATTTGTAACGGCAATATTGTACCAAAAAATGAATGGATCTCAAGAGGGGAAACTGTTTACCTCTAAACAATGAACAGTAGCACCAAGCATTCATGTTGAAAGGAGTAGAAAAACTCCAGTGGGATTTTTACAAGGCATAGACAGGGCCCTATCTTGTGCAGTTTCTATAATTACTATTCAGGTGTCAGATCTATTCCTTTTTGTTTATATAAACAGGGAGCATGTGTCCTTGGCTGCATCCTATTAGGGTATGACTTACCTGGTCAGTTAGGATTAAACATGATGCAGAAAAAGGCAACAACAATCAAAAGCAGAAACACCACATCACTGCAGAAACCTTTCCGTGTCTCTGTACACTAATTAAATTAATAAGAATATTTAACATTAGTGATGCATGATCCAGTTGTCAAATACATAACCTAACAGCAGAAGGAAATGCTATCAACTGTGTTAACCGTTTTCTTGTCACAACTTAGATGAGCTTGGTTTATCTGATCTGTACTCAAGAGGAAATTTTAATTTGTGTAGTTTAATACATAGGGTTATAAGTGACTTTTTTGCAGAATCCTTTCCAGGCAGGTAATTTTGTGTTTCAGGTCATTTCACAGCTCACCTACAGTTAACAAGTACGAGAAGTTGCACTTGTGGCTGAGGTAACACGCTGTTGGCAGCAGGCCTTCAGGTGGTCTTCTATAGATGAGCTGTTATCAGCCTGTAAATGACTATTTTAGTATCAGCTTTTGTGTACTGCATATGTGTGTATGTGTGTTTGGGATGTGGAGTTGTTTTACACTCAAAAGAATGTGTTAGAGTTATTGTGCTTACAAAGAGAACTGAAATTTGAAGGTCATTAGTCTTGTTTGGGTTAAATACTCAGTGGTGTTGTTATATCACAGACCTTGTGACAACCAATATAATTATCTACCCTCCCAGTGCTTCCCAAGGGTCCTATAAACCACATTAGGTATTCTAGCCGGGCAGATCATTTAGACATATTTGAGGGGCCTGCCTCCACCAATCCACTGAAGAATCTGCCTCCAGAATTTGACACAGCCGTAAATATTCAAATATGATGATTTCAGTATAATGTGCCCTAACTGCATGAAACCTGAGCCTACCAGAGTTAGTGTTTCTTTTCGCTGTGTTTTTTTGGAAAATTTCAAACACAGGACGGACTTGTCTTCTATGCCTTCATATTGTAAACATCTAGAATTAAGGCTTGATTGAGCATACATTTGTTGCACTGTGTCTCTTTGAAAAGCCAGTTCAGTCACTTATTCAGCAACCTGCTCAGTCAGTGATTGACTTTTCCCTCAAAACCCCACTCCAGCAGATGAAGGGACAGCGCTTAAACCTGTTACTGTCAGCTTCTCACCTGGATCATAAGAACTCCTGCTCAGAGCATGCAAACCAATATCCTCCTATTCTTTGCTCAGCCGCCCAGGATTCACAGCAATAGCTTTTTTACAAAGACCAGGGCAGAGTGTGCTCCGTGTTATCTTATTGAGTTACCTGTAGCTAAGCTCTGAGTGAGCACACACAATGGCAGGCAGTTAATGACAGCGCAGTGCCTAACCCCTCGTCCCCGGCCTTTCCCTGAGCCTCATTTCCGCACGGCGGCTGCCATTTCACAGCTGTTAGCCACAGACTCTCTTTGTCATGATTAAGGACAAATTAATAGATGCCTCCTGGTAATCAGCTTTCATTAGGGCTGTCAAACTGTCAGTGGCGTTCGCTCAGTGCACTGGACATGGGATGATCACTTCCCAGTTGAGAGACACTACAGCTTGCTGTGGTGCTGCCTCTCAGCTGCTGTATTTGTGTGCTTGCTGTGGCTAAAGTGTGGGTAACCAGTGCATTAGCACGCTCCTTCGTGGCACAAGTGCTTGTAGTTGGTGCATTAACAGTGTTCCGTGTGGAGCTGCAAGATGGAGGTCATCGTGGGAATGACATAAAGAGTAGTCTTTCTGCCGGGTGTAATTGGCCCCAGCATGCTGAAAATGGACTGTGAAATGTAAGGGGGGGTCAAATAATTGATTTTCCCCCAAATGCAGAATCCAGGGCAGGGCTGTTTAGTGAGTAATTTACAAGGGCAGTTCAGCCCAGGCTGACTGGCATATCTGTTCAATGTTCCCAGGGGCACAAGAAGAGATAACACACACCTGAGACCCTAGAGCAGATGGACAGCAGTCACTCTGCTACTCAGAGGGCAGAAAGGATTCACATCAAACTTACTTCCAAACATCTATGCATGGAAAGGGGATATAAGGGCACATATACACATGTGCACGCACACGCTCAAAACACACACATACTCAGAGGGTGACGGACACAAGCTATTGTATGTAGAAATAGACTCTCTCCTCTCGCTCTGTCCATCCCTCTTTCTCTGTCTGTCTGTCTCTCTTGCCGTCTCTCTTGCTTTCTCTCTCTCTGTAGCATTTCTGGAATTGATTAAATAAACTCATCAGACTTCCAGCAAGTTTGGCATTGTGCAAGAGAGCTGAAGTCATTTCAGTATGTAGATTTCAGACTTAAACCCATAACCGTGTTGCGTGGTGCATGACCACCCCCACCTGCTGGAGAGAGAAGGCTGGGGTGTGCATGATGGGATAGGGACGTCTGTAAGACAGGATATAGCCGGGCCCTCTGTATGTTTAGTGATTTTCCTACACCACAGCCTAAGGGAATTAAGACAATAGCCTTATGTCAGATACTATAATCTAGCGACAAAATGGCACTTTATGTGCTGTGCCAAAACTGGGCTCAGATACACGTGTAAGCTAATTGAGAAGAACCAGCTGCTTAGCCATCTGCATGGGTGAAAATTGGTTTCATCTCTGATTTGGAGAATTTCTTGTTAATAAAAAGATTGAGTGACGATTGTCAAGATCCATGATCTCTATAATTTGAATTTATGGAAAATAGAATGATTGGCCATTGTTGTGTTGCACCAGAAAGTCATTGCTGTCAGAAATGTAGATGAGCCACCTAGAGCTTGCATATTGTGCTCATTACAACAAGACATTTGTATGGTGCACAGTCAGTGCTCTTCAATTTTCTTAAGCATCTTGGTAAATTGCACCAAACAATTTTCAAGATCAATTCCAGCATCAAAAACAATGCACACAAATCCCATTTCTTCAACCCATATTGTGTTGGAGAGGGCCCCTGTGTTTGCATGAAGGTAATTACAGTGGGATTTGATGTTGTGGTGTGCCCAGAATTCTCCAGCTTTAGATCAGGCTCAGGGTGCTCCACCCCATTAATACTCCATATGGGGAACCCAGCTGTGATCAGAATTGGAAGAGCGGGAGGGGAAATCGATTTCATTTGCAGGATTATTGATGTAACCGAGATGCCGTTTGTATGAAACATAAAGTCTCATTTCAGAGGTTATGGATAAAACTGGATTGAGGGGCTGTCTGTTTGTTTTATTCAATGAAACATTACAAAAACAGAGAAGTCAATATACACACTGCTGTACAGTCCTCACCCGCATTGCACCACATTAAAGCTTTGGAACTATTGTTTTTTATGTTCTCTTCTCATATCTACATGCCTTTACTGACACAAACTACTGCATACTTGCAAAGCATGTGATAAAATGTGGAGAAATTTAGGTTGGTGAAATAATCTGGAAAATAATACATTTTAAGAGGAGAACATGGAAAAATTAACGAGATAAAAAGTGATTTACTGCATTGCAGGAGGTTAAAAAAAGGGTTCAAAGCAACACATAATGTTGGCAGTGAGAACTGACCTGGCATTCGGCCTTTTTTACCCTTTGCCAAACTTCCCTCTCCACCTGTTCCCTACATTTTTAGGAGGCTTTATAAGTCAGGCGGATGGGCTCACCCATACATTAAAAACAATATCAGACTTTCCCAGGGTTTGGATGGTCTAACAGCTGGATCTTTCAACTGAATCCATCCTTCTCTCCTTCTATTCCTCCTTCTTTTCTTCCTTCTCTGTGCCCAGTGGAGACCTTTGTAGTTCCCACACGTATAACAGCAGCAGTTTGGAGTGATGACAAGCCAGATGGGAAAGTTTTTTTTTTTGTTTTTTTTTTTCTGGCTTCAGAGCGTTCCTCTGATGACAACAGTGGGGTCAAGACAAGGTAAAATCTTCAATAAAATTGTCCTCATACTTTTGATTACATTTTATAGATAGAGAAAGAAATTCTGCGTCTCATAAGACAAAGATGGTGAATACATATAAAACTGCTGTAACATTACCACATGTGCCCTATGTAAGTTTTTGTAAAGTTCACATAAAGTTCTTCCATCAAAGAACTTTTTAACAACTGGTCCTGGTCATCAAATTAAGGGATGAATGTGTTTGCCGGCACTCGTCTTCCCTGACTTACTGTCCTTGTTCAGAGCAGATGTTCAGGGGGTTCTATTGTCAGTGTAAAAGCTGGCTTACACATGTTCATGTCACCATATCGTTACAACTGGAGGAGGAAGTTATGTCATTGGGCCAGCTGGCTCTAATGTGAGTTGCAGCACTGTGTGAAAAATATAGAGCAGGGGCGGAGCAAAAAAATCAAAATTTGGCTGATTTGCTTGGAATATTTCTTGCTTCAGGTTCAAGGTTCAGACACGCAAGAGATTAACAAGTTCTCATAAGTATGTCATTAATTTTACAGGGAAACACATGCATGGACTCGTACTGTCCTCCCTGTTGATCCTCCCTGTGCAGTTTTGTTTTCAGTGACAATAATTATGGGTTTAACAGTCGCGAAATGGGCTTGTTGCAGATGATAAAGGAAATTGCAGAATTCCATCATAGAGCATTTCTATTTTGACAGGGAGAAAGCTGAGCCAAGTGAAAAAAGAGACCATGCCATTTTTGTGCAGCATGTCTGTGAGGGGCCAGTGTTTTGATATCGGCCTGTGTGGAGTGAGAAGGGGAAGTGGGGCCCTGTCTGGGAGAAAGGGCTGAAGCTCTGTTATGGGGCTTAGGCCTCCATCTATCCTAATAAAAAACACTTAAGCCAAACAGCCCCCTCTTGCTCTCCCTGTGTCTGATCCTGGGAGCTACCTGCAGGCCCTCCACAGAGCACATTTAATAATGGTCTCCACCCCGAGTGAAGGGTGGGCATATAGACTGCCCACTGAAGTCTATGCTCGGGGAACAGCACAGCATTCTGGGAAGGCTAAGGCTTGTCATAATGGCATGAAGGGTGTGGCGAGGGTCCCCACAGTGTCAGTTGCAGAAATCTAACAGGGTTGTAGTCATTTCAAAAATGATATTTCTGGCTATTTTCCAAACTCAACTGCTGAATTTAACCACACTTTAACTGACACATTTTATGTTTATTTTACCCCTCCTGGTTCTTTTTCACCCAGGCTTTTTAAGACACTATTCTTTGATGGTGTTTATGAAAGCAGTTGGAAGTGTTTTCCTTTGCCATCGTAATCCCTGTTTCTGTTCCACACAGACCCTGATGTGAATGAGCGGGAACGTAATGAAAGACTTGTGCTTTCGACGATGTTAAACCTGAATAAAAAGTGGCATTTGTTATTTGTTTTGCCTTGTGTTTGATTTTTGGTAATGCAGACAATCAACAGGGTATAGGAGTTAAGTGCATTATAAATTACTGAGAGGGAGCCACCTCGCTCTTGGAGCTCATCCTGATGCTGCTGCTGCCACTTTGGGTTATGTGAGGAGTAAAGTACTTTAGCAGAGACCGTGGAGCTGCTCCACAGCACTCCTTTGCATATCAAATAAACAGCAGTGCATGATGGCAGTGCCAACCCAGACAGCTATGTTATGAGTGCAAGCTGGTGCACATGCATATGTCTGTAAAGGTGCCACGAAAGTCTATTGAATATCTTCTATGATACAGATCACGGTGACATGCAGTAGTGTCTATGGTTGAGGTAGTTGTATGTGGATTGTATAGAGGAAACGTTTCAAATGCCGAGCTTTACCTTCAGGGTGTGACACTTTTGATTTGAAGCATCACAGGTGAATATGGTAATTAAAACAAACCCATTCAGAGAGAATATAATTAAAAAATCCTACACACAAGGGCTTTCATATTAACTCTAAGACTGTACCTGATCATTCATACTGGTTTCATGTTTTTAAATTACATTCTCCTGATAAATAGATGTATTTGAATAGGGCATGCTTTCATATACAGTAAAAAAAAAAAAAAAAGATCAGGATTTTCATGCTGAAATCCCATGTTTTTAGTCCCTTTTTCTGTGTCCTCAATCCGTAAGGTGGCGATCCATGACTCTTATTTTCATAACAAAACGTTCCAGGGTCCAGCAAACAAACTGTTGTATGGATGTACTATTGATTTCACATTCACACGTCTGGACTTAAAGGGACTATGGGATTGCCCATGAATCCCAAATCTGTGTGCTACTCACAGTCTGTCAAGTTGACATCCACTCTCTTCTGTAAACTGGCAAGATTATTCACTCAACAGGATCTCCCTCCCTTTCATCCTGCAAACTACAGGCCAATCCGGCCGCTGACAGCCAAGTGATAGCATACAGATGGAAATGAAGGCAAGTGGGGGAATGGTGCTGTTTGTCAAACACTGGAGGAAGCTTCTGGGTTCAGGAAGTAGACATAAGTGCCAAACTGGGTCCTCAGATTCTGACTTCACTTACTTTGAGGTTTCAGCACCTGAAATTTTATACTTTACACAGTGGTCATACATTTTGTATGTAGGCTGACCTCAAATCTCAATATGATCTAATTACTGAAAGATATACATGTTGTACAGCCATCAGAGTGACAGAAGAAATCCCATTTTATACCATGAGC
Organism: Istiophorus platypterus; assembly: GCA_016859345.1. Lineage (NCBI taxonomy): Eukaryota > Metazoa > Chordata > Actinopteri > Istiophoriformes > Istiophoridae > Istiophorus > Istiophorus platypterus. Next base: position 18,322,701 of record CM029117.1, read on the forward strand.
TTGTAGCAAGACAGCATGATGCCCTTACAGTTCTAATTGCAACCATAAGACAAATATAGATGTGGAAAACTTAAATATGAGCAATGATAAAGTATAATGTTACAGCACCAATGGCCTCACAGGCCTGCTGGTCTGGGCATAGAATTTATTTTCTCCCTCAAATGCCCTCCTGTCTCTCTATTAAAAAACAAACAAACAAACAAACGCTCTGAGCGCAGAAGAACACAAATGCAGGAAGAAAAAAAAACCTACAGTCCACTGAGGAGATGTCATTCATGTTAGCTATTTGTAAAAGTAAACTACATACAGCCACTATGTTGATAACAATCATATAACAACTAAACTGGTCTCAAAAACTGATATGTGCAATATGTGCTGTGAAATGTATTTCCTTCTCCTTGGGCAACAGATAATATGCGTTCTTCCCTGTAGTCCACCAAGCTATACACAGAATGCATTCTGCCTGTTCAATCATAACACTGGCTTCTGCTTGGAGATGGTCATTGTGCTCTCTGGATCACAATTCACAGTCACTGGAATGAAACCAATTTGAGCCCCTTTCAAGATAATGGAAATAAATATCAGCCCTGATTTGCCTGTTTTTTTTCATAACTTTCCTCTCTTCACTCCCTTATCAGCACACAGAGCATTTCTCTCTTTCTTAAGGGTCGAATGAAAGGTCTCTCTTTTCTTGAGAATCAAGGCAGAGGAGAAGCTGGTCCAGGACTGATTCATGTCGCACACACTGGTGGGATGTTATGCATGGATAATTGATTGTCGAAGCAGCATGGCCACTGTTGGATCTTGATGGTGCTGCCGAAATGTCACCTTACTGATGTTACAGCGGCGCCGATATTAAAAAGGCTGGTCTCAAAGGCTTCCATCCAAGCACACTCCTCTCCCACTGTGTCTGGGAGAGACAGCACTGTTTGTCAGGCTTCTATTTCAGAGAGACAGATCTTGCATTGGCAACCTTATCTGCACAGGACAGTGCACCCTCTTCCAGAACTGCATTGAACATTTCCAATCATAGGAATATATCACTCTGCTTTTAAAGTGGAAATCAAAAGTGTGGGAATAGTGAGGAAAAAAAAGGGACATAATTGAGATTGCATAGGATTTATTTATAGGAAGTTTGTCTCCTCCAAAACCCGGAGAAATTACACTCCAAGCTGCAAATATCCCCTTCGACAACAATAAAGAAACCATCAATTTCGTGGGAATGTTTTCATACCAATTCGAAGAAGTTTTAAAGGAAAATTGTTTGGAAACGTCTCAGACATTAAGTCAGATAATGCAGTATGCATTTGTGTAAAAAGTAAGGGATTAAGTGAGTGGAATCCTGTTAATTTCAGAGTTTGGATAGTGAACCAAAAGCCGAGCAGGGACTGGTAAACTGTGTTAATCTATAAAGGCTTATGCAGGTAAAAATAGACTACACCTGCATGCCTTTTTACCTCCATAATACTTTGCAGAGGGAGGCTATTGAGCATCCATTTCCATTACCAAAAAATGGAAAAAGGATATTTTACCATTGGTTTTCAGAGTGGCTTTGGTACATTGTTCAAAGAATGAAGCATGCAGCTGCCGTCATTTCAGAGGCCTGCGCGGGAAAAACCTGAACAGAATAAGAATATTTTGCCACATTTGTTGCACCATGTATTATGCTAAGTCTCAAATAAATGAGATGATAACACACTGGAATAAAACTGCTCTAATTAATGTATGAAAAGTTCATAAAACAGAAGGGTTATTTTCTAAAAAAAAAAAAACTAAAAAAAAAAACCTCAACTATTTTGCTCTGTTCTGCTCTTTTGTATCAGAAATATAAGTTCCTGAACAATGGTATCCTAAATTTTGGAAATAATATTACAACCTTTTGGTCAAATACTGGATTCCCATTGTGTATATACTGTTGTAAGGATAGCTCTTTCCTCACTCTACCTCTCTACCATACTGAAACCATTCAGAACTCAGGGCTTCCCCCATAATCAAGTGTGAATGAACATGTAAACTTAGCCAAGTATTAACAGAACTTGGCCTTTCTTCCAGACACAGCAGTTCATGCTGCTGTGTGAATCCCGGTTGGCGTGACAGAGGTAAAAGGCAAACAGCTTGAGGAGTGAAGATGACCCAAAACAGACAGGCGGGAACAGACCATACTGCTGGGCAGAGGGCTGAAGCTGAAAAGGCAGAAGGGGAGCATTAATAGCCACCATATGTCTGCATATTCTGGGGTCTCCAGCGTAAATTTCATTACCCAATGCACAAAATGGAATATCTAAAAGACGTGTGTAACGTGGCCTGAGACAGCTACCGTGTGAAAAGCAGGCCGTTATGTGTGAGAGCCATGGCCTGATCTGTCACGCTGGGGCTTTTAAGGAAAAACGGGGGTAGCAGCTGTTTGGTTCACCTGTCCTGTCCTGTACACGGCTCTCCATCAAACCAGAGGCTACTGTCCTCGCAGGCCTGCGCACACAGACATGTTCCTCCACAGTAATCTCAGATGTAACACTCCTTTCTAACGTGACAACATTTACGAGACCACAGCCCCTCTGTTTATCAGACTTGTACAATTATATGGTGTTCCATTTGTATAAGCACACTGGTTATAGTGAGAGAGATATCCATAAACATAGTGCACAGCCTTTAGCCTGCCTGTGCTCTGTATCAAACCATGTTTTTTTTTTTCCTCTGGAAGGTGAGTGGGAGAAATCAACAGAGAAAGACAATGTTTTACCCTTGTTGTGGACCATCAGGTTGCTGTGTAGGCTAAACTACATGATCAGGGGTTTATTGATGGTAATTTCCAAGCGCCTACTAGTCAAGAGTTAGAAATTTTTTCCCGAGTTCACTGTGGGAAAGTCTTTGGTGAAAAATATGCACAGTGCAAGTATGTGATTAAATTAAATTTAACTGTTTGCACATATGTTCCCTTGTTTAAGGGGGAAAGTTACTACAGCACTGCTTAAGCCATGGATTATCTGTCTGCGTCCTCTGCCTCTTTAGCATCAACATGAATTCACCCACTCAGAGTCTATCACACATCCACAGAGCTCCCTGAGAGAGAGCGGACCTTAGGGAAGCCCAAGCAGGGGGGGACCTCGACAGAGCCGAGCGGAGCTGAGCAGGGTTGCAGTTGAGCCCATGGGCATGGCCCTCTCACTCTCTGGCAACCACTTTGTTAGGCACACAACACTAATCCTCCTTGTGTCTTTATTGCCCTCTGTGTAGAGTAGCAGGCCGGGGCTTCGGGGCACCGCTGCAGGGGCAGTATCATCAGCATTCCTGTTTGAAGATAGGCCACGCTGTACAGCATTAAGGCATCTAATAGACACAAGCTGAGAGCAAAACAAACTGATACTCACTGAGACAGAGAGGGAGAATAAAGAAAAGGGAGAGTCACTTTTGCCCCCCCTACCCCCCACATAAAATAATATGGGTAAGGGTATAATTTGAGGATAGGCAGATTATTGCAACCAGAAATGACTGTGAGGCAATTCTGGTTCATGTTGTTATACATACTCAGTAATCTAAACAACACATTAATGTGCTGCCTTAATTTGTAATACTGCCTCTGTGGTTGAAAACAATTTGTCATGCATTGGATTTGTAGGAATCTCATTTTGGATAAAGCATTTAACACAAATTGTTTAATGAATGCTGAGACATACATCCAAACATATCTTTGTTCAGTTTATCTGTTTAGTTAGCAAAAAATATACATCTGAAAACTTTTGATGATTTGACAAAGAAGACGACCAGCTTTCTCTACCCTAGCCTTGTAAAGTTGACTTTTGGATTATTTTCCTTTTATTATTTGCAGAGATTACTGTTGAAAAATATTTACACACAGTTGGCCTTGCTTTTGAACTATACTACACAGAGATGAACTCACTCAGCTGGCGCCATCTTGTGTCTGTACAGAGCTCCTGACTGCTGACACAGGTGCGTAAAATTCAATGTCACCTTTTCTCCCAGTCCTCCTCACTGTCCCCCAGCTGTCACCTGAGCGCTTGGCAGCATAAGGTAATAGCATCAAGATGCAATCAAGATTATATGCTTGTCACTCATTCCATGCACTCAGTGGCTCACAATGTGTGAAACAGACACAAGATAAAGCCTGTGCACAGATGGTAAGATAAAATGCTCTTAAATATTCATCAGTTGTCTGACTGCAGCAATGCAAGCCCTGAATGCTGCCATTAGATCACTGGAAAGAGCAACCACTAAGCAAAGGGTTGGAGAGAATGAGTTGGAATGTAGAAATGCAAAGAATAAATAGAAAGAAAAACATCTGAAAATTTTAATCTTTCCCTGTAGAAGCAAATTTTCTGTAACCACTTTGAATTTTGTGGCACTTTTCCTTACTGGGGATCTGAAACAGGGTTTGCTGCTGTATATCTCAACTGAACAGAGCCTCTGCTTGTAAGCTACATCCATATTGGCAGTTTATTTCCATGTTTACACCGTTTCATGTTCTTTGCAATAGTAACAGGATTACTTTGTGACAAACGGTAATTTGTGGAATTCCCTCATTTCAGTTTGAGGATTTTCTTTTTCCTCTGTCCCTTATAAAAAATAATGTTTCTGTATTATCATCTCCCCGGAGGTTTGATTCCAGAAACCCTTCAGGTTTTCAAGCAGACCTCTGTGAACGACTAGATAAAGAAGAGCAAGGCCTGGTGGTGCAGGCAAGACGGAGCACGAAAGAAATAATAATATGCAAAGGAATCCACTGATGAGCACCCTTTCACTCCACAGGCCAATCTCAGATACACCAAGTAGTAGAACATACACTTATACATACCTCCTGATTATTTGTTGCCATACCATGTTGCATATTTTTGAAAATTTTCTAAAATCAATGGATAAAGGTAATGCTGAACTGTTTTACACTTTAAAAATATGTTTGGCATTATTATGTTTTTTTTATTGTCAGCAAATCTAATGAAAAGACTAAAAGAAATATGTTTATAAGTTTTATAAGTTTCTCATTACTTTCATATATATATATATATATACATATATATATATATATATATATATATATATATACATATATATATATATATATATATATATATATATAGAGAGAGAGAGAGAGAGAGAGAGAGAGTGAATTAATGAGTATTTGTGACAGTAGGACAATGTATGTGTGACTACCTCAAAATAAACTTTGCCTATGTTCGTAATAATGAAGGAACATTTCACCCTCTGTAACAGTTCATACTGCATTTTTATTAGTGTTTCTAAACAGTTGGGATCAACAGCAAAGGGGAATCAATATCAGGCTTTGGCTGGCCAGGCAGTACTTTGTAGAAGGATCAATTAATTGATAGTTTTTAGGCATTTGTTGACAATGAAAAATACACCACCCTCTCCACACTTCTCCTTATACGTGTTGTTATTATTTTTCCAGTAGTTTTTTAAAATTAATCCTGTATTGTATAAAAATCTATTTATAAAGACTTTAACCTTGCCTCAGATGAGAAGATAAAGCAAACATTTAGATAATTTTATTCCTTATTTGTTAGTTAGACCCTGTTATTTCAGTGTCAGACATTAATTATTGTCCCTACTACGGTGTCACAAGTCACTTTGAAACATTTCCTCAGTGTGATCACGTACTTTATCATTACATACAGAAAGGAATTAGTAAATGTATATAAGTGAATTAATGTATGGAAATTAGCCTGAGTGTCACCGCAGGTCTGGTTTGGTTGATCCCCAGCTGCATATGTTGGTAATCACCGCTGCCTCTTGGATTCACTCACAGGCACGCAATAAACAACCTGCTGCCAGCACCCCCTACGCTTTTGTCTAATCTGCCGTTTCACTGGGCTCCAGTTTGATGCACAAATATGAAAGTGAATCTCAGCAGCAGCATGCACAGAGGCACATTAACTAGGATAGGTGCCTGCACACTAAAGCCCCAGACATTAAGTCTAGGATTTACACTGGGATATGATTCCCTGACTGTCTTAAGAGTTTGCTGCGGAAGTTCTCAGACAGATCCCGAAGAACTTGGTGACCTTGGTGAACTGCTGTCTGATGTTGTTTTTGAAAACCACATGCATCACATGACCGAGTTAACCCTGAATTATTCCGATGATAAGACAGTGATTAAGTACCAGTGTCATTGGATTTAAAAAAAACAAAAATAAACATTTGGTATTGCCGCTAGAATGCTTCTTGCTCCTTTTTTTTTTTTTTTTTTTTTGATTCAAGACTGAGGTGAACATTTTAAATTAATACAGGCTTCTTTTTCAAGCTTCCTCAGGCCTCCTCTGTTGAATCTTGGATTACTGCTACCACCTACTGGAATAAAGAATGTACTGCCTGTTATTGGAGACCATGAAAAGCAGCAGGCATTCATGGGGAACTCTCAGTGACTGTAAAATCATTTCTTGAGTATACCCCAGAGTAATGGTAACACTATTTATAGGATATGTATATACATATATGTTTATTGGACCAGAAAAAGCTTCCTTTTTGGACCCCAAACTACTCACTGGTAGTATACTGCACACAGATACTGATTCTTTTTTTCACTGTGCACATACACTGTTTTGACTGAATAAGAAAGAAACACTTTTTACTAATGTACTTTGCTTAGGATTTAAAAATTAACATTGTAAACGGCGTTTAGTGAAAATAGCTGGGATGCACTGTCGTGTAAAGCATCCCCTTAACACATATACTCTGTTTTGAATTTGCAGGTGTTTTATGTCATCCTGAGTACAGTCCATTTGACTCTGAGGACAGAGCAACTATAACCACGGTTCCTATCCTGAGGGGTTGGCGAGATAAAATCACAAGGATCACATGATGATTACGACAAGTATATGAAGGCAGGACAAAAATATTTCTTTGACACAAAATGATGGTTTTTTTTTCTAATCTTTTCTTCTCTTTTTTTTCTCGTGAATTACAAAATGATTTTACCTACTTGTGCAAATAAAGTTTATTCCAGTAAATGAATCAGAGAAGGAAAATCTGTTTGTCCACAACTCATAGACTGTGACAAGGTGCTGAAATAGACACCAACCAAAAAGGTCATGGCCATACATATAATTTGGATGAAGGGAAGTTATTTGTAACACGAATTCTTACCATGAACTATTGCATGATTTCAAACAAAACCAATAAATTGATGATGTTGATAGTGCTGTCACAGTGTAGCAACCAAGCAGTTAAATTGTAAATCTGAGCTGGAAAGTTTAGCCACTAGTGCTATTTCTCTGCACAGGGCAAAAACACATTGCACCTGCTCTTTGTACTCAGCCATTGTGATTGTAATTTTTTTTTGTGTGTTCATTTCTGACTTCTGTGTCTCTCTAGCTCATGAATTAACCATGGATTCGTTTAAGTCTCGACCCTCTCCCCGATGAGACATCAAGCCTCGCTGAGGTGTGTCTGTGTCCGTGTCCGTCGGTGGAGCGGGCCGGAGCGCCCTCTTCGAAAGGGGGATAGGGCGGCAAATCTGGCAACGCTGCCCCCTCCCCGTCTAATTCCCGTTGCGGAACGTTGCCAGTCTCCGCTGGAAGTTGCACACTGAAGTTAGCGTCTTTGCGCCCGGCGGTGGAACAACTGCGATCCAACCATGGCAGGAAAGCGGGCCCTGGTGATCCTGTCTAAAGGTGCAGAGGAGATGGAGACCGTTATCCCCGTGGACGTCATGCGGAGAGCCGGGGTTCGTACCTGCGGGTTTTATGACACGCGTGTGCGTGTGTTTGTGTTTGTGTTAGCAGTTAGCTAGCTAACGGTGGCGCAGACCAAAACATCTGTGCCAGCCTGCGAGTTTTAGTTAAACTCAACCGGCCCCGTCCGTCATGTCACGACACCGTCGCCGGTTTTGACATTTCATTGGCGTCCGGAGCTTTGTGGAGACGATCCGTCACCGTGACCGCGACGGGCGGCGTCTGTGACGGGCTAACGTCGACATGAAATCGGCTTGCTAACTGCCGGAGTACCGGGAGCAAAGCTTGACCGTTCACCGGTCCGATTTTTTTCTTTTAATAGAGTTTGATAAGCTATTTGATCAACAGTTGACGCACTCGCAACCTTTAAAGCGAGAGGCCGAGTTAAATGTCAAAGTCCAGAGTCATTGCAACTCTCCGCCATTTGATAGCTTTCAAAATAAAAGCGCGTATCAGCCGTATCCTGACAAGATGATATGTCGTCCTAATTCTCTCTCTCTCTCTCTCTCTGTATGTTTGAAAATGTATTTATTACAACCAAACCTGTAGATTGCTGTGACAGTTGCAGGACTGATGGGCAAAGAGCCAGTCCAGTGCAGCAGAAACGTCGTCATCTGTCCCGATGCCAGTCTGGAGGATGCCAGCAAACACGTGAGGCACAGTAGTATTTGTATACAAAAGATTGGACAGATCAAACCAAATTATATATTACGTGGGTTTTTTTTTTATTTTATTTTAAACTTATGAATACAACCCCCGCAGCAAACAAATGCCCTCCCCTCACCGAATTGTTAAACATGGGGCGTGGGGCTATTCAGCTTTGAGTTTTTGTGGCATTGCACCGATAGAGGGAAAGAATGGATTGCATTAAATATTAGCAAATTCTGGATGCGAATGTCCTGCAGCCAGTCAGGAAAGTGAAACTGAAAAGAGTCTGGCTTCTACAACAGGACAAAAATTAAAATCCACCATGAACTACCTTAAGAAACACTAGAAATGGCCCTCGCAGTCCACTAGCTTTGTATTGATTTATCAGGGTGGGCAGACCTGTGCACACTCCACAATTAGTTTTTTTTCCCCCTCTTTTTCAAGTATATAAAGTAGGTCTCATTTTTAATTTCTGTTTGCTGCAGGGAAGCATTTACTTCTTTTCAATGAAAAAAAATCAACAAAATATGTAACTTGCTCAGGAGCTCTCAATGCTTTACACACAGCTGTACCCTCCAACGCTGTCATTACATGTTAGCCCAAAACCACACTTAAGATTTCAAAGCTAGATGAAGCACATTCATTTTTTTATTGTATACATAATGTCAAATATATATATGTGTAGATGATCCCTGGTGAAATACCATGTTAATCTTTTTATTCTCCATCTATTATGGTCTGCTTCTCTTCCCAGGGGCCTTATGATGTGGTACTTCTGCCAGGAGGTATGCCAGGGGCCCAGAATCTGGCGGAGGTGAGTGATAGTCAGGCAAACTGCATCTAAATGGATCAGTCTCTTCATGTTTTTATCTGCTAGGGTTCCCGTCACATAGGCTAGACCCATGGTTCTCAAACCTTCTCTGTCGCAGTGCCCCTTTTTGAGGTAGAAACGTAATGCCATGTAAATTAATATATTCTATAACAATTATGAAAATTACTAGAGCTACATCAAATAATTAATGGATTAGTTGATCAGCAGAAAAAAAAAATCGGCAACTATTTTGATAATCAAACAGTTTTTTGATTAATCAAGAATTTTGACATGTGAAATGTTTGGGTTTTGGACTGTTGGTGAAGCAAAACAAGACATCTGAAGACATGGCTTTGGGAAAATATAGCAGGGTCTTTCACCATTTTCTTATATTTCATAGACAAGTTGAATAATCAGTAAAATAAAAAATAAGCAGTAGATTAATCAATAATGAAATTAATTGTTAGCTTCAACTCTAGAAATTACTAACAAGTTGATTGTTCATTTTAAGGAAAATTAATAATATCAGGAACATTAATTGCCTGAATACACCTCAAATTTTAAAGGTCCCATATTTCACACTTTTATGGAGTTTCCTTTGAGGTTTTGTGATACATAAGATATATTTGTGGTTTTATGTATTGAAAACCACCTCGGTTAAGTTTTACATCTCTCTCACACTTCTGTTTTGAGCTCTAGGAAGAACAGGGCATTGCAGTGTCCAAGCCCAATGCAGGAGCAGTAGACATCACAAGTTAAAGAAATCCCGAGGGCTCATTTTAAGGAACAGTTTCTGAATTCTGAATTTCTGGATTGAGCATTTTGATACTTTCACAGTATTTATATAGCACCCAGACCTGCCTTATAATCAAAAAAAAGTCTTTCTGCAATATGGTACCCTTAAATATTTCTCTATAACATTAAATATTTGAGTATATAAGCAACAGAGTTGAAGACCTCAGACAAAATCCCAAATATTGAAATCTTCCATGTGAAATCACCAAAACTAACCAAACTTGATTCATTGTTTCAGTCATTTTTAAAGTAAAAATGCAGAATTTAGCTCTAGTTTCTCAAATATCAGGATTCTCTGCTTGTTTTTTAATCATATACAATAGTAAATGAAATAATTCTTGTTTTCGACTGTGAGTTGGATAAAACAAGACATTTAAGCTTTTTTTTTCTCTATGTTAAATGGTGATTCATAAATGACTACATGCTGAATGCATGCTGAAATAGGGTATAGCCCTTCTGTGACCATGAACAAGATAAGTGACTACAGAAAGTGGATAAATGGGGAGAAAAATGAGCCAAAAAGAAATATAAGAATGTGTCACCATCATTCATATTTAAGATTAGACTAAATATGTTATGTGTTGATTTTTGGTGTCATTGTTCACATCTTATCTAATTATATATTTTGGGTGTTAGAATTGAGATTGCAAGAAAATGACTGAGTCTACTTATGAGATAGCCTCTTATTTTCTATCCCTCTGTGCTACATGGATAACGTGGAGGATTCTTTTAGTGTTCTAAAAAGCAAAACTTAAATATTTTAGTCAAATACATGTGAAAAGATGAGATCTGGCAAAAACCATGTTTAGTTTAGGTATCATTGTAAGTGTTTTCATTTAATACATCTCTAGTTGTATTGAAACAATGATGGGTTATTTTTGATGTGTTTTAAAAGCATTTCCATTTTGTTTTCATGTTAATAGAATAATCAGCATATACACTGTGCATACACATGGCCTGCCAAAGACTCACGGTGCATCTGGTCTCTATGTTCTATTGCAGTCTCCTGCTGTGAAGGAGGTTTTGAAAGATCAAGATAGCAGAAAAGGCCTTATTGCAGCCATCTGTGCAGGTACAGTCTATGAAAACAAACCAAAGTCATAATTATGCCAGATCAGCCTCTGATAATGATGCCTTTCTATGGGTTAAAGTTTAAATATAACGTGACCTGAAATTTAAATATTATGTTGTGCTTTTAATCATTTAGATGTAAATTACCCAGCCTACACAGTGCATTCTGGTGCTTGCTGTGCAAACAGCATTGTCATAAGTAATTTAGTAATAAATACTGCTCATGTTTTCTATGTCAAATCAAATCGGTTTGACAAATTAGTAATTATAAAGTATCATGTGACTGATAAACACTTTTAACTAGAAACAACACTAAAGGTATGACATTCTGGTTTTAAACATACCAGGCTAATGCTCTAAAACAAGTTTAAAATACACCTTAAACCACATGTTGAAAAATTTACCCCGTTAACAGATAACATTAATTTATTGTCATTTTAGAACCCATTTGGCATTTGGAATGAAAGGAAAGGGTTAGGGTTTGATTAATAACTGTCCCTGAGTGAACCCATGAGCACTTACATTTTATTCAACAGCCTCTGTATGCAGGGAAAGGACATGGGAAGGACATTTTTAAAAGGACAGGGAACCAGTGCAGCAAAGTGGATTCACCCTCACAGGAATATACAGTTTAATGAACCTGCCAGCACGAGGGCCAGCTGCAAGACTTATTAAGCTGCTCTAACATGAAAATTATTATCTTGACATGTGAAAAGGTTTTGTTGAAAAGGGACTTAATTGAAAGCCAGATTGATATTAAATGTAGAAAATAGCATGATAAGTTAACCCTTGTAAATTTCTCCTTTTGAGGTAAAATTTGTTACATGCATGTGAAGTCATGTCCACGGACACATTATTTTTTGGATTCATCGGATGATAGAAAGATGGTCATTATTACCCTCCACTCCACGTCTGCCTCGCTGTCTGACTCTGGTTCTCAGAAGGTCTCTCTCTCTCTCACTGCCAGACTGGCATCCTTTGGGTGGGGACTAGCTGTAACAAGAGTAGCCTGGCTTTAACAGGCAGTCTCCTGCTCTGCCAAGGGAAAGTGCAATCTTTAGACGGCATGGGAAGACAGCCAAAGAGCATAATCAATAACTTTCTATTTATTAACAGTTTTTGGATGAGCTCACTGCAGTGCTAGGACACTGCCAGTGTTAATGCAGCAGCAGTCAATGTCTTCAGCCTCTCCTTTTTTTCTCTCCCCTCAATGCGGTATGGAGTCTTTGGAGAGAGGCTGAAACAGTATACTACATATGTGTATTCTTAGAAACAACGGTACAGTTGAGGACACCTTTAGGACATAGCGTTGTCATCAAATATTTTGTGCTTATGTCATTCATTTATAAGACTTACTACAGTTCCTAAGTCAAATGCACCATTTTCTGTATTTTCTTCATCTGTATGATTTTATATGTTCTCTCTAGCTTGAAGGGAGTGAATTTGAGGACACAGTATTTTACCCTATTTTACCCTTCACTCCTATAACCTTTTTTAAACTGTATAAAGATTCAAAACCTGGAATGAGGTGCTACTCTATAAGAGGAAGCTGATAAATGAACCTTAAACAGCTTTTACCTTCTGCAGGTCCCACTGCTCTGCTGGCGCATGGCATCGGCTACGGCAGCACAGTCACCACACATCCTGCCATGAAGGAGAAGATGATGGCCGGAGGTAAAAAGCAAAAACAAACAAAAAAAACAAAAAAAACAAAAAGGGGTAGAAAATTTCTTGAAAATTACATCTACTGGCTTTTAACATTTTCTGCTGAAACTTTGAACAGATGGAATTGTAATTATTTGTAAGGGGCAGCAGATGGTGCTGTACTAGCTCTTTCCTGCCTATAGAAAATCATGTCACAATGCAGTAGAGGAGAGTGCACCACTCAGAGGTGAAAGCTGATGCAGGAATTTGACAGAACATACTAGAACTGGGTCAATTGAAAAAGTGATAGATTATCTATGTGTAAGTGCTTATAGTACAGTGTGGTCTCTAATGTGTGGCTTTCAGCTGGTGGCTCAAAGCTCTCATCGGTATTATCCGTATGATATTGTTCCTTGTTTTTTTTTTTTTTTTTTAGACCACTATAAATATTCAGAGGCGCGAGTACAGAAGGATGGACATTACATCACCAGCCGTGGGCCAGGAACCAGTTTCGAGTTTGCCCTGACAATTGTAGAGGAACTTATGGGGGCTGAGGTTGCAGCTCAAGTCAAGGCTCCGCTTATTTTGAAAGACTGAATGCAGCTCTGTGCACTAACATCCTGCAAGTACCGCTGCCAACTGCACATGCCTGGATCTACTGAGACAGCAAATGCAACGTAGCAGGCACAAAGAGTCAAAGTCGCTAGTGACAAATCATTCTCCCCGGGGGACATAAAGATGTTTCCACTCTGACAGGTTATTGTCTTCCTTTGTCTTTCTTAGTTGGCAATGAAAGGCACTCGTTATTTAACGCTGAAACACAATATGAATAACAACTGCACGGGCTCCTCCAGAGGAGGCGAAATTGATTTTTTGTTTCACTGTAGTTGTGCCACAGATGCTTCTCCGCAAACGCTGCTTTTGTTGTTTCACCTGTCATTAAAACCATTGATGTGACGAATCTCCTCTTGTCTTATTCTACTGCATATTAATACTGGAGGTCACTGTGACTTGTTTTCACATGCCTGCAGTGGTTGTTGACGCCTAAATATAGGCTGCATAATGTAATGAATTGCGAGCGCTGCCTTAGAACGCGGGAAGCAGAATCCGAATAGATTGGCAGTCGGCCTGGCCAATGAGAATCCCGGTCCCGTCCGCAGTCGCGCCCCGACCGACCAATGGCGGCCCGCCCGCAGCCGGGGGGGGGCGGGGCTCCGGCGCGGCGCGTGGTAGTTGTGCCTGAGCAACAAAATCAAGAAGGTTCTCACAGTCGAAAAGGAAGAGACGGATTTCGACAAAGGTAAGAAACCAGGAGTGTTTTGTGGGTTTATTCGCGCTGTTATCAACGATGATATCCCCCCGAAACGGGTTTATTAGCGTTCAGATATCCTCGTGTCTGCCATTATAGTTTGCGAAGCAGTTTACGCGACGTTAATCACGGTTAACCGGTTACTAACGGGTGCTGAGATTGACGTGACATTTTCTAACGTTTCCATCAGTTGGTAGCAACGCGGCCAAGTGTTGGTTACGACCGCGGAAAGAGTGGGTGTTTGAAATCAGCAGTCATCTCTGTTTGTTTTGTTTTCTTTAAAAAGCCGCGATTATTAGCCCGCTAAGTGTGTTTGAGCGGCGTGCCTCAAGTTCGCCGCAATTCAACGGCGTGTAATGGTTTTGACATCGGCATCTCGACTCGACCGGGGCAGAGTTTCGGCGTTAGCCCCGAAGGTAACGCTCGCTACGCGTTCACAATTTAAAAAGAAGCGTTCAGGTTGATTACACACGGACGGCGGTGAGATCGGGGGAGAAAAAGCCGCATCTTATCGCTGACGGATCGTCCTGCAGATGTGACCAGACATGGAGACGTCAGTCCCAGAAGCTTTCCATCCTCGGCGGCGGCGGCAGCAGCAGCAGCAGCAGCAGCCGCAGTCAGATTGTGCTGCATACGCTGACTGTAGCTAATACAGTGCGGCAGAGGCCAGGTTAATTCCTCCATCGGCCTGAGGCAAAAAACAAAAAGCCGCTGTCAAACACGTGAAACTGACAATATCACAACCTCTAAAAACAATCTTTTTAGCTAATCTTGTGATTCTAATAAACATGACCACCGGTGAATGTGATATTACCCGAGGTTAAGCTCACGTTGGTGTGGAGAAGAGCTGTCATCAGATTGACTTATCTTCATTGAGACACGCAAAGCCTTGTGTCTTATTAATTTAAGAAAGTACCTGAGCAGAGAATATCAGCCTGGAGCTGTATGTTGCGACATGGGTTGGATCCACCATAGAAATATCTTAATTGACACGAGGCCTGTCGAGATTATGCTCATCTTTTTCACTTTACCACTTGAAACAGGAAGAACCAGAGGTGTTATCATCATCTCTCTCACTTTATGTAGACAGGAAATACAGTGCTTGTTCCTTTCTGGTAGGCTGTATTTTTCAATTGCTGGGAAATGGACCCTTAGTCATTCTTAACAAAGCATGCAGAACCACAGCAAGTCGGGGGGTCATCCAGAATCTGTAGCAGGGCAACTCAAGTAGTTTTTTCATCCACTGTTGTGCAAGCAAACAAAAGTGAGCCTAAAAAGGGGCTTTGAGGCTCTGTTCCCATTACAGTGCATCAAAATAGCATTGTACACAATCAAAATCATATCACATTAAAATCCAAATCATCCAAATCACGAGTATGCACCTGCGTATGACTATTACTTCAGATTGCACCACAAAAAGTTTCAGGCTTGTTGTTTACCCTGTGACAGCCTTCAGCATTTTAGATGGGGCTATGCCTGTCATGTTCAGGCAGCATCACTACCTTGTGTCCCTGAGCTAATGTATTTTATTCCTGTATTTCAAAATAAGAGGACTTATGTTTGCCACTCCCTGCAAGAGAAACATCAGTGTCTCGATGATAGTTGTATAGCACACTCATTAATGCTATGTTTTTCTGTTGGATATTTCTGGAATGTTACCATTTTGCGCTGTTGCACATAACATGTTAGAATTATTCTGCTTGAGCAGCTGTACAGTAAAGAGCTTGAGGCTTGACTCCCTATTTCTGGATGGGGCAGAAGAGGAAGGGGTGGGGGGAGGGTGAGGCTGAAGTCACTGTGACTGAGTCATTGGTTTAGCTAATGATACAATTAGAGTGCTGCACTTTGCATCTCCTGATTAGATCGCCTGCTTGTATTGGCCTACAGTCAACGAAAACTGAATTTTCCTGCCCGTGCTGCTTCAGCAGATAAATTTCAGAAGGTAATAGACAGTTTGCAAGCAAATGGGATTACGTCAAACATAAGCATCTTTCGTGTTATCAGTAACAATTGAAAACATTTTTCAATCTCTGACATTTCACTCAGCGTGGAATTAAAATTACAGCTCTCGGTGATTTTGTAATTTGAAACCACATGCCAGGGATTCCTA
Organism: Istiophorus platypterus; assembly: GCA_016859345.1. NCBI lineage: Eukaryota > Metazoa > Chordata > Actinopteri > Istiophoriformes > Istiophoridae > Istiophorus > Istiophorus platypterus. Next base: position 18,338,792 of record CM029117.1, read on the forward strand.
CTCTAAACTTTTGAATAAAATATATATTTTACACCAAATTGGACTGTAACATATGCAAGATTAACTCTCAGTATATGCACTTGTACCCAAGTTTAAATTAGCATAACACAATTTCAGATTATATGCTTTAAAAGGATCATTAGGAGTGTTTGCTTTTACTAACCTTTTTACTCCACAAAACTCCTCAGCGGAATTTGTTCACCAGAAAATGGTTTGGAAAAATACTGATGGGCATCTACAAATGTATTAAGTACAGACCCAATATGTGTTAGTTTATTTTCAGTGGAGAACATAGCAAGGTAGTCACATAGATACTTTAAACTCTTATCCAGAGCATTTTCAAATGCAAAGGTTAATGAGAAACACTGAACTTGCTGTCCAGAGCTACACTTATCACTCTGTTATTAGGTTGTCTGCTCTGCTCTTGTCATTAGTGTTTCCATAAACAACCATTAATCTTGATAGATCTAAATGTATGTTTTATGTATTGGTTTGTATTAGCTGCTCACTGGGATTTACAGTGACTTAATTGACCTTTCTGCATTGTTTTCTGCTACGGTCATGGGCAACTTGCAGAGCTAAGTGGGTCTAACCTGAGGTACAAAAGAGGATCCCAAACCAAAACAGGAGGGAAATTACATTGTACATTGTTTGCTGTAGCTAAAGTTCCTTCACCAGTACAATAATTGGTAATCATATCATTCATACACTGTGTTGACAAGAAAAACAGATCCACTGGGGATCTGTATTTTTTTGAAGCTGATGCCAGTATTGCTTCTTTTACCTGTATACATGTACATACTTTATATCTGCGGTCTGGTGGGGATTTTGTGTATTGCAAAGCACTGGTTTTAAAATCAAGTGATGTTGATCATTTTTGCAGTATATTTAGATTATTTTTCCATGTCATAATCACTGTTTGCTATAAACTCCAGATTTGAGATCTGAGACCTGCTCAAGGCTTTTTCCCATAAATGTCTTTAGAATATCTGACAATGTATAAAGCTATAATAGAAGCATGGCATCACCTTATTCTGTGTCAGTAGGGTCTGTCAATACTGCATCTTTACATTCTCTTCTACCAGGTCAGGAGCTGATTGAGGAATGTGTGGCTTTCTTTGTTGTATAAGAGGTTACAGACTAGTTGCTTATAGCCTGAAATTTTGTTTACTTAATGCCCATCACTTGCTCTGCTCTCTCTGGTGATCCTATTGAGACAGTGCAGAGACTGTAGTACTAAAAGCCTAATGGCCCTCTCCTCAGCAATACCCAAAGGACCTCAAAGTTAACTCTATGGGTTGAGAGAATAACCAGCTACATGTATACTATAGTGTTGCACTTAGCATGATGATAAATTTCAGGCCACTTCACGTCATTTTTGTGATAAATAGTCATCTTTAAATTTGTAAACTTAAAATGTGGTGCTATTTCTCTATTTAGACCCAAGAAGGTTTTTTTTTCCTTATTCAAAACTTTAAACAATACTAGGAAACTTCATGACCCTACTGAAATCAAGTTGCGTCTGAAGATCTGATTACTCTAATTGTGATTAAACACAAAACCAAATACCAAAAGCTGCATTAACATGTCAGTCAACTAATCTGCAGCAGTTGCTTAAAATGATCATATCATCTTATGAAGAATATTCAAATTGTGCCCTTTACCTCATACTGATTTGATATAAAGATGATTCATTTTTGAATTTCAGGATAAATGCAACAACGTGCTAAAATATGGAAATTGTTTCATGTATTCTACATTTTAGTTGGGGTTAATTATCCCTGTGTCTGGGAGTGACTGCAGAAACAACAACAAAAAAAAAATAGTACTATCTAGCAATAACTCAGGAGAGGCATGGATAAGTAATTAGGGGTTTTTAAGTGGTTGCATAATTCTGCACCAAGCATCGAAGTTACAGTATAGACAAATGGTGCAATTTAAGTTAATGAAGTGATAAATATCTATATCTGTATAAGTTTCTGTATATTGTTAAAATTTTTAATTAAAAAAAGTTTGATGTTGGACATTACCAGTACCAGACAGTACCAGTCACACTTGCATGTTTCCATAAGAACTTTTAAGTATCTACTGGACTATAGCTCCTTCTCCCTGCCATGATTCATGTATTCATTTTGTCTTAGACTTTCGTATGTTTGTATATTTTGTAAATCTTTGAAAAAAGGAGGATCACTCTTGTGGTAGAAAGATTTAAATAGCTTCTCTTCACCCACTGCATGAACAAAGTGTAAAGTAGTTTAAATGTGTTTGAGTTCGCAGCACACTCAAAGAGGCATGGACCAACTGCGAAGTGAAATGGAGGCAAAAAAAGGCAGTTCGATTTAAGAAGATTCTGTCTGCTTGCTGAGGTACCCCGATGTTTGCTGTCAGTGTGGATATTAATTTAACCTCTGATTTCTGTTGATACAGCAGGTGTACCAGGAGCAAAGTGGGTTACAATTAAGAAAGTATCTGTAATGGATTGGGCTTTACATAGCTGATAGCAGTCCTTTAGAAAATGCCTTAATCTGCCAAAATAACAGTTCTGCAGATTGGCTCGGGCCATTTTTATTGGCATTGATTATCTATCTATACACCCAATGACCTTGAACACGCATAGTTAAGTGTAGATAAAGGAAGTATAGTTGTTGCCATACTTTGTTGGGAAATTGGGTTTTGGTATGCTTGCAGCATGTTTTTTGGGCCTCAATTAATGCCTCACAATCTTCCTGCAGCAGGAATATGTTGGTTAACGTTAATGGACTGAGTGTTTCTTGAACTGCCCAGCTGGTGGTGAGGAGGGCAAACACTCAAGCACCTGGCATGATCACAGGAGCATCACCCCTCCATTAAGCAGCTGTTTGGCAAAGCTCCAGAGTGTCACACTGGGCACACATAGCACAAAGCAAACCCTCGCAACATTCAGTATGAACGTGGAGTCATGGGTAGGGAATTTTGGAAGGCCATGTTTTCGAGTGTGTTTATGGGTGTCTATCATCAGCGGACTCAGTAGCAGTTTCTGGCCTTTTTTTTTTTTTCTCCTATGGCTTGCTCTGACTTGCCAAATCACAAAATTGTATCCATTTCATAAAAGGCAACATCAAATGTTTTAACTGTATTACTGCTATGGAGGACTGAATGGAGTTTGTATGGGTGTGCCTTCAACTCTCAAAAACTCTAAGGAGGTTGTAGTTTTTGTTTGGGTGTGGGTTAAAATCTCTTGCTGTGGCCCCATCAGACTGTCTGGCGGACACCGCACCATGCTAGGTGTCATGACTGGAGATGAGCAGGCTGTGGAGCTGTAGTCTGGCTTGAAGCAAAAGTTGGAGATGCCGTGACTCGGCTTGAGCTCAGAAAAAAAGGCCAGGGACAGTGGTGCGCAACAGTGAAGCTGTAGCTTTCCCCTTAGGCTCTAGACAACACACATACACAAACACATAAACACACAGGGAGAGGCAAATCCATTAACACAAATCTAAAGGAAACTGATCTGAGCACAATGCTGACAGCAAACAATAACTACAGTGGTAGAACACAATAGGATGTTATTTTTTTGAAGTCAAAGTGCTTAGAAGTCTGAAACAAGATAGAGAAAATGGTATTTTTTCATTGCCACAATTTGTGTATTCCTCTCAGTTTTTCTGAAGATATAAGCTACCAGGCCCATCTCATTTAAAGTATTGTGTACTATGCCACACATGATTTGGAATTATTTTTTTCATAGCTGACTTTGTCTAATTATTCAAGTTCAGACTGGCTGTCCTCTTAATGTCTTGAAAAATATGAACTCTGCTACATCAGTTCTGTCAGTTCTGTCACTCATGCACTAACCTAATCTATACACTGATACCATACTGGTAAATATTTCTTTCATTGAGTCTAATCAGAAATACATGATGGGACTTTGGCTATGTTCCACTGAAAAGTAAACATCTCCGAGCCTAACAACCAGCTCAGCCACAACTTCATTTACCTGATAACCAGAGAAATCTGTACTGAAAAAAAACAATTTGAACACATCTAGAATTCCCTGCATTTCTCATCATCAATGGTTACTATCAACCAAAGTTGCTCCTAGTGGTTCTACCAACACTTGTTTACTTTGGTTACATGTAACCACAATGAAATGTATTTAACCTCCCTTCCTGCCTCAATCACTCTGTCTCTTGCTCTCACACTGTATTTAATTTTCAAAGAGTAGTCAGGTAGTCGGTTTCATAAATGTTGTTTAACCATCAATAACAGTGAAAGTGAAATCTCCATACCTGCTTTTTGAGAGCAGTGTATTTATAGCACATTGATTTGTGCTGGCATTACTTGCAAATACTATCAGCAAGATGGAGTCACAGAAATGGCAGCGGGAACATAGGATGGAGGATCATAGGAATCGTTAGAAGGCGAAATGGTTGGTATCCTAAATATCACGCTTTCCTATCAGAATTCAGATTATATTCTGGGGTATTTTCTGAGGAAAATTGGCATCTTATGTATATAAGTGTGCGTTAAATTCGATGTACACTAGTACATATTATGTAACAAGTTATTGATCCTTGTGGGGAAGTAATCCTCTCACACGACCGACCTCTGCATTAAGGTGAGAGTGCACAGCTGTGAACAAACTTGGACCTGAGAGGTCTTGCTCAAAGTCACTGCTGCATTCTGGGTGCTACTTATTGGAACTACTTACCGGAACTGCTACTTATGGGTATTTTTCTTTAGTGTTTGCATAGAGCTTAGTAACAGCATGTAACCCATCCTTTTCTCTAAGTCATAGCCAGTTTTCTGAACTGTGTTCATTTGCTATGCAGCTAATAAAATTGAGCCACTTTGAGTGAGAATCACTGATCTTTCAGAATGAGGAAGGACTGCCATGTGATTGATTTTCAAATGAACACACATGCTTATTGCTTGCTTTCTTGTGGCCCACCCTTCTTCTCTTTCACCATTTACAGCATACACTGATTCAGTGAATGCATGCTTACTCACATGCTGACAGTGCAAAGAGGTGTGTGTGTGTGTGTGTGTGTGTGTGTGTGTGTGTGTGTGTGTGTGTGTGGGAAAGAGGGAGGGGCATTTCCTTTAATGCATCTGCTCTGTTCAGTGAATCTCCAAGCTCAGACGTTTACACTGTCTCTTCTCTCCATCTCTGTCATTCTTTCTTACCCCGTCTTCCCATTCCTGTTCTGTCTGTCTCGTGGGCCCCTTTTTTCTGTCTTTCTGTATTTTTGTCTTTCTCATGTCAGACGTACACGCTCATCTTACTCAGGCACATATTCTTGGTCACCAGGGTCTCACATTCATCAGTCTTGTATCATTCCACATTTCTCTCCTTTCTCCCAGTCTGCTCAGTCTCTTGGATTTTTGCTGCTGCTCCTCCATCATAGCTACTGTATTCTGCATTTACTCCCTGGTTCTGCTCACTGCGTCAGGAATCAGCAGCAGACTGAGGTGGGTGTTTTAAAAGCCTCATCGCTAGGTCTGAGGCTACATCTCTCTCTCTCTCTCTCTCTCTCTCTCTCTCTCTCTCTCTCTCTTTCACCCCTCTCTCTTCTTGCCTCCCTTCTCACTTCTCTCTATCAATGAGAGTCGGGATGATCACGCTTGTCTGTACCTTCAGGGGAGCAAATGCTGTCCTATCTGTATGCAGCAGCATTTAACATTGTCACACACTATGCTAGCGAGGTAGCATATCTACCTCTCCGGATCTTCCTGACTGTCTCAGAGCTGTCAGTACGGTTGATAGTGGGGCTGCTGCTGCATTGAAAACCGTCTTTGCATACCTTATTTTACTGGCATGTATTTTGCTCTCTCTCTCTCTTGCCTCTACTCTATTACTCTCCTCTGTCTGAATGTCTTTCATGATTTATGCATGCCCTGTCCTTTTTAGTTCTTCCCAGAGACATGCTGTAGGATTTATAAAGAACCAGCCTAAAATAGCCAGGTTGAAAGACATCGGTGCAAACTTGAGCAAAAATACACATGCACACACATGCGCATTCACACGGAAGGTTCGATTGCTTTTCACCTTACCTGCCCTGCTGATGCTGCTGCAATTCCATCTGTTGCAGTTGCCACAGCCAGCAACACCCTGAAGTGAGGCTTTAACTGTTCTCTCTGTGTTATAGTGTAGCTGAAAGGTTGTGACAGTCATCTGTGCCTGGCCGAATGTGTTACCGTGTCATTTAAATGTGTTTTTGCGTGTGGGTGTTCATGCCGAGGCTGATTGTTGCGTCCCAGTATGTCTGCATGCCTGTGTGTGCTTGTATTTGTGCGTTATTGTGTGTGTGGATGCGCACTCTTGTATACAGTATATGTGCTTGCCTACCCATGGGCTCTGGTCCAAGAAAAAAGCATAGGAGAGGCAGGCTGCAGGGGTTCAGTTTGGTGCAGTAAACTGTTGAATGCACTGTAAGGAGCAGAGAAATGCAGATTCTTGTGCAGGTTTGCCCTTTCATTGGGCTGGTACATCTATATTATATAGAGAAGCATGGAATTTGTCTTCGAGTAGCCTAAGTCTTAACAAAGTTAGCTTGCTGTTGTTTTTACTGACCTATAATTTGTATTGTCGACAAATAAGCTTATGATGAGACAGATGTTATTGTGATGATGGTAAAACAGTGATAAGGTTTCTCATTATCTTGTATTTGATAACTTGCGCTTAAGTCAAAGGCACTGAAAAGGCCCAGCAAACAATACTACGAACAATACTTCAAACAGAATCCCCTCAAAGAAATGCTACAGTATGTGACATCCAATGACAAGAGGAAAGGCTGATTAACCTGGAATTTGCAGTGCTTTGGTTAGATGTCATTCCTCAGTCTTTTTAAGCTAGAAACAAAGGAGATGCTACTTTTTTGATGATGTTGCAATTATGCTGCACCTGCTGGTTTTAAAGTTAAGTGTAGACACATTTTTGAGCAGTTACTGTACAGTGTTAACATATGATTAAAATGGGATAGGACTCACACCAATCCATTTCTATGAGCTTTGAACATTACAGGCAAACGCCCATCCTTAGCATATTTACCAGCAAGAGAGTTGCAACCAAGTTCCAATGTTAATGAAAAAGGCAACATTATCATCACAAAATAAATCAACACATTATGGCTAAATATGAATACATAATACCTCAATATTATGCAGCATTCTAGGTTTATATAGATGAAATATTAATGTTTATGAAACTAGATATTTTGTCTTTGGCTTGTCTATGATGATCAAGTTGTGCTCGCCTCGCAAGTTCTCACGTGGGTCAGGACAACTACACAGAATTGGAGCCATCTAAAAAGCCTTGTTTGGAAATCTTTCAGGATTTTGTCAGTAGACGGCACAATGGTGGAACGTTGAGATAAAGGTGTATACAAGCTATGTAAGCTACAGGTAGATTAGTATTCCAGCACTAGCAACCTGAGGGCACATCTCGGAAATATGCACCAAAGTATCGGACAATTTTTAAACTGCTAGTCAATAATAGGGCCCAGGTTAATGATTTTTCTTATTATTAATGAATCTAATGAATATCTTTTGTATTAATTCTTCGGTATTTAAAGTGTCAATCATGACTTTCCAGAGCACAGACTGAAATATTTAAATTGCTCGTTTTGCCAGCCTAGCTATCCAAAATCCAAAGATATTAAGTCTTCTCACCAGGAAGACATAGAAAACCAGAAAACTTTTACATCTGAGAAGCGTTTGAATTTTTTGCCTAAAAATAACTGATTATCAAAATTGTTGCTGGTTGATTTTCTGTCAGTCGACTACTTGAATAAATGACTTATTGTTTCAGCTCCAATCCCTAGCACTGTGCAAAGAAACATTTGAAATAGCCAACAAATGTTAGAGGAGAAGTCTCTCTTAGTGAGTTACACACAAAACAAGTAGTGAGGTACAAGTCATTATGCAGACAGTATAGACAGCTACTGTGACTGAAATGTGTTTGACATTTCACTCAGCCCTATCATGAATGTAGGTCCTGAGTCTTTGCAGTTTTTACAGCTGGGTCTGCTGGATGCTGCTGGGGGTGTTTCCTAAACTGAGCTCGGTGATCATTCTGCAGTTGAGATTTAGTGGCCTGTCTAGCTTCATTAGCCCTGTTTTGGAGCTCCCAGGGGATATCACACTCCCACATACCCACATTGACACACACACACACACACACACACACACACACACACACACACACACACACACACACACACACACACACACGCGCAGGACCTCAGTGATTTTATCATACATTTGTTTAGCAGGTTGGTTTTCCTCCTCCTAAGCTCCCATAGTTTGAATCTATTTTAGCTTAGAAATGAGAAGATAGTTCTGATTCTGGCTATTAGTCTTGATAAGGGCTGAACTGGGCTAAAAGTTTTCAAATCAAGATTTGAAATAGTGCAGTTTTCTAATAATAGAGGCTGCGATTCACTTATAACTTAAAATATTAAGGCCCTAAAAACATTTCCTCTATCAGCTTTCAATCTGCAAAAGTGTCTGGTATGAACATATAGGTTTCTGTCAAAGTCAAAACAGTTTTGATTATTTCACACGAGAATTTGGTCTATGTTATTTTGTCTGTACTCTGAAGATCTTGGCTGGACAAAGGTGATGTTGAGTACTTCTGCAAATCAATCAGGATTTAGCACTATTTGAATCAAAACGTGATTACAGTTGTGGGTTCGTTTGCTTATGATGCCAGTCCACTGTTAAGTCTGATTAAACCACACCCACAGGGTCTTTATGAGGCACATTAGCTGGGTTTGAATTATAAACCTTATTTCCCCTTTAAAGTTACAGTTACATAATATGCATTAAATCAGAAACATGACAGTGTCTGTAACACTGTGCAAGGATATGTTTGTAGCATATAATATAATATTATATGCTATAATCCTACTTACATAATATTTAACTGTAGGGAGGAAAAACATTAAATTAAAAAACAAGTTTTCAGGGGCTTTAATCAGTGTTTTAAGATGCAAAAAGTTAGCAGATATGTGGTTGGCAACCACTTTGCTGTCTATGAATACAACTGTCTCTATCCATTTTAGCTAATTAATGTTAATTCCATGACACCTTTGGCTGTTGTTATATTAATATGCTCTCTACATTTTGGTGTCCGTATTAATTATTCTAGGCTGAAAATAATTTAATTGAATAAAAACACCAGATAGTGTCATTTTCATGCCCTTGCTCTTTAGCAGAGACTGTTTGTCAATTGTATGTCCTTGGAACTTAATAAATCACTCTAATGGAGACAATACCCAAAGAAATATGCTGGATAATGTGTTGATTGGCTAATAAAGAGCTTAATTTACAGCATTACGTGTGATTACAAAAGATATTTGTTTTAATGAATGTTCTCATTGCAATCACAAAAATGGTCTCATAGCATAGAAAAATGTACTGAAAGATGAAAATTCACCCGACTGGTTTTAACTAACCCTGATGAGGTTTGGGTGATAATTCAGTCATATCATTAATCAGATATTGGTGTAATAATTTTGTTTTTCACACTTCTCATCTTTAAGTAAATAAGTTAAATCTGACAAAAATATCACACAATGCCTTTTTAAACTTATTTTGGGTTTAATTTATAATTTTGTTGTAGTATTTTAAACGACTAAACAATTCTAAATGAGAGTATACTTAACAATGAAAACAAATTTTTCTACTCGTATAAAGGCAAGTTGACAAAAAAATGTGGTTAGGGCATGATATGTTGGAGAAGAGTTGTTTGACTTGTTAATTTAGCAAATTTTATATTCAGCAACAGTTACTGTAATTTTAATTTCATCCACGACATCCCTCTTACTTTAGAGCCACTATGAAGCACATGATCAATTCTTTGTGCAACAAATTTGAAGTTTTTGACTCTTTTGAGATTTCTGGAAACTAATCTAATTTCTTTTTTAAAATTTTCTTAACAGATTACAGTCTAAAAAAGAATCTTCACTCACTGGGTATGTACTGTGTGAAATGGTGCTCCTGGTTATATCGTCTTATTTTGGAGGAGGCCCGCCTCCAACACTATAAACAGCTGTGAGATTTTTAGCTGCACAATCTCTCCCATGCTACTAATGAAGAGTGGCCGATTATCTGCATGTTTTCTTTTTCTAAGAACTGACCACAAACACCACAGGCAAAATGACACAGCATACATTTTTACATGTACAAGCTACTTTTCAGATCATAAAAATTAGAGTTGACCTATAGTCTCTACTGATCCATTATCTTACACAGATTCAGTGTGATCATTACGATTTATGTTGCCCTGTTCATTCTTTCAGGGCTTCAGTTTAAATAATGTGGGTGTGTCAGACGTCATTTGTTAGTTGTGTAGATGACATTGACAAAGCCCAGACAACGTTAATCATGACAGACTGCAACACTTTGTGGACAGTCCATGTGAATTACAGCAACAATATTGCAAGTGTGATAACAATTTAGCACTGACTGTTGTGGTTGACATGTGTATATGACTTATGTGACATCATATTGTCTGTGATGGCTGAGTTATTGAGGTTATGTCTGCATTTGTTGTAAATACTTAAGATTGATTAGAAAGCCTCAGTCTGAAACCTGAGCACTATGTGGGCTTTTTTGTCCTAATTCTTGACAGCTATATTAGGTAAACTCCAACACTATATCGCTTGCCTAGCATACTAATCACTGACTCGCACCCAGAATGTGCTAACTGTTATTTTATTCTAACATGATGCACCTTAGGCTAACTCAATATGGTTTAGTGTGATGTGCACAAATTAGTGTTGTGTTTGTGTTCTGTGTCTCAGTCTTTGGGATATTATGGGAAGTGTTAAGAGAGCAGATGCCTTGGATGGTGTCACTGCCTGTTCATTTTTCTCGATGCAATTGCGTTGCCCAGCCCCAGGCTATGTCTGTTCTCCTCCAGGGTCCCACAGTTGTCCACAGCGCATGTGGGCTGGGCCAGCTACTGTCTAAAAAAAGGATATGGCTCATCTCCATTAGGTAGCCCCAAAAGAGTGTATAGTTCAGGAATACAGGCTAAGAGGAATCTACGGCTGTTAACTCTCATACATGACAAAGATGAAATGAGTGGGCTCAGTTCTTAAGTAATAAGATCAAGCACTCATTAGTAAAGTTGAATGATTGATTGATTGATAAAAACAATTCTTGGGCACATAAAATCTATGCTTCAATCTATGCTGTTTATCTATGCTTCAATGAGAGCTGAGGGCTAACTGACCTGGCACATAACTCACACACAAAGAAGTAGGAGAGAGAAAAAGGAGAGGAGACGACTCTGACAATATGCGAATTTACTTGTGTTTCAGTACTTGTCAAATGTACCCATTAAAAGATAGACTGTGACATCAGGCTTGACTGTGTACTTGATTTTCATTTCAATGTTTTTTTTCTGCAGATAATAGGTGGAGCTAGTTGATAATGTAATGTTATTATCCACTCTTTCTTAAAACAACTACTCAAAATTCTACTTTTATCTACTGCTTTCAAAGGTCTTATGAACTTTAACAGCAGTAAATAAGAAAAGACTTGGTGCAATGAAAACACGAGATTGGAAACAGGTTAAGTTTCTTGCTGAGTTTGTTTTTTTGAATGACGGATGCTGAGCACAGTATGTGTGATTTCTGAGCCCCTATGTTACCCCTGTGGTTCAAGGTTTTAGAAATAAGGTTGGTCCCATTTGGAGACACAATGCATGTGATCTAAAAACTGTTTTCATCCAACCTTTCTCTGTCTGTCCTTATTTCTAATGAGATTTTCTTTATGTAAGATATGTTTTAGTAGGATTTATTTTTTAGGACTGTAAGAGTTTTTAGTTGACAAGAGTGTTGTGGAGACTCGCTACTATCAATTTTACAGCAAGATGACTTTAAATTTGTGTACAAAATCTTTGTCTTGTCCTTGTTTTGTTGCCATTTTCCTTTGTAATTAGAAATCACTGTTTTACCGGATTTTAAACTTCACAGAGCATTTTTAGTTTAATTCTTGCATTTCTGTCCTGTCATCATCTATACATATGTAAGTTAAACTGGGTTCACCATGAAACCCAGGCTAAAATTTGCTGCCCTTCACTAGTGTTAAAAAGTGTCAGCTAACCATTATTCATAATTTTCATAGATATTAGAGTGCAGTTTAAATTTTTTATCCTTCAATGCTATGTTGGATATCACTAAATTATTAGTACAATAATTGTTTATAATTGGCAGTGTTTTGTTTGATTTTTCAGTTATTTATATGTAACAATTGTCAAAATGCTCACTGTAGGTGTTTTTGTTACAATAGGAGAACCTAAGTTCTTCCTTCTTGCCAATAATTTGGCCATTCACCACAAAGCCTGAAAATAATGATAGATTTCTTAATTGTTCCTTCTTGTATTTCTCCCTTTTAGAACAATTGAGTGAATAAGACTTGGTGTTGACTTGATTCTTGGTCTCTGACCAGAGTGAAAATTTACTGGTTTGTCAATACCCGTACTTTATTTAATTAACTTGCCGGAAGTACAGAATACACTTTAATTCCAAAGAGAGAAATCTTACTATGCTTAGAGAATAAATTTTGAATATATACTGTATAAAATAAGGTCTGTTATTCTGAAGAGACATCAATGTGGCAGAGGCAAAGTGATATATACAGGGAGGGGCTACTTAAACAGGTTGAAAGACAGATGGACAGCACTGCAGGAGGCAGAGAAACAGTCTACTGAAGACACAGAGAAGAGACATAGAATATTGATATTAAGATATTGAGAGAGGTAAAGATGGAAAGCATTGACATGAGTGAGAAATTCTGTCCCTTGGCACCTCTTTCAGGATTATTTTAAATAAAACAAAACAAAAAAATGTTTGGGGGGTTGTAGCCTGTGAATATGAGTAGGAGGAGTCTTGAGCCTACTACTAGTGACATACTATGTTAGGTCAAAATGTAAATTAGGGTAGCAACTAATGATTATTTTCATTTCATCACAGTATATTTTTATAGTGTGCTTTTTTCTTATAATAAATCAATTGTTTAGTAATAAATGCTATGGTAAAAAGTACCATCACAAGTTCCCAGTCTAAAGTTGGTTCTCTTAACTTCTTTTCGAGCCTCTTCAGCAGTCCAGTAACCCAAAGGTAGTGAACAGAGACAGACACATACAGTATATTGGAGAAGCTGGCCCCAGGAACAGGAACAGTTTGGGGTTTCTTTGAAAAAGGATTTAAATTATTATTTGGTAATCTGTCATCAGTTAATTTTCTGAGGATTTGTTAATTGAGTAATTACATTTGACTAGCTATTAAAAAGTGCCCCAGCTCAAAGGTTCTACTTGGATGGGGGGTTTTTGGATGAAAAATGAAAGTTCAGTTTTGTGTATATGTCAGGCAGAAAGAACTATAGAAAAAATTAATAGAATGTCTAACAAGACTTGCATGGCATTGAAGCAACAGAAATGTTTAGGAGCAATAGGCTAGTTTTATATCAGTTAAATCTCTTGATTAAACTGGTCATATGTTGGATTCCTGAGAAGAAACAATAATACTAAAATAGTAACAACTGACCTCAAGAAAATGCACACGTTCAATGGTATAGTATTGCTGCTAGCAGTATTTCACATCTTCGCAGCCCCAGCCATTGCCTGCTGTTAGCCTCACAGATTAGCAAGGTTAATGTAACAGTACAGATGGCACATTGATTCACAGTAACACCTGGACACATTGCACTGACACACAGGATCAAAATATGTGCTATTAACAAAATACACACAGAAGCCCTCCCTTCTTAGAGCGTAGCTGCTGTTGCCTCAGGGACACAGAAATCAGTCTGTATACACACACTTGAACTTCTACAATGATTGTCTGTGACACAGACTATGGGCAGGCCAACGGCATATATGTGAACATGAATAAACAGCATGACATTAACCCTTTATGCCTCAGGAAACCTGGCGCTACTCTCATGCTCGACCACACAAATACTTAGGGTTCGTGTAGGTAGTCCGATGTAATGTCAGTGTGTGTTTGTGTTGGTTCAGAAAAAGAAAGAGGGAGATGGACAATTGGTGTCAGTCTTCCTTCTGTGTTCGTATAGAAAATCAAATAGATCCTATGTTAAAGCATGCTTAGATGGATCCATACACTACCATACAGTCATTGTGTGGGCACTTGCATATAGCCATTAAGTTTGTCCTACTTTTGATGGAAGACTCGTGTATTTTATATGCTTGCTGCACTTCAGCTCCCATGTTAGTACACAGATTCTGTTTGAATGCACTTCTCTGCTTCCATAACACACGGCAAACAAACCAGTAACCAGCTGTTTGAGATACAGGAGTTATTTCTTTATGGTAGTTGAGTCATTTTACAGTACATGTAGAGCAACCTTACCAAGCAATTAATTTCAGTGCCCTTGGAAGTAACAAAGATAAGTGAATGGCATTTTCACTCTGGATCAGTGTTTTGTCATAAAAGAGCAGTTGCTGTGTGTGTTTGTTTGTGTGTGTGTGTGTGTGTGTTTGTGAGAGAGAGAGAGAGAGAGAGAGTGTTTGTGTGAGAGTGTGTCTGTGTGTGAGAAAGTGACCCTGTCGAGTCAGTCATGAGTGAGGCAGATTTGAACACGTATGTGATCAGAGGGATGGATGCCTGTCCACTCCATGCTTATATACAGGAGGATTTTATTTGAGCTTGTAATTACAATGATGTCCAAAGAAGGACATAATGGTGCAGAGCGTCCCTGTCACAAAGTTGATAACCAGGGTAAAGGCCACAACGTCCCTTACCCGACACTTAAAGCCTGTGTGGATCAGACATACTATGGCAGACTGGCAGATTATCTGTGTGGTTTTAATGCCATTTCAAATGCACGGTATAGAGACCAGCTGGACTGGAAGGTCTTAATTGTCTGTGTCTACAAACAGAGGCAACATCATTCTTTAAGAGGACATTGTAGTGGTTATGCTTTTTACTGTGGGGAGAAGTGGAGACATGTTGTCCATCTTTATTTACACTCATTGGATGCACATAACGAAAAGAAATACTTTTGATAAGGATCCCTTAGCTTTAGTTATTAAGGGGGGCATGGAGAGTGTCTGAAACAACGTTCATTGTCAGTTACTTGTTTCTATGTGCACACATTTCCCTCTAGTGTTTTTCCACTGGTTTAATAATCCCTCTAATATCACCAGTTTTGGCCAGTTGTTTTGAAATGTGACAGTCAAACATTAGGTAAAGGGATTTATCGTTAATTCTGAAAAGGCACTGTGCCTCAGCTTGAAACTTTTGAGACTAAGTACCTGTATAACATCTGCGATGAAAATCAGAAATTTTCTAATGCAGCACCTGCAACTGTGCTGATATGCCAGTCACGAATACTTTTACAGTGCAGTCTTTTTGGCAGAATAAGTATTATGCTATACGTTAACGGCTCATCAGCTGTCTTCAGCTGATTAGCTAGCTTTGTTGATATTGAATTTAGCAACATATAAACTGCAAGCTTGTATTGTATAGCGGCTGTCACCTATATACTGATGAGTGAAAAATGATAGGGCCGTTGTTCATTTATTTGCTAGCACTGTCTTATTTCACTTGTTTCACGCTATATATAAATGTAAGAAGTTTGTTTAACCAGCAATACCAGGCATGGCTGACACAACTACTATCAGGCTTATTTAGGTTATATAAAAGGAGAGAAGATAACGCATTGTTTTTCATTCAAGTAATGTATTGCATGTCAAAATGAGCACCTTACCATGAAGAGACAGATCTGCACATTCTGAACCTGTTCTGCTCTGCAGTGGTCAGCTTAGCTGTGATGTTTTCAGTGAACTACTTTCTGCCAATGCTCTCTGGTGGGTACACTACATAATGGGGACACTGGTAATAAAGTAACTCCAGCACCTTTTTTGGCTTTAAATTGCTTTACTTCCTGTTACTTATTGGCTGTTATTAATGGCGATATTAATTTATCTACAATCAGTTTAAATAGGTCAACAAAACTGACCCACCTAAATCTTGGTTAGGCTCTATTTAACTACAACAATAGGTAAAGGTGACTATGATGTCCCCCATCTGTTATTTCTAGTTTTGTAAAGTCAGTTGACATACAGTTACCTTACTTTGATACAGTAGTGATGTTTCCCCTTGGTCTGTATGTGTATAATATTAGATACAAGCACATGTGGTACTGGCAGTTTTTCTTTTAAAACTACATTGACTTGTCTTGGATTTGTTTATTTGATGCATTAAGAGTATGTTTGGTGGCTGTGAATTTACCTGCACACAAAGCTAATCATTATACAAGAAACTTGTTGTTATGACTGTGCATGCACTTTGTCATATGTACAGTATGTTCATAGTGTGACAGACTGTATTGGTCATCCTTGTCAATATTAACACTTTTAGTGGGCAAAGTAGCATGGACTATGTGAGTAAAGAGTGTGGGTGAGTGGGAGTTTATTCTGTACATGTAATTTGACAGATTTTCACATTTGTCTCTTTAATCCTCTGATGTAGTATAGGGGACAGAAGAACGAATTAGGGACTTTTGATGGGAGTTTATTTGAGCACATTACCTCAGGTGGATCTTCACATGTCTGTCCGACATGAATACTTGAAGTTTGCCCATTTTATTTACGTCACATGTCCTGCTTTTTTCTTTGATATTAGGAGGTGAATAAGGTTGTTTAGTTGTTTTTTTTTACTAATCCAAAAATTTCTATTGTGCTTTGTGGATTGACGTTGCAGATTTAGATGAACTATAAACTTTTCCTTTGAAGAGAGATTTCAGTTTGATCTTACGGACAAAATGAAAAATGTCTTGTATTTTTCCTCTTGTACTGTAGTCACATGCTTAAAATTTTCATTTTTGCTGAATATATTCATCAATACAAATAAATGAATACATTGATTAATGCCAGACTCATAAAATATTCTCTTTTTTCATGAAAATGCTTTAACTTAGTATCTTTTGTTGGATATATTGTCTTGCATTGTCATGACTATAATTAAACACATTTTTAAAGAAAAGTTTAAATTTTGGGGGAATTTTTTTTCCCTTTATTAGTTAAAACTCAGTAGGTAGAGACAGAAAATGAGGATAGTGAGAGAGGGAGGACGACATGCAACAAAGATTTTCAGCCAGGGGAAGTCGGGATCACATAGACAGGTTTCTGACACAAGGACAACCCATAACTAACAAATGTAGATTTAAACTTGAAACATAGAGCGCAAAGGTGATGTTGATACTCTGTATTTGATTTTTCTGAATAGAAGCTACCCTGCATCACAGTTAATAGAGGGGTACTTTCCTTCCTCTGCAATAATCAGACATTCTAACACCAGAACAGGACTTGAAATGTAATGTTCTAAAGCACATTTGCAGAACTATGAAATGTAAGAGTTAGTGCAAGATAATAGCATAGAAACATCATCCCCCTCTTACTTTTTCTCAGTTGGTTCTTCAGTGACCTTGCACTGGTTAGGATGACACACAGAGGAATAGGAAAAGCATGTCCTCTTCCAGCAAAGTGGCAGCAGGATGCTGTACTGAGCCCATCCCATTATTTAAAGGTCACAGGTTTGACCTTTGAAAGAGTTTCTTACACCAAACACAGACCAACCGTCTTTTTTTTTTTTTTTTTTTTACCTCATTGTCAGTTGCTTAGATATTTTTATAGATATCTGTGGGTGACTAACAGCATTATTCCTGTAATGAAATAGCTCCATGTCTAAACACAGAACCACTGAAAGACAGAAGCTTATAGTTTATGTTTTTAGTGGTTTAATATTCTCTACTGTTAATGGCAAAGTTCAGCAACCTCTTATGTTAGTGCATCCAATCATATGCTTATTTTGTCTAAAACACATTCAGTGTAGATTTTCATTTGTTAAAAACTTTGGAGATAAATATAAAAAGTTATTACTGTAACAATAAACTCCCAAAACATGAGGCAGAATATTAGTTTTTTACCATGTTATTAAGTGTTCAGTTTTCAGCTAGTTCATTTTGTGAAAACCTTGTGAAATGCAAGTGTCAAGCATTACCACAGGACATGAGAGGAGGGAAGTGAAGGTCTGAGGTAGAGAGAAACCACAGTGGGTGAAGGGATGCGTTGTGCTGTTTTGTGCCACAGTGCCTCCCTTGACCAGCCTGCTCTCTAGTGCCTACTCAGCCCCCCCCCCAACAATGTCTACTGCAGTTTTCTGTCCTTCTCTCTCCTCCTCCTCCTCCTTACCCATTCCTTATTTTCAGGCAATGTTTTTCCCCCTTTTCCCTTGTTCCTCAGAGGATTTGTGTTGGTTGCTAGTTGCTGCAGGCTGCTTCTCCCGGGGCCACTCAGACTCTGTTCAAAGAGCTGTCAGCCACTTGCTGCATTTGCGCCAGATTTCATTAGGAACTCTGGACCATACTCTCAATGTTTTCCCTCTCAGGATCGGCATCTGTGAGAGCTGCAAGGGTAGCACCCTGAGGAAGAAGATTGAATCCTGTGTGGCTAGTTAAAAAAAAAGAAGTATCAAAGGTTTACTTCTGAATTATAGTAGGACAATGCATAACAAACCTTGTAAATTATTGAACTATCTATTTGATTGATCAGTGTAATTGTATAGTTAAAAGCCATCAGGAGAAGCTCAGTGTTAAAAGTCTCTTAGCTTATGACAGTGGACTGCAGTGGCCGTCTGCCATTTGCACACACCCCAAGGAATCCTTAGCTGACTACACAAAAGCTAAATCCAGCAGATAACTTGAATACCACCACCAGCCATAATGTCTGTGTTTTTGTGGTTATTGTTGCATCAACCCAGTAGCTTCCCCGACGAACATGTTCCCATCCATTCAGATGGGGAGCAGGGTAGGCTTGCTCCTCGCGTTTTTTTTGACATTACCTCTCACTTTGTGTTCGAGTAAAGCTGTTACAGTGAGACAGTTACAAAATGCCAGAGGCCTGTTTTCAGTCAGGCCTAGCCAGAAACCACAGTGCTATCCAACAGTTATAGAAACATTATTTGTACTCTGTATGGACAAAAACTCATGTATTGAAAGCCTCTACCAGTCTGCATCCCTCTGCCCATCTTTGTTTGTGTATCAACTTAATCCTTTCTGCTCACCTATGCAGAACTAAAAATTGAACTCTTCGATTCAGCCTGCCCATGCCCACGTGTCATTACATGT
This sequence comes from Istiophorus platypterus, assembly GCA_016859345.1. Classification (NCBI taxonomy): domain Eukaryota; kingdom Metazoa; phylum Chordata; class Actinopteri; order Istiophoriformes; family Istiophoridae; genus Istiophorus; species Istiophorus platypterus. Next base: position 18,357,929 of record CM029117.1, read on the forward strand.
GCAGTGATCCAGATAGCACTGATATGTAACACCTTAACAAGGATTTAAAAAAACAGGGCAGGCTATGCATGGTGAAAAGATGTTAACATAATGAACTTCTGGAATGCAAAGCATAGAGAAAGTAGTATGTGCAGTCAAAGAATTTGGAAACAATGCCAAAAAAGTGATATGCATTACTAACATACATTTCTGACTGGCTGCTTACAGTTGTGATTTAAAAAGGCATTTGAACCCTCCAGAAAGGTGAGGACCCACAATCCATTTGAACATATTCTGTTTTAAAGTGCAGGTGGGATGTGGTTCGAAAGCAACTATCTAGGTTAACAGGTTTCAGCAAATACTAAAATGGTTGGTCTAACACTATGATCAGACCTAAAGATCCCCAGTCTTTGCTCAGCCTTGATGGGCATTTGCAGTTTAAAGATCCATGTGCCATGTGAAGGAATGTGAAGCCAGCATAAGACAAAAACACTTCCTAACATCACACTAGTCTCTCCAGGCCTAATTTTAGTTGTCCTTATTTGTCTGCGGGATGGAACCACCAGAAGAGAAAGATGGTTTCATATTTCTATTGCAGTATGTGGCTTAGTGCACCTAGTTCACTGCAGCTTCCCTGCAGTGTTCACAAGGGCTTCGTTTCAGCTTCACAGGCTCAAGTTAGCTGTAGAGTCCCTTGCCAAATAGCTTGTAATATCGAACTGATTATTTCTTTATATTCAGATGGTCTGTAAACCTGGCCTGTATTTCTAATGGATGGTATTTCTGTAGCACCTCATGTTGCACCAGGGATTAACTATAAGTCAGCACAACAGCATAAAAGTAATGTTCAGCAAGGGCATACAGAGAGCTGATTCACCTTCATGCTTTCTGTGATATAGCAACCTGGGACCATATATCTCATACTGTGAACTAGCCAGGTAGTGGGAGATAGGTACTAGACTAAATGGGGATACTTCATTTATTATTTATACACAAAGGCTCTGATCAGGCAAAGGTTTCTACCCCATTTCTTGAGGTACTGTAAGTCTGGAATGTCTGACCAGTTTGAAAATTAGTTAAATGAATTGATATAGCATTATCTGACAGGCAGTTTCCAAATCTTTTGGTTTCCAGAAATACGTTGAAAATCACTTTAAGTTTTATATGATTAATTAAAATCTAAAGCAAGAACCAATTACTTTAATGTATTGGTTTTAAAATGTATAATTCCCGATAACAGACCTTTGCAGCTGAGCTCTATTCTAAATTGGCCCAGTCACAGCAGCTGATGAGCATTGCTTAAAGTATGAATTTAGTGTGTGGTAAACCTCTATATGTAAAACAGCAGCAGCTGTCCTAGAATTTAATGATTTCTGACAGCAGAGCTCAACATTGCGCTTTTAACTTGTTTTACCTGGGGGGGAGAGGTGGTATCAGAAATTTGCTCTATAAATAGGTTATTTATGAAAATTGCAGTTACCTTTTTTCTCTGCTGGCAGCCAGTGACCTGCAGCGTTTCTGTAAACAAGGGCCATCCACAACTTAAGAGAGAGGAGAACATTTATAAAACCACACACCGTCTGTCTGATGATGAGAGGGTAAAGATGATGCACTGACATGGATTCACATACTTACATGGTTTTGACTTCCATCCTTTTGATGAACACTGAAGAAGAGGAGACTCCGTCTGAATGCTCTTTGTCGCCTGATGGAGAATACGGTTAGCTTTTCTCTCACTGTCTGCCTAACTGAACTCCCATGTAGGATATCCCCAGCAGTTCTCGTCTGTTAGCCTGTCTCCCTCTTCCGAAGCCATCTGCTCGGGTCCGTGTGTGTTTTCTGCATCTGCCAACATACTACACAACACCGTGCTGTGCTTTCCAGGCCAGCACTGACTGCCTGCTTGCATTGCTCACGTAAGCCCTGTCTCAAGAGGAAATTCACTCAGGCTGGGTGTAGGTGGATTTATGGATGGAGAACATGAAGAACAGTCTTTTATGACTCAGTTATACATTTTGTTTAGAGAAGACTGAGGTGTATTCGACAAGCTAAATAGCAGCTTTGGAGATTCAAATTTTTCATGACTCTAGTTTTTCCTCTCTGACCACTGCCTCTGTCCAGCTGTAATGTAATAAGTCTATAGTTTGTTATATATCTCATATTACAGCCTGACTTGCTTTTTGAAGCCAAATCTGATATTTATATATGACAACTAAAAACTTTTAAAAAAATCATCACATTTATTTTTTTAAGCAAATCTATAACATGAATAAATATTTTTTTTAAATGATCTCTTGAAATTAAGTTATAAGAAATTATTGTAGGGTTGTATCATGTTCTCCTGTTAAGTGTCAAGAAAAGTTCAAAATAACAGATGAACTCAACACAACTTGGAAGCTTTACTTCTTACATGTCTGAGCACACAAATGTTTAATATCTAAAAGTCAAAACATGATAAAGTCAGTATTTGGAAAAACAGATGACAGAACAAGTTGTTTGTACTATTGAGTTATTGACGAGCCTCAATACTAAACACCAAAATATAAAATATGTTAGTGCAAAAAATAAGTTCATGAAAATGGTTGACTAATGATGTTGAATGATCCTGATCAGTGTCAACTGTTGAGTAAAATAATCCCGATTGGCTTAGCTAATTAGGTTATAGCGTATTTTATGCTATGTGAAATATGAATATGTCCATCATAGGCAAGGATTATGAGTGCAAATTGTTTTTTTTTATTGAAGCAAAGAAAAAGGAATGGTGCACATTCTTGTGTGGTGTATTGCAGTGAAACAATTTGAAATGTCATGTAAACATACACTTTGAGTTTAAGTCGTGATGCTTCAGGCCGTGTACAGATCAACAAAAACACTACATCAGAAACGCAAGGGGCTGCTTTGGTGTGGGCGTGTTGCTATTTTCTTCAGGGCACTGGTGAGGAGATAAAATACAAACTAAGAAGTCCATTTTGAAGGCTCATGGTGCACCTAGACACTGATTGATAGCTCTTTGTGCCAAAAAACATTGTAAGCTCCCTTAAAATGAAGAAATTTTATCAGGAGAAAATGACGTCATGATGTCACTAGGAAATGGAGTACTTCTCTTAACAACAACCATAGTCAATAGTTTTTAGCCCTTATGAATATATGTAAATGTTACTGCTTATTTTTTATTTTTTATTTTTTTTTAGAACCATAGTTTTCCTTTTCTATTCTCAAGTCTTGGAGATTTTTTAAATCAGGATCCAAATGGTTGTACTCAAATATCAACCACTTTCTCCCAGCACTTTTTCTTTTTACTTCCTTTCTATCTCTCTCTGTCTTTTAATCTGCAAAGTGAACCTTGGCCCATTAATGCAGTAAATCTGAGCCTTCTAACTTGAGTCAGGGGGAGACTGTAGTGTACCGCATTGCTGCAGTCAGCAGCAGCTGCATACTCTCAAACTGCAGCTCACTACAGGCAGCTCTGTGAGACTGGTGCAGTGCTCTACAATTTGCTACAGTCAGTGACCAGGTGTAAACACAAATGTTTTGTGCAGTGCCTAAATAGGTTAAAACAGCTGATAACCTACTACATTAAACTGCAGAAAGGGCAAAATTAGGCACTGGAGCCTGGAGGCCCCATGTGGTAGGTTTCCTAATTTATGCAACCATGCGCTAATTGGACTGGTTTTCACTCTTACGTTCACTTACGTTCTTACGCTCACTGTAGGATTTTAGTTTTGTGGTGTAATTGAGCTGGTATTTGCCTTATGTTAACATTTAGGGTTTGACAATTTAGTGTTTTTCACCTGCTATGATGATTCTTTTTAATGTCATTTTTATGTAACTTTTTGATTGTTTATTTTATTTGCTTTTTTAGGCCAAGCTTAATGCCTTGGTTACTGCTACGTTATTGTTGTCCATTCCCTCTGTGCAAAGTTTGCTTAAAATTATGTCTTTTTTTAATGTTATGTTTAACTTAAGGTTCAAACAACTTCCTAACAAATATGGCTGCCTTCTTTCGTGGACATAGTTATCTTTATCTGAACATGTGCTTGCTTACTTATGGTTTTCAAAATTAATGAGGCCGAAAGACCATCTAAGGACAAAACCTATGTGTTTTACACCTGCTGTTCCTCATGCTTATATCAGAGAATCATGATCATTTCATTCGTACATGTTCACTGGTGTCAAATTGTCAAATATCATCAAATTGCTTGTTCTGTCCAAAAAACAATCTGAAATCTAAAGATATTAATTTTGTTACCACAAGAGACAAAGAAGTAGCAAAGTAGCAAATCATCACAGATGTTGGACTTCAGGAATGATGTTTGGCTACTCTTGCCCACTCTTAGGACTATTGCCTTTTCATAGGCTTCTAAGATCCCAGGCACTGCCAGTAGTAAACTTATAGAAACACAAAATGTGTTAAATATTTGGCTTTTTCTGTCAGTCTGAATTGATATAAGCCAAAATACCCTAAATCCTACAAGGAACAAATGACCATAATAAGCTTTTTCTGCAAGAACGATATGCCTTTATAGCTCCCCCCAGCCAACTCACCACGTCCTTTAATTCACGTCAGTGACAAATGATGCAGGAGAACTTTGCTGTGCTGTGCAGTAGATCTACTGACATGCCATCAGGGTTATGCCATCATCATCACCTGGTAGTGATGACTGGTGTCCCATTGTTGCATGATTGAAATGAATGGGCAGGAAGCGTTAAATGAGTCATTCGGAACATGTGACTCCTTATTTGCTGGCTGTAAAATTGATGGGAGGAGAAAGTCACCTTCATGTTATCACTACAGCGTCGGTTACGAGCCATGACTCACGAGAGTGCAGCCATTGGTTAAAACAGGGTAGCATTGGATGCTCGGCTAACACCTCTATCAGGGTGATATAGATGCCACTCTCTTTGCTGCTCTCCCCATTTTATTTTATCCACTACAGTAAACTGGGCTGAAACATCAGCAGTGTCGCTCCCCTCCTTCCTACGCTATGGTCTTGACTTGAATTGTTCTGAAAAGGTATTTTAAGTGTCTGTTAATGGCATCTGTATATACCTAACGACCGACCCAACCCTCATTGATGCCAAACTCTCTTGCCGTCTCTAAAGCAGTGGCCTGCTTCTTGTGCAGACACTTTGAATTATTCATAGAGTCGAGTCGCTCTTACCAGTGGATCAGCTACAGTTTGCTGTCATGCACGCACTCATGTACACTATAGAGCAGTCATAGGATGATGAAGTAGGATCAAGACCTTTATATCTACTTATATTTAGTCTATGCTGCTATTTGTTTTTTGCCTCACTTTTTACCACATTTTGCGGTAGCGTTGTTTTGAATTGTGATGTGATTACCCTTCTGTCTGAGTAAATAGTTGTTCAGACCATTTCAGACTGGTATCCATAGCCTTTAGTAAGAGGATGTTAAAATCTCAAACTTACAACCGTTGGAAAACTACATAGGTTTTGTTGGGCTGATGGTTTATTCATTCAGCTCATGTCTGCAAAATGAGGACATTGCTCCATCTAGTGGTGAACTTATGAAGCAATCCTATGAAAAAGGAAATGTGTCAAATAAATTCACTGGCCCGTCTTTACTTGACTGCTGTTTGCAAGCTTTTGCATTACTTTTGCACTTATAGTTTTATGATTAAGTGCAGTCCTACATTACCAAGTAAAAAAAAGACCAGAACACAAGTCATATAGACTTAGAATTTACACATTTATTGGATTGTAAATTTGGCAGTAAAATGCCCAAACTTTTTGATCTTTCTTTCAGTTTACTACCCCTACCCACTGCACAACACTTGAGCTACCCTTTGCTGGAAGAGTCTTGATATCTACCTTTATTATGGTCATTATGAGTCCTCACTTCCCATTGCTGTGGGAGAGTTGGCTTGTTATTTAATTACCCTTTTATGCTGCTGACTTTGACTGGGACGTGCTGATCATTGTTGAATATGCTAAATATTTTCATGGGCAATGGTCAAACAAGCCTAACTGGTTGCCGTAATAAGCAGGGAGATGGGTTTATGTCAGTCCCCTGGCATAACAACTTGTCGTTTCCTGCACGTCTTGTCTAGTCTACACAGTCAGTCCCTTTGATTAATATAATCTGTCACTACCAAGAACTCATTGTTTAAAAATGATGGAAGAACTTGATACATGTTCTAGATTGCTCCCTTGGTGAATACTGTCACACACTTGATGGATGTCTAAAAAAAACAGATGGTTAGGATAGTTCAGCAGCTGAGCCTGACCTATCGTTTCATTTTTCCTTTTTTTCTGAAAAACTTCTGAGAATGATGTTTAATGGGTTGGAAGTTGGTATTAATTCTTCGGTTTCATGGAGGTGCAGTGTTACCCACTGGAGATCTGTAGAGTATAGCATATATAATATATAGATTAGTATGGTGTTTTTGATGTAATGATAGTTTTTATGCAAATATATAAAAGATGAAAAATACAGTACTTGGATGGGCCAACTGTAATTGAGAGGGTAGCTGAAGTGTAGGGTAGTGTTGAGAATACATTGCTGCAGAAATTTAAAGAAAACACACATCACTGACTGACACGTTTTTCTCTCTTTCTCTCTCTATCCTTTCTAGAGGCTATTATCGGTTATAGACTGTACCCTGTGGTCCCGTTGAAAGAATAACTTCTACGGCAGGCTGGCGACACCCCCCCCATCCCTGCCTCCATGTATCCTGAATCTACCACAGACTCCCCTGCTCGCCTCTCCCTCCGACAGACTGGTTCCCCTGGCATGATCTACAGGTGAGTTGATGGACATACAGTATGCAGAGACATAACACATTTCTGTACATTTGGATTTAACCCACAGGCCACTTACTGAAGGTGTGTCAATTGAGAATGTTTTGATCAAAAAAAAAAAAGTTAACTCAGTATCTAAAATAAATAATTTGCAAGAGTTCATTTGTTAATCATCATTATCATGTTAACACTATTACACTTTGCCAAGCTGCTTGCTTTGAAAATGTGCCCTGTAACCTGTGGTGTAGTAAGTGTTGTACAATAAACAGTTAGGAAAAAATAGAGATTTGAATTTGAATCTGAATCTGTTTGCATCCTGTACTAGGCTAAGACTCTGGGCAGAAATTTTGTTTTGTGTTTTACTTCTCAATGCATGCAGCAGTTAATGTTGAAATATTTGGTTTACTACTATTAGGGCACCCAGTGAAACACATATTTGAAGTATGTTGTGATCTCAGCAGAGAAAAAAAATATTGATTGCAAAAATAATTACTGAAGAGAAACCAAGAATAAGCACACAACCTCTCTCTCTCTCTCACACATACACATGCATACTTAACATGCAACTGCATCGTGACCTTGACATTTTGATTCATGTTTATCATCTGGAGGTTTAATCCTAACCTGTCTAACAATAACTTTATCTAACCTTTACTTAACTCTAATGAAGACAAAAGAATTACTCTTATGTTGAATGCATTTCACAGTGTAAACAAATTAATGGAACCAAATATACCTGCTGTACCTTCCTGGTAAAATCTGAAAATGCTCCACCAGAATTTTGACATAGGCAGATGCACTCAGAAATAACAGCATTTCAATTTTCTCTCGCCTGATTGTGCGTTGTGTTTACTTAAGGGTAGTATGGACACCCATTGCTAATTTATACAGATTATCTTGCACTATGATGTTTTAACAGCATGTGGCGCCAGAGACACACCATCTTATATCATTAAAGAGCATCTGTTCCACTACTTTTTTTTCAGCAGCTTTATAGTGTTACACATTGCCACAGTTATGGCCAGATGGGGGGCCTTGCCTGCAGCTATTGGAGTCTTTCTTTTATAGACTTGAGTAATATAATAGTGAAAGTGGATTTTGATCTACCTTCACTGGTAGATCTGGGACATTGAGTCTTAGTATAGCAGCCTGTTATCATCACATCAATGCCATTAAGAATTTCCCTCATACTAGCCCACCTTCACTACTGTTTCACAGTTCTTCAAGCAAGTCATTTCATTGAATCTTTATTTAATTGTACTAAAAGATTAATCTGAATCAGTGCCATCTTCAAGTGCATCATCAAAAACATCAGATGGTGTGGAGTGCTTCTTCCTTTGTGATGGCGGAGATATAGTTAACATCTGAGCAAACCCTATAATAATTTTCTGTTTTTAGTCTTTGCGTAACTCTTGATATGTTGTATCAGCTTATGTTTAATTGATTAAAACACGAATTTAATAATACACATCGGTCACTTATTATTCTACTACTATAGCATAAAAACACATGCTCTCAATGCCTCTTCTTAATTCCTGTGGTGAGTATGTCAGTTATGAGTTATATTTTGTTAATTTGCGGCACAATATGTGTGTCTTTTGATACTACTTTTTAAGTCATTTAAGAGAAGCAATCATATTTAAAATAAAGGAAAGCAAGAGTTCAATTTAAATCTTTTTCATCATATCTAGGAACTGTACAGTGTGTGTGAAATTAGATCAAATATCAATGATGTGCAAAGGCACACTAAGCTCAAGACAAAAGAATTTGTCTTGTGCTTAATGAGCTCAACCATCATGACTTGGTATGGTATACACTTTAAAGTATGACTTTGAATGGAGTGCCGTTGAAATCAGGAATTCAAAGAGAATATATCATCTTGTAATGCATATCTAAATTGCAGCTATATCCAAGAATTTAATTTTATCCATAGTAAGTTTTATCTGAAAATCTTGAGTATAAAATGAGATGAGGTAGCTGGATGTAATTTAGATGCAGGTTTGTTTGTCATTCTGGGAAGTCAGAGTTTATGGTAAGATATTTTTCTTCCTTTTTTATTTAAAGATCTTGAAAATATCTCAAAGCTTCATATTGTATTGCTCTCAAATATACCAAAGTAACTGCACCTTTCAGTTCTAGTGAAGTATTTCTATTTCATCCTATGTTACTCACATTTTGTTGTGTCTGTGGTAATTCCCTCATCACTTTTGTGTTTGAATCTACGTTGGCCCCACTACTAACTTCTTTCCTTTCCTACTTTTATTAACCAAAGCTTTCCTTTTTCCTCCCTTCCCTTGATGTTTTCAGTGCTCGTTATGGGAGCCCCAAACGACAGCTGCAGTTCTACAGGTACCTTTCACTCTCTGTATCTGCCAATGTGAATGTTGTTGCAGAGTAGGGTGCTTTATGTGTTTGGTGTGTAAACTATACTATCATTTTATAGTTTGTATACTATATATAAAATTTTGTATTTTGTTTTTGTTTTATTTCACTGAAATAACCTTGCTGTAAAGACTCGCTGTTCTGTCATGTAACACCATACATCCATTACTAAAACTGAGCAGCAGATAACACTTATCTACTATTTAGCTGGCAATGCACTATCCAGCTTTAACCTGATAGGGGTGATGATCGGTTTTGTTGCAAGGTTGCTGGCAAAACCTTTGAATCAACAATAATTGTTTGAGTTTGAATGTCAATTTCTTTTGTTTTTTAGATTTTTCAGCAGTGACACCTGAGACACCCTCTGTTGTTCTTGTCAAAGAAGAAGTTTTTTTTTATTGAACTTAGTTCTAGACACTTTACTTGTACTTTGTGATGATTAAGCAGATAATTATTTACTTTATTCGTCATTTCTGTAGTACATTTTTTTAACCTCTTGGGATTATACCATGATTCGTCTTGTTTTAAAAGCCAATGAGATCATTTTTATCAGCAAAGAGGATGAGGTGGTGTTCTTTTACGATAGCTGGTGCTCCCTCCTCTAGTATTATGCTTTTAGATGGTCAGTCTTTCTGCCTCTTTAGAGTGGGATCATGTTTTATGGTGTTATATCAGGCCTTACTCTGCTGATCCAGTGATAAAAATGCCTGACTATGTGGATGTGCTTGTGATGAGCTAGATATTGGATTTTTATCTTGCCGTCTTCCACATTTCTGTCCTTTTTAAGTGCAAACAGTCCCACTTGCTGCTCCCTTGGCCTACGTATGGGAGGATCGATTAAGCTCCGTATCTCTGTCTGTCTATCGCTCTGACAGCCTCACAGACTGGGAAGGGAAACATTATTCTTTCCAGTGTTATCTGATCATTGTAACACACATAAACTTGAATACTACAACCATGATGGCTGACCAACCCTGTCCCAAGATGCAGATAAACCCTGAACCCTCTTGAAAGAATCCTTGGCTGACGCTTTCTCTCACCTGTGTCTTGCCTTTACATTAATCATTATACTGCCTGTTTTGTACATTTCGATGAAGTAATCTTTTTCATTATTTTAAGGGTTGCATTATTCTATAGCAAGAGTTGCTATACTATTGCTGTACTATTTTGTAACTATAATTTTACCATTCCATAGCTGTTTCATGTTAGCCTATATGATTCTGTACTAAGAATGCTTTTAGTTAAGTATTTCTGTCTCTGGCTACCATTTTCAGGGGAGTGCTTTCCTGTTTGTTTGTTTGTCAGGGATGTTTACTTTTGACCACTATATGTCTCTTCTGGATAGATCAGGGAAAAATAGATTATGTAAAAGAAATTCTTAAAGTGAATGCTTCATGCAAGGATTCAAGGATGGGTTATAATTGTTGCAGAGATATGTACAATTTAGAATTTTTAATGGCTTGTTTTTCAATGCCATTCCAATCACTTTTGTTAAAGAAATATTTTTAGATTTAATGTTGCAGTTGTAGGCAGTGTTGTAAGTTTTCCTTTGCATTTTACAAAGGTTAAACGTTTACTCTTTGAAAGCAACAACTTGACTTGGAGAACTGAGGTAGGTGGTACCATCTTGATAAACTACCTTTTAAGTTTAAGTGTGAAGTTCATTTTCAGTTTTTAGAATCATTGTTTAAGCTCATATATTTGCTGTTAAGGCAAACTCTGTTACTAAGAACATCTGCAGTTTCCAAGCAGGGCTGGAAATTAAATCTCTCTTACTGCTTCAATTACGTGTGTGCACCTGATGTTTTGGCTTCTCCACATAGGAAAGATTTAATGTTGTCTGGGTGCTACAGAGAGCTGGGTATGTGCAGGTCTTGAAAAGCGTTAAAAAGCAGTGAATTAAGTTCCCTAAAAAGGCGTTTGAAGGTATTAAAAAGAAGTCTTAAATATTTTCCCTTGCCCGTTGTAGGCACTGATGTTAGTCATAAATATTCTTATATCCAAATAACTCAGTCATGAGATGTTACACACCTGTAAACTAAAACTGGGATTGTTCTGACAGTGGACTGTGCACAGGAGGCACTTTCATCATTTTTTGTTGAGTCTCTATCAGCACCATCAGACCTTTAGCAAATATTTCCACTACTGCTACCTACAGTAACTTCGAATCTCGTCATCTTATATTGGGTAAGCGTCTATTATAGAAAAACCTTGATGAATTTAAATTAAATATTCACTGTCATTGGATAATCCATGCATGTTATGCCATGTATAGGGTTCCAGCTTACATTCATTAAATTGATTATATCATTAGAACTTATTGTTATATACTGATTGGAAGTTCTGAAAAAAAAGATATAATAGTTAATAACTTAAAGCCATATTGTCTCCTGGTTTTCAAGTGTGACTATGAAACAGGTATTAGGTAGATGATATGCTTTTTTGATTTTAAGGTATAGATATGAGTTACTTAATACTGTTGAAATCAGGTTCTGTTATTGTACTGTATTTGTATACACTTATCAGCCAAAGCATTAAAACTGGTCATGGGATTTAAAGTTGTGGCAGATTGGTTTATATCTAACTAATACAGAATTTTAAGTGTCCATTAGGGTTTTATTTGAAGAAATTAATTTGGACTTTCATGTTGCCAGTAAAGAGTAGATCCTGTGGCTTATTCAGGTGCTTGACAGTTCTATGTTTAGAGACCTTATGTGACACACTCGGATTCTGACCTTGACCTGAACACAAGGCTACTGAGATGCTGCAAGCGTGCTTAACGCGAGTGGTTTTGATAATGCCATGGTTAGAGAGTACTTGAACCTGCTTGGTTTGTCTTTTTCTGTGTGTGTGTGTGTGTGTGTGTGTGTGTGTGTGTGTGTGTGTGTGTACAAATACATTATATGTTCGCTTGACACTGTGTGTTTCTGTGTGTATGCCATGTGCACACAACACTCAGGCCCTCATTATGTCCAGCTCTTAGCAGACTTTCCTGTGGAACAACAATCAGAAGCTTTTAGTGCAAAAGCTTTGGTGAATAATTCAGGGCTGATATTATTTGCTGTGGTTAGCAGAAACAATACGGGCCACTAAATGACATAAATGGATTTCTTCCATGAGATCTCACAGGGAGGGGAGGAGGAGAGGTGTTGGTTGTGGTGATAGAGTACGTTCCAAGTGGTGAGGGGAGGGAAGGGATGCACTCTCTTATTCACTAATTGGTTTAGATGTTTCTTAGTGAGACACTCCCAGTTTGGGTGGACCTGCTTTATCACTGTCTGCAGTGTGTGTTTATAAGAGCGGACTGATACCCCACAACCTCGCTCATGAGCCGACCCCCAAGAAATAGGGTGAGTTCGAGGAAAGAATTTCGCTAATGACCACATTGGGAGTGTGTTTGTTTGCGTGAATGTTATGTGTGTGAGGGGTTGGCAGAGTGGTGAGCTGCATTTGCATGTGTGTGTGTATGTGTGTGTGGATGCATGCTGCCTAGTTTAAGGTCTCCTTTATTTGCATCTTCTCTCTGTATGTGAGGAAACCAGCCTTTGGGAGAACTTTGTTGATATTTGAAATTAATAGAGAATTTATGGGAGAGACCAAAGTAACATGGCATGTAATGCCATGTTGTTTTCAGTTTAGACAATCTTTTTATTCAATATCAGAATTTTGAATTAGAACAGATACTCTTGGTGTTATTTAAAGTTTGTATAAAGTAATTATTGTAAGATGTGTTAGATTTAATGTTATTTTAATACCACCAAAAAAAATCTTATTTTTAAAGGGAGTTGATGTCAATGGTCACACTGAGCCGTTTTGTATAGAGACCTGGAAAGTGCTGTTCAAGTGTTTTATTTGTCAGTAGACTTTTAAAGGATCAATATAGCGTAGACATTACAGGGTATTTCGAACCAGCAGTAAAAGAAGGGAATCGTGGATTGACAGTGACCCAAACTGTGAGTAACTCTTCTTAAGAATACAAATGAATTTGCCTTTATTAAAATGCTAGTGTAAATGTCACCTTAAGTAATTTCAGATTGATCTGTTTTGTCCAGCCAGAAACACCTCATCATGTCTTATGTAAATATATGATTAGTAATTTTGTTATAAATCCATAATTTTCAAACTATGAACAATTATATGGAGTATGCTTCATTGCACGTGTTTGTTTGTTTTTTTTTTTTTGACAGAATATGTTATGAACAGATTCAACCAATTATTTACCTTTTTTTTAATGCAGCACCATTGAGCTTTTCTGTATATTTTTTTTATTTTGTCGCAGGAATCAGATTCAGAATGTAGGTGTATTTCAATAACATGATTCTGCATTCCTCAGTATCATATATTAAGAATGTATTAATATAAAAATGAATTTATATATTGCCCTTACCAAAAAAGAGGCTTTGTGGTCAATGCTCAATAGTGCGTTTGGAATCAAGTTGCATTCTTGTAGTGGAACTAACACAGTGAAGGTGGAACTGATACAGTGCTGCCCTCTATTGATTAAATTCAGAACAACATTCTTTGATGAGCAGAATTTCAGAGAAATCAAATCATTTAAAGAAAATTGAGAGTGTATTTAACAGAGGAAGGAAGGCTTAGTTAAAACAAACACTAAGGAAATAATACGGAAAACACTTGGATTAAGCTCTCTAATCTGATATAAGAATGCATGTTACACATATCATACAAATGCATATTATGCAGTTGTTTGTTTCCAGATTCTTTAAGAGTTTTTTGTGCCTTTTTGTGGGATATACTCAAATTATATAATGGGCTACTCTCTCAAAAAAATTGTCCCTTGGCTCTCTCTCATTTTAGTCCAATCAGGATCAGAAGTGACCAGGAACAAGGTCCCCTCCTGTTGCCTGGTGCATGTGTCAATGCTTCCCCTTTGCAGATAGCATGTGCCCTCTTCAGTCCTGCTCCTTAATCACCAGCAAGTCACCTGAATGCTCCCTATCAGTGTAACCCTGCCATTGTGTACCTGTCAGGGGAGGATTGTGCTGGGCTATGTTGTGCGACTCTGATTACAGGATGCATGGCGGTGTGCTGCCCAAAGCAGGAGAGCTGTTTTTTTTATGGGAGCAGGTGCTATTTAAGGAGGTGGCTGTGTTCTGTTGCCTCCTCGCTCCGTCCGTGTCCCTACTTTATTCTTCACTGCACGGGTTGTCTCAGGATCAGAAAGGGGAGGAGGGCGGGGGGCATGTTTGCGGGAGGGTACACTGGTGGCCCCCGGGGGGGTCCCAGCAGGTGCAAGTCCAGTTACTGTCCTCCCGAAAACCTGCAGATCCCCAAACAGGCAGCGGCAGGCAGCAGTGTTCAGAAGAGCAGCAGCAGTGGCAGTGGCAAGATGCTGTCTATGTCATACAGCGAGAGCATACGGAGTGGGATCAACCGCTACCACTCAGACCAGGGGCTGAATCAGCCACCGGCCAGGCCCACCGACCAGGCTGAGCTACAGAGACTCCGGGAACAGAGAGTCGCTGCTCAGATTAAGAACATGGAAGACTTTCTGAAGATGAATGGGCTGGCTCTGGAGGAGTGTGTGTCCTATCAGACAGGCATGAAGTACAGGTAAGAGAGGGGCAAAGCTTTACATGGACTCAGATACTACGGGGACTCAGAATATGGTGGGTGCTGAAAATCAGAAGGTGGAAGCAGCTTTGTGGTCAAGGGTCGTCAGACAATTAAAGGTACCTTGAACAGCTGGTGCAGTTGTATAGTTTTTTAGTTTTTTGGTTGGGCCTAAAAAATGCTATTTTGTACTTTTTCTGATTCTATTTAGATAAATGGTGCTTTCAGAAACAGATGAGCAGTTAGGAACATGTTTATCTAACTTTTCTTTTTTAAAATCATTACTTGCTCTGTTCTCCGGTCAGACTGCACTCAAGCAAAGGTACTGGGGCTCAGGTTTTATTTTAATCATCTAGGTCAGTGGCATATTTGCCCAACTACATGGGAAGGACAGAGTGCTCCGCAAGGAGTTACCTGGCCCCTTAAAAGCTCACTCAAACTTTTCTTTCCTTTCCCCCTTGATCATGTAGATAGTCTTTCTTCACATCCAGCTATGCATTCCATTGCTGTAAAGAGAATTTGGCCCCATAAAGAGAAAAATAAATAACTACTTTAACTATAATCAAAGCAGAACTGGGTGATGCCAAATATATACATATAATAATATTTTATTCGATACTGTGTATATGAATATCATGATATTGTAACATAGTTTTAAATATTGGTTTGTTTAGAATCAATGTATTCTGAGCTTATTCCAGTCTTGTGACTGGAGTGATAATTTAAACTTAATACCTTCTTAACCTTTGAAAACACTGTATCTCCAAATGTTGATATTTTTGAATTTTTCAGATAACCTGATAGATTACTCAGTGGGTTGAGAAAATTATCCAGCTTTTTAAGCTAATCTAAGAATTTAAAATCTCATTGTCTTATCTGAAAATGCTCTGTCAAAAAACTGACACAAGACTGTTTACGTTGGCTCATAAACAGTTAATGTTTTTACAAGGCTTTTACAGCTACAGTCATATTTTGTAACATTATCATCGATAGTATCTCAAGGTGCTGTGCCAAATATATTGTGATAATTTAATTTGCCGTTATACCTAGATTTAGTTCAAAATTGAATGCAAAATCATACATTTATATGTTTACGAATACAATTTATATCTCCAGGATTATTTATATATGTATTACTAATAAATATGGCAGAACAAGAGAAACACTTTGAGGCATTGGCTCATTCTGTCTGTGGCATCAATTGACAGGAAACCAAACAGGCTGTTTTATGGACTGTTGCTGTTGAGCCAGTGTAGCATGCTTAGCGGCTGTTGTGTTGTCTAATAAGGCCTGTTAAGCTGATGTTGTTATTGTCTTGGACATGGATATCTCCCACCACACACAGGCATGGCTGCTGTTGTTTTTGACTGAGACCAGTGACTAGAACTTAGGTGTGTTTGGCTACTGTTACTATGTCTGGCGTAACCAAGTTTTACTATCCTCTGTAGGCAGCGTTGAATGTCATCACTGCCTGCATGTTACTTTGCCCACAGTTATCTCCATGGTGTGTAAAGCTCAGTCACTGACCCATAACTGGCTTGGGTGGAGCTTTATGAGCATGCATGTAGAAAGGGAGCATGTGTGGTTTAATTAAGAATCTCTGAGAGCCTCCTACAGTAATTGCCAATACTGCTTATACCTCATTAACATTAAAGCTGCTTAATTTTAGATAGAATAATTTATTGCTTTTGTTCAATCTAATGGATCTATTAACAAATATAAGTGTTATTTATGTTATTTCTTTGCAGTGTTGTATTTTACAATTGGTATTGGCTTACCACAGATGTGTTAGCTAATCTAGCAGAGGAAATCCTGCCAGGATCCGCTGTTTCTTGTATCGTGATCACCTGCAATTCTGTGATTAGTGCTGCAAAAAGGTAAGCAAGTACATGCAACCATCTTTATTTCAAATGTGTGGTCAGGGAGGTGAGCCAGCACTGCTACTAAGCTGCTTTTAATCAGTCTTTGCAGTTACATCACCTTTTCCCTCAAATTTGGCCAAAAAGGTTACATTGTAATCACCGTTATTTATTATCATTATTATTATTATTTTTTTACTCTCCTTCTTGCTCACTGCTCTGCACACAAACTTGCAGACATTTTTTCAGGAAATATCAACACAGACCCTCTGAGATACTTAGAGATATTAAGGTTGCTATTGTCTCACACCAACAGAAAAGCATGGGACTAATGTCCCTGCTCTGAATTACTTCAGTAAGACACGATGAATGATCTTTCTACTAATAATCAAACATTGGGAAGTGAATGAATACTATTAGGCACTAAGCTCTACCCTTCATCTTAGAAATATCCTTATTCTTGGTCATAAGGGTTCAAGGTTGTAAATATTGTGCATTATTGTGCATATTGTGCAAAGGATTACTCTATATCCATTATGTTTCCCTTGAAACAAAATACTACCACTCAGCAAGACCATTTGGACACCGGAAAACTTTCCCTAGTGTCCATGTCGTCCTCGGGTAAAGGAGCCAGCTTCAGTTCAGTCAGGCGAGACAAGGCTTGTGGCTCCTGTCAGAGATATATGGAGGATGACTGGGGAGTATAGATTTCTTGAGTGACTTAACACTAATGGACATGGTAATGACCTCCACTTAGGAGTTCATAAATGCAAAGCTATGCTTGACTGTAACTGTTCCTTGATGTATCTTTTCTTTTCTGCTCATTGTGGAAAGCTTTGATGTGCATATGGCCACATTATATCTTGGATTCTTTCGAATAGAATTTTTTTTTTTCACCTGTCTGTAATGAAATATATCTAAAGTTTAAAAAACCTTTTTAATACCATTGGTTAGACACTGAAACCGTTATGTTTTAGTACAAATGCATTGCTTGGGTTTTGGTTTCTATGGGGCAGAAATATATCACAAAAAGCTGATACATGTATGTATGCAGCAGACCCAGAGGAACATTGACATTTAATCGTTTTTATTTTTATTATATTATTATTATTTATTGGGTACCTGATGAATGAAAGATGAGTGTTTATTTTACTGTTTAGTTTATTTTCATTTTAACTGCTAGTTGTTTAACTATGCCGTGTAGTGCTGTTGCTTGATGGGCTTATCAAGAACCTTTTCTATGGGGAACTTCTGCCAAGTGGAGCTGATGAGACCAGCTCAGACTCAGCTGAAAGTTGAGGGATGTAAAACGAAAAATGTGCTAAAAGAGACCAAAAGCCCTGTAGAGCTTTAAGGTTGATGTTAATTTTCTGTTATTTTAGCACTATGAGTAATCTTAAGTAATGCAGTTATTTTATTCATTGTTAGTCTGAAAAAGTAGTGACTATTGAAGGCTAAGGCTGCAGCTAATGAATATTATGATTATCAATTAATCTGTTTATTCTTTTTCCCAATTAGACATTTAGTGTTAGTTAAGATGTCTTGTACAACTAACAGTCCAAAATCCAAATATATTCAGTAGAGCTGCTACAGTAAGTCTATTAATCAGTCGATTGACAGAAAATTGATTATTTAGTCAACTGTAACTATATTTAAATTCAATAATCATTTTCTTTTTTTATAGCAAAAAGGTCAATTTTTTGCTGCTTGCAGCCTCAAATATCTTCGTCTTTGAAGTTGCTCCTCAACAGAATAAAGAAAAATTTAAAAACTGTAAAGGCTAATACGAAGCAGAGTATGTATGTGTGTGTGTGTGTGTGTGTGTGTGTGTGTGTGTATATATGTGTATATAATATAAACAAACAAAACAAGATAACAAAATGACATTGTTTCAGCATCCCCTAACCAAGCCTCAGAATTTTTTCTAAAAGCATCTTGAATGTGCAATGTGATCATTGGAACACCCTCTGAATAGTTCTCTGTTAATAACAGCTAATCTCCACTAGATGGTGCAGGTGTTCCAGTTTAGTCTCTAAGTTTAAACAGAGTGTTACACTTTTGAAATGCCTTTCACTGCCATCAAGCATCACTCTCAGCACTCCTGCGCTGTTGCCCATCCTGTCCAACTGTTTTTTATATGTATTAGTTTCTATGTACCCTGATATTAAAGTAGGAGCCAGAGATGAATGAAACAACTTAAAATAGAAAAATTGAAGCCTGTCACGAGGTGGCAGCATGGAGGAGTGTTATAAGTTCACTGCCTCTGCCTCAATGCCCCATTCAGACAAGTATTCTTACTTGCTCACGTGTCTCTTTCTTTCTTACTTGCGCACACACTTTAATTAAATCCCTTTCATTTCTCTCTGATATAAACACAAACTCTTTTGATGAGGACTTAAATCTGCACTGAGCTGCTGTTCTAAATCTCAGCAGCACTGCAGCCTGGGCAACTGTGACGCTTTTCTTCAGGCAATCCCCGACTCAAAGGCTAAATTTAGCAACAGCCTCACATCCACAGCTGCAGCTGGATACAGCCGAACGGGCTGCAGCCTAACCTGTTTGTTCGCTATTTTATCCTGAGCCCACTCCCTCACAATCTTACTGCTTTGACGAGAGCTGCAGAAAGGGTCATACTTTATCTTTGTCACCAGAGTGGGAGATGATGTTTAGGCATTTGGACTGATACAGATTTAGTTTCCAGTGGTCACCTCTCCTGTTCCTCTTTGAGCTATCTCTGGCTGGCCTAGTCTGACACATGTCAAAATGTTCTAGTCAGAAATTTGTGTGGGCACAACTACTGGGAATGCCAGCGATTACACAATTCTTTTTTGCTTTGGTTGTTGTTGTATTTCTGTTTACAAGTCTCTTATTTATTTTAACTCAACTAGATGTCCTCATGATCACAATTTATGGCGTAGTGCATTATTTTGTGTTTGAATTTACCATGTGTAAGAATTTATCACCTTTTGAATATTCCATAAGTTAATTCTGACATGAAACATATGCATTGGTCATTGTTATCATACTGTTTGAGAGTGATGCAACTATCTAATTTGTAAGACTTTGTATTTGGTTGTATGGCATAGTTTTTACTTTGATGTCTGACTTATGTCAAGAAGTTCAGCCAGGGGCGTACATCTCACATGTAGTTACTGTTGCTTATATTTGACAGGATGAGAAGTGCAACTTTTACCTTTGATACAATTTCTATTGTTATAATCACCATCACAATTGCCATTTGTTGGATGGTAGCTTAAGTGGTGATTTTGCCAATGATAATCTTTTTTTTTTAACATGCTTTTTCACTGGTCCTGTTGTTAATCTCAAAATTTAAATAGAAAGAGTACCTTTATGTTTCTCCTTTAACACTCTGCTAAATGGTAGCTGGAAGCATTGTGTAGGAAGGTTTTGTTGTTAATTAAGCACAACTTATCATGCTTAACAGCCATGTTAACTTTCATTCCTTTCAGCTTTTCTTTATGTCTTAAAGTATATATGTGTGTGCACGTTAGTGTGTGTATCATCGCTGGCTGCAGGGGGATTGCTCTGTACTGGGTATGAATACCCAGTAGCGTCGTGACAAGAGGTAGGAGGCCCTCTCCGCTGTCCTCGGCCTTTTAGACAGTCAGGCTTTAGAACTGTGCGTGTTGTCACTTTGCATTCCATAAAAGTTGTTACTTAACAACATGCAGTACATATTTCCTAAACTGTCAAGTTCCATCTCTGAACAACATGTGACACTTTGTTTGTTTAAAAGTTCTCCTAGGGCTATGTGTATGCCCCCCCCCCCCGCCCGAACTTCTCATTTAACATCAAAATGTGCTACATTAGTGATACATTTGGCGGCAATCCTGCTCTTGTGGTGTTTTCATAATAAACTACAGTAGTAGACTTACACGATGTAGGTCTCAACAGTAAAGTGTTATACTTGCATTTTTAAGTTCCTGTGTAAGATACACATAAGATGTATCATTCACTAGTCTAAGGTTGTCCTGGTGAAGCTTTTGGTACATTTCTGAGTTTTTGTGGCCACTCTAGCAAATTTAATAGAGGGAAATTATCTGTTTCACACTTTCAAAAATGCAGCAGAACCAGGTAATATTTTACTGCAAAATATAAAACACAGATAATGTTTAAAACTGTTGGGGTTTTTTTTTCCAAATTTACTTTAACCATAATTACAAATTTCGGTGCATTGCTTTGTTTTCCATTTGACAGGAAATTCACACCTGTCACATTTCTTATGGCATATTGTTCTTTATGTTCTGTTGACTGTTCTAATCCTTTTGTGGTCCATATATTTATCGGTTTGGGGTTTTTTTTCATTAAGGGTAAACAATATCCACTTTGGCTTGATTGACCTCTCTTAAACTACGGCTTTGACCTAAATTCTGACTGTACAAACAGTAAGGTGTCTTTCTAGTTCCCTTCTTGGTTTCTTCTGGTTTGGCAGCATTTGAGAATATTATGATCTAGAGAATTCTGTCTGCTATTTCTTCTTACAATGTTCCTTCTTTATTTTAAGGTATTAGAACATAGTGTTAGTGTAGACTGTGACATTCAGACAGGACCCCCAAGGCAAAAGATTGGAGCTGGTTTGATCTCTAGGAATGGCGACGTCAGGGATTTACTAATAGTAGGCCTGACCGCATTATAGAGCTGTCTTGTTTCTGTATGGTATAGAGCTGGAGGCCACTCGGGGTCACATAATCAGCAGCTGAGAATTGAATGGTAAAAACAAGCTTATTTCATAAACTCGTTTTTAACCACTTTATTTAGTGTTTGTGTTAAAGGCCCATTAAGAGCTTAAGTTCAAATGCCATTTGCTATAAACTGATGGGCTCTTCACTGTAAATAACCATTGTTAGCCAGCTAGTTTGTGGGACTGTACCATTAATTGTACTAGTGTTTGGGGATTTCTCACTTTACCTTACAGATAGAATGAAATGTATATTAATGAAAACTATGAATATATATATACATTTCATATAAACTGAAATGGAATAGCTTATGTCATCCTTCTGCATCTGATTAATGGAGATTTTAGTAGACGGTTATAGAATAAACAACAAGTACAATCTGAAAACTGTCAGGGTTTGCACTCAACCTTTACAGTATCTAGCTAGTTGCTAAGGATCTATATGTGCAAAAATAACGCGACCCACTACATGGTATTTCCCTTAGGGATAACCAGATTTACACATCATATAAGCAGCTGTAGCTTGTAGAATAGGAGCCTGCTAAAATGATTAGACAAGTCTGAAAGCGTTTCTCTTATTTGCAGTCCAAGAATATAATTACAGGAGAGTTTGTGTTGGTAAATGAGACTTTGTAAAGGTAGTCACGACAGAACAGGTCCAAGATCGATTCCGGTTACCACATTTGATTTCAGGAGAGCCAATACAATGTAGAAATACCAGGCAACTGTCTTATTCTATTAACAAAAAAAATGTTGATGTGACTGATTTTGTCAAAGACACATTAAAGATCAATAAAAATACAAAATGTAGTTGTTAATTTGCAGCCTTAGTAAAATATCTCTGACCCCAAGAACGTTTTTAGTGCTGTTTAGCTTAATTCAATCAGACCCTAGAGGCTCTAGAGATTGAATAGATGGGTTGCTCAGACATAGACCAGATTTCTTCACCAGTATTTGAACTAAAGTTTCTTAAACCAGTTTGGACACAAGATGCCAGGTGCAAGCAGCCACATCTTTCCATGGAAATGCATGCAGTCAAAAGCATCCCTGCCTAGCAATGCTTCTCTGTGTGTACATTCCCTAAGATATGAAAAATGGACACAGGCAGGCGGGAGGATCTTCCATTGAAGAGGACAGATTATTCTGCTCCCTCCATCCATTCACCCTCTCTTTCTTCAGATTAGTGAGCCTGCTCCCTGGGACTGTGTAACTCAGCCCCGTTTGGTCTAAGCTCATTCTGTTTTACAAGCTGTGATGCTAAAATTCCTACATGGTAACATCACAACTTTTTATTACATAAGAACAGGGGTTCCCTATCCTCTATTTTTGATTGCCTCCGCTCTCCTGCCCTTTTAGATGTGTCAGCAGGGACATCTTAAATGAAAACTCCTCCTGAGCCCTCCTGTCTGCGGGGAATCTGTCATGTTCACTGGAGAATTAAGAATTGCAGTACTCACTGCTCACAGATGTGACCCCTGTCTCTCTTCACCCCTCTGTTTCCTAAGGAATTCCCAGAATCCCTGAAATAGAATTTAGCTTAGCCTAACCTTATTTTCTTCTTTATTTTGATATGTACAACAGCTGTTGAAAACCTCCAGGGCCTCAGTTGAGATTGTTCAGATCAGCAATAAGTAGAGTTCCTATTTGACTAAAGTACATAAATCTTGATACTAAGATAAATGATAGATAATATTTTTAGATATAAATGTTTAGAGACAGCCTCAGGAGGCATTAAGCTGCTAAGAGAAGCATTACCACATCTGTCGATCAACACTTCAGTCTGTCTGACCTCACATCGCTCTCCATTAACTCCCTAATGCCCGTTCACCCACTCACTTACAGACACAAACACTCCTATCTCCCCAACCCCCATCTCAGCGATGCTATCCTTTTCACTCTCTCACCCAAATCCTCACTATTGCTGTCCAGTTACTCCCTAAGTAAGTGGAACTTAAACCTCCACTCGACAACTGGCCAAGATTTACACATGACACAACTGATCATTCTGTCTGCTTGGGTATACCTTAACGATAATAACAACAATACTAACCTTGTCTTGGCTTAATGCCCCTGGATAAGTCTGAAGTCAAATGTAAGCGACGTGCAGATGGGACGGCCAAGTTAGAGGGAAAGTAACTAGCCGAACTATTTGTGACTTGACATTCATTAGTCTAGTTTATTCTGTTTACCCAGCTCAGGGGAGTCTTTACTTTAGGATGTAATACCCTGTTTAATTGCAGATTTCAAAAGAATTCTTTTCAGAGGATTTCTGCAGTAGTCCCTACAGAGAGCTGCAGAAAGCCAGTGCTTGCTAAACTAGTTTGGACAGATCAGGCCAAGCACCCTGCAGTAACTCTGTATGCCAGTTCATGTGCCGATCTCAGCTCAATGAAAATTCTAAGACTGCCCCTGAGAAAAAATTAGTAAAAGACTGCAGGAGACTGCAGTGACAAATGTCAAATTTGGGAGTCCTTTAACCCCTGTTAGAAGCTATAGGCGTTCTTTGTATTTTGTCACTGTGTAGAAATGATTCAGAGAGCCAGTGCCTATTTTTAGAGCTAATGCTGCCATTGTGGTAAAGGATCACTGCTCATGACAGTACCCCACAGTACCTGTCATGAGAGTAGTTTCTGTTCTTTGTCGATCAGAGTAGTCTTCCCCGCTGCCACTGTGCACCAAGCTGCAGTATATGGCCAATAGTTTTGGAGAGGTCAGTTGTCTGAGCTTAATCTCCCGAGGCCTTATTATGGTATGACATTATGAATTTGCTCAAACCCCATCCAGATGAGGGCTGCAAGAATGACCACAACAAAGCCAATAATTTTAATTGTGTTTGTTTTCTGTGTGTGTTAGTTCTGCAGTTTCCTTTTCTGGTAATGGTAATAAAGGATTTAGGATTGTCAATAAGTGGAATACATTTTCACAGCCTATTTTTGCAGTTGTATGCCTGTGATTACAGTACAGCTGTTGGTATACATGGTGAATTTGAATCTGAATATTGTTCCCCTCGAGTCTTTTGTCTTCCTTTTCCGTTTGCACTCTCCTGTAACAAAGGGTATTGGTGAAATTTACTCCCATAGTCGTGATCAGCGAAACACACATGTTCGGCTGTATATCTACATCATTCCTCTCCTCTTCCTCCCCCACACGTTGAATGAAGTGCCAGGGCCCTATCAGTTCTCTGCATTCACTCACAATGACTGAGTGTCTGAGAGGGATTTTAGCCGCTCACCAGATTTTTGGATAACCACAAATCAGGCACTTAATCAAAGCGAGCAGGGGAAGGCGACAGCACAGGGCAGGATATTGTGCTAATATGTGGAGGAGATGGATTTATTCTCTTGTGATTTGGTCAATGCTGCGATCTAACAACGAGCTAATGAGTTGTATACTGACAATGAAAAGTGATAGTAATTTGGTTTTTAGGTATTGTTCGATTGTTTGCCTCTGCATTGTTACAAAAATTACTTTCTATCATAAGAGAGGAGTCGTGCATTGGCTTGAGCATATTTTTAGTCATGCAACTATGTGCACCCTAAACACAATGTAACTAATTAGCAATTTCACAGTGGCACACTAAGGCAATATGTAAAGATCAGAATTACTGATATTTACTTCACCATAATTTTCAACCTTTATAACTGATTTATTTTGTGACTAACAATGAATAGAGGTTAATTCCAAATTTGTTCCATCAGACTCTGATAAATAAACATAAAGGAGCTCATAGTTCCGGCCAATATTCACTCGATAATAGTGTTGAGAAATTACCTACAATTAAAGTGTAAGCATTTGTTCAGAATGACTTTGATGCTTTGTTCACTAGCAGGCCAGGAGGCAATGTGTCCTCTCCAATGAAATTTAATGTGTCATGCAAGTTAAAAATTCATTAATGACATAAACATAGAAGTAGTTTATGGGGCACAAGTGGCACACTTATAAAATACCCCCCCCCCCCCCCAGCAATGTCATGACTGCACTGCAGGAGTTTTACATGTTACATGTAAATTGGCACATGAGGAACAAAAGAGATGTAACTGGTTTCACCATTTGTTTGGGTTTTTTTATGTTGACAGCAATAGGCGTAGACCCTTAAAATTTTTGTAAGGCTTGCTCACAATAATTCCTGCTAAAGTTGTGTTTTTATTTTTTCACACGAACCATATATGTCCTCATGCAGAGATAAGATGTCTGTCATCTTTAATGATCGTCTCTTCTGTTTATGTGGTCTTTTTGTGATTTTTTTTTTTTCCCAGATATAGTCAAAGAGAATGAAACACGTGTTGTCAGTCTAAATTAAGTTGGAAAAAATACAATTTTGAATTATTAAATCATAGTAAGTGTGACAGGAATGGGTTATTGGATTGAGCATATTTGTTGCTCACTCTGGCATATTTTTTGTAGCACTTTATAGCTCCTAGTGTATTTACGAATTACAAGGCATTGGTGCATGTGTTTCATAATTTTTATTTTAGACATTGTTACAGGACTGTTAAAGTGAATGAAGCTTATGAATAGAAAATGTGCACTGCTGTGCTGTGGTTTAAATCTGGTGGTCAGAGTCAGGCCCCTGCACAAACTGCCAAAAGGAGCAATACGTGAAAGATGTTCTATTGATTCATTGAGGTGATGGATCACTAGTCTGTTGGATGATGCATGCTTGTATTGATTACTGTACCTTGCACTGCACACCAGTCGATAAATGTGTAGATTTTCGGATGCAAATAAATCAAGGGTCAACAAAAAAGTTATACAGTATGTTAATGACAAGATACCAGTTGTCACATAGTTTCAGTAGCCATGAAAAGCTGTGGCAGGGTGATAAAAGCCCCAACAATATGCTAGATATGTTTTAATAATGACAAAATCACGAGTATTATTAGGCATGTCTAATGCTGGATGGTACTGAAATGTTTGCATGTCTTGCTAGGGCTGCTAGTTTTTTTGTTTTTTTGTTTTTCAGGCTTGTTATGTTGGCTTTGCAATGGTCACAAGACTGACATTGTATCTGTGCAGCCTGAGCTCCTGTCCCTGGCCTTTCCCACTTCACAGTACCTTCCCAATTTCAGGACTCCTGTGGGGCCCTGGAGCAAAGGGGAGTGAAATGTGGCATCACATTTCCACAACAGTGGGGGTGAATGCATGGATCGTACCTGGTCATAAAGAGTTGAGCAGACAGAGATGGTGGAGGGAACGGCATCAGCCATAAATCTGTTCCCCAACACACTCTCCCAAAGTACAAGGCATAACCCTGCAAAAGTGACAAGAGCCCACAATTTTTTCCCCCTTTAATTCCTTTCTTTTCCTTTCCTGTCCTTTCCTTTCCTTTCCTTTCCACATCATCTGTCAAACATCGTGGAGGCAACAGTGTGACAGGGGCATGTATTGCTGCCAATGAAACTGGGTCACTGGTGTTAACTAATGATGTGACTGCTGATAGAAATAGCAGGATTAATTGTATAGAGCTACACTATCTGCTCAGAATCAGCCAAATGCTAAATAACTGACAGGACGGTACTTCAAGAACAGATGGATAATGACCCAGAACAGCAACCCAAGAGCTTCTCAAAGCAAAGAAATAGAATATTCTTCAATGGCCAAGTCAGCCACCTGACCTCAACCCAAGTGATCAAACTTTTCAGTTACTGAAGATAAAACTAAGGGCAGAGAGACCCATAAACAAGCAGCAACTGAAGGCGGCTGCAGTAAAGGCCTGACAAAGCATCAAAAGGGAGGAAACTCAGTATTTGGTGACGTCCATGGGTTCCAGACTTCAGGCAGCCATTGACTGCAAAGCATTTTCATCCAAGTATTAAAAAAATTCCTTACATTTAAAATTATGTTGGTTTGTCCAGTTACTTTTGAGCCTCTGAAAATTAGTGACTGTATAAGAATGACTGTAATTCCTAAATGACCCTTGAATTAAATTGCAAGGTCTACCCTTTAATCACATCTTAATGTAGTGGTGTGCAAAGGCAAAATTACAAAAATTGTGTCACTAAGTGTACATTCATCAAATATGCAAAGCGAGCAACTAATATGCTCGTTTAAAGAAGGACAATCTGAAAGGCCTTCCTGAGCCTGACTTGTCTGCTCTCTGTTGACACTGGCAAATTTAAATAGGATTTAAGTAGAATTAAACCACCTTTCCCCTCAGGGTTCTATTCAAGTCCAGGAGACCAAAAGGTCATAGCTCCAAGAATAGGGCTGTCAGTTAGCAACAACGTGTTTGCTGGATTCCTTTGATGGAGGTTGCTTCACCGGCTGCTTTACCATACATGTCTGTTCCTTATGGCATCTCTTTTAATTATCTCCTTGGCACATTAGCTGGTCAACTCAGATAAGCCTCAGTATTATATTACTGGAAGCCCATGTCTCATCTACTGTCTCTTCAATCTGTAGCCACAATGGCGTTGAGTCCAATTACTGTGGTGTTTTCTTTCAACCCTCAACTATTATCATATTTTTACCATTCTCTCTGTCCTTATGCTTACTCAGCTCACATAAGAATGCTTTTATTGTTCACCAGTTTATAATAGTCAATAATAACAGATGTTATATTGTAGTTGGCTATTCAAGTGTTATCCTGCCACCTTCATAATTTCTTTCTTGATCAAAAAGACTTTGCTTGGTTGACAGATATGTAAGATTGAGTATTTTCTTTTAATTACTTAGAATAATTAGTTTGAGAAAAGGGTTATATAAACAAAAACACAGCATCTCAGATATGTCTGTGACACCTCTGCCTTTGACATATACTGTCACAGATAAAGTTACATAATGAATATTTCATGGGCAGTTGAACAGACCCACGTGAGAGTTCCCTTTTCTGGGGCCATAGGCTGTTGCAAAGCACTGACCAGTAAGCATGCAGCTTCCTCCTTTCTCCTGAAATAATAAACTATATTAAACCACACTGCAGGGTAACAGATGGACAAAGATGAATACAACAAAATGCACTACCCTTTGCTTAAGAGAGCTGCTGTAAACACAACAGATTTCAATGCCCTGCTCTCACGCTGTTGTGGGTCTCTGAATATTCCTCCTCATAGCTTCTCTTCATATCCCTCCCACCACATTCCCTCTCTCTCTCTCTCTCCTCCCATCTCTTGCTTGTGTGCACTGTGCTCCTTTATGCTGAGCACAAGGCATACAGATGTAAGTTTAATCCAGGCAACGACCAGAGCTGGGAAGTGAATATGAGGTTGCCCTTTTGCTAACATGCGGTAGTATTCAGTGGAATATTCAGCAGCCAGTGCAACTGTCAAGGTGGGATCAGAGGGGGAGATGAAAACCTCCTGGAACTATCTGTCGTGTTTATGCTCTCCATCTCTTTGTGTGGATCTATGCGTTTCCACTCTTAAAGCTTAGAAGCAAGAGGTGTACTCTGTAGCACTGAGCTCTGCTTTAAAAGGAAATTGCAAGACTCTAAATCTTCCTGTCAGCCTCTGATGAACTCTGATTAATAGATAAAGCAAGAGGATACCAGGATGAACTAAGGATAAACTTGCAAAGGGAAAATTCATACAAGCCCCGCTTTTTTGGACCGTGGTTTGTAGAAGATTTTGATTTTCCTTTTTCACTGCATTGTACTGGAACTGCATTTTATATATTTATAGTCTGCACTGATTGCAAATTTGTTTATTTCACCAGCTTAGGCAGAGAGGCTGTAATGTTGGGCTTGGATTTGGACTTCCTTAGAAAGGATTTTATTCTCACCTGATCAGCGGTCCTTATGTGTTTGAAGACATTCTGATCTACCCTCCCACCCTATTGCCCTCCTTTTTTCTTGAACATTGTGAGCTGGTCACTCACTCTAGCAGCAGGACACTGATTTTTATCAGAGATACAGTTTTTGTGCCTGGATTCGGAGTGATTTGCAGCCTACACACTGAACAGTCAGACTTTCCACTTCTGAGAGTATCTGCCATCGCGACTGACAGTCAAATTCCAGGATGCAGGTGTCATTGGTGTGCACGGACCATCGTGGGGGGGTGAGCCGCAACACAGAGGACCGGCTAAACCGGCAGAACGCTAACAGCCCCAATACAGGCACACGCAGCAAGTTCAGAGCAGTGGCGATGGTGGCTCGCAGTCTTGGACAACTCTCTGTTCAGAGTGTGCCTTCTTCCAGTGAACAAAGCATGAGGACTGGCATGAAGTATAGGTAGGACATGTATAAAATGTTAACTGGTAGCTATAAATTTGGCCCCAAAACCTTCAGACTTACATTAAGTATTTAAGTGAATCTTAAACTGTAGGATTTGCCACCCCCTGTTATTGTATATTTGAACAGATAACCACCACATACTTTGGCACATGACGCAATATATTACAGAGAGTACCGCCCGTTTTTCCACTTTAGTATATACCAACTATAGTATACGAGATTGTCTTTTTTATTCCTTCCTGTCAAAAATGCCAAACTCCACCTGTCCAAGATTGATGACAGTTAACAGGAGAGCTTCACCATGGCAGTAATACACCTCCCCAAACTTTTGTTTATCTATTTGATGGGGGTCTCAAAACAGCTAGATCTCAGAACTAAAGATTTTCGGTTTATAATTTAATCTGATCATCATATTTAAGTGGTGAGACTAAGTGATTGGCATTTAATTTGAATTTAGTTTAGTGGGCATTGACATCTGTTTTGTGTAGAAGTGACACAAAAAAGATCCAAAGTAAGCTGCATTTGTTCTGCTGGTTGGAACTACATTTTTTTTTTTTCATCAGATTGGTATTGTGTGTTTGTTTACCCTATCTTAATAATCAATAATAGTATTAATTGTAATTGCTGCAATATAGCACAAATATTCAGATCAGCCTTATTTTTTGGCATGAATCAAATGCTGCATAAGTCAGTTGTCACCATTAGAATAATATTTTTGGTTTATCAAAGAGCTTCACTAAATGGAATCAGAACACACATTGACACTTGATAGCTTTTGCCCAAAACAGTGTATGTTGACATGAAGCTGCATTGCTATATTTTTTCCACACCTTCAACCTGTAGCTTTCATTTTGCAGGGGTTGATAAAAAGGTTTTTATTTTCTTTTCTAGAAACCCGAGGGGGCATGAGGATTAATGACCATGTTTTATCTACCATACCCCATATTTAATATTTAAGAAGAGGTTTATGTGCATAAAAGCATTTGTAACAAAATGCAAATGTCTTCTGTTCCTTTAGTGAATATTTCAAATTATTCAGGCTTTAACACAAGAGCTGAAAAAGAAGCAGAAGAATGATTATGAAGAGGAAAATCTTTAAAGCATATTGAGGTGCTGAGGGTAGAGGAATGAATGGCAAATTCAATAGTACTGGAGGATATCAAATCTGTAGGCAGTATCAGTGAGAAGTCGATGTTTGCAACTTATGTGCTTTCCATTGCAGACTTGCTTCATACTGTCAGGGTTAAATAATTATGCAGTGATATTCTGCATTTTGTATATTTTCCCACCTGTCGACTAATCTTATCCCTGTAAAATATGAATTCAAAAGGACAAGTTTTCAACAAAAATCTACATCCATGTTGCACATTCTAGCACAGCTTCAAGCATTGCAATATAAATATTTACATTAGGTTTTCCTTCATTCTCTTCGTACTCAAAAAAGAAACTTAATATTGTGTTTTATAGAGCAATATCAATTGATATTGTAACAATCTGTGGGGTTTCTAACTTTTTGATAAAAAAAAAAAATTAAATATGATTAAACACACTTCTTGGTGCGGGTTATCCAAATATTTGTGTCTGCAGTGGTAATCAAATCTGCAGCAAAAGTAACACAGTCTAGTGGTCATTGAAGAGCCTCAATGGAAAATATTGTGATCTGTTTAGTTCTTTAATCTTTATATTGGCTAAAAATTCTACTCTTTTACCAAATATTATAATCAGAAGGACAAAAAACATTTCATTGGGTATTTGAACTATGATCTTTATGTGATTCTAATACAGATGGTAAATAACTTTAACTATTTTGAAATTAACAGTTTATCTTCCTAAGCCCCAAACCTAAAGGAAGAAAAAGAGCAAGTTGGTGTTGTGCCTTTAAAGCAGGATAAGTTTTCTGACTGTTGACTGAGAAAGTAACACTGGGGTCAGTTTAAGGTAACACATTACCCATCCTCAGTGCTGTCATCTGAAGGCACATCACAATTCTTTGCATCTGATTTGCCAGCAGCAGGCTCACCATGTTGGCACACTGTCATTATTGAGGCTAATGATATTGAATGAGTAAAATCATTTTCAGCTCGGGGGGGCAGTGCCTCTTTGTGTTCTTTGCCTCTGCTTTGTAGTCCGAAGTACATAACGGGCTCTGTGTTTGTGAACTGGTCTTGTATCTGATGTAAACTGAAGGTAATGCAGCTCTAAATGCAGCATGAGGCTCAGAGATTCATTCACTGAGGGTAAAACATGATGTTTTTGGTTTTTATGAATAGGAATGAAAGAGTAGGAAGGGAAGAGTTAAAGACAAAAATGGAGAGTTCAGAGGTTAATGCTTGTGTAGGCACTGTGCCCAAGAGAGAGTGCAGTAGGCTAGGGTGATCTGTGTTCATCTCTATATGTTTCAATCATGCTTCTTGGAGTTTAATTTTTGCAAGCCTTCAACATGTCGATGTGTTTCTCTTCTAATTCTTGAGCACAACACTTTTTCCTCTGCTAGATTCAGTTTGAATTTTTCATTTTGCCTCTTTTGACAGCTGAAGAGGTAAGTGGTTTTAGGACTGTGACCCAGAAG
The DNA here is from genome assembly GCA_016859345.1 of Istiophorus platypterus. Lineage (NCBI taxonomy): Eukaryota > Metazoa > Chordata > Actinopteri > Istiophoriformes > Istiophoridae > Istiophorus > Istiophorus platypterus. The sequence goes on from CM029117.1 coordinate 18,389,926, forward strand.
AATACAGTTACAGCCGTCTTATCCACCCAACAAAACTTTCCAAGATTATCCACACTGCAGAATAGCAGTTTGAAATTCAGATCAGCCTCATTTACATACAGTTCTCTCTGTTTCCTTGAATGGCAGCCCTGAGGCTGAATCAAGACTGTCAGATTACACCTAATGGCAAGGATGCATGTTATGTTGAAAGCCCAGCCACAAGGACCTCACCCACAAGGCCAAAGAAACCATCAAAGTGAATGGTTTGTTGTTTTTTTTTTTTTTCAAGGTCCAGAGGGATTGCAGAAGCTTTAGTGGGCTGCCTCACCAACGACTGAGCCGTTCTGTAATGTGACACCGGGTCTGCATGGCATGACTGGTTAAATCATAAAGCTCGGCTGTGAGAGCCTGCACCTCCTCCAAGGAATGATTAAATGGATTCAGTCAGGACTGAATTAATGATGCACACAAAATGGCTTATGATTATGTAAAATAGTCGTGCACAGGGAACAGAAGAATATCTGTGAGATTGGGTAGGCAATGCAGGTGGAGAGTCAATCCCATAAGATGCCTGCTTTTCAGAGTCCGGTATCAGCTCTTCCCTCAATCGTCCAAACCCAGGGATGGTCTTCAGGGAATGATTCACATTTACTTTGCTTAGGCATAGCAAATGAACTGCTTCAAAGTAATGCTGAGGTAAATAAGTGCAATGCATACGTATCACTTTTCAGTTGGACTGCCATTTTTGTGCTTCGTGCAGACTGAATTTAATAGCTCACCACAAACTGCTGTGGATAGGATTTGTGTTTTCAGATAATTTTTTCTTTCTGTCAGATTATGGTATTGTTTTTTACCGCACTTCATGGCAGCTACAAATTTTTTTGCTGTGTTGCACTCAGTATCATTTACTGCAGTGGCCTTGTAAATCAAAGCTGACTCACCTCCTCCCCCAGTGTAAATCTACAAGTAACTCGCCATAGCCCAGACTGTCAGTAGGATTCCTCACATCTCTGGAGGTCCACTTTTGGTTGTAAAGTTGACAGTGAGTCACAGCCCCAGTAAATAGCTACTGGCAGTATTGTGTAAGCAGATGGCATTTAACTCCCACCAAAGTGTTGTGTGAGATTGTGATGTATCATTATCAATGACTGAGATAAGACACTAGTTAAAAAAGCCCACCCCCTGCATCATATTTGTTTAGTGTACCTTGAAATTAGTGTATGTAACAGAAGGAAGGGGGAACAAAGAGAGATGTGTGAGGAGAGTGTCATAGATTTACAAATGAAACTTGAAACATTTACATATTAATTATCAGAATGTAGGTTTTATTGTGTGACTGATGCTTTCTTAGCTGTGATCGCAGAATGAAAACTGAATTTGTGGTGCGTAACAATTGGATTTTTTTTTTTCTTGTTAAGGAATTTTTATAATAGCTGAGCATTGTTTTTCAAAATTTTTTTCTACACAAATGCAAAAGCATGCATCACCGAGGCTTGGGTGACAAAAGCTGTGGGTGTGAGATTCGGGGCGTCATGAGTGTGGGTGCATGCTGGGACATTCTCCTGCATTCTGAGGGCTCTCTTCATCAGGGAGCTAGCTTTCCTCAGCTTGCACTCCCCCTTGGAATATGAATCATAAATAGATCATGGTAATTGAACAGAACTCACATACAGCAGTACACTTTCACCACTCTGTTGTAAATACTAAGACTCATCCACAGCAAAGATTTCAAGCCACAGTAGCCAAATAGGTACCATCTTAAATGTGCACAGAACATTTGCCATCTGTTTGCTCTGGGCGTGTGGAGGGAAATTGCCAAACAGTGGGATGGTTCATTTATTGATGTAGGCCTGTGTTTCACTGTATGCACTGAGGTTTTGTCTATGTTGGTGTATGAGAGAGAAAGTAAGATGGGGGGTTGTTGTGGAGTGTTTTGCTGCTGTGTTTATAAGCATGTCTGCATGTGAGAGACACACTTATGTTATGTTGAAGGAGAAAATGAAGACAGCTGTTCTTTCTTTGCCTCACTGATAGACTTTAATTAGAACCTGTGTGTGTGTGTGTGTGTGTGTGTGTGTGTGTGTGTGTGTGTGTGAGAGAGAGAGTGTGTGTGTGAGAGAGAGAGTGTGTGTATGTGGTACACCACTCATTTCTCTTGCATGCTATTCTCTTAAATGCTCCAGAAATAGTCTAAATTTATCAATTGTGTTATCCACTGCCAAAGAATTAGTATCTTTGTTGTGGTCGGTCAGTTTATACTGTTTCATACAGTATATGTGCAGGAATTTCATTGGACTTTGTATTTCATCATACTTTCCTTCGAGGGTTACACATGATTGTTGTTGGGCTTAGTATAGCATTGATAAAATACAGAATTAGTCCAAAATTTTTGAATATAAGTGCACAAATGCTTTAAATCAGGTTATTGGAAACTGCTATACTAGACTAATTCTCTGCATGCAAGAGAGGGCTTAGATTTATAAATGAGTGCTGAATCAACAGACATGTTTTGACAGTGACATTTGTATTTAGCTTTTCTTTCTGCATGAGAAGCATTTAAAATGAATGTTGCGTAATGTGTAAGTCAGTGATGGGAAAAAAATTTTAGCACAAATAGAAGGGAGGCTTTTGCTTACTTCAGAAGTAGTAGAGCACAGGCCAGCAGGGAAAATTCCCATTCACCCCACAGCATCATGCTTAGCCATGTGTATTATGAATATTTAACCTTTAAATTTTTTTAGTTAGGCAGATGGACCAGTTTTCTCTGAACTGATAATGTCCAATGCAATCTCCTTTTTATCAGTAAGATTTCTCTCACAGGCTTGTTTGTACAGTTCAGGCTTTCTATGTTAATAACCTTGATTTGCTTATTTGTGATTAGGGCTGCAACAAATTATTATTTTCATTATTGATTAATCTGTTGATTAATTTCTCAATTAATTTTTTGCCCTATAAAATGCCAGAAAACAGTGAAAAATGTCCATCACAATTCCTCAAAGCCCGAGAGAAAATCTACCACCGTTTTTGTCTGAGCAAAAAGCAATAGTCCAAAATCCAAAGATATGATATAGTATCATCGAATACTAAGGAAACCAGAAGAAAATACAATTTAAGAAGCTGTAACCGGGGAATAATGGAATTTTTTTCTCATCACCTGACTCAACAATTATTTTATTTTCAAAATAGTATAATAGTAGTTCTCAATTAACTTTCTCTATTGATTTATTAACTATTTTTTGTAGTTATATTTGTAATTTTGCTTTCAACCTTCCTCCAAAGCTCTAAGTTTGAATTGTCTGTAAAGGAATTTACTTCATTTTTCCATCAAAACATTCAGTCTGTGGGCATTATCAGTGTATACACAGACAGTTGGCTACAGTATTCAGTTTAATAGGACATCGGGATATTTGAATTTTAAGATACAATGTGAAATCCATTGCAAAAATTTGGAATCCCCAACTTATAGAAGATTTTCCATCCCTGTGGGCACTGGCAGATTTATCCCCAGACAGGGGCCTCTGAAAGTGACAGAGTTAGAGGAAAAACAAACGGCCTCAGGAAAACCCTCTGAGCCGGCAATCTGTTTATAAGTAAAAAAAAAATAAACTGCTATTGACAGCTGTCTTAAAGGGCTTCATTGCCAATGGCTCCTTGTTTCTGGCTGCTGTATGCATTTAGTTGTTTTCACACTCAAAATGAAATCCCATTTGACATTGTATTCTCCGGCTGCTGTCACATACAATAATACAAGGAAACCCCAGTATAAATTGTATAACTGAGTGTGTGTTCATTTAATGGTTTCCATGGGTGAGAATAGATTTTGGTACAGAAAAGGTACAGAGGGTATAGGAAAAAAATATTACATCCATAAAATAAGAAATAAACATTAATACTAGTGTAACTGTGGGAAACTGTTTAAATTAGTCATGGCATTTTTTCACCAGTTAAAGAGATATTTTTTGCAGTTAGCTTGAATTCATTGCAACAGTCTAATCTAAATGTGGTGCTTCTGTGTTGTTTTTTGTTTATTTGTTTGTTTGGTTTTGTTTTGTTTAAGTCATGTTTGTTTTTTGTCACAAACCTGCCTTGTTTAGGCTTTGATTAAAGCATACTGTCACTTTAACCCAGTCACACTAAAAGATGATATGGCTTACACTCAAAAGGGATTTCCGAACTGCAAAAATAACTTTCCTTGATTTGTATGAACATTTGCTTACCTTATGCACTGCATAATATACACACTAAAACTGGTTTGGCAACTATAGCCGTATTCAGACCTTTTTATGTTTTTTGTACATAAGTGTGTACATACATGTAATGGCTATTTAAAATTCACACAAGATTAAACATGTTTGGGTGAGATCTCAGGGTCTGAAGTCAGCTAGTTACCTGTAGTGTGTGAGCTTCAAGGTATGGGGAAAGTCTTTGAAAGAGTCTCAGAGAATGTATTACCATATAGTGGATATTCCGTCAGAGTATAGCCCTTTGGTGAGATGTGACTTTAAAGGAATAGGTCAATATTTTGAGAAATATGTTTATTTACTTTCTTGCCGAGAACTAGATGAGAAGATCAATGCCACTCTCATATATGTGCGTTAAGTATAAAGCAAGATCCAGCAGCTTGTTAAGTCTTTATCCATTCACCTCCACTCAAAGCTCTTCCCCACAGTTCCATCTTGGGTTTTATTTGAAACAAGAATTGAGTCCCTTTTTTTTTGAGTTACTCAAAACGTTAATCCAGCTGGCAGCAAGTGAACAGAGGCTCATGGTGAAACGTTAGAGTATGTGGACAACAAAGAGCCCATCCATTCATGATTCAACCAGTGAGGTAAATACCGAGATAAATAGTGGGTGATGTATGATGGTAAAGTTTCAAATTGTACAGAGAAGCAGATAATAATTAAAATTTGATTTAGGGTGAACTGCTCTTTTAATCATGTTAATGTGTGTAAGCAGCTTTTCTTGGCAAAGGGGTTCACCCTGTTCCACCTTTTTTCTTGTCTAGTCAGGACAATTTTAATCCAATATCTTATATTCTCCTCTTTCGCTTCATCCCTCCCCCCATGGATGTTACATAAACCTGAATGGAGCTTGAAAACCACCTGCAGCCAACATGAGCTAGTGGATTTTTGGTGTGTGTGTTTTCTCAAGTTAAAGCCATGGGTGAAGTAGTATTAATAGTTCAGCTCAGTGAACATATCTCGCAACGCATTTCTGTTTAAAGCTCAGTGACCTTGTTTTCTCATTCCTCACCATCTCCTGTCTGCTGACTTCACCCTGACTTTAAGCCCTCTCTCAGACTCAGTCCTCATACACCTTTCTTCTGTTCCTTCATGAACTTATACTAAACTGGTACATGCATTTTCAGTATTGAAATGATAATTGGGGCGGAATTGTTAAGGGCCAACCCCCCCCAAATCCCTTCAACCATAGTTTAAAACACACAGTTAAAGCAGATTTGACATGAGCATTTGGTTGATGCCCTGTATAAACGATGATTTACAGGATGCAACAGTAGACTGAACTCATCACTAACTCACATTGCTCAAGAACTGTAGTTTTTGCTGAGGGAGTGGGTTTGATCTTGGATACATATCCTGAGACAACAGGCACAGATATTAGAACAAGTGGATCATCATCAGATTTGGATCACATATGGCATAATAATGGATTACAATTTAGTAGCCATTTTAGTAATTTTAGGACTTCCCAGCATATTATAGATATGTGAGCAACTTATGTGTATTAAATTGTATGTAGGCTAAAATTAATTTGCTGTAGCCAATCAGATGGCCCTGTATTGATAAATTGACTTTCATTTGACTTGCGGTACTGTTTTTTACTTGATATCATCAAAGGAAAATTAAGATGTATATTTTTCCCCCATGAAATTGGCCCTTTCATTTTCATAATAGTAGCTGATATGAACAAATTTATGAAACATATTAAATCACATGGTAAAAAGACAAAATGTCCTTCTAGTACATCAGAATTATAGAATGTATAGCTAATATGGCATTGTCAGGAATGATTTTCACTGGCTAAAGGGCTGTGCGTTCTGCTCATTACCTCACAACAATCTAGAATGTGCTTTAACCTTTCTTTAGCTAGTAAAGCGTGCTATTGTTTCTTTCGGGCAATTTTAGAATTGTATTGATTGGTCTGAAGGGGTCACCACAGTGTTTATTTAGAGGTAATTGATTGGCCCACCAGAGGACGGTGTCATTCATGGGTAATTACACATTGATAGGTAGAATACATTTGGCTGCATTTGCAGTTATACTTATTCTACTTTATTGCTTATCTGGAAGCTACAAGGTTAAGGTGTGTCAAAACACTTTTCAGCAGCTCTCACCTTTATCTTAAAGCTCTGTATATATATATCAGTGTCTATAGGAACACATTGCACAGTTTGCTTTTGACATTTTTTTAACTACAAGAGTAACCAGCTGGTTTTGTGTTTGTTATTCGGTTTTGATACTTCAATTCTCTTGTGTGCAGTGTAGTCTATAGGTGCCATGTATCAAAAAGCATCTATTAATGCTTTCTATCTACATTTCCTTTCTGTCTTTGTATGTTTGTTTGTGTTTGTATGAGCAGGAAATTGTATTTCACCGTTCAGAATATCATTTTCCACCAAAAGGTTTAGGGAATTATGCAAATAAAATTTGGATGCCATAGTAACAAGGTGATTCATGCAGTTGGCAGTGTTTAAATATCATTAACAAAAGAATATAGATGTACAATGTCTCAGCCCACAGTAGGCATAGCGGTAGCTGAGCATTGGTTAACAATGTTATGTAAAATAATGTTTTAGTTTTTTCATTTTTATCTGTTCATACTTTCTATGGTTGTGTTGATTGTTCTCTCTTCTGTTTCATAGTTTTCTTCAGGGGGCTGCAATCCAATAATCAATAATCCAATATTTAGAATTAAATGACTGAAAAAACTCTTCTGGGGACATCTGGTTTTCCCTTTGTTATACTGACCTTGATGGAAAGAAAAGATATTGCTGCTCCAGTCTTTTCCAGATTTCCTCTTTTTTCAATGCCTGCCAAAGTCAGCAGCCGAGCTGAATGATGGACTTAAACATGCAGAAATCAATGTGCTAAACTAAAGTGTAATGCAATTTGTGTGTAAATGGGCCCCAGATAGATCTCCAAGCCTTCTTTAATCAAGTAAACCAACATACCAAAATGAAAACCCTTGCAGTCCCCTCGGGCTTTACATAAATTGGATCAGAAGCGTGATGTTAACAGAAACCTCAATGAAAGGTTACCTAGTATTTGGAAGTAAACAAGCATACTGGACATGTGCTCTGGTCACTACATGCTCCGGATCCCATCTGGCTTTGTCCCTGCGGCTGCAGTGGTGTTGCTGTCCTGTGCTGTACCTGTCTCCTTCATTATTGAAGAGGGTGCAAGAGAGATGACTTTTCTGCTTTATATCGCTGTGGCTCAGCGGGAACCTGACGCCTGCCTACTTTGAGGGCCTGGCAGAGGGTCATTGCAGGAACACAATGCAGTATTCAAGGCTAGTCTAGTAAAACACTAAATACAACAATGTGCTGACAAAGGGACATCTTTACAATGAGAACAACAGCAAGGACAGAGCTGTATATTCTGATATGCTTTTTACTTAGTTTTAGGTTTGGGGAAGTGCTTATATACACTGGTACTGCATGTGCAGTATTCATGGTTAGACCCTGCTTATGCAACACTTATAATGTAAGCTTTGCTTTATAATAAGCCATAACACAAACTGATGAAAATGGTGCAACCCTAGAAGCATGTTTTGACTGTCGCTTCTAGTTTATCTAATTAGACAGGTTTACTATGCATATCTTGGCTGCACAACATGCTTGTGCCCAGTATAATAACACATTAAGCAACATGAATTCATTTAATCACATTATGTGTTTAAATCTGGAACAGTGAAAGGCTTGGAACACACTCTATGCTATGTTTTAGAGACAAACTCTACAGTGTTTAAAACCTATTTAAAGGACAATGCAGTCAAGCATAATTTTGAGTGAAGATCTTTTGCACTACCATTTCAGAAAAATAAAAAACAAAAACCATCGCAGTCCATAATTTAAAAAATGCTCTCATTAACATGCTCCACTGACAATTTTGGTTAGTAAGCTGCTTTTGGTTTTGGTTATCTCTGTTTGTGACGCCGAGCAGCAGCCCCCCGAGGGGGTATTTTACTCATGCAATTAAGAGGCAGTTAATTGTCGATCAGCCTCAGTGGTTTGCCAGAGGGGACTTGAGTTAACCTTGTCACCACATTGCAACGTAAGGGCACGTGGTCCCTTTAGATGCTCTTGTCCCTCTATCTTCTCCCTCGTGACTGACTCTTGGATTCAAATTGTAACACGATTACAGACCTCACTGACCATATCAGATCTTTTTAATGAGGCTCTTTGTAGAAAATAAGTTGGACACAAATTCTTTACTGGCAAAATACACAGAGTGGATATGTTTTCATCATTTTTCAGTATCAGTCAATCTCACTGAGAATTCAGATGGCTCAGAAAACGTTTGATTTTTGCTGTGGTAATTCTATCTTTAGTTTAAAAACAAACAAAAAATGAAAGTAAAGACTCTGATAATCCATGGTGGTTTGGTAGAGTAAGAGTGGAACTAAGGATGTTGGATCATATAGTCAACATTTAACTGGATTGACTCTCTAAAATTGAAAGAATATGGAGATCCATAAAAAAGAAACTTAAAGCATTTGAAGAGCTTGTTTTTTTTATTCCACTACAACACAAATGTAGCCTACTTAGAGAGGATATGATATGGATTTCCATATTTATATTAAACAGTTTAGTCAGTGTTTTTGGACTTGGTGTTAAGACCACAACGAAAGAACTGTTTTTGTTAGTCATTGCAGCTATTCAGCAGTCTTATCGTTGCTTCACAAAAAACCCACACACACACATACAGTCCCACTCACAAATGCAGTCACAAGCGCAGTCATTTAACACAAACATTGGCACACATGCACACACACAACACACCTAACCCGTGTCTCTCCCTCTACTCCTTTTCATTCCAACTGCATTTCTATATAGGCAGTCATATAAAAATATATTAGATATCCTCCCACATGCTCAATTTGACTCTTGCTCATGTTACATCATCTCTGATGCCACATTTCTTTTATCTTTTTACACAACCAATATATCTCTCAAAGGAGGTTGACCAGAAGTGGCACATTTCATTTGTATGCTTTATCATTTCTTAGATCAGAGATATCTGAAGAAATAGAACTATTAAGGTCTCAAGGTTTTCATTGATCTGAAGATACACTGAAAAGATGCTCCTGGGGAAATTTTTTTTTTTTAACAGATTAGTAACATCAGTGATTATAACAAATCTGTTATGATATTGCCTTTTAACCAGGGACCATAGAAGTTTCAGAAGACTTAAAAAGCTTGCACAAAAGAATCAAAGACCTATCCAAAGCTGTGATTGTCAGCAGAGGGCTCTGTCTGGTCTTTGATAGGCTCAGAGACGCCAGCTTTAGGAGAAAGTTGTTGTGAGTTGTCAAACCTCCGCATAGCTGTAGGGGATTTTCGTCAGATGGCGGCTGAGAGATTGGGGTGTGTTGTGAGAAATTTCCGTGGATCTCATGGTGGGCCTGTCTAAGTCCCACTTCCTCCCTTCTACTTTCCCCTGACATTTCTCTGCACACACATACAGTATATACACATACACGCTCTCATTGTCAGCACATGTGTTACTGTCCTTCCTTACCCATCCACTCGACATGTGTCAGTGCCTCAGTACATGCAGGCTGGCTTCAAATCCACACAAAGTGCTGTTCTTCTCATCTTCCATGACTGTAAGCTTCCACTTCAATAAGAATCTTAACAACAAACATTACTTACATTAATGGAAAATACAAAATGGTGATAGTTGTTTTTTTGATATATAAATCAATCAACAAGAATTGAAAATGAGGCTTAAAGTCTTTTGCTAATGGTCACTGCTGGACACTGCCAGAGTGCAAAATATCACAAATTAATGCCTCCTCAGTGCTGCATTAATGTCAATGTAATTCTCTCTGTTTTGACAGAAACCTTGGGAAGTCAGGCCTGCGGGTGTCCTGCCTTGGATTAGGTAAGAGTCTCTTCGATTATGAGGCATATTGGGAAGTTTTCTGCTCCCCAAAGACTTTGTATAACAGATTTGTGGGGTGAACTGAAAATCCCATGGTCCTTGTATCTTCAGATAAGGAGAAAAGGGTGTTACTACAGAGTGAGAGGGGGAAAGGTCATAAGCGAGATCCAGTAACTCTGCAGGTGTTATATAAAAGCATAATCTTATTTCTTATATATTATATGCAGTTACACTTGTGCAGTACATATTATATCACCGCTTACTTGTTCATCTGTGTGCAAATGTGTGTTTGTGTACTTAAACACTGACATCCACCTCCCTGTCATCCTCTTTAGGAACATGGGTGACGTTCGGTGGACAGATAACGGATGAGGTGAGAGCAGATGGAGTTTGTCATATTCCAGCAGTCAGGGGTTTGGAATGGAAACCCACCATATGATCTGGCATATACTGGATTCCTCAAGAAGCCTATTTTTACTTTTAGTGACACATATACTGCAAGAGAGTCAACAGCCAGAGAATAAACACATGTTAAAGGAAGGCAAAGCTGTAACACCCTTCTTTAGTCTCGTGAATTGATTTTAATAATTGAAGCGCTCTAACACCTCACATCAGTGATATCTCACCCCATCATTTCCCCTCTCTGTTCCTTCTCCCCTGCTCTCTCAACAGATGGCAGAACAGCTGATGACTCTGGCTTATGAAAATGGCATCAATCTGTTTGACACAGCGGAGGTCTACGCTGCTGGGAAGTGAGTTTATCCTGTGCCACAGTTCACTCATCAGTGAGCAAAAACACCAAATATTATGAAGCTGCTGACTTGTGATTGATTATAAAGCCACCAGGTAGAGGTTATTGGAAAAATTACCTCGAATTAATACATTAATCAAACATAAATGGCATGCCTCCATCATGTTTAGATTCATTCGAGGGCTCACTAGTGCTTTTTAAGTTATGCCATATTGCAACGTCTTCCTCTGCAGGGGTTAGTAGAAAACATATAGCACCAACACCTAATATTTGCATAAAGATATAGGACAGAAATGCACGTTAATTCCTGTTCTCTTTTTTGGACATTTGTTTAAAATTGGCTCTATATTTGGTTGGAAACTTGAATAGTGTCAACAGTTTTCATGAGGATTATTCTGTTGGCAAAAAGCAGTTGCAATGAACTGTTAATAGGCAGGAAAGATTAATGTCACTCTCCTTGAACATAGACCTGAAATTAGGGCTGTCTTGTTGTATGAGGGTTCAGATATTCTTAGTCTTGGACTAAATTTACAGTCCGGCTAGTGATGATATTTTTAACCTCAGAAAGCAGCCCTGCGTTGCCCTATTGCTGTATGTAGTGATGGTTTAAATTCCAGCGTGGATTAATCTGGCTTTGTAGTAACTTGGGTGCTTTGAAATAATCTAAGGGATTATCCTTTGCAAACAGTATCTCTGATTAACAGCGCCAAGTCCTTTTTTAATCCTCACAAGAATATTCTGGTTTTACCAATAGATTTGGGGATATGTAATAGAGTGCTAGTGTCTCACAAAAAAAAAAAAATCAAAAGGAAATAAAAAGATGAGAAACATGCAGTAGGTCTCTGTGGTTTTCAAAACCTCTGCAGCTGTTGTCTGCCTAATGTCATCACTACACGCTCTATCAGTCGGCTATCAGACCGCACAACATTGCCTGGTTTAAGGATGCAGCTAGAAAAAAAAGGGGTACAAAGTTGATCTTTGTCCCAGAAATATTACCAACTCTGACTTCAATCATTGTTCTGCCATTAAACAAACCACAATTCAGCAGCACACATGAATCTGTCTGGCACATGCAGATGTTTGTGACAGCATGTCAGCCAGCTCAGTATGTGTTTCACAGGTGTTAATCCTAACAGCTTCCAGCACAAAGCAGCACTGAGGAGCTTATATCACACTCACGTGCACACACACACACACATAAATGCATACATACACACACACACACACACACACACACACACACACACACACACACACACAATAGTAGAGCAAATCATACACTCGGCACGTCAGAATGGAAAAAGCTTTCATGTGAAGTCCTTGGTCCTGGCTTATCGTCATTCCTTTGTCAGTCAGACTCAGAGAACTTGAAGGGTGTAGGTAGCTGTACATTTATGTTGATTCTGTGTTGCGATCATGGACAGAAACCAGGTTTGTAAGATGTACTCATACTCCTCGCCCTGCTTATGCTCAGCACTTGGCATTTTCTGGATTGGTTTGTTTGGCATGTTTGTACTGGCTTAGCCCTACAAATGTGTTTGTGATTCTTAACTGGCGTATCCATCCCAAAATGAAGGCTACTGTTTCTTAGATATATAAATAAATATGTGTAATTGCGCGAATAAAAATGTTCTTCTTATCCCATGTAGCTGCTGTTATTAGTAAACACGTAAGGCTTCAAAGCATTTAAAAGTATGCAAGTAATTAGCAGAAAAGAAATTCCATCTTCATGGAATTTTTCTTAAAGGCTTAGACATTTTGCTCTAGATGCATAGTAAATGCAAACATTGTGTAAGTACAGTGACAAATTGCAGTATAATTACAAAGAAATTGGAAAGGAATTAAAACATAATAAATCCATGAATAATGCCGCATTATACCATTGCTTGGTCTGTAAGTCGGCTCGACTCTGGAATTAATGGAGAGAGATGAAGAAAGTTGACCTCTTCAAAGCACACTGTACCTTATAGTTTGGGCTCATTTCAGGAGAGCAAACACACAGACCATTGTGTGGGTATTTGCATGACTAATACACACTGTATAATGCACAAAAACACACACACACTATTACTTTCAGGGGAGTCCTTGAGCGCTCTTCATTTGAAAAGTGTGGGTCCAGCTGTCAGGGTCTGAAACAGCCAGTAGTATTGCAATACGTACTGTACTCATGCTGCTCTTTGGATCAGTAGACTGTAACAGGCGCATACACAGGAGCATGGTCTGAAATTAACACCTGCTAAGAGCCAAATGTGGGTAGATTTGTTGTTTGGTGAGTAAATCTCAGAGGACCATTCGCCACACTGGCAGGTAAATGTTTATACCAAAATAGTTATAAAACACTGTCCTGATTGCCCCCCCGTCGTTTTGTTTTACGGGCACTCTGCTTTTGTGCTCTGCTTGTGTCGCAGTTTGACATGCACGTATTCCGTGAAGTCCCGCCCCTACTTTCCCCTCGCAGACTGCAGGTAACCTTGGTAACGTTTCTGAGGTAACTCACCTGCTGCCGGTCTACTAGTAGCTGACAGAGTGAGAGGGAGAGAGAGATACAAAAAGAGAGCAAGAGAGAGAGTGGTGAGCACATTTCAATAGTATATTGTAGTAGTCCATATTATAGATAAGTGTTCAAAAACCTTTCTGGTGCCAACATGCCAATCATTGCTGTTTATTCTGACTTTGAGGAGAGATATTAGCTAAATAGATAAATAATGTTAACCTAGCTAGCTAGCAAGATACTGGTAGATATATATATAGATATACATAAATTAAAAAGCAATGTGGTGATATTTATATATGGCAACTAAATATATTGGCCGTTAAAAAAATATGCCTTGCTGGTGGACATTTTCATTAACTAGCCACTTTAGCCGTTGAGTCAAAAAGTTAATTTCAGACCCTGCATTTGAGTATATCATCCTATCTTTGCACTTTGCTCTTCTGTAGTTGATATTTGAGGAACACAGTGTATGTCAATCAGAATTCACCACCTCAGCTTTACAATATTGTTAATGTTATTGTTATAATACTTATCTCTGAATCTGACCAAAAGAAAACACAGAAACTGAAAACTGGATCAGTTAGAGCAGCTGGCTTTATTCACTGTCGCACCCATGAATGAAATTAGTCCAAACCAAATCTTAGCACTTGCTGGCTTTTACCTCCCAGAATTGCTCACATAAAATTTATGGGAAACTGTGTTCCAAGAAGATGTCTCATTATTTATTAGAGTGAGAGGACTGACAGATTTCTCCCTAGCCCTAATGAGCCCCATGTTGAAAGTAATGCCACTCATTTTCTACCCCTGTGGCTGAGTGGCATAGTGGTGGCTCCACAATACAGCTGGGCCAAGGCCCTGCTGACTTTGAACTGGCTGCTAGTACACACTCACCTGTCCTAAACAAGTGTGCTTTCCAGTGAAGGCTGACCTATGTATATAACTGTAAAGGAAATGTGCTGAGTTGGACTGTTTTTCTTTTTAATTTAGGGCTTGAAATGAGACAGTCTGTGTAAACACTCTTATCATTCGCTCTTGTCTGTTTCACAGGGCAGAGGTGGTGCTTGGAAACATCATAAAGAAGAAAGGATGGAGGTATGAGGCACACTTTAATTGAGTTTGCTGTTTTTTTTAATTTCCGTTCCAGCCAGCCTCCATAATCTTGTACCATCTCCTTTCTTGCACATATTGGGAGGCTGTGTGTTGTGAACTGGAACGCTAAGGTAGGGAGATGAAAGATTAATGCTGGCCACTGTGCCATGCCCACACTCCTGTGTCCCTCCTCAACGACACTGAATAATGGATAAACATCTAGTGCATTGTCCTCTACTTTATCTGTTCTGGATTGGCATTTGTATAGCTTGCCAGGTTTTACGCCTACAACACTCATTCATTGGCGCTGGCTGAGTTCTGGCACAGTCACACTTATTGGGGAATGGATGTGGGTGAGTGTGACATTGAAGGAATAAGGTAGAAATGCATGATTACCCAGAGGATGTGTCCAAGCTTTTCATACCTTTTAAAATAATATAACCATCTCCAACACAAGGCATTTTTGCTATAAGTCTATATGGCAGATGTTTTAACAGATGTGCTTTCATTTTCCAATTTCAGACGTTCAAGTCTGGTGATAACAACAAAGATCTTCTGGGGCGGAAAGTAAGTTTCATCTGGTTGCTTTCAAATAAGAAGCGTCCCTGCTTTGTATTTTTTCTAGACTTACTTGATGTTCCTGGTAATGGCATCATGTGTCATCCAAACTGATCTCTTGTCAGGTACTTTCAATAAAGCTGAAACATTTATTAGATCATATTTCACAAAGGACATATGATATCATATTATCCTGGAGGTGCAGGTTGTGTTATATTTCAAATAATTGTACACAACCCAAGGTCTGTTTTTTGTTTTATTCAGAGCGGAGACTGAAAGAGGTTTATCCCGAAAACACATTATAGAAGGTAAGTAGCAGAACTGCAGATTATTGGATTTAACGCTGACACTGCAACAACAAAATACTTCCCTAATTAGTTGCTTTGGCTCAAGGGAATTAAGGCGACATTTTAACGATTAGCAAACTCTTGGGTTTATTGGAGTTGCCAAGAAAACCTTTTGATAAATTTAATCCTGTAAAAATAAACAATGTAAAAAAATGTTTTTAAAAAAACGTTTGCACTAATTATTTGGTTTTATATAGTGTAGTATCGGATGTTTATGAAGAACTTAATAATTTAGCACAACAAAAATCCACCAATACTTACTAACTGTGGTGCTTGTTTCTAGGTTTAAAAGCTTCTTTAGAAAGACTGCAGTTAGACTATGTGGATGTGGTTTTTGCAAACAGACCGGACCCTAATACACCAATGGAAGGTAATACCTCTATTGTTTTGTATTATATCCTTTATTGCTTTTAATATTCCACCTATCCTCCGTTACCACATTTTTCTTATGTTTTTTCTTACTACACATAACAGTTGCATCTCTTTTCTGTCTCTATGACTACTGCAATGTGAAGACTCTGATAAATAAACCTCTTTTTACAGTAAAATCTATTTTTAAATGCTGTATGTTGTCCTGGTGTTTCCACCTCCACAGTCAAAATGAGGATAGATACTGATGCTGGAGACCTTTAAATGGCAGAGTGCTAACTGTGTGTGGGCTACACTGGTCACATAGTATTCATCTGCTCCCATGTCAGAGTTTCTCTTGGAGTTAGAGTTTGGTCACAGGTCATCTTCTTGCCTTCAGTTTGATGCCTCACTGGCTTTGGCTCTTTCACAATAGTAGCAGGTGTTGTTTGATGTAAAAGTCGAGGTGATTCTTGTGTCCATCTGCCCTTTTAAAGATTGGACACAGTTAACATGGGCCGTTCTGACTCTGTATCTACAAATCTACCCTGGTTAAAGCATCTGATTCATTTTATTCCTACAATAGCTAAAGGGCAGTACACAGTGAAAGGAAGTAATCTGCTATTCTATCAGTTTAGACAAAACCCTTTTAAGCCAAGTACCCACTAGATGATGGGAGGGCTGGGTGGATGGAGCATTACTTGAAGCTGAAAAACCCCTGTTTTCCTGATCTCGTGATCTTGACTGGGACACCCTGATCTTTATCTAACATTTTTTATATTTTGTTCAACAGCTGAACAAAACAAATTGTCAATTTGACCAAAGAAAAGATGGAAATTACAGTGGAATAATGTGAGATTTAATTTGCCGTCACATTGGATCAGATATGGCTGTGAGAAGAAATTACCTATCTGATATGTTCAAATAAAATATTTTGATGTGTTTATAGAATAATATGAGATTAATCTGTGTATAACAGTCAGTCAAGCCTTGGCAGCACATTATTGAAAGAACAAAAACAAACAAAAATTCATCATCATCATTTTCCACTTTGTAGAACCAAACATTTTTTTTAACCCCTTTTGCTTACAATACAGAAACTGTAGTCCAGTTTATCAACGTACTGAAGAAGCTTCTTTATAATTAAAGATTTGAACTGATGCAAATGTGCTGTGCCTATCTTCTCTGATTTATTTCATTGGCCTCTTTTTTGTAGCATGTTGCAGATCAAAAAAGACAGATTCTTGGGGATTTTTACGTTAATGTCATTCAAGTGTGCCTCCTTATGAATAGATGTCGTCCACAAAATGAATCACTCACCCTTCTCATTCACATAATCAGCTTTTTCACTTCTTTGCTGAATGGCCCTGGCCATTTGGATTGCAAATGATAACTAATACATATTTTATAAGACTAAAGAAAAGCAACTCAAATACACATACATTAGATTCTGAGGACATTGTCTACTCTACAGAGAGAGATATAAGAAACAAATGGTAGAAATAAGACTTTTTGTAAACTCAACAGGATTACACCAGTATTAAAGCTGTTTTTAATGTTTTTGTGTATTTTTACTTGCAGAAACAGTTCGAGCAATGACTCATGTGATAAATCAAGGCATGGCCATGTACTGGGGAACATCCCGCTGGAGCCCAATGGAGATAATGGTTAGACTTTGTGTATCTGTGTAGACGACTGTCCAAAGTGAGGCAGAGTGCTTTGCTTTATCTTACCTGTTCCTGTTTAATGCTGAACTGTCCTGTATATGGGCCTAATCTTGATTCTTACATGTTTCCCTGTAGGAAGCGTACTCTGTGGCACGACAGTTCAACCAAATTCCTCCTATATGTGAACAGGCTGAGTACCACATGTTCCAAAGAGAGAAGGTAGAGGTGCAGCTACCTGAGCTCTTCCATAAGATAGGTGAGCTGTCATGGATTTGTGGCTTTACATGGATTATTAGTTGAGGTCTTCTGGTACAGTAGGGATAGGGAATTTAAGTTACTGCAATGTAATAGTGGAAACAAATTCTGTACAAACAATACTGAGATTTAAATATAAATCTCAACAGAAAATATTTCACAAAAACTGACAAACCTGGGAACATAAATGCTTTTTTTTGTCACAGGGTCCATCATTATAATACGTTACTCAAATCATTTAGCTTGACAGCAGGAGTTTTAAACTAACACATCACAAATATATAAAAACCCCTGAGTTCCTTTTTTCAAGCTGTGAATTCTCAGTGGCTGTGACACTGTGTCACAATCCTTCTAAAACTAGCGCGAATGAGCTGATCCAGACGTCATTAAGTTTCAAAACTTGTATAAATTGTCACCCAGTTAGCAGTCTGAGGCTTGACTGGCAGATGAGAGAAGATGAGTCCTTTCTGACATTGCAGATTCTCTTTAGCCAACTGATCTACGTAATCCCCAAAGTCAACAAAAACAGTACCATTTTAAAATCCAGTTTGAAAGGAAGAATAAGACCAAATGGATTAAAAGTCGTACAGCGGGAGTATAATGTTACTAATATCCTTTTTCTCCTGAAGACCAAATAAGAGATTATAATCCTTTGAGAAAGTCAGATATTGTTGTTCAGGGATTTTGATGATCATGTTTGTGTTCTTAGGTGTTGGGGCCATGACTTGGTCGCCACTGGCCTGTGGGATTATCTCAGGGAAATACGATGGCAGGGTGCCTCCCTATTCTCGGGCCTCTCTGAAGGTAGACCAAACCTCGCCGGCTGTTTTCTGTCTTTAATCCCACTTTGATCATCTGTGCTGGTGCCACTGTTATGTTTTTCCCTACTGGTTGCTGGTTCTTCATTTGTTTATTGTGCATTTGTGTCTTTCAGGTTCTGTAACTCTGTGCACATCACATATATCTGTGTGTTTTCAGTGCCATGTTGATGCCATACACTGTGTACCTCTTCACAAGCAGTGCTGTTCGAAAATGTTTGCCAGCTGGTGTCATCTTAACGCACATGAGCAAACACACATGTGCACAACAATGCATTCACACAGAACAATAACAATTGCAGCATGTGTGCACACTAACAAATTGTCTGTTTTTAATTTGACAGTACAGATACCAACACTTTTTTAAACTGGAACTAAATAGTTAAATTGAATCATGCAATGTAGTATGTTATTCCAGACAGCTCATATGTAACCTAGAGTATTTTTTTGTTTTGCTCTAAGCTTAAGAGAACAAAATAGACAAGTTAACTGTACATTAATGAGGAGGAGAAGCACTTTTCCTGGTTTAATTCAGGGAGCACTCAGAAACCGAGTTGAGTATTTCTCTTTAAATTGTCAGAAGTTTTTGGGAAATATGCAGTAACATACAGTGGTTTGATCTGCAACCGCACACTTCGCATTATATCAGATTACTTTTATTCTGTTGAAAAACAAGATTTGGGCATTTCTCATTATGACTTTCAACATAAAATTAACTTTACCCAGGAGTTAAAACCTGACTTAACGCAATGGTCTGTCCCTGTGGTGGAATAGCATGTTGTGTATCTGTGGATTGTGTGTCAGTGACTGTTGATTAGACCTCTATTGGTTCATGAAACTAGCTTTCCATTTTGGTGTTGTGCAGTATCTTCAACAGTTTGTGTGGAATGTGCTGCTTCCTGTATGGTTCAGTGTTGCCTGTGGATGTTTGTGGTATATTGGCTTGATAACTCAGTGATTATTCTTACTTGGGTTAATGTGCTAATAATAGTAATATTGTACAGTATAATTCCTGACCTTTGATTCTATTTATATAAAAATGACCTTTTGACTCAGCTGGGCACAAACAGTAATGGTAAAGTAAGGGTTTCTTTAAACACAGAATTTTCTAATGTCTGTACCCTCCTTTTACTAATTTCATGAACTGAATATTAAGTATTTCGGTAAGCGTAGCTGGAGATGTGTTTCCCTGGCTGAGGTGTAGACAGCAGGAGACAGAGTCACGTGTTTAAAAACAGGCCCTGGTGACACAGGCGCTGCAGCGCAGCCGTGTGAGCAGGGCTGTGTTTTTGAGCAGGTGTGCTGTGTTTTCGACAGGGTTACCAGTGGTTGAAGGACAAGATCTTGAGCGAGGAGGGCCGGCGTCAGCAGGCGAAGTTGAAAGAGCTGCAGGCAATCGCGGAGCGGCTGGGCTGCACTCTGCCCCAACTCGCCATCGGTACGCAGATACACTCTGCCGCTCTCTCTCTTTCTGTCTGTCTGTCCGTCCCTCTGCCTCGGACCAGTCGAGGTCAGCACCGCTCACTAGTCTGGTTCTACTGTTGGTGTGTTGTGGTGTCCTGTATGTGTCTGTGCTGTAACTATTGTAGTTTTTAATTAGACATTAAAAAAGACACAAGGAAACTGAAAAAATAGGAAATAACAGTGTATGTTGAAGGAACATAAACTTACCTTAAACCTTACTCATCGTCTCTCTGCAGCCAATAGGATAAACATCATAGATAGAGTATACAATGTATCCTCCAAAGAAGGATCTGGTGCAGTAACTTGAATACATTAAGACAGTGTTTTTGTAAATATCATCATATGGAATGCAAATATGTTTACAGTATGTGTTTGTCTGTGGTTTTCCAGGTGTTAACATGTATTTAACAGTGTCCAGTGTCAGCATTAAAATGGCATCCCAGACATAAATTAGAAGTGGCCGATATCGATTCACTGCCGGGAAGGAAAGTGACAATGTGCAAACCCCAAAGAAGCACAGTCCTTCGAGGGCTGTTAAAGTGTCAGGCTTGAGGGATGCAGCGAGTAAATCTGGGACTCAATCTCCTATCTCAGCGCAGATCAGAGCATATTTTCACTCTTGCAGTAACGCAGGGTTATAGATTAGGTTTCACGGCCCATTAGTGGAGACCCTCATCTCTCCCAATTACCATAAATCCTTCTAGCACTACTAAAGGCAACATAAGAGATTTATTTCGACTATGTAGTCCTCTATGCTACATTGTGGCACTACTGTATTGAATATAATCTATATAACAATGACAGACTCCTTCCTGCCTTCGGCTTGATACCGAGGCCCAGTGCTGCCGGAGCAAGTGGTAAATTCAGGATTCAGACTGTGGTTGTGAGTGGGCGAGCAGAGTTAATAGATGCTGTGAGTATATCCGTGTCCTGAGGGAAGGTCTACTCTTCCGTCATTTTAGTGGAAGACCTTCAGCTGTTTTTTCTTTGGGTTTTTTTGTTTGTTTTTTTTTTTGGTCATTTTGGGGGGGGGTATTCTCATATTAGTGGAGGATTAATGTAGTCATAATCCCACTATCTTTACAGCAAAATGCTCCATCCCTATATGCTGTAATCTGTTTCAAGCATGCAGTTGTATTGCATAATATAGCTTACATTTATAATAGTACACCAAGCAGAAATGGGTTTTTTGTTGATTTCTTCAGAGGACTCACCAAAAAAGCACATTTCCTTCATATTATTAGCAGAGTGCCCTCCTATTGGGATGTAACTA
The DNA here is from genome assembly GCA_016859345.1 of Istiophorus platypterus. NCBI lineage: Eukaryota > Metazoa > Chordata > Actinopteri > Istiophoriformes > Istiophoridae > Istiophorus > Istiophorus platypterus. The sequence continues at coordinate 18,411,099 of CM029117.1, forward strand.
AGTACATTTACTTGAGTAATTTGAGTAGATAAGTTATGAATTATTTTGAGGTAGTTGAGTATTTCCTTCTTATACTACTTAACTATATTTTAGAGGGACATATTGTACCTTTTATTACACTACATTGATCCTAAAGATGGTTACTTTGTAATTAAGGTACTTGTTGTATTAAGTACATTTTGCAAAAATACATTTGTACTTGTGTTGAGTATTTCCATGTTGTCGTAGTGCTAGTTGTGCTTAGATGAATTATCCCAGAATTTCTTCTGCCCCAGGAGGGTTTTAGTGTGAAGGTTTTATGGCAGACAATTTGGGACAGAATTTGTTGCCGTAACTTTTCATGTTTTATCAAAATTTTGTAGTGGCAAAAGGCAATCTCATTTAGTGTGTTAATGGAAAATTAAATGGTCCAATAGATGTTGTGCAATATGTGTGAATTAGGGATGTTGTGAGCGTGTTTGTGTCTTTAGCCATGGTGGGGTTGTCAATGGTGTTTACTGGTTTCCTGCAGCGTGGTGCCTACGGAACGAGGGGGTGAGCTCTGTCCTTTTAGGGGCGTCCAACACCGACCAGCTGATGGAGAACATAGGAGCGATACAGGTGAGGCTACAGAATGAGTATGTTTTGCTGTGTGTGCGTGTGTGTACTGTGTCTGTTGCTCTGCGGAGCAAATCAGTGGCTTAATCTGTGAAAATGTGACCTGACCTGTTTCATCAGGCCCTTATTCGTGCCTTACAGTCCGTAACAGCAGCCTCTTCTCCTGGGTACAGCTCCGCCTCTTGGGCAGTTTGCTCCTGCACACTTGGGTGCTTTGCTGTACCGAGTTAATAAGGTCAGCAGAGTATCAGTTGCCAGGGGGATTGGAGGCAAGTTTATAGCCACTTCTTCCTCTCCTGATAAGATGCACTCTTTTAATGGGGTTTTCAGGGCCGTGGGGGGGTTTAAGTTATCTCTTCACATTATGTCTAGCCTGCAGTAAAGAGCATTGCAATGCTCTTCCTTTCTGATGCTCCGTGTATGCTTGCGTGTGTGTAGACAGATTAGTATACTAGGTGTGTGCATGCTATACATTTCCTCTCCCTTAGCTCATTTGATATTTCGCTTTTGAAATGTTATGCTCACATTTCCGCAGGGCTCTGCAGTTTTCCTTTTACTGGGAATTTTATATCACAGACTCTCAAATAGAAACAGTCCCTCATCTGAAAAACAAAAAATAAAAAAAAAAACAGACAAGATATTCCTATGTTCCAAATTTAGTACCCTATTTGTTTCTTGTCTTTGGCGTTGGAAGAGAAAATTAGAGAACAAGTTATCTTGGATTTTTTTTTTTGTACATGAGAGTATTTTGCATTTAATTGCATCATTGTAAATTTTCAATTTTTGTCTATTTTAAACATTTTTCTGGACTCCTGTAAAGGAATGTTTACAATTTTAAAGGAATACATTGACATGTTTGGTTTGAGATTTCTTTTGTGTCAAATATGTTTACATATATATAACAACCTCGTGGAAAAAAATAAGTAATTAGAAGCAATAGGAATTTACTAGGGGAATGATAATACCACAAACAATATCTTTTAAAATCAATTAAGAAGAATTTTGAGATACATGCATTTTACTTAAGTACTTTCATCATCCACTAATTTTCAGGGCGAGATACAGAAAGTACATTGTTAGTACATTATGGGCTGTAGCTTGATCTGCTAGATGGTATGAAATACTATTTAAATAAATACCAACATTTAGTGTATTAGTAATAAAAAATATATTAAACAACACTAACAGAGGAATTTCTGCCATGTAGTTATTTATATATTATAATGCATTAATTAAAGTACATTTTGGCAATGATATCTTTACTTGAGTTAAATTTTAAAATGAGGACTTTTACTTGTAAAACAATATTTTTACATTTTGGTTATTACTACTTTCACTTAAGTAAGCGTCCAAATACTTCTTCCTGCACTGTATGAAAAGGCGATAATTTACACCCAGAAGCAGCTTAATGTCATACAAACTGAAGTCTAACACTAAGAAGTCTTTTATTATGACCCACGCTTTTAGACTGTCTAAACCTTTTTACATAAATTAAATTATCTGCTGATCAGGTACACTATTGCCTGCTGGTTTTAATTGGTTGTTGTATTACAGGTGAAGAGTTAGATTGGTGAGAGCTTCTCCATGACAGTTGAACAGTGACCTAGAGCACTGGCAAGATATATAAAAGAGGAGAACGTGTTCAGTTTTTTTGTGTCTCTCTCCCATAACAGGTTCTCCCAAAGTTGTCATCCTCCATCACACACGAGGTGGACAGCATCCTGGGGAACAAGCCGTACAGTAAAAAGGACTACCGCTCCTAACATGCAGCATGGCCCCGCCCGGCAGGGCTGAACCCGGGCTGCAACCGCAGCGCCCCACCTTTGCCTGATCCTCTGTTTGCTTGAGCTTTTACTGAGTGAGACCCTGGCGCATGAGTCTGGCCACACCAAGGCCACCCAGGGCACCTCATTTAGAGTTACAGGGATAAGATAAGAAAAGGGGGAAAAAAAATAGTCACCTCCACAGTAAATGAAGGGATTGACAAAGAAAGACATAAGTGGAAGAGGGATATATGCTCATACTTAAATCAGTTATACATTCAAATCAGCTGAACATATTTTAAAATCGTAGAGAAAAATACCTTTTTAAAAAAAAAAAAAATAAGCACACGCTTGCTTGGCAGCCAGAATTCTTTTTTTTTTCTTTTTGTTGCTTTTTTCTAAAACTGAATGCAACTAAAAGGAAGAGGAAGTTCATACTGTAAGAATATACGAGATCTACTCTGTTGCACATGTACCATAGCCATGCATTTGTTCCTTGGACGTTCTGTTTACAAACACCTGTGTACTGTTTGAGTCCGTCAAGGTTTCTCTGAAAGAAAAACTGTTTGTGTTGTCGACATTATCAGTGTACGAGCCTTCTCATGGGCTTTAACAATGAGCACTTTAGTATTGTCAGTATAAGTGTTGGAGAGTGTTTTTAAGGAGGGGGGGGTGGGTATTACAGTAGTCTTATCTCACTCTCTTATCACAGCCATTGCACTATTGGAATCGCATCACCTCCTGATAACTCCCTCTCCTCATCCCGCCTCTGTGTCTTCACTGGCAGTACATTTGTCCAACCTGATGCTCTGACACTCCTGCTGTCAAAAGCGTGGCGGTGAACTCCTGCATTCGTCAGGGATGAGAGGACGAGGGTTAACAACTGTCCTCTGCCTGAGAGGCTCCTCCTCTGTCCTGACCAGTGAACTGTATATGATGACGAGTCAGGAGCGTGGGCTGATGTGTCCGGGCAACTGCCACTGAAAAGATTAGCTATTTATTCATCCCTAACAGTAGGAACTGCAGTCGTGTTAAATCAAATGCAGTGTTCTGCTTCACTGTTATACTATGTTACTCTGTTCTGTTTTTCAGGCTGAGGGTTTTACTGTACACGAAGTGGTCAAATGAGTGCTGGCTCCAAATCTCATGGAAACTTCTCCTTGATCAAATTTTGTTCAAGTATTTTGCCTTATTTACAGTTGCATCAGACTATGCTGCGGGCTTTGGCGTAGACGAGTAGCTCGACAGCTGTCCCTTTGGCTGACCGGTCTCATGTCCCCAGTAGAAATGGGAAAGCCGACTGGCGGAAGTGTTGGTGTTTCCAGTTAATCAGTGATTGGCAGCAGCTCAGGGAACGGAGCAGGTGGTTCGTGTGTTGGCATGCACATGGTCAGAAGGTTGTATTCACTCATCTGTTTTTCTTTCATGTGTGGACACTGCAGAGGACCAGTGACATTTTAGCCTGGCTTGAGCCAAAGATCTTCTTCTTCTACTTCTCTCTTTGATGACACACCTGAGTGTTTCACTCTCGCTTCCTGCAAGATTATAGAACTCATCTAGACGCATGTGCTGTCCAGCTTGCTATCTATCTATATATGGTATGGATTTTACTCCATATATATCTTTACTTGACCAAGCTGTTATACTACTTAACAATTGTCCTTCATATACAGATTGTATAGTACAGCTAAACGCATTAGGATCATAAGGTTTGTTTCAAGTGACATACGATTTGAGACATGTTAGAAGTATCATTGCAGAATTTGACGCCACCCTATATCATTCTTTCTCCTTTGGGTGCTCTCTTACTGTGATTAAAGCACAAGTGGATAGCATGTGATGCATTGTCAAAGCATGGACACTCTTCACCCAGCCCACAGTACCTATGGGACAAGCAAGGTGTTGCTACTCCCCTTACTAACAAGTGTAGATAACAAAAATTTAGTAACAGCTGAAGCTATCAATTCTTAGCATTATGAAAATACAAATACGGTTAAAAAAAAAAACAAAACTGTCATTAGTGCGTATGATGGTACAATAAGATGTAGGTGCTTCTCAGTTTAAATGGAGAGGATAATTCAAAGTGAGCTTCACTGTGTGGTATCTGTGTGGATGAGGTTTACAGTCTGCACCTCTGTGAGTTTTAACAACAGCAAAGTGATTTAATGGCTTTGATGCTGTTCATTCTGTTTTTGTGTGTGTGTGTGTTTGTTGCAGGGGAGGGGGACGACTAAACTACTCCCTTGATTTCGCCTGTTGTATTAGTTGATCCCCGTATACATTTGATTTGCTGTGTCTTTTATGTCAGAGTGAGTTAAACTGGCGTAAGCCGATGGCGTTTTCTCAGAAGAACAAAAAAAATAAGCAAAGAACATTTAGTTCATTAGTCCGTGGAGTTCCTGTACCTAAATATTTTCATCTGCAGGGAGTGGAGAGGAAGTTTGAGACTTGAAGGAAAATTTCAACATCTTGGGAAATATGCTTGTTTGATTTCTTGCCATGAGTTGAATGAGAAGACTGATACCACTCTCAGTCAGCCTGCTAGATATTAAGCTGCAGCCAGCAGCCAGATAACATAGCATAAAGACTGAATATGGGGAAACAGTTAGCCTGGCTATAACCAAAGGTAACAAAATCTGCCAGGAATTAGGGTCACCACATACTTGGCTCGCTAGTATCACCAATAGCTGGTGTTAGGGGTGATTAATACCACAAAATTTGGTTTATTCTGTTACAAGCAGCTTATGTGTCATGTAAGGCAGAATCATTTCTCCCCATTTTTATTGGGTGAAAACAACATTAATAGGCAGTGTCTGAATTTATTTCAATTCTCACCAAATTTTGCCAATAATAAGTAGTTTCCTTTCACTATTTGTTCTCAATTGTGTTATTACATTTATGTTTGAATGGTAAATAACAAATGGTCATAATGGGAATTTTCTAAACCAAAGATGATCAGACCACACAACCACAGCAATTATAGATGTTGTTGCAGTAACGGGTCATGTGCCCACGTTGTGTTCTAATGCGTGATCGTTCCACTTTTTGGTATCGATGGGTAGCTTCGATAAAAAAAGGATCGATCCATCAATTCCAACTAGTCCCCACAGGATGTGAGTTTTACATTTTCTTTTCTTGAGTTATTTGAAATGGTTCAATGGACTCGTTTCAGAAGAAAATGATTCTTAAATGACATAACAAGTGATTTCCTGTCTGCAACATACTGAACAGAGCCAATGAAAGTTTCACTGATTAAATGTGGAACTTTTAATAAGAAATAAAGAAAAATTGTGCTTTCAAAAACAGGTTAACCAGAAGTTACATTTGCATGAATATTCATGATGGTTAGAATACCGTATGTTGAAGGAGACTTTTTTTTTTATCACTATTATCTTGGTTCTCTCAATTCCCTCATTGAGCAGCAAATGTTGTTTTTACACTATATTTTTGTAAAGATTAAACAAATAAGATATATTAATTAATGAGTCAAAGGTGTTGGTAGGCTGATTTTATTTTATTTTTTTGCACAGAGCTGGGCTAGCGGTTTCTCTCTGTTGCCAGTCTTTGCTCAGTTAGCTTTAGCTTCAAATTGAACAGACAGAAAAGAGTAGTATCTAGTTTCTCTCTTGGCAAGATGGCAAATATATTTCCTAAAATGTTGAACTTTTACTTTGAATGATATCGCTGTGCATTTTGCTAGACCATCAGTGTTATTTCATACTGTGCTGACCTGCCCGGCAAAGATCTTATGCTATTCACAGGTTAAAACACATTGTAGACATAACCCTTAATGATTTAAGGCTGGGGTGTAGTTAGAAAAATTCATGCTTTAAGTGGTCCTAGTTTCATCATATTTGCTGTTCAAACATTAATGACTAGTTGAGAAATGAAACCAGACCCACGGATGGATAGAGCTTATTTTCCAGAAGGTTCTAGGTTATACAGAGAATATATTTTTTATGTTTTCGCCTTTAATGCAGTAGAGAGAATTAAAAGAACTGTTTTTATTTTTTTCATCATGCTGCATTTTTTCCTATCTGTATTGTATCAATTTTAAGACTGACAAAAAGAAGCAATTTCTCTGTGTTTACGCACTATGAGGAATGCTCTGAAATGAATATAATGGTGGACCGAATTAACTCTGAAGATGATGTAGTGAGCGCCTGGTATTTCCTGTACATAGTTTGACCTTTGTATATATTTCTGGTTGTGATCACCTCTGCCTTTTCTCTTTCTTTTTTAATTTTATTTTGCAGGCGTTGCTATCTGCACTGTGCTTGAATCTGAAATTTAGACAGGATGTACAGCTTCGATCTCCAATGAAAATGAAATAATGATAAAATAAGAATGACAAACCTTTGTGTTCGTCTTTATTTCCATTCATGTGTAAAACCTCATCCTGGACTGTAAATTTGGCAGAGCTGCAGTCTGTTTTATCCAGTAAGGAAAAAAAGATGCATTTTAAATTTGCAGCATATTCAACTGTGTTAAATATAAATATGAAGCCATTTATAAACAATGAATTCAGAATATTTAGACATATTTAGACATAATGAATGCTAGCTGTGTAATCTTAAGTGACTTATATTGCAATTCCTGTCGTCCATTATGGCATTTAGTCAACATGAGTGTGCTTAACTGTAATATACAATTAAACATCTGAAGTACAGTAAAGCACCATAGCACCAGTTGACTGAGGGTAGTACTTCATTTTGTATAAATTGAGAAACAACTTCATAGCACTGACTAGTAATGTAATACGGTTTCCTCAGTGTCAGAGGCTGCATTATATCCAGCAGTATCACCTATTTCTTACAAAATTAGGGATTATTTTATATACAGTGCCTGCAAGAGGTATTTTGAAGACAAAGCATTAAAAATCCAAAAGTGCAGTAAACGCATCCACAATCTCTTCACACCGCACTCTGAGGATGTACTTTTTGGAATTTCTGTCACTCATCCTGAAGACCAAAGGTGACGCAACAAGCTCAAACAGTTCAATGGACACTTTGGCGCGCACACAAAAAAATGCATCATCCAGCTCACGTCCAAAACATGGAATTGCAGTTCTCATCAGAGAGTCTATTTCCATGAAGATCCTCCAGCTGCTGCAAATTCCTGTCACGAGCTTTCACTCAGTTGTGACACTTGAGTAAAAACCCGCTGATCTGTCCCGGTGTTACCTGGACTCTTCCAGCCAGATGGAGCTGCTATAAGGAGTTGATGTGTTCTGAGCCTCCTCTGCTTCTCCCATCGTTGAGGCGTGGAGGTCCACCTGAGGAGAAACACAGACACACACACACAGACTTGAGTCTCCAAACACACAACATTCACATTCGATCAGAACAAAGATGACACACAAGAGAAAATGCAGCCTCTGCAGTTCAGCCCATAGACACAGACACTAACTGAAAGCTGTCAGCACTTACAGTAATTATTCACACTCTTATTTCACAGAGTCAGCGAAAATGTCACTTCTGGTTTGCCCTGGGAGTCAGCAAAGCTTCATCACCTGCTGTCCATGTAGATGTAATGATGAAACAAGATAACTTCAGACAGCAGGGATGTGTGTGTCTGTTTGTGTGTGTCATTACTGTACCTTCCTGACAAGAAAGACCGATCCAGCTGTGCAGACAGCTGCAACGGCCGTTGCGTCGGTCGCACTGCGCTCCATTCTTACACTCGCAGGTCTCCGCACAGTCTGGCCCGTAGTGATTCGCTCTGCAGTCTTGACAGAAAACACGAAAGAGAAACTGAAAGTGCTATTAAAATAACTTCTGCACTTGAGTGGATAAAAGATTCAGCCCATCTCTAGTACACTTTGCTTTACCTAAAGATTTTTGTCTAATTACCTTCATCAGGCTCACATTTGTGGGTGTTTGTGGCTATACATAGTCCAAAGATCAGTAATGGGACTTACAAGGGACAGTGGCGGAAAGTACATTTACTCTAGTGCTGTTTTCAAAGTACAAATTTTGAAGTACTTTTATGAAGTATTTCTCTGCCATGCTACTTTGCACTCCTACCCCACTGCAATTCAGAGGGAACTATTGATGACTGTGTTATATTTGACTGTATTAGACACACCTACATTTAATTGACAGATAGTTACTAGTTAACTTACAGATTGAGAATTTTACAAGCAAAACTGCAACCAGCTGCTCTGTAAAAAGTAAAATTGGCTCCACCTCAACCAATTAAAACTGTAAAATACGACTTGCACACGAATGCATCCATAACATACACACAGTAGCCAGTTTATTAGGTACATCTAGCAAAAACTAATGGAGTCTAATACACAGACAGATGTTTGTTCTTTAATCTGCCCTTATTGATATAAATGAGATGAACAAAATAATAGAAACACCTGTCAGTATAACACAACACAGTTCAACAGCACCATGATCCACATTCTCCAAAGTGATCACGCAGTTAAAGCTTCTCTAAAACTGTTTCAATAATAACCTTCACGAAGGGAGGATTTATTGTAGGCGTTGTATCGGACAGCATTTTTTTTTACCTGTGGTTCCTAAAAAAAACTGCTGACATATATATATATAATATATACACTAAAAAAAAAAACTAACAGCAGTTACTGCAGTATTACTGATTTTACTCCACTATCCACCACTGCTTATTGGTCACCACTAAATAACCACATTTGTTGACATCAACACATTAGTCTTAACTAAATCTTCTCTCAAAAAATCATCCTTTCAGAAACAATAATCCAGACTTACAAAACTGGCCTCAAATCTGATTCCTCATTTAACCGAAATTGAATCAAAATAGTTTTGTCTATTAAGGAGCGACTTCTCTAAAACTCGCCCTCTCTTCTCGACTGGTCTTTGGATGGTTCATATAGAAACCAGAAACAGCCTCCTGACACCACTTCAGTGAAGGGAAGTTAGCCAAAAACGTTTGCTCAAAAAAGCTTGGTGCACTGTAGCAGATTTGTGCAATGGTGTTTAGTTTGGATAAACTTGAACTGAAGATCACCCTGGTCTGCACAACACTCTATGTGTTCTCAAAGCCAGAAAAAGGATTGAGGATTACCGATGTCGCATCTGGGCCCAGTCTTCCCGGAGGGACAGAGACATCTTCCCGTCACAGGGTCGCATGGCGCGTCGTCCTCACAGTCACACACCTTGGCACAGCCCTGACCAAAGGTGCCCTGTTCACACACTGAGGGACAGTCCGGGACATGAAACCGATTTTTAGTAAAAGGATGAACTGGGCACAAACTGTCGGCGCTCAGATTATTTTACCGCTGTTATCAGCAGTAACATGACTGACCTCTGTGGCAGCGGGCTCCGTAATATCCTGGAGGACAGATACATTGGCCTGACGCAGGGTGACAGGAGGCTCCATTCATACAGTCACACTGCAGCTGGCACAGCGGGCCGTGGAGACCCGGAGGACAGGCTGAGGACGAGGGACACATGAGACGGTTCAAAATGTCCTCACTGGATTAATAAATAATATCAACCCTTTGACACCTTAAAAGTAAAGGCTTTGGTTCAAAGAGGAAGTTAGTTAATGTGGTTGGTTTGTTTGATCTGTGAATAATACTGAGCACTTGTGCAACACTCTCTAAAGGGGGACCTCTGACACTAAGGCCTTGACCCTTAAAACTGTTTTAGTACAGACTGAAATGTGGCATTGATTTAACTCCTCTACTGTTCTGATTTAAATCAAAAATATGCCAATTTCAGCTACTTTATTTTTGTTTAAAAAGCATCCAAACATAAGAAGAAATGGAATAAAAAATTAATTTTTGAACTAAAACGTATATTACTCAAAAATAAAAAAGTACCAATAACAAATCTTAAGTATCTTGTCTTAACAAATTCGAAATGATACCCAGCTCTTTTACAGTCACACTGGCAGATCATCACTGTTTGCCCAACTTGTGTATTTGTTTATCACGATAACGTTAATCCATTCATTTTGAGGAAAATAATAAAAATGTTAGGCTTCTTTTAATACTGTGGCAGTCCCAAGCCCATTCAGTTCTACTGAATAAACATAAACCATTTTTTCTTCTTTAATTTTTAAGATGAGATAATGTCCCACAGCAGCTGTGCACTGTAGTTTTTTTCCTTTTGTTTGTTTGTTTGTTTTTTTAGCAAACTTTACTTAAACGGGAGTAAATAGTTCATTTGTTGGGAACTATTTTCAGCTGCAGATTTGGTTCTCCAATGAGAATTTTACAGCACTAGAAATTATTTGTTGGTTACCCTGCACCTTGTTGGTTTTGGTCTTTAATAGGATCTATCCTTGGAAGAATTTCAGTTCTCACCATGTTCACACAGATTTCCATAGTAGCCTGGACCACACTGACATATCCCCGTCACTCTGTCACAAATGCCTTTATTTTGACAGTTACATTTCAGCAGGCAGTTGGCACCGAATCTGCCCGCAGGACATTCTGGGGAACAGACGAATGAAACGGGGGAAAATTTAAAATTCGTGATTCAAGACTTCTCCATGTTTACATTTAGCGTGCTACAGGATATCACATATGCCATGATGACGAGAAGCAGATGCAACAATTAAGCACGACTGCAATGAGGAAACGTGGTGAACTGTGAGTGCTGTCACCTCTGTCGCACTGCACACCAGTCCAGCCCAGACCACAGGTACAGTTGCCGGTTACTGAGTCACATGCTCCTCCCTTGCTGCAGTTACAACGTTGGACACAGTCCACCCCAAACCAGCCTAGAGGGCAGCCTGAGGACAAACACACACTCAAATTAAACTGAGGAAATCATCCTGAAGCCTTATTATGAAAAACAGACAAATTACAAATACAAGATGGCAAAAAAAGTTATTTATTCTTTAAAGTAATTCCTGCAGTTGTCTAAAGAAGCTCAGCCTTGTTTTCCTCCATTTAGAAGAAGACATTTTCTGCCCTTCATTTTTGTAGAGTAAGAAAAACAAATTACACAGATATGAAAATTGCCTGACTGGTAATTCATCACAGTAAGCACAGTCTCAGTGACACTAATGGAGAGCTGAACACAGGAGTCTATACTTTGAAATGGGGGGGCTAGTCTTCACAGATCTGCTGATCTTCCTAAAGTCAGAGTCGAGACGTCACAGACGAAACTTCGATGGCGCTGGGAACAAGAGAAAACTGTATCCACGGCACTGAACACTCACCTTGTTCACAGCTCTTTCCTCTCCGTCCACGGCTGCACACACATCGACCAGTAACCGGGTCGTTCTGGGCTCCGTCTCCACACATTGCCACCTGAGCACAGTCGACTCCGTAACGCCCGGCTGGACATGCTGTGAACGCCCAGGTACACACCAGATGTCTGTCACCTCAAAGTAACACTAATGTATTAACTCACCGTCGCCATGGCTGTGTGTGGTGGACTCACTGATGTTGCAGCCTGCTCCTATAAAACCAGGCGGACATTCACAGGCTCCAGTGGAAGGAACACACTTCCCTCCATTTTCACACTTGCACTCTCTTTCACAGTTCGGACCATAACGACGCTCTTCACATGCTAAAAAAATAAACAGCAAAAAAGAGTTGCATTATTCAAATGTTACTTACTCATTTGCCGTGAAGTTTTCATATAAACATTTTTTTTCTACCTACTTTGGTCACATTTTAGACCATGAAAACCTGGGGCACAGTAACATGATCCGGACACTGGGTGGCAGAGCTGGTTTGTCTCTGAGCACTGGCAGACCTGGTTACAGTTCTGCCCAAATGTCCCTGGAAGACAAGCTGATAGAGAGCGAGTACAGACACATTCACAGCGTGTTAGAGATATCCTCACTTTCTGATGCACCAGAAATGTGTCATTCAAAGTGTTTTATCAGTGCATTAATGAGTTTATGATGCCAAGGAAACTACTTAGTTTTCACAATGGGACTGCAGCAGGAGAACTCACTCTGTTCGCAGCCGTTTCCGGTGAATCCAGGAGGGCAGCCACACTCTCCGGAGATGTGGTGGCAGGATGTGCCCTGGGTGCAGCTGCAGCGCTGCCCGCAACTCTTCCCATACATGCCTGGCAAGCATGCTGACAGAAAACAGTAACAAAAGGATATCGGATGGTTAGAGCCAAGTCAAAGAGATTTAATCCTGCACGTTTCATCCCTCACTAGTTGATACTCCACAAAAAGCCTTAATTGATATTTTTAAAAGGACAAAAAAACTTAAGAAGTGCAACAGAGAAGGAACTAGACAGAAGAAGCAGAATTACTGAATGAAATTATCTAGTAAATAAGTGCATCATATATATTTTGAAAATTACAAGTGTAATAAATGAAATGTCAAAGTTTTTCTCTCATGTTGCCCATGAATTTGTGGTGTTTGGAAATGTAAAAGCTTCTTTATTGAAATAACAGGACAAACTCCATCCACCAGGGGTCGCAAGAGCTCTACAGTGTCTTTAACTGCAAGTTCGCACCTTTGTCACAGAGTTTTCCTCTCCAGCCGGGAGAACACTGGCACTCTCCAGTGATGTGGTGACATGAAACCCCGTGCACACACTGACATCTCTCCTCACAGCCGGCACCAAAGAGGCCTGCTTCACATGCTGAGCAGAGGAAGGTGTCATTTAGAGGTTATAATTAACAAAAAAAAACACAGCCAGTCCCACGGTGTCCATGTGCACAGTCCCTGTGATGAAGCTTCTGCAGGTTCATTAGTTTTGCTCCATTTACACAGCAGAGACTCCCTGCCTCACCTTTCTCGCAGTGCTCTCCGATCCAGCCGGCAGTGCAGCTGCACCGTCCAGTCTGTCTGTCACACTGGCCGCCGTTCTCACATTCACACTGCTGCTGGCAGTCGGCCCCGAACCGACCCACGACACACTCTGTGTAGACATAGCACACTTGTGAGACTAGAAATAAGAAAGAAAGCAGAGGCATCGTGATGTGAAAACACATGTGACAGGGAAACCTGCTCTGTCACATTTCTGATGAGGAACCACCAACAACCCTCCCGACCTCCCCGACCCCAAAATTTATAGTTGGAATGAGTAAGGAGTTGGCAGAGTTTATTAAGAGTTTAGAGTGTAAAGACATTCCAGCAATGGGATTAGAGGCTTCCTGAGCATGAGGAGGGGGCTGGGCCTGGCACGGCTCGACGGGGAAAGATCGTAACAGGCACATGGGGAGGATGGTGTGCGATGTGGAGCTCAGAGGGAGAGTGAGCTGTAATGTCATCAGTGGGTCGAATGAGACAGAGCAGACTCGTATGTGGTGCAGAAAAAAATAACTCTGCCAGCAACTGAACCAGACTGCGGGCAATAACAAATGAGCTAAGGCAGCAAATTAAACTCAGACTGATTTATTTCCGGAGTACGGCAAAACAACCACAGGCCAGCGTTTTATATATTTACCTTGGGTTTCAGGTGATCTTATTATGCTGCATTTCTGTCCAGGCTAACCAACATCATTATGGCTTAGCAATATCAAAAGGCCTTAGTGGTTTAACTGGATGAATTTGAATGAGACTCGGCCAGTGTTCGTCTTAGTTTGTAGGGGTGAGTGATGTGACCTCGGGTACTTTGATAACTAAAATTTTTATTTATTTATTTATTTTTTTTTTTTACACATAAGTGCAAGTATTTGATTTCTCATGCTGTCTCAAATATGATATGTTCGTCCCATTTAATTAAAGTGTGATAAGTCGAAATGAGTTGTTCAATATTATGCTGGTCGGTATGCGTAGATTTAGGCGGTTAAGAGATTTATGCCAGTAATTAATGCTTGGGTCCATGCTACAGAGATACAGTTTAAAGGCAGTTTCTCTCCTATCGACCTTCGCCAACCAACTTCAACGATTTCTTCATCTAAACCATCAATCTGTCCCTTAAACCTCATCCCAACTAGGCTGCTTAAGGAAGTGTGACCCTTAGTTTGACCCTGTCTCTATTAGATATAATCAATCTGTCTTTATTAACAGGCTATGTACTGTAGTCTTTTAAAATAGCTGTAATTAAACAACTTCTTGAAAAGCCTACTCCTGATCCAGATGTTTTAGCCAACTATAGACCCATACCCAACCTTCGCTTTCTCTCTAAGATCCTTGAGAAAGCTGTTGCCAACAAGTTGTGTGACCTCTTATATAATAATAGTTTATTTGAGGATTTTTCCGTCAGGATTTAGAGTGCATCATAGCACGGAAACAGCACTGGTGAAATTACAAATAATCTTCTAATCGTATCTGGCAAAGGATTTGTCTGTGTACTTGCTTTTTTTTTTGGTTAGATCTTAATGCTGCATTTGACACAAATTACCATCGCATCCTATTACAGAGACTGGAGCATTTCATTGGCATTAAAGGAATCACTCTTAACTTATTTAGGTCCTATTCATCAGATTGATTTCAGTTTGTGCATGTTAACAATAAATCCTCCATTTACTCAAAAGCTAGTCACTGAGTTCCACAAGGTTCTGTACTTGGATGAGTTCTATTCAGCTTATATATGCTTGGCTTACGCATTATTATTAGGTACCAATTTCTACTTGACAATGAAGCCCGATGAAACCGATCAGCTAAAAAAGGAACCTTTTCAGGACAAAACTGGGGGAAACCAAGGACTAGTTGTTACATTCAGAGAGTAGACAGATGCAGCAGTTGCAGCAGTTAAAGGGAAATTCTGGTTTTGTTCCAGCTGTGTCTTATGTTTGTAGTTTTGTCCATTGTTCATTGTGATAAAAACACTGCAGTCATCAAATTCACTACTAAGATCTGGAAATATGGTGAAATTGCTAATAAAAAAAAATCTGACAAGAAACATCAACAGTCAGATGAGGGTAAAAGTCTCAAAAAAACAGTTAGCCCAACTAATTTGGAAGTGAAAGTGAGGCCGGATGTTGTCTGTTGAAAACATCCATCACTTCACAGACTAACTTCCTGCTTCAATTCTGGCCTGCAGTACTTAAGTTTAGGTTTATTGACAAGACTTCAATACATCTGCAAAAACAGTACAATGTATCAGACTTTGTCAGGTACAGAAAAATGAAGTCCTGGACTTATTTCCATTGTTGCCTTTGTGTTTACACTGTCCACCAACCTGATAAAGACAGCAACAGACATTCTGTGTCTAACATTATGATAATTGAAAATAGGGCTAAAGAAAAGTCATATAAACAACTGATAAAATCTTTCCAAATTAAGGAAACTCATCTTCGTAAAAGTCCCTGGTCGTTTGTCATATTTCAAAGTGTTTGTTTATCATTGGATTAAAACATAGTTTATAAAGACATATTAACTGCTGACGCAGCAAAGTTTTCTTGCGGTGTACGGGACCGTTTCAGGCGTGCTAAGATTTCATTTTACCTCCAAATAAAAAGGTTTAGATTAAACTGTTTATGACCTGCCTGGTGGTCTCGTGTTTTTTAACCCAGGGATTTTTTTCTGTAGCAATGTTGGTGTTCCCAGATCTGAGAATATCATATTATATTATATTATAGATGACAGCCTAAAGTACAGGGCCAAGGTTGTAATGAATGAGGATTTCTTTTAAGTAATCCGTCTGAAAGTGGTTTTGTGGTCACACATGCAGTGACTCTTACTCAAAGAATCTGAGTCTTACCCAGTTCGCAGGCTGTGCCCGTCCATCCGCTAGCACACGTACATTTTCCACTGGTCTTGCTACAGGTGGCTCCATTCTGACACAGGCAGCGCTGCCGACAGTCTGCTCCATAAAAGCCTGCAGGGCATTCTGGGAGAAAAAACAAAAACAAAACAAAACAGGATATACCATCTTGTGACCTCTTATATACCTCTTGTATAGACAATCAGTTTTCTCTGTTGTGTAAACTCACCTTCTGTGCAGTTGGGCCCCGTCCAGCCCGGTGTGCACGCACACTGCCCACTGGCTGGGTGGCAGATGCCGTTGTTACGACAGCCACAGGTTTGGTTACATCCTTCCCCATAGAAACCAGTCGGGCAAGCTGCCAGAAGAGGGACAAACAATATCATTACCTCTTCATGAACTCAGCCGATCAAAAGTGGAAAATCCAGGGTCTGGTAAGTGATACAGGATTGTAGCATGGGGAACATCAAGTTCGTACTTTCTCATGTGCGACCGGGCTGGGTTTTCCCAAATAACTCAGAAACCAAGCGTGTTCTTGTTCCAGTGTTATTCAGCATTAAAAACATGCGCTTGTTGGTCTGATGCCTCTCCAGAAATGGCCTGATATGAACAATCTGGGCCTTGGATTCCACCTTTTTTTCATAACAGTGGAGCTAAGCCAGCACCTGTCGACACTCACTCAGGTTGCAGAATGGACCGACCCAGCCAGCAGGACAGGAACAAAGTCCACTGACGTGATCACAGCTCCCGCCGTTTAGACACAAACACTTCTCCTGGCAGTCCAGCCCATAGAAACCCTGAGGACACCCTGAAACACACACACACACACAAACACGTCAAGACTACTTGCTAATAGAATATATAAATATTCAGGAGTTGAATTTGGCGATCAAGGAGCTTCTCTTACTCTTTTCGCAGAAGGTTCCCGTCCATCCAACCTGGCAGGTGCAAGCTCCGCTCACATGGTCACACAATGCCTTGTTGTCACACTGACACCGATGCCGACAACCAAGACCATACAAACCGGCTGGACACTCTGAGGGAATATCACACACACACACAGACACACACACACAGAACTTAGACTGACAGAGTAGTCATTAGTAGCTTCAAAGTACAGCCAACATGTCAGGTCAAGTTTGGTTATAAAATGACAAAGACATTGGACATCGGAAGTTCAGTCTTGACCTTAAAAACCGCAGTTCAGTCTCACCGCACGTTTCATTCAGCAGCTGTTCTGTTCTGACCTCATGGTGAGAAAGGTTTATCAACCGTTGTTTCCAAGGTCAAGAATAAACTGTTAATCTCAATTTTTGAGCCAATGTGAATGAGACATCCTTCAAGTGTTCAGAAGAAAAATGGAAATTCAAGCATCTAAATCTCCATTACGAGGAAAGGCAGAAAAAGTTGATGTGATACAACTGAAAATTCAAGAACTACTGAGCGGAGCCTGTGAGATCTTATGGTCATCAGAGACAAAACTGTATTATTCAGAAGAATATTAAAGCCATTATATGGAGGATTTGAAATTATAACTTTGGCGCCACCCTGTGGTAATGTCAAGAACAACACAATTTTCATTTTTCTACAAAGCCTTGAAAGTTGTCATGATTCAAATTCTGCATCCCGTGACTTTAAATCATGAGAGAACCGGCACTGCTGTCCCTAAAGTAATAAAAACACCAACGTACTCTGATGGCAGCGTGCTCCAGTGTAACCAGCCTCACAGTTGCACTGGCCCGTCACCGCGTCACAGCTGCCGTCTCCGTTCCTACAGTCGCATGTTTCTGCACACTCAGCTCCCCAGTGTCCTGCATCGCAAGCTGCAACATAAACATCCCGTTTGAGTGCCAAACATATCAGATCTTTTAGGTTCACCGATATTTTTCTGTCAGAAATTTTAGATCCATTTTCCCCACACGATCTCTCTTGCAGTGTAGCGACTGATGTCAGGTGTGGCCTGCAGTGGTAACGGACGTTTTCCGGTACTGTTACCTTTCCTGCAGTTATGACCAGTCCAGCCAGGAGCGCAG
Source organism: Istiophorus platypterus (assembly GCA_016859345.1). Lineage (NCBI taxonomy): Eukaryota > Metazoa > Chordata > Actinopteri > Istiophoriformes > Istiophoridae > Istiophorus > Istiophorus platypterus. The sequence continues at coordinate 18,429,063 of CM029117.1, forward strand.
GTGCACCGCCCGCTCACCGGGTCGCAGTGAGCATTGTTCTCGCACGCACACTTCATTTGGCATCCTTGACCAAAACGTCCACTCAGGCAAGCTGCACAAGGAAAAAAATTATTTAAACCATCAGGGCCAATCCCCTGTAGGAAACTGCACCAGATCGCACAAGAAGCACAGTAAGGTTCCCATGACAGTTTCTGTCCTGATATTCAGCTGTCAAGTGAGGCTTTGAGAGCCGGTGGTTGACTGAAAAGGAATTACATTTGTTCTTCCCAGTGAAAATATGTCCGCAGTGGTTTTAAGGCTCCTGAAGGATTTTAGCTGAAGACCTCTGAGAAAAACTACTCCTCTGTCTTTTAGTACGTTGCTTCCATTTTTTTTATCCAAACTGCATCACCGCATGTTTTGATACTCCACAGTGCTGCTATCCTCCTCAGACGGTTGACTGTTTAATTGTCGTTGCTATGGAAACTTACTGAAAAAATGCACACTGCAGATACTCACAGTTTTGGCAGAGTCTTCCCACGAATCCTGGAAGACAGTTACACGATCCATTGTGTTTGTTACACGAGCCGCCATTCTCACAAGCAGGGCAGTTTTCTCTGCAGCCTGGACCCCAGAATCCCTCCGGACACACTGGAAGATTAATATTCACACTTTTTAAGTAAAATGTGTGCGGTTATTTTCGTTAGGCTGTCAAAATTGTGCTTGCACTCACAGTTCTCGCAGTGATTTCCCGACGTCCCTGCTGGACACTTGCATTGTCCCGTTACCGTGTCACACGGGGCACTGGTGCAGTTGCAAGGCTGAACGCAGCCTGCTCCAAATCTTCCCTCCGGACAGTCTGATACAAGACACGCAGCGGTTTGTCTTAAAACAGGGGGTCAACTACTGAGGGAAAACGAGTCTTAAATCATGAGTTAAGCATGTCCTCTGCAGGGCTCACCTACCATGCTCACAGTTCTCCCCATGACGACCGGGAGGACACTTTCGTTGACACTCTCCGGTCACATGATTGCACGACACTCCCGGGGGACAGGAGCACTTCCTCTCGCAGCCGGCTCCATACATACCTGGGTCGCATTCTAGAGACAGAGGGGGACAGACTGATTACTCACCTTTCTGATTTCAACCATTAACACCCAAAACAAATCGGAATACGTCAGAAAAATCAAAGAGAAACAGACATTACGCTTTAAATTTATAGTAATTCCCTGTCAATTGCACACTTTTAATGAGATGATCCTGTTTCTGTTGTTTTTAATGATCTATTTTAAGAGTAAAGAAAAAAAACATTACATTTTGTTCCCCCTTCTCCAGATTCCACCACTAATAGAAGTGTTTGTGGAAAGGCTGATGAATACCGCCATGATACCATTTGGCGTGATATTTTTAGCTGCAATAACTGGTGCAGAAGATATGAGTACTCACACATCCATTGTTGGTGGTAATGATAACTGCCGTTGTTGCTGTTATGTTAGGATTTATTCTTATTCCTTAATTGTTTATTGTGTTACTCCCCTCCTCGTTTTAAAACGTATGTGCTTAAATGTTTTAACGTGAGCTTCCAGTGTAATTTTACTTCATTTAGACGTTTAAGCTTCACTGTGCAGAATGATGTAGGAGTCTGTCCCTCGAAGGCTGTTTTCATATTTATCTTCTGGAACGTTTGTTGAGTCTCAGTTGTTTATATCTGCTTTCGCTTGGTAACAAACTGCCACAAAATATGTAACAACAAAAGCAGAGGAGACTGTTTATCTAGTGGGACTTGGAATAATGTGTGAAGTTTTCCTGTTCTTCCCATTCTGCCAACAATGTGTGAATGCAGCATTTATCTAAATATTTGCATATTATTGTTATTATGTACTTATTTATGTGATTATTTAAATGTGATTATGTGTATTGCATATTTAGCTCTTGTATTTTCTTTTAATGTTTCTTATATGCCTGTTATTCATATGCCTGTAAACCTCCAGATGAAAATTAGCCTGCATGGCTAAAACTGGAATATCTGCACAATGGAGCCATTTGCTTATGTTAAATAATGCGCATTCTCCCTTCTTAAATCAAATAAACATAAATATATTCATAGAGTCTGGACTTTTCAATGAGGAAGGAGGCAAAGATGTCAATTTTATGAACTTCTGACCTGGTAATTGAACTTTTATCTTTTTTTTCTTTTTTTTTTAATGGGAAATCCATATTAGATATACATTATTATTGAAAGCAGCTTATGAATCATTTATGGAGGAGATCTTTGACTATTGGAAGAAACTATTTCCTCCTCTTTTTAATTGTATTTCTGTATTATTACTGTTGTTTAAGTTTCTCTCATTTCTTTTTTACTATGTAAAGTGCTTCATTTTGTGTTGAATAAGTCTATATAAATACACTTTGTATTATTATTATTATTATCATTATCATCATTATTGCTACAGTACACTCATGGCCTTTCCATGACAGTTTACTCACCATCCTTGCAGGTGTTGCCCTGGTAACCAGATTTACAGACACAGGTGCCGTGGCGACGGTGACACTCCAAAGTATTCTGCTGGACACACTGACACTCCTCGGAGCAGCCCGGTCCAAATGTCCACTTCGGACAAGCTGGAGGAGAAAGAAGAAAGACAATGAGACAGAGAAGGTTATGGAAGAGGAGTCTTATAATGCATGAACCGAGAGAAATATGGCAAGATATAATATTAAAACAACAATAAGACAGTGTTGGAATCTAAGTACAACACATATTAGGAGCTTATAAAATGATGCTTTGTTATAAATCTGCAAATCTATATATGTATTCATTTGTTACATTTTGCTTTACAAAGTATTTTGCTCAAGTCAAGCTCGATGTTGCCTTATACATAGTGAGTGAGTGGAAGAGTGAATTGGAAAACTGCAGCGGTGGTAAGAGTCACAGTGACAGATCTCATTCAGCGTTTGGTTTCGTGACTGAGTTCAAGGACACGCGTTGTGGTGGTGTTAGGACAGCGGAACTTACGGAGGTGGCAGAAGCGTCCGTATAGCCCAGGATCACACAGACAAGCGCCGTAGTTTCGGTGGCAGCGTCCGTTATTGGCACAGTTACACTTCTTGTTGCACTGCTTTCCGTAGAAGCCCTTTGGACAACCTGCACACAGGAAAAAAAGAATTTGAAAAAGAACAATAAACTTCAGATGTTTTCACTGAAAAAAAAAAAAAAAAGGAAGGGAAAAATTCTTTTCGTCTAACTCACCATCCTGGCACAGGTCTCCACTGACTCCAGGCGGGCAGCGGCAGGTCCCAGTGATAGGATCACAGCTGGCACCATTTTTACACTTACAGTGAAAGGAGCAATTTTTACCAAAATATCCCTCAGGGCACGCTGTGAAATTGACAAACACAAGGGTCCGTCACTGCTAAACTCCGAGGACTGACTTTACAAACTGATACACATGTGAGTCAGGAGTGTCAGTGTGTGCTGAGCCAGTCCTCACTCTGGTTGCAGACAATGCCGGTCCATCCATCAGGGCAATCACAGCCATTTTTCCACTGACTGCATTTTCCTCCATTAGAGCAGTCATCACAAGTCAAGCTGCAATCGTTGCCAAAAGTATCATCTAAACACACTGGAAACATCAGAATTATGAATGAGACCCTTTGTAGTCTACAAACAATTCATATTTGAGAAGTGATTTTTTCTTTTTTTAATCACATCTAAACACATCTAGACTATTTTGGGCAGAAGACAGATTGTCACATTGGATGTTTATGATTGTGTCTCTGCTGACAGACACTGTCACATCTTTCAGTGAAGTTAGGAGCAACTGTTTTGCTAATTAATTCATTCATATTTGTCATTATTTTGTTTGTTTGTTTATCATGTCTTAGAGTTAATAGCGTAACGAGAGAAAGGAAACTAGAGCAGAGAGCGAGGGGTTTGACAAGTAATAAAGTTCTGGCTGGGAATTGCATTGTGGATTTTACACTTATTCCGTATGTATGTGCTTTACAACCCTGGTCAAAAATTATTTGACATTTTTTAACCTGACAAATAATTCAACTGGGATCAAAACACTTTCTTTTTAGAACATATTTGTGTTTTGGAGTCAGCGCTCAGGTGATGCTCTTTTCAACTTTTCAGTGAAGTAACATTTAATTTTCGACTACTTCTGCTGTCAAACGAGTCCATCAAGTGTCGGCATCACGGAACAGAGCCCTCGACGTCCTGCCTCGGTCCTTGACCAGCCGGCGGTACACATAAGCGTCAACACTCCTGCCAGCGAGGCTGTGACGTTACAGTATGTACAAAGCGTGTGGGAGCAGAAAGCGCAATAATTAACCCCCACCATGAGGTCTTTAAATTAATCTGTAAATTAGTCGGTACATTAGTCTGTCAGACGGGTTCACCTCCTAGGGGTCGCTCTCAGGTACTCGGATACGGGCTCCTGGTAATGACAGTAAGTGGTTCATGGTTTGGAAATCAACTCACCGAATTTCTCCGCCAGGTTACTCTCGGCCCTCAGCTCCCCCTCGTCGTCCTCGTAATCATCATAACGCTCCAGAGGTTGGCTGTAGTCCTGCAGCAAGGTGAGTTGGGGGCGAATGAGGGGCAGCTCGACGGCAACTCCACTGGATAGGGCCTCAACTGTATCTTCTAGAGCTATGGAGCAATAAGTCAGAAAGAAAGTAAATTACACACAAATGCCTGGTACATAATTTTTTATTTTTTTTGGATGAGATCATTTGTTTTTTATGGTTTTTGCAAGAGAAATGGGCACATTAAATATGTAGGGGATAAAAACTGTTAAAAAAATTCTTAGCTTGATTTGACTTGGGTTGGCTCATATCAATGTGATCCTACTTTGATTCTGGGAAATCTGGTCATAAAGTGGCAACAACTGAAACTATCACGCACAGTTGGTAGGTTTTCCATAGATATCAATTACGAAAAGACAGATTTAAAAAGGGGGGTGGTCTCATTTTCATTAAAAAATTTGGGCAGTGAAGGACATTTTCTTCCTGAAAGGTTGTTCAACTTCACCAAGACTCCATGCCCAGCTCAAGCAAAGCACGCTGTTAGTATCGAAATGTTTTTTTACGCTGAAGGAAAAGAACAACTGTAAATAATAAAACGACCGATGGCTGAATTCCATTGGCTGTCTCACTTGCAGGGTCCTGCTTATTGTTCGTGCTGGCTCACAGTCACAGTGACACTTGCACAGAACAGAGCCATTGTTAATGTTATTAGGAACACTTGTGCTTTTACTAGTAGGACGAGTCGAAACGTCTGCTGTGAAAAAGGCCTATTATTCAAAAGCTACTGCCATGATTGGTTAGTGAAATTATTTTATTTGCACCCGTATCTTGTCCTCTTCCAGTTGTGCCTTCAAACCGTGGGCCAGGTCTGAATGGTTTGTTCCAACAGTACGACTGAAATACTTGGATTCACATACTACGCCTTAAAAAAAATGGAAAATCCAGCTCAACTCTGGACGATTCACTTCATCTCCCACGGTTGTGTGCGTGCCTGTGTGTGTGAGTGTGTCTGCTTGTGTGTGTGTGTGAGTTTGTGTGTGTGTGTGTGTGAGTGAGTGTGTTTGCGTGCGTGTGTGTGTGTGTGTGTGTGTGTGTGTTTGCTTGTGTGTGTGTGTGTGTGTGTGTAGCCCCCTCTCTTCGCCCAGATTAACGATACTCACGGACGCAGGACTGCCGGTCCTCGTCCAGTCGGAAACCCCGGCGGCAGAAACACTGGAAGGACCCCGCGCTGTTCTGGCACGTGTGGTCGCAGCCGCCATCGGCAGCCAGACACTCGTCCACATCTAAAGGACACAAGACACCGCACAGACTCAGGTGTGTGTCCCCCTCAGCGAGAGCGGAGGCCGAGGACGGACACGGCGCGGTCCGGCCCAACGGCGCGCCGCCGTGCGCCTTCGGCCAGGACACGGACGGGGCCGTGCGCTTTCGTGCCGGCGAGCCCCGAGTGGAACTGGAACTCGCCCCAGTTCAACAGAAATAAATTTCTCCCCCCTCGTAAAAGCGTGAGCGCCATCCATCTTTTTTTCTTTTTCTTTTTCGCCTGAGAGCTAAACATACCGTCACAGCTACATCCGTCCGGGTTGAGCCTGTATCCCGCGGAGCAGTAGCATTCGTAGCCCCCGGGGTAGTTGGTGCAGTCCTGCTCGCAGCAGGAGCTCTGCGCGCCGCACTCGTCCACATCTGCCAAGCACAACAAACGGGAGAGGGAGGGGGGGGGCACAGGTTACGATCCGGCTGCGGGGAAACGAGCCCCCGCTCACGGAGAGAAACGGGGGTCTGGGTTGTTTTTTTTATGACATAATGTACATTTGTGCGGGTTTAACAGCCAATTAAGGTCAAAGTTGCGACTTCGGGATATAGCGCTGGACTTAGGCTTCTGACTTTTTTCCACTGTAAACTCTGACTTGGAAGCAAACGCTCACCCCTGTATTGTGAAGCCAAAGAAAACTAGAGAGAATATTATCCTCCACCGCCTGACCAGAAGAGCGTTTTTGGCATCATAGATCAGAGAACTACAACTTCACTGAAGTAAAGAAAGATTTTTATTTTTTTTTACTTTTACGCACCAGATTGGGAAAAAAAAATCTTGGCACTAGCGTCCTGATTTTCTTTAGTTTTTTAGTGTGGGCATAGGTCGTATTGGGGCGATCGTTTGTTGAGCATTTTTCTATAGTTGTAATACACTGTAACGTTTCAATGTCACATCCTCTCAAACTGCTCAGAAAAAAATCTTTTTAAGCAAAAGTCAATCCAGCATCAGATTTGCTCACTGAATCCAAATCCACGCGGATCCCCGATTAAATATAATTTCCCCCCCTTGCTCTCAATAATTTCAATTACGATTTAAGAGCTAAAACTCAGAGATTTAAAGATTGACATTAAAAGATGGAAAGTTCCAGTCCAGCCAGGCAGACTCCGTATTCATTGCTCTGTAGCTAAATGCCTAACTCAATGTTCTGATCATAGCACTTTCCTAATAGAAAAAGATAGAAGATTTCTTAAGGGATTTTTTTTTTAGACTCCGGCAAATCTGGGTACTTCAGAAACTCGATCAAAGCACTTTGACGATATATGGGTCGAGCTGGTATTAGGTTATGAATTACCCAAAACATGTGTTGTGCTATATTTAGATAATAGGACACAGGGTATATTTATCCAATATAATGAAAGGCTCAAATAATAAAATAAAAAGCCATTAAATTAAAGTTTAAAAAAAGAACAAGATCCAAAATGAAACCAGCTGTCTGAACACAATGCTTAGTCTTAATCAGTCTTTACCATTAATACATAAAACACCACTTACATAATTCAATAAAGTGTTCCTGTGAAGTTATATAAGTGCTAATTGAAAGCATAAGCGTGCATTATATCTTGTTACAAGCCTGGTTATTAGTCCATGTGCCCGCAACATGATTTCTTACCAATACAGGTTTTAAGGTCATCATCTAGTCTGTAACCACGGTTACAGGAGCAGACAGGCCCGCCTGTTGAATGCTGGCAGTGGTGCGAACAGCCACCATTGTTGTTCTCACAGCTGTTCACGATCTCCATCTCTATTCCTGTCACAAGTTCACAGTGAGATCAGAGGAGCTCAATATCTTGTACCAACCAAATACAAAGTACGCATGTCGTAACACTGAGATAAGAGGGCTCGGACTGACTGTAACACTGTTTTCCATCAGATCCCAGCTCATAGGCAGCGTTACAAACACAGGTGTAGGAGCCCAGAACGTTGTGGCAGCCATGAGCACAGTTGGCTTCTTCTGTCTCACACTCATCGATATCTGTGACAAAGACGAGGAGAAATGCATCTGGTCAGCCCCGATTTCCTTTGCCTTCGCGACCATGTGACTCTCACAAATCAAATCCATCTCTGCGCTTGAAAATCAGCTTTCATACACTTGTAACTCAGTATTAGTTGATGCTGACAGTGGAAAAAATAAACTGGCTTGCAAATTCTGCGTCAAGTTTTTATTTTACAAGTTTATACTTTTTTCTTAAAGGCCAAACTTTTGATAATCATTTATTAAATGTTTTTTATGACCTTAATTTCTACGGTGTTCCTGACCAAACTGCCTCTCAAATTCATTTTCATTTTGATGATTGAATTTGGACACCGTAGTTGACCCACCTATTTAAGCAGCCACTAAATGTGGTGAGATTTTTTTTCTCTCTTAGACCATCTTCTATATGTTCCTCCTCAACACTAAATTTACTCTGAGCTCCATTAATAACCATTATAAAGCCGTCATTATTTTTACTGGTGAAACTACCTTCGCAGCTTTTCCCATCATCAGCCAGGATGTAACCAGCTTTACAGTCACAGTGAGCCTTGCCGCCATCGACTCGACACTCTTGCATACAGCCTCCATTCTGATCTGCACAGGGGTTCTGCACTGTAACACAAAAGCACACACACACACTAACACACACTCAAACAGCGAATCCACATGGTGTCAGTCAAGTGGGGAATGCTTCCCGCACAGCAGTGGAGAAAACTGTGAAAGCTGATTCTCTGTATCTTAACTCAGTGGATGTGGAGAGCTGTAAATCCACACTGCCACTCATCACCTCCACCTTGTCTCTTTATTGTTCTCTCTGCATAGTTTTGTGTGTGTATGACTTGTGTAAGCCTGTCCGGCATCTGGGATGAGAACCTTCAGCTCTGCAGAAATTAGAGGAAGCTGTTCACAGCCAACAATTACAAAGTAAAAGCATCTAAAAGACAGTAATTCAAAATAAATATGTATAATTTCCCACAGCCTCATGGCCTCAGAGATTGGAGGGATTAAAAGGTACATTGACTACAAAATACTTTGAGAAAAAAAAAAACACAATGAGGGAGACTGCTGTGGTTCACTTTATTTTAATGTCTCATCCCCTGAGGGACAGTTTATCCTGCTCCAGCAAAGACAGCATTTCAGATAATTACGACTGGCAGCAGATGCAGGCAATGTGTTTTCAGCGTTTTAATCAAATCTCCAGAATCACACCCTCGTAATCTCTTTCCCCCTTTCTGTCTTGTGTTGTGTGTAGTATTGCCTTACACCAGAGTATGGAAACACGGGCACTCACGTTTACAGTGCTTGCCATCCTCTGCCAGCATGTAACTTGGCTTGCAGCGGCAACGGAAATGAGCAGCAGACTGTTGCACACAGTAGTGTTCACACCCTCCATTGCTGATGGCACAAGAATGGACAGCTAAAAAGGGGAGAAAAAAAGGAAACACTAGGTGACATTAGAAAAAACCCAGAAATAGAGGCAGTGACACTGGAAACATATGAGAAAAATTGGGCATCATTGCAGTATAAGATAAGTTTCTAAATGTCCAAACTGCAGTCTCACATTAGTTTTTCTGAAATTTGATTTGACTGCAGCGTCACATCTACAGGAATCTTTCTCTGAGAGGTCATGACCTCTGTACTGACATTCCTACATAATGTTTAGAGAATGCCTCTGAGAATTGCTATGCTCTGAGCCACGAGCGATCCATCACCACGAAAGGGCCAAAAAATCACGGAGAGATTTGAATGGCAGGGCCTCTGTGGTGGACAACACTCTCCAGAGCCAGCTCAATCATCTTCCTGTCAGTGGTTCCCTTTCTCGTGGCAACAGATGATACCCCAGTAGACGGGCCGGGGTCCCATCTCTGCAGAGAAAACAACAGGTAGAGGCTGATCAGCCAGCCCCGCGTTCTCAGAGATGGTGTTTTTCATACTCAAAGGCTAGAGTCAAGATCCATCCATCACAAGTACATGTCAAACCGCAGAGTGGGTTCCAGCTCAAATATTATGCAACTGCATGCTAAGTGTGCGGGACACATCTGACCTCCGCTGGCAGATCGAGAGCTGGATAAGACGAGCAGAGCTGAGATTGAATCAATTTGTGGACATCTGCTCCTATCCATTTCCCCATGACTTTGTGCCGGTTGGTATGTGCTGTACTTTATCCAGTTTGCATGGTGTCATGCTATCTGGTACATGGTGAGAATGTGAAAAAAAAAATAAAAATCCTTTTACTCCCTTGTTGTATGGAAAGAAAGATTTCAGAGTTGATTTCAGTACTAGATTCATTGTGAACATGGACAACTTTTACACCTCGCCTCTGCACAGTTTTAACACGATGGATATGCAGCCTCTCAGATAAGCATCGGTCAGTGCACAATCACGTGCACTGTGATTATTAGTGCAATCATCATTTCTCGTAATATCTCTATGAAACAGCTTTCACATGAACCTCTCAGGAACAGTTGGGTCCCAGCTACAGTATCTGCTCTATAAGACAATGAAACAACTTCGCCTCAACAGGCCAAGAAACACACAGTGATTTCCACTCTACATGTCAGATGGGACACTCTGTATACATTCCTGGCTGCAGACACCAGTGCCAGGTTTACAGTCTTCTCTCTATCGGCTATTTCTAAAAATGCAAAGCTAATTTATCTGGGATGACATAAAAATTGTACAGGTACTGAGTAAACACTGCAGAGGTCAAGAGTGACAGGATTTAAGGACTTAAAGCTTATATGGGCTTTTAAATAAACAAAACAAAATCTAATGTAGTGAAAGGCTAGATTCATAACTTAACAGAGGCAAGACAAGGAGACAATGATTTTCCATCTTCTCACATAATAATTTTGTCATTTTGTTGTATTGTAAATACCACATAATATAAACATGGGAAATCTCAAATTTCATTCTTTTTCTTGGTATTGGCTTTGTCAAAATTAAATCAATCTGAAAAATGTGTTTGTTGGATTGAGATTCGAATTTAATTCTTGATCTTGGAAACAGTAGCTGACAAAACAATCTCACCAAAAGGTTTATTAAGCCTCTGTCCAAACCTGAGCTTCTCTGCACAGCGGTATCATGCCTGCTTCATCAGGCTCACTTTAATCAGGTGAACATGTAACCGGTGTGATGCAGGAAGACCCAAATCATGTGATCTAAGCCCTGCATGGAAACGCTTTTTTTTTTTTAATAACAGGGGCTCATTATCACCATCTGATACAATTTAACTGTATTTTGTGCACTCACCTATTTAGATAAACTATTCACATATAAACCATATGTATCTAGAGAGATGATGCAGTGGAGGCTCTTCAAAGAGATGAACAAAGGGAAATTTCTAAATCTAGAGAACCTGTCCACAGAAAACAAATATTTGAATGTGTTTGCTCCTCTTAATAGATTAAAAAGGAACAGTGAGGGTATAGGGCTGTATTCTAAGTATAGATATTGTTGAAATATAAAGCATGGCATACAAAACTAGAGCTGAAACAATTAGTCAGTCAATCAGTTAGAAGAGTCATTATTTTTCAGGGCTCCTTTTTGCCTTTTTTAAGATTGGACATTACAGAGATGATGGGAGACAAGGACAGAGAGATAGGGTGACTCATTCAGCAGCTGTTTTGAAAATCAATTCATTGTTGAATGTTTCAAGCATTGCGAGGATTTAATGCTTTACTTTTTCCTATGTGATCATAAACTGAATATCTTTGCGATTTGAGCTACTGGTCAAACAAAACAAGCAATTTATTACAACATCTCGGACTTTGGGATTTTCTGATTTTCCACAAGTTTCTCATATGTTGAAAAAAATCATCGGTTCCAGACCTAGTACAACTGTTCTCCAGGAGAGCAAGGAGCTGAATCACTCACAGGAAACTGCTTCTCCAAGAAACACACTGAAGGGAACTAAAAAGGCATAAGCTGTAGTCAGTGTGGCTTTACCAGCAAATTTTATTTGAACTGGCTCACAATAGGACTTTTTGTCTGAATCAAAGGGATCATCTCCGGCAACATCATGAACATGGTTTACATAATTAAGTACCCATGTGAAAAATCATATGCAGCCAGACTTCAGCAAAATAATGGCCAAAAAAATAACGCTTACACTAAAGACTTAAAAAAACATCCAAAACACTGTTTAATTGTTTATGTGAGTTTTGAACAAGTGAGTTTACTTTACAAAGTGCCTTTATACTCCATAATCATACCCATCCACATGGTGTACTAGTTGCGTGACCTAATGCTTTTAAAATTTTGTGCATCACTTTCACGTTTTTTCGTTAGCACTACTTGCATGTACTGTATGTATATTTGCAGCTTTTTCATATGGATCTGGCCCACCTGGCAAATACCGTGCTATAAATGTAGGTTGAGTCACATCATCTTGACAAGTGGTGTCTAGATTCTAGTTAGCAGTATTATTTCAGTCTGTAGACTCATGTTCCTTTTTTACTTAGAAAATATAACCACTGTCACAAAGCTGTGATGTTACTCACCGAGGCAGGTACGGCCGTCCACATGCAAACGGGAGCCCGGGTGGCACTCACAGTAGTAGGAGCCCCTAGTGTTAATACAACGGTGCTGGCAGCCTCCGTTATGGACCTGGCATTCATCAGTATCTGTAGGGAAGGAGGGAGAAAAGAGGAAGAAAGTAGCAGGGAGAAAGAGAGAGACGGGAGAGAAATTAGTGTAATTTGTCTAAATCCCCTCATTATGAGAAAAAGAATAAACTCCAGATGAGCTGCAGGCTCAGAGTGGAATTTAATGCAGTCTTTAGGATAAAGATGTATTCCAAGAGGGAGATGATGGATGAGAAGGAAAAGTATTCTACAAGTGCAATGCAGCTCAAACAAACCCCCCATGTGGTAACAACTACTGAACATTTAAAACCAAATTTAAATTCCTTTGCTTCTGGTCAAAGTTCCCGTGGTGCAGTAAACATATGGAAACTTAAATCAGAGGATGCAAAACATACACATTCCTCCCAGCCAAGCGTTGCGATCATAAACAAACAGAAGAAGGGGTTTTTCGTCTGAGAAAGTATTGGCGTGTGAAACTCAACCGCCTTGTTCTTTGACCAGATTTCAAATGAAACAAGCCGAGTTCCTAAACACTTCTTATTTTAGGGGTCACAGACTAATAAATTGTTTTTTGAGTTCCACAGCAGACCCCCTGTGAGACCTGAGCTGATTGTTTGGACTTCTGCTAACAGCCCGTCTGCCGCCATCATCATCATCAGGAAAATTAGGACATGAACTCGAACCTACCTCCCCTCCAAGCCACTGACCAGCCACCTCTTTGCTTCAACATTACTAAAATCATCTGAAGAGTTACTGGAAATGTTGCTGACTGAAAAATGTGACGCGACACATTAAAAAAGTGAATTTGAATGGCTTGAGTCTGCTGGTTGGGGTCTGCAAAGACAGCTAACACATCATAAAAGTCTTAGTCAGTGCCAAGTTAAATGTCAAAAGTGTTGTTCAGTATAGTCCTGAGTCCAGGCATCTGTTTTCAACAACAAACTATTTCAAGAATTCAGAGGAATTTCTATGACAAAGAGCGAGTTTTATCAAGTAGTTGAGTAATATGGTAAACATAATATTACATTTATTTAATTGTTTTTTTTTTTTTTTTTACATGTTGTTTAGTATAAACTCTTGATGGACGAACTGTCTCCCTGCAGACCACACATTTTCTGTTTGGACAGTGTGCTGTAAACAATTCAAACAGTAAACAGTTCCATATAAACAATTACTATTAATAACTTCTTTCAACGTTCATCACACTGAGAAAACCCTCTCTTCAAAGTAAAAATAGAGACTTGCACACTTGATGGGTTGGATAAATTGCATGTACATACATACAGTCGCCTCTATTTCTTGCCACACAGTCCAGTTTCCTCACGCAGACCAATGACATGCTTGTTAGGGGAAATTAGAAATTTCAAATTGGCCATAAATGTCAATAAGATTCTTGAGTTGTTGTCTGTCTGTATGTGCCAACCCCATGATAGACTGGCAACCTGTTCAGGATGCACCTTGCCTCTTGCACAATGTGAGTTGGGACAGCAAAAGACAAATAATTATCGATAACGGATGCATAGATACACAGTTTTACTGTCACGATGCTACTGTATATCTCCTTTTTTAACCAACAAACTGTAGAACAATGTGCCAAATTCTTTCAGGTTGACATTGCAAACCTATTAGCAAACGGTTGATTGTTTGTTTGTTTTTTTTACACATACAGCAGATACAGACCAACATTAGCATATTTTTGGGCTTGTGTTTCCAATGTGAGTCTAATATTTACTCTCTTTTTAGGTGTTTATTGTATCCACCATCTCCTGAGGGAAATATCTGGCTCTTTAGCTGCTAAATGCTATAAATGCTACAGTATGTTCCCATGCCCCCCCCCCCCCACACACACACACACACATACACACATACACACACACACAAGCAGCTGCCTACTATGTCGGGAAATGATGCTGAATTGAGCACAGACGGGAAAAAAAAAAAAATTTAGCACCAAAAGACGCTAAAAAGCTCCCTAGCGTTGAAGGGAACTGCAGAGGTTGGTGAAATTATCTGTGGGTTTGTCACTACGAGCAACCTCATTCAAACTACATGTAATCGTTTCAGGTTAAGGTAATATTTTCCGTGGCATTTACAGAATTGGGGAAAAGCAGTGATGGAAATTATGAAATCTCAGTGGTTAATAGGATACATGTAAGACCGATTCTTCTATTTGGAAATAAAACAAGGGGAAAAAATGCAGTATATGAGCAGAGGGGGACTAAAAGCTACTTGCTTAATGGTTCCATTGAAACCTACTCACAACAGATGAATTATAAAAATATCCTTCGGCTGAACCCATCAACTCCCAATAATATCCTGCAACATCTTAAAATGTAGTGTTTGGGGCAGATATGAGCTTCTAAACTTTCCTCTTCTTCATCTCTCTGCTGCCAAACTTCAGCTTCTCTTCATCCGGGAAAGCTGGCAGGAGCCCTCCTCTCATTTTTCCATCCACGCCGCATGCCGTCCTTTGGTTTGGTTTTTCATGAAACGCCTCCAGCGTTGCCGAGCTGCTGTGCCTCTGTCGACTACAGTGCACAGTCAATGAATCCCATCCAGCCCGCTTTCTACGTCCAGAACATGATCCCTCTCCAGCTCTGGGCCAAAGCCTCAGCAGCCCTTGGCTTGCCCAGAAGGAACATTAATTCTCTGCCCACACCACCTAGAGCACGGTGTCATCTTCATGGAAAACTGTTTGGGTTGGTTTGGTTTCTGATGGGTGGTTTGTTTATCGTGAGAAGAAAATAAATCATTCTACCTTCTTAATTTAGCTCCGGGAATGACATCCAAGTAAAGCAGTGGCTCAGAGGGATTATAATCAATATGACAGTAGGAAATACAAAACATACTTCATTGTGTGCATTTATCCAGGAGCTTTGCATGCCTAAGATGATAAGAAGTTTTTGGTAATAATAATATTGACATAATCAAAACTGGTATCTACCCCTGTTTGTATTAGCACTACAAAGTGTCTCTCATGATTCATAGCTAATGTTTTTATGTGCTCTAATCTCTGTTGATAAAAGAGACTTAGTTATCTGGGCAGTGCCAGACAGTGTGCAGAGCAGATTCATTATCAGCGGGACTGATTAACCAGTCTGCCTGAGCCATGAGCCAGCACGAACAAATACTCTGCGTACTGTAAGTCCTAATCTATATTAAAAATCATGTAGAAAGTGCACATACAATTCAGCGCAATACTTTCCTTTTCAAGTGAATGGGAACATGGTGACAGACTTCGCTGCACCCAGACGTGCAACCCACTGTATTTCTTACAAATTATCCCTCTTAAAAAAAAAACAAACACACACCCAGCTTCACCTGCCACTTGTTTGTGAAATCAGCACTTACCTGCCCCTATGTAGCCCAGGTTGTAGCCACGGTACCCATGGTAACAGTATGGCATAAAGCAATTCCTTCTGTAGTAACTGTGTGGATAGTTTGCAGCAGATGTCAGACATGTCATCATTCCAACTGATACCAAGAGGAAAATCCACCATCCTGATGACAAAGTCATGGCTGGAGTCTCACAAAATATTCAAATTTTAACTTCCAAAATGTTTGGAAATCTACTTTAAAAAAGAAAATTGTTTAAATGTTTTTGTTTGGGACATTAACAATGAGCTACTGAAATGAATGAGTTCCCCAGTAAAGACTCCTGCTGTAAAGTAACAGGGTTACTAGTTTGTATTGACTCTGCCTCCTGACTTTTCTGTCTCCCTCCCTCTCTTCATCTCCCTCTCTGTTTCACCCTCCCATCTACCAGAGCTAAATGTCCATCACATTAAAGATCCTCCTTTCCTGCCTCTTTCTCTTTCCCCCTTGTCCCAACACCAAATTCTTTTTTACTAAAGGTACATCCAGTATTGCATGAACTAAGAAATTACTATTTCTTCATTTTACCAGCCAGCAGTTATTGCTTTCTTTCTTCCACTCAAGGTATTTTTTACACATTACCACTCTGCCACTGCATTTTACGGACTCTCATAAGGATATTATGAGATAAAAAGTAAGGATTGAAGACTGCGCATCTTTCAAGTGTTGGGGAAAAAAAAGGATTCAAACAGACTAAAGCATGTCTTTCTATATTTTAATTTTGTTCTTGAAATGTATTTAAAAACAAACAAAAAAAAAAAACTCGCACCATAGGAAAGCCAAGTTCGATAAGTGCCAGGGGCCAAATTCAGTGTTTTTAATCCAAACATCTGAGGAAGGAATGAGCCTTGCAGTGAAATTGTCTATTCAGGAGCTAAGCCCTGTGCTCTTTCATCTGTTGCCAACATATACATTCAAAACACAGCAACAGGACAAGGACAGCAACTTTATAAAGCTTCCAAAGCGCAAAATATGTTGGGAAATGGTCCATAGAGACCTCTGCAATAGGCAGTGACGATGAGCTTCACTTCTTATGACTTTTACTCTTCATAGTGCAACATTAAAGCTTCCGTAACATACACCTGCGCTGTCATTACATTAGGCCACAACCTTCTGAGGTGTACTCACGCGTTGCCAGACCAGCAGAAACTGATACGGATCCATCTTGTGACACCACATGCCAACATATTCACAGCTCTGCACACATCGCACGTAAAATGCATGTTTGTGCAGACACTGGGATTATGAGGACAATGATGCCAGCCAGGTGAGGGGGGAAAAAAAAAAAGCAGCTCATGCAAGAATGGAAGACAGTGGTCGATACGCTATGAGTCATAATTATCAAATAACTAAACTAGAGTAAAAAAAAATAAAAAATACACAAGGGAACCTAGCAACAGCGAGGTGTTTTTGTCTAGCTGTCCGACTCTCAGGGTTAACAAGAGCATATAATACCTATTGATTCTGGAAGACGTTTCTCACTATTACGACAGGTGCCGGGAACTGGCAGACCATTACTCCCACCTTCACGGTCATGTTGGTCTGAGCTGTAAAGTTCATTTGGCATGACGTTAAATGTTGACAGTGCTATACTGAACTCAGCATGACAGCAGTTGATGCTGGCATATGCATAAATAAAATGGACTCTGACCAGGAGCTTTAATATAGGAAACTCTTCGCAAGGGATTAAATCGTAAATTTGTTTTTTTTTTGTTTTTTTTTCTGTACCGAACAAAAGATGTACTCTTGTCTATGCCAAAAGTATCAGCATATTAACATCCCACAGCAGATGTCTTTCATTGAAAAAATTTTGTGTATTGCCAAGGTCAGGAATCCCCAAAAGTACTAATGTGGTTGTGTACAGTTCAACTCCTGAGAATCATTTATTCTTAACAGCTAACTAAATGGATCTTGTCCCTCATCTGGACTAATGTGGGCTTTGTGTTGTGGCCCTCCCAGCTTCAGAATGTCATGAAGAAGGAAAGCTGATTACGCTCTGCAGATGCTGTGCCACACACGCAGCAATAACTTAGATATCCGGAACAACCATCCAGCCTCTTTTTACCTCTGTTAATACTCCTGCCAATTACATACAATTAGGACACTAATGCTGTGGGTAGCTCATTTCATCCAATAAACACGAGCGGCGGAGGGCAGATATCTATGAAAGCCAGCTGTGACAACGTTCCCATCAACCCTCCAAATAACCGTGACCTGGATCAGATCTCTAACTGGTTCCTCCACCAGACAGCCATGCTGCAGAGCACTCCAGCGTCTCCCCTAGGCTTTGGCCGCTGCACAGAGGAATCATTATTCTGATTAAACCAACCACTCGCAAAGATTCCCCTAATCAGAAACATCAAACTTTGATCGAGCAAAAAGAAACCTCATGGGAAAATGGTGGGAATAAGCTTAGTTTCGGTGCCGAGACGATGAGCTTCTTGACAGACTGGTAGCTACACTTTCCTCCATAAAGCACCTGAGATATGAACACAGCAAAAGCTAAGATTATTATACCATCTTCGGTGTGCAAGTTAAAAAGATGTGTCCCCGTGGTTCAATGAAGTTAAAATGGTTTTGATGTTCACTGAGTGCAGGATCGACATTCACCGTGTCATACATAAAAATGAAAATAAAACGCCATAAATGGCCACATTAATGCGAGCAAATGAACATAGAAGAAAAGAACAGATACATTTAGTCACTCTTGTGAATGTTAAAGATGGTGAGAACACAAACCTTGATCAGAGTGAGGTGAGTGAGGCTGCGCATAACTGACAAAATCAAATATCATTTTGGCCATTTCAAGTAATATTTCCATAGTGCGACAAGATGAGTGTTTGTGTGTTTAGAAGATACTTACACACGGAATATTTTAAGACAACATGATCAGTAATGTGGATTTGATGACCAAAAGTTTACTGTATAATTACAAGAAAACTTTCATATCTTCTGTCATATCTGGTATCGTAATATTGATTTTAAATGAAAAATCTATTGAATAAGTATTTCACTTCAATATAGCTGGGGATTCACGAGAGACAGATTTTGAAAAAGATATGGTCAAAATCAACATTCCTCATGATGTAACTTCATAATGTCTCTCGTTTCAAATCTGCTCATTATCACCTCAAAAATATAGCTAAAGTGCAGCCATTTCTCTCCGAGCAACACAGAGAATAATGCACTAAAAGGCTTCTATATCCAGCTGGCTACACTATTGTAATCCTCTCAGATCTGGTTTACAGAAAACAGTTATGTCAGTTACAACAAACAGACCAGAAGAAAATAAAACTTTACACCTGTTTGAAAGATTTCACACTGGTTACCAATCAGTTTCTGTATTGACTTTAAAATTCTTAAACATTAACTTTAAAACATTTCCTTTTCTTGCACCAGCTGACCTTTTTGATATCCTTCCAATATATGCGGCAGGACAATCTATAAGGTTCCCTCAGGTCTTTCAGTTGTTTCAGTGCAGGCCTTTCGGTTTCTATGCTCGGTGCTGCTGGAACAGTCTGTCTGAGGTCTGAGAACAGCTGAAAGTGCTGATATCTTTAAACGCAAACCTAAAACTGATTCCAATGTTATTTTTATTTTACTATTTTATTTAAAATCTTATTGTATTCATGTTTTAAAATGTTCTATGCCTTCTCATTGATTATATTTGTCATTGCCCTTTTTCTCTATTTTGTCTAGTTTTATTTATTTTGAAGTTTCTATTCCTTTTAAAAATGTTTTTATAAGTTTTATTACCACTTTTTCACCATTGTTTTCTAGAGTCTCATTGTTTTACTTTTTTCATTTGAAGCAAGTGATCCATAAAGCATTTTGAATTACACTAACTTGTACCAAAGGTGCTATACAAATAAAATTTAACTGATAGTCTTAAAAACTCCCATTTGTAACACACAGATAATGGAGATAACCCTGATTCTCTGACTTTAACAAGCTCCCCCAGAGCCACAGAAGACATCATGGACATTACATTATCATCAGGCAATATCTGTTTTAGAGGCTAAATGTACTATTCATGACAAATGAAGTGATGTTCATATGTAAAATTAATGGAGTGCCCCTTTAAATTCATAAACAGCCTAGATTAACCAAATACAACAGGTTACTCACCTTGACATGTTTTCCCATCTTCATTTAGTTTTTGTCCATGTGGACATCTACAGTAGAAACTTCCGATGGTGTTACAACAGAGAGCCTCACAGCCTCCATTGGTCTCCTCACACTCATTCACATCTGACAGGAGAAACAAGGACAACGCCAAGAACAGAAATTAGGAAGAACAAAAAAACAATCAGATATGTTAAAAACGCTCCGCGTTTGGTTTAAAAACAGCACTGGGGCAGTCAAAATTAAGAAAAATGCATCTTCCTCTTCATGCCAGTCTTATTAAGTTTATATGTGTTCCATTAACACATTTGTATCCAACTCATGAAAGTATGGAGCATGTTCAATTGCCCGGAAAGTCATGAGAATTACTGTGGGAAACTGTGCATGTTGTTTCCATCCTTAAACTTGTCTCCTTAGTACCAACTTCACAGAAGATCAAAGAGGGAAAATAAACAATAAGCCCAAAAAAAAAAGAATGAGGATATATCAAGTGATAAATTGAGTGGGACAAGGGGAAATATGCAAGTGAGAAGCAATGAGGACAACATGTTACTGCTGCAACCTTCCTCTAACATGAACCAGGACTAGTATTTGTCAGTAATGCAAGACCTCCGAAACACTTCCACAAGAAGTCCCAGTTTTTCCATTTCATTTCCGCCAGCTACATATGTGGCCAAAGCTGTCATCAGCTAAACCAGATAAAATCTTTCCCCTCAGTTCCCGCAAATTGACTCATGTCTGATGCAGGTGCCGACAGTTTAGCGTATACCATAATCTGAGCTGAAGAGATTCTGCATAAAGGGGAGATATTATAATTGAGAAGGAAAGGATTAATGTGTCGTTCGGTTTTACACTGCAGTTTCAGGACACAGACGCACATTACCTGCATTAACGCTAAATTTCGTTCGCATTTGGGCTTGTCAGGAAAGATTATGCTCAGCAGCGTAGTTTTAAACCTGATGACACTGAGCTGTTTTCAGTTGCCATGGCAGCAGGAGGAATATTGGACTGAAAAGCCACAGAGAAAATTAGGACGGAGCAATAATCAGCTTGTAAACTCCCTCCATGTCCATAAAAGAAGAGAGTTACTGTTCAGGGGGAAGAGTATGAATACACAGAAAATTGCTTTATAGAGTATTTTTCCCCTTCTACGAAATTTTGGTGCAATGTGATGCCAGTGTTTAACCAGCCAATTAAATGATTTCTCTCTCAGTTTACAACATCTGGAAAAGTTCACACCAAAACACTGTACGCTCTCTATTGCTAAAAATTGTCATGAAGCCTATACTGCATGCAACATGTAACGCTAACTTAGACATCAGGAATACATCCTATGATACTATGAAGCATACTTCCCATTGATTTATTACACCAATCCTTCGTAACACACTAGATAGACTGCAACTAAAGATCCAATTTTGGATGCTCACTGATTCTTATTTGGGAACTGTATCACAAGAGCTTGATTAAATGAGTCTGGGTCCTGTGGTGAGAGAGAGTGCCTGCACTTTTGTACACTTCATTTAATTTGCAAAATGAGCAACAAATTTAAAAGAAAATTACATTCAAACATCCAGACTAAAGGAGACAAGTGATGGTCACTGAGCAGAGTACAACCTGAAGTCAAGGGCAAGATTAAAGAGCCTGTGAGGAATCTTGTGATGGGATTTGCAGCATGAGTGTGTTTATGTTGAGTGTGTGTGAGGATGTCCATCCCCCCCCCGAGGCCACACACCTGTGTGGCAGCTTGAGGAGGGGTCTGCCAGGGTCAGTGTCACGCTCATCACTCTCCAAATCTTTCTGCTCAATAAGCAAGCAGGAATGTTAAACAGCTATAGGTCAGGAGAAGAAAACAAAACGCACAAATGGAAACTAAATATCTAGATTGGATCAATTGAGCATGTTTGTTTTTTTCTTCTTCTTTTTCTTAATGAACTTGGAATTGTGGAATTTCAGGTATTCAGTTTAGTGAGATGCAAATCCTGTTTAGAGGGTAGAGGGAACTCATTTATAGGAAACCATGCAAAGAAATGAACTTTAATTATGTACTTTAATGAGGTTTATATAGTCGTAGTATCTCAAATTGCATCGTATTAATGTTTTGCTTTTCTTTTACGATAAGGGCCACATTGGAAATCAGTAATTCATTGCAAAAAAAATAGTAAACCAGATTACTAATAATTCTATCACTATATCTCTATGCTACGCTACTGTGGACAATAATGCAAGCTCAGAAACATTTACAGCCATAGAAAATCATTTTCACTGAAATTTAAACTCATAACCTCTGAAGACATGAGTGAGTCTGGGGGTTGGGGCAGGGGCTACACCTTGGCCTGACTGCAGGGGGCAATGGTGAGATCAGTTTACCATACATCACCGTCACCCGTCGCGCACTCCGTCACCACACTGACCCTCCAGCAGAGTAATTAGACACAACTAAGGGCACAAAACAAGGGCTGTAGCCTCCTTAAAATAAGGAGTGTTTTAAGATCAGCCCCTCCCCTCGAATATCCACATCACCACAATTTCTTCACCCTGACCTTAGCCCCTGGGGGGGGTTGGTTGGTGTGCACGTTTTCCAAAGAGAGATCACATGCCTGAAGCAAAGTAGTGTGTCCGCAGCCCAATTTATGCCCGAGGTCAGTGTCAAAGGCCAAGGATCAGAGTCGACCTCATGCGGGGAGAATCACGTGGGACCATTTCGCCATGTGGTGGACATTCAGATGAATAATATATTTTGCATAAGAATACTTTTGGCAAGCGGTAAACTAGCAAGGCCTGAATAATTCACACTGTTCAGAAAACCAGAAGATTCTGTTATTAAATGTTATCAGTGAAAAATCATACACAGTGACAAGTATATTTCTTATACCCCTGGTCTCCGACACAACAGTCCTGCAAAAAATCCTATATTGGTGAAATGTATAGGGCTGAACTTAAAAACAATTTCTATCATCATTTAATGTAATTTTTCTTTCCACTGATCAATTAAAGAATCCGTCTGACAGGTTGTGAAACACGTATTCACTTTTTAGCAAAGAGAGAGACGAGAGAGTTGATTCCACTGTCATGTCCGCTCACTATGAATCTAATGTCAGCCACTGCTTTTTATAAAGATTCTGACCCAATTAGTGAGCTTCAGAGGTGCTGGTAAGATGATTTATTGCCTTCAGAGAAAGTAAGGCCAGTATTTTCCAATATGTCAAAATGTTACTTCAGTCTTTTAGTCAATAAGATCTTAGGAAATGGTGAAAAATACCCCTCACAAATTCCCAGAGCCAAAGAACCTGAAAACCAGAAACTATCTCATTTATAATGATGTTAAACTGATTAAAAAAAAACCCAAAAACAACTAATTCTGACATTTGGGAGTCTGAAAACACTAGATATTTGTCATTTTTGCTTTATTAATGAATTTCAATTTTTGTAGATTAACTCACTGTCTATCAACTAATCATTATTTAACTAATCGTTTCAGCACAAGATGCCTATACCATTCATCCTTATACCGTTTTGGAGGCTGCAGTTAGTGGTTCTGTGTTTTATTGCTGTATATCAAGGATTCCATGCAGTGTTTTATGGCAGAGCAGGGCCACACTGCCTGAAGCCAAGACCACCTCTGCTTGCTTTACTTAAAAAATATATATATTTTCATGGAACAAAACATTAAGTCCCCTTAAGGAAAAAAGAGCAAAGGCCTTATTTCACACATGCCATATACGATATTTATTGTGAATACTGTTTAAGCTGTTATGCAGTCTCCTTCTTGTAATGTATATGCTGTACTGTATATATGATGGTGGAGTTTCTGTGCATTGTTCTATGAACACAACAAAATCTCAGCTACATTGTTATGAGTGAGATCCAAAATTGCTCAGCACTGTTATGTCTTCCTATAAGCTCATTTATAAAACAAAAACACATCTGTAAAATGGGTATAAATGTGTATTTCCCTGTTACGGACACTCTGTTCCAAAGCAACTAGGCAAAGAATGAAAAATATTTTTTGAAAGAAAAAAAAAAAAAAGCTTCACTAAAACTTTTGACTGTGGTTCTGCGAGTTCAGCTGCAGCAGAGCTCCGGGTTTACATTCCTCTGCCGTATTGTGTGACTTCCTGTGATAAGGACGACCGCCACTGCTCCCAGGAGGACGACGCTAATGTCTCGGCAGACTATGAGGGGCTAAGACTGGGCCAACGAAAACCTACCAGACCCCTGATATTATCTCAGGGGTTCATGGGCTGGAAAATTGCAGCATTCATCAAGGATCGGAGGGGGCTGAGGAAAGCACTAACCTGTTTCCTTTTAGTGGCCTGATCTAAAAGTCTGCTGGTGTAATAAGGTGCTTTGCTAGAGTTTATTCCTAGTTGCATTCCCTGCAGTCCTCACAGCTGCTTTCATTTACCAGGTGCTATAAAGATGGGGATTGGCTGGAGGCTCCGTGAGACATGTTTGAGTCAGAGGTTTCATTCAGACGATGACTTAGGTAAGGATTTTTCTGACCTGTCCTGCAGATGTTGGGGGCTGGTGAAACCCAGTCAATGACATCTTGTCTGGGTAACAAACTAACCATCTATGACCTGGAACTGAGAGGACAGTTTCACAGGAAACTCAACCTGTCCTTTGACCTCGAGTATAATCGACCCTTAACATGTTTATTGTACAGGACACGTTTCCTTTGTCTGTCTGATAGACAGCACCACAAGGTTTTTCTACCCGGAGCTCGAGTGAAACAGACAAACTGGTGAAATACGTTCAGCCAAGCTCACAAAAGTTATAATAAAAGTTATTTTATGGGTTCCATAACTCCTTGTGGACTTCACATGGATATTCAGCTCCAAGCATCAGATGTCGTTAGAATCCCATTGGTACATTCATAATGTTTGAACCAAGCATTACCTCTGCAGCTTGGGTAATTGTGTCTATATGGTGTAAGTACTTCAATTCTCAGGTTTCCTTCTGATGCCTTTCCTGCCAGACTGCTGTATCCGTGCTATGTAACATTTACAGTTACACTGCAGGCAAACAAGAGCAGGTATCAAGATGTTTGCTTACTTTCACGCCAAGTGAAATCTGATTTTCTTTTCTTTTTTTTTTTGCTTTAATTCACAGATTTTTGCAATAGTGAACACTTTTTTCAAGAGGTAAAGCTTTTGTTTTACAGGGATGATGGGCGATTCAAACAGATAACACTGACTGTTCATGTTTTCAGATAAAGCTGACTGAAAATCAACATTTAAACAGATTCAGACATTAAATATATTCAAGACTGCGGGTGAAAACAATTTGATAGTTTATACCAAACAAAACTGTAAACTGCATGAATTTCTTTCTGTCCTTCTCCTCTGTTAAGGCATCAGCGCAGGTTCAACATTGCCCCCTGCTGTTAATCTCCTGCTACATCAATAATAGCCCAGATGTGTGGCTGGATGTTTATTAAGTTGCCACTGTTCAATTCAGCTCTGCTCCAATTCATCGTGTAACTAAAACACAGCTGCCAAAACATTACAATTCAAAGTCAAAGAAGACCACACTTTACTTGTCAGAGTGCCCTCTCTAGTAAAACATCTTTCACTCTGGCTCACCGCACTGACTTACACCAGAAAACTGTGCATGCTGTATCAAGCATCCAATAATTTCCTACCCTTGTCCTATTCAATGCATTAATAGTGCCGGTTTTTGGTTGGACTTTCTTCCTGAAGCCTGTAATTGTGGTCAGTGTGGCAGCTGAGTTGCTGTTAAGTAGCTCTATCGGACGTTGCGTGGCTTTCCTGGAACCAGAGAAGTTAGAAAATGTCCCCTTTAATGACGAAGGACTAACCACACACAGGCCTCTATAATGTGTTTAAGACGTTTGTACCTCAATTCACAACCCTCTAATGTTTCCATGAAGTAATTAAAACTCTGAATCAGGTTTGGAGTAAAAGGTCTTACCATGGAGCAA
Organism: Istiophorus platypterus; assembly: GCA_016859345.1. NCBI lineage: Eukaryota > Metazoa > Chordata > Actinopteri > Istiophoriformes > Istiophoridae > Istiophorus > Istiophorus platypterus. Next base: position 18,454,892 of record CM029117.1, read on the forward strand.
AAGGCATAACAGTACAGGCATTAAAAGGGCTTCCATGTCCTTTTTTAAAGAATATCTTTTTTAAAAGACACCTATATTTAGGCAGTACCCAAACATCTCAATGGTGAAGCCAAAGCAGAAATGCCCTACCTGCTGTGCCTCTAATCACCCCAAATAACCTAAACTGTGCTAAAATAAACAAAAGAAAACAATACTTGCTACATTAGGGAAATTCAGCAGGGGAAAAGGGAGTATGACTTGAGTTGTTTTTGCTTTCTCGACAGCAATGTCAGCCCATTAAAGTTAGCCATGGTGCTTGCTTTTCTTCTGTATATTTTTCATGTTAAAATGCAGATGAGCAAAGTTTAAATTCTCTGCTTGTCTGACAATTTAAACAGTTGTATTTTGTTGTTATTCACCTCTTCCTCCCATGGTGAGTGTTGACAAGAAACCACACACAAGCAGCAGACTTGTTGTGCTGTGAGGCTGAGACTCTCGGGTAAAAATATCAAGGTAGTTTGTAATCTTGTTACAGCTTATTACCCCCCGATCGCTGAGCCTTTCTATTATTTGTGCGTGTTCTATTATATGTGCATGTTTGACCACAAAGGAATTTAGTGCGACATCAAAGACAAGACACTAAAATCCAGAGTGAACATTTTTCTTCACTGAGTCCTAGACGCCTCTAATCCCTGTTTTGATGATCTGTTTTACTTACATTGCAAGGTAAGCTTGTAAGTGTGTGTCCATACACGTACAGAGTGCGTGTGTTTGAGGGCCATGCAGGTATTCACGCATTTTTTTTATGTGTTATGGCATACCTCATTCATAAGAGCCAGCTTCCTCTCCTTCCTGTAAGCTTTAATCTTTCCCTCTTCTTCGCTAGAGTTGACTGTGACTCCCGTAATTCCTTCACTCCCAGACATAGCCAGCTCGAATCATGTCAGCAACAGTCACAAGGCTGTGCCGGCAGTCGGAGACTTCAGACTGGAAAATCGTAATGTTGTATACCGGTAAAGCCAATCCCATAGATCTTTCCGAGCACTGTTTTACAGTATGATCATATGATGGCAGGTGTATGATTGGTGTCTTATCCCTTGTTCAATCCCTTCTTGCTGAGAGCCTAGGGTTTCTGCATTCTGTCGCTCATTTTTACTGTCAGTAAAAGTTACGGGTTACGACCCAGAAAAAAGTAGACCAGCTGCATGAACCTATGCATGTATCCAGAATAAGATTTTATGATCTACACAGACAAACAGGAGGAACACATACTTTGTGGACCTCAGGGGCCTGCCTTCTGACCCTTTGCGTGTGCTCTATCTGTGCGCTACCTGTTCGGACCTGTCTTTTCCAACTTTGACCCAGGAGTTTTGAGTTCCTCGGACGACACATGGAGGCCAGCAGGAATCCAAAAATTACTTGTTGTGGTTTCCAGCCTGTCTCCCTCTCGGTCACATGCGTGAGATTTGCTGCAGTGGTATGCACAGGACCTTAGAGGACGGAAATTCGCCCGGAGCCGTTTACCCACAGGGCAAAAGGTGGCAGATACATGACAGACTGTCATGCTCAAGGTGTACGGGGGGAATAAACATTGAGGCTGCGATTATTGCTTCGAGTGCACCAGTGTGACACTACACGGTTTCATGGCTGTTCAAAGTTAAAAGTAACAGCAGTCGAGTACATAACCCCCGGGCTATGTGTAGTTTAGAGGCGATGGCCTCCATTTTCATGGCATAACCTAGCTCAAGGAACAGTACATCAGGGTGATGTTTTAATGTGGTGCAGTAGTGTGCCTTTTATTAACTTAACTACTAAATAATGTTGAATGATGCAGATAAAGAGTTTTCAGCATTCTACAAACAGAAGAAGCATTAAGATCATTGGTTCCTGACCTTCTTGGTTTGTGAACGTTTAAAACAATTCCAAGTCAACCGACAATAGGTTATTAAAGGTTGAATATTTGCGCAAGCTGTGAGCCCCTCAAGCAAGGTGAGATTTTTACCTAATCAGACTGTTTGATTTGAAAATCTTAAAAGGCTTTAAAACATAAAATCATCCAGTGGGAAAATATCACAGAATTTAAACAATATTATGCATCTTACATGTGCCTTTTTTTTTTTCAATCATTTTCCTACTTCCAGGCTCGAAACCAGATTTAAATCAACATACAGAATAAATGGTGCACTGTGTTAATGAACTTATGCTGACTGAGCAGCATGCTTCATTAATGTCTAACCATCAGTAGCTTATTCATCAGCTGCTTGGCTGCCAGCTGATTAGTAACACCTGATCATATTCATGCAAGTGCACAGTCCTTCCATTATAACCTGACGCTCACCGCCATTACTTTGCTGATACTCTCTTGCCAACGCTGTTTGCTTCTGTTTCTTCCTCCAAAATCCCAACCCTCTTCTTTCTACTCCATTTTTTGCTATTGTTGGTTTAATTAAGATTTGATCTTCATGTATGTGTTAATAAGGAGTTGAGGTTAAAATTGGTTTTCCGAGTAGTATCCTTGTTGACGCTCAGATTCTTTGAGCTCTTCTTCAAAGACGGGAGCTGTTTCTGTGAATTTCTGACTGAAATAAAAGCTGAATATGACTATAAGATGAAGATCAAGATCAAGATCAAGATGAAGAAAAGATAAAAAACAGTAATAAGATTCAAACTATGGCCTGATTTCAAAAAACAACCTTTACACGTGAAAGTTACATTAACTAGTCTCATTACATCTTGTTTCGATTAGCATCTGCTTTTCACACCTCACAAAATCAGTATTTAAAAAGAGAGCACTCTCTGGTGAACGTTCCCCAAGGCTAAGTGGCTTCCATATGGAGATAATACAATGCAGAGTAGATAATGTAGTAGGTAGAGGGAAAAGAGATTAGAAGCGTTTGGCTCAGTGGACTATACAAGGAGCTGATAAGGAGGAACAAAGGCAGATTTAGTAAAATTATAAGAAGATATGGACATTTCAGTGAACTAAAAGGTAGGAAAGATAAGGAGAATCAGGGTACCACTGGAAGATCAAGGGATCAGTCCATGCTGATTATTCCTCTAATTGTATTTTGCAAACTCTTGTCACTGCCAATTTGCAAAAACTTGATGTCCCCCCCCTCCAGCGTAACCAGGAGCGACCTTTCATCAAGAATGCTGCAAAGAGCCTAATGAGACAGGGTGGGAGCCCAGACTCGGCACAATTATGGGAGATTAGGGTGCTGCACAGGATGCATTGGCAGGTAGGTGGTCAGGGATGTACCCCACCCTCGGACTGCAGTGCAGTCCCTCTCATTAGTGATGCCTTTCCTGGCTTCACAGACTCAGGGCCTCTCTCTCTCCCACGGTGAAGCCTAAATATTTCAGGGTGGGACAGCTAACATAGGAGAGGGGAAAGACTGACTGACTTTTAGGATCTATGCTTTAAGGGTTAACAAACATTTGCTGCAACAGGAAAAATGCCCGTAATTTTGCTAATCATTTAAAAAGGTTGGATATTCTTGGGAACAAAGTTATTTTTCCATTCAGTTTTACTCACCACATTATGTGCATCCGTAAAGCCCGACAAAACCATTTACTGCATTTCCTTCATTTTTAAATATTATAATATACTGTCCATCGTTTACATCTGTTTTACTAGTTATATGCTTCTTCTCTGATTTCACTTATGTCTTACTATTTTTCTCTGCATGTTTACTGCTGCCAACTGTCGATCAGTAGAACAGGTTGAAACTGGCGGAGGGACTGCGTATCAAACAAACAAAACCAGGATCCGGTCACACATTAATTGCTCCATAACACTACAAGTGGTTAAAAAAATTCCACATGGTGCCTTTAAATTGTTTTATTAGCACAAATCCCAAATATCTTTGGGTTTGGGACGGTTGAGCAGACACAAAAAACGTTTTTAGGGGAAATAGTAATGGGAATTTCCCACTACATTGTGATATTTTATAGACAAAATGATTAATCCATTATTATAAAAAAAAATAATCAACAGAATAATCAATGTGGAAAATAATCATTAGTTGCCACCTTAGAAGACATGACTTTCCACAATTACACAGATCCCCACTGATTAGTTTGAAAGAGGAAAGTATGGGGTAAGAAGGGGGAAGTGAGCGAAATATACAGAAATGGAAAAAAGAGTATTGAAACAAAGAATCAAACGGAGTCCAGGACAAAACGTCAGAGGGTTTTTTGAGAACACATTTGCTAGGAGCTTCTAGTTCTCCCAGCAGTGCCTAAATCTCCACGGTCTCCTTCATTTCAGCTGCTCTGGAAGTCACGCCATGCTGACTGCTAACAATACTCAAAGAACGGGATTAAACCTTCAAATGGCAAAAAACAGAAAACATGTCGGGGACTTTGTGAATGGTCCATTTAAACACCAATTTATGGCTGACGGGAGAAATTGTGCTGTAACAAAAAAAGGTAAAAAAAAAAAAAAAACAGTTATGAATAGCACAATTATGTCGCCACCTGACCGTTTACACTTCACTGTTCCTAAAAGGACTCTCATTAAAAATTTTTCATTTTCTATTTTTTTTTTAAGGTTTGAACCTAAGAAGTCATAATGCTCTCCAAATAAAAAAAAAAAAAATGCAAAAAAAACAGACTTGAACCTGTTCACAGCCATTTTTAGCTGTAGCCTGTTAAACCCATCAGAGAGGTGAAGGGAACCCTGAAAGTGGTTTAGAATACTTGCGATGTTTCTAGACATGTGCTATCCTGTTTTCAGCCATCTGATTTTTACAGTTCTTTCTTGCCAGGCTACAATATGCTCTAAAAAGTATAACAGTCAGATCTTGAGCAGATTAACCAAATGTGGTAATCATTACAGAAGGGTTATAGAGCCTAATGCCCTGACACCCATGCCTTTTGACCCCTCTTGGAGAAGAGTCACACCAATCATGAGTGATGAACTGCTGCAGCTGGCCATCTCACAGCTTTAAAATCCCATGGCTTTAGTCTTTCATGCTCACATTTAGCTCTGGGTAGCTGACCAAAGTGGTAGGTAATCGGGTGAATTATGGGCGACTGTTAAAGTCTTACAACCCAGCCAACATTTCTTAGTTCTAATGGACAGTATGAGCTGCCAAAAGAGTAAGAAGATTTGCACTGGTCACAGCTGCTTTGTAATCAAATTGTTTTATTAAAGTATATCCAATAGTCAAAGCACGGTACTATACCTGTCCATCTGCAGCACACTGATTTAAGTCTGACATTCTCCCTACACATGTTTGGATCTATTCCACCTCCTTGTCACTCCCGGGGCATGTACTTTGTCACAACACAGCAGAATGAATGCATCCTTTCACTGTTCCTCAGTCGGAGAAGGGCATGATAAAATTATAATTACACTGCCTAATCATCACAATGGGAAGGATACTACATCAGTGCTGACGCGAAGAGGCTGTCCTATCTCCAGCCATGGAGACCACTCCATGCACGTGTCTTTCATTTTTGGGCCACTTCCTCACTTGAGTGCTCGGCTAGCTCAGCATGGAGGTTTCTCAAATGTTTTTCTTGATCCCAAGTAAAAACCATTCAGCGGGACTGAGAGTTTAGGGATTTATTTTTACAACAGGAAGGGTCCCAAGGTCGGAAAATTGAAAGCCCCTCTCTCATTACATTCCTCAGACAAACGTGAAGAGAGGAGCTACAATTTATATCTAAATAAAGAAAAATTAAAAAATGGTTTCCTCACCAATCAACTGACTCTCAATCTCATACCCTTGCCCGGGTAAGCAGCATGTGTGAAATGGTTTCACCATATGGTAAAGGCACGTTCTCTTTTACGATATAACCCCGATGTGGACCTGCATGCCCTAAACACGAGAGACACCGTCTGGGTCACTGCTGCTCCCCGCTGTCACTGTCAGTCTCTCAATGACTTGACGAGCGACAGTGATGTCATGTTGCATCCCTGCTGCTGATAAGCCATGAGGCCAGCCGTGGACGCTCCGGTCTGACCAGAAGGGCCACAGACTGGGTCCACATGCTGGCTCGACCTCTGACCGTTCTGCTCTCCTGCAATCTTCAGTGCAGAAGGAGATGGAAATATTCACTGCTGTCACATGCATCAGCTTAATTAAGCTCACAGTTACACTAATAATAACACTATAATCAGTGGCGATGATCCACTTTGAAATGTTAAAAAGATGAGCACGTGTCACACGATTGCTGTGTTGTATTCAGACAACAACACATAGACTTCTGCCGAACGTGCCACTAATGTGTTAACTTGGATTTTACATCTGGGAGGCAAGAACAACCCACAGTTTTGGTCACATTTGGCCTTAATGTGCTACAGTTGTTACCACGACTAAGCAGGAGTAAACGTTGCGTGCGTGACAAAAATGTGAAATAAGAATAAAAAAACAAAAACAACAAGACCAGGAATGAGATGCACCATTATCAGAGTTCAACAAAACATGAGGCAGTTCCAGAAATCCTCCAAAGGCACCGTTGAACTTTAAGTAATTGCAGAGTAGGACATTAGATGAGGAACAGAAGTACTGCAAAGCAAGTGAAATTACCACAGTGTAAAAAGAAACATTTAAGTTATTTAGATAAAAGTACAGAGGTATTATCAGTAAATTGTACTTTTAAGTATCAAAAGTAAAATTGCTCATAGAAAAATAATGCAGCATCTTTGATGCTGTTTGTTCAGTGTGATATAACTGTGTTCTCACTGTGCCTTTTCTCAGCTCACCAGCCATTAGACTGTGGAGGATTCACGTCATGCTCCGACAGGCTCCATAGAAATAACTGACCTCATTATTTAGAGCTTCAGTCAAGTGTTTGTGAGCCCAACTAAAACTTTGAGGATATCATAACGAAAACTTAGGTATTATTGATCTTTGTAACGAAGCTCCAACTTCCAACTCTCTCCTTCGCTAGGGTGGAGTCTGATCTTTAACAAAATGCCTTAATGCGAAAATGTCTTATGATTTCTCAAACAATACAATTTAACAGAAAAAAGATATGTTTTGGTTTTGTTTTTTTATAAAGGAAAAACATATGATATTGAAAATTTCCTTTTCACGTGTATACATCATGTTTCTGTTTCTGATGAGTAAGAAGACTTATAGAGAAGGAAACCTTTTTATGCCCCCCCGCCTTTCCAATAAAATAGCAAGTGTACTTAATTTGGTAGATATTAGCTGTACAAAATGGTAGTATAAATCAGATACAGAAGCTTTATTTTACTCATCCACAATCTTGGTGGATGAATGCGAGTAACATGTCAGATATATATGATATATGGGGGGATATGGGTATGATATACTAACTTTGGCACTGACATAGACCTTCAAAGTTCAACCTGACTGTGGCTGAGAGAGGAAGGCTGGGAGCCCATTTTCAAGCCAACATTTCAGACTACTGATAATGATAATAGCTGCTAGTAGATGGTCTGTTTTGAGTGATGCCTAGAACAAGCTGGCTTTCCTAGCATTGCAATGACCCCAAACCCAGCCAAGATATGATTTTATGGTTCAGAAATAGAAAAATAAAAGGAAGACATAATTCCTTTGACAGAGGAAGAGCTATTTCAGCATTGGGATCCATTCTTTATCAATATATGCAGTATTTTTGACCACTGAGTGACAACGATGTGGAACTTTTTTCCCCTCTGCTATTAAGGATTTAACTTTCAGTTTTACTGACTACTTGTGTTTGTGTAAAATAACTTATACCTCTTTATTAAATAATCCATTAGTTTTATGTTTTTTAGGCACCCTTCATTTTACCTTTAACCTCAGAATAGAATTCATGAGGCAGCTTTAAGATGTTTCATGTTACACAGAGTGCCTGCCTGTCTTTCTGTCCGTCTGTCTTTGTTTGACTGCGTTGAGCCCAGATGTCAGCTGGTATGAAGACATCTGTCCTGCCAGAGGTCTAAAAGCCTTGGAAGCTGTTTATCCCAGAGGATACCACTTGTCTGCTGATGACAGGCCGGATGCCGAGTACATTAGGCACTAAGCAACTAAATGCCATTGGATGTAGACAAGACTGCGTGTCTTCTGAAGGACTTCAGAGCACAAAGAGAGACAAAAACATTATATTCAAAGGTGCCTGTAATAAGTTCAATATCAAATGTAAAGCTAAAGGTAGCATAAACTTAAACCCTGAAAACATGGTTTCAAATCTTAAATATTTTACTAAAACATTAAATATTTATGACTAAATGAATTCACCATTGAAGAACTTGGCCTATCTGCTTCATTAGGACTGTGTGGGTGTTGTTTGAACAAATTTCAGTGTCAGTAAGCAAACGAAAACCCAACAACGGTCATCGAGTTGTGATTCAAATGTAGTTACACAACATCCTCTTTTTCCAATGGTGCTGTTCTCAAAAGCTCAGACAAAAACGGAAAATATAGGAAATCTCTCTTTTAAAATAACCAAAACTGTCATTGCTTTGATGTTACAACATTTTACCCATCTTGGTTGAAACAGCTGCCATTAGGACATTAATTTACAGAAGAACAATGACTTATCCTCAGAGGTCTCCCCCAGTTATGTCAAATTATCATCCTCCAAACCAGCTACTCTATCATACTGCATGATAGTATCATGGCTTGAGAAGTTCAGAAAAATGGGATTTATTGTCTTTGAAATGGCTAGAGGAGCCTCCAGGCACCAGCCCTCACTTTATGAGAGAGTTTAGACACAAAAAAATGAATTAATGTCTTATACATCACTGAGATGCAATGCTAATAAAAAAAACCCCCAAAAAACAGATTGCAGCCTCCTACAACAAACGCGAGCTCTAATTAGTCCCTTTTAATGACATAAACATGCACCGATTTCTGTCCGCAAATGCGGATGAACCACATCAGAAGTGCTCCAAGGGGATATCAGTGGATGAAGAGGAATGCTGCTGAGACCCTTCCAAAGCGATTAAACGATGAGTGAGTCTTTGAGGGAAGTGCGACTCCACGCATTCATTCTCAGCCACATCCTCCACTGTGGCTTCAGCTTTCACATAAACATGACAAGAGGGAACAAGCAGTGATTGACAGTTGCGTGAGGCATGTGCACCACAGCCGTAACTGAATTATAACCGCAGCTCGTGTGAGCGATGTGCTATCATCTTCACAAGCACTGAGGTTATTTATCCAGGGCTCAAGAACGTGACAGCGTTACAAAAAAAAAAAAAAAAAAAAGGATATGTGCCTGACCACCACAGAGTGTTCTTCATAATGCCTGAACAATATATCAGAGCCGTCACTCAATAAGCAGTCATTCATTAGAGGTGCAGTTATTGCTCTTTAGCCAGGGAGCCACTTTGTACTCTCTCTTTCCTTTGCCCTCAGGACTCTTGACTCTGACGCGACCTGTATTTGGCACATGCAGGACCTCAAAAATGACCTCAAATAAACAACCGCGAGAGCATCCCTGCCCGTGTGCGACTCCCATCATCCCAAGTGTTGCCCCCCGTCAGGCGGAGTCGCTTGCAGCCCCACACCCTTCACCCAGCAGCCCATTCAGCGCCAATCACAGGGCAATATAACTGCCAGAGTATTTACGGACTGATAGCCTCCAATAGAGGGAGGATCAGGGTGTGGGGGTGTGCTGCATAGCTCTCTACCGGCAAGGGCCCGGAGGTGCCCATTGATGACAGCTATCATTCACAATGCATAACAATGCTGGCAGATCTCAATGAAAGGGAAGGGGAATTGCTGATGTTTGCACTGATATAAAACAGTGTCACGCCGAGGTTGCCTGGAAGCAAAACTTAAAGGGATGAGGACTTAATTGTGATGCTATACATAGAAAATTGAGTTAATATCAAAAAAAAAAGTTCAGATCTTGGTTTCTCTCAGCAATGATGATGAAAAATAAAAGAAAAATATCAGCCGACTTCAAGTTCTCTTGCTTAAATTGGCTTTATAAACAATTTTCCCCCAAATTTGTCTAAACATTGAGCCAACATTAATATTTTCCAGGTATGTGGCAATGCTATGGCTTAAAGTGTGTTGAAGGTACTGACATGATATAGATGAAGTCAACTGGCCACAATACATCAGTTTCATAATAAGGTTCCTCTCAACACTACAAGTGTACAAGTATTGGTCTGTATTCATTTTTCATGCTCTTTGCCAGAAGCTGAAGTCGTGCCAGAGCCCTGCTGTGTTTCTGGTACTAGGCCCACAAAAGGTGTCTGACAACGTTTTTTTGTCTGCATTATTCATGTTCTTCTTGATATTTTAAAATCAGAACATATATAAAAGTATTACAATGTGGCAAGAGGATATCAACACTGTTTAAGCCAAAACCGCAGGGAAGAAATGTCTTTACATTTTTTAAGATTTCATTTTTTTTCCTTGGAACTAATAAAAAAGCATTTTCAATAAATGTGACGTGTTAATGTTCTGGTAACTTATGGGTGGTATGGTTGAAGTTAGAAGCAGGAATTCCTGCACAGTCTCATTCTGTTTTGCTTCTCTTCACAGTAATTCTAACAAATGCATCTTACATCTACTGCAGATGGTGAAGGAAGCTTCGATTACACCAAATGTAACAACTGTACCTCTTTTTTTTAATATATATTTTCATTGAGTCAAGAAGAGCTCTAAATAATGCCACAAATTTGCTCTTCCTCAAATAAATCATGGTTAGGTGTAGCAGAGTCTGGCAGGGTTCGGGATCTTAACATTCTTTCTCCTGGTCAGGAGTGAAGGATGAAGGGCATCGCACCCCACTATGCCCTGCCCCTCACTTCACCACTAAATGTAATGATACATCATTACGCGTCAGGAAAAAATGCAGTGTTGCTCTGATCACAGTGACTGATGAGCTGCTACTGTGGAGATCCTGGAGGTCAAACATCCTATCATACACAACATACATACAGTACATGAAAGCACTCACACAAATGTCACTCAGGTCCATAATTTAATCCAGTGAGGACACAGAGGATTAAAATCAGCTGCTTCCTAGGTGTTGATTCTGAGTCTACTACTTTTAACTATGTTTGTCTGTTAAATTTTAGGTAAACCTTTACTGGCTTTTCTTTGGCAACACTGATCAGCAAACATGTTCAACATATGTTTTCAATCTTCTAAAAAGACCTCCATTAGGCCCATCAGGTCTGCTCGTGTAGGTACCCAGTGGCCTTAAGATGTGCTCCGCAGCACCTCATTTAGCAATGTGTGTTCATGGATCCTCTGTCTTTAAGATTAAGTCTTTCATTCAAGCATGAAGTAAATCGGAAGAACGGCAGGTCCGCTTAGCCACTACGGAGCGCTCTGATCATATGGAGTGGCTGTCAGTGCCGGATTTCCCAGGGCTTGATCATGAGGCCCATAATAGCCAAGCAGCGAGTGAATGTATCGTATGCTGAGAGGTGTCGTGAAGCTACATCTGTCGCACCGTAGAACTCCTGAGAAAACAGCGTGCCGATGGACGCGCTGGTGGGTTAGCGATGAGGCCGGGAGATATTGGATGCTGGCCAGCCAGCGTAAAGTCACACATGGTACTAGGATTTTCAGTTGTCGCCACAATTTGAACTTTCCTTATGCAACCAAAGTCTGTGTCGTCTAGGACGGCCTAATTCGAGGAGAGATGGGTGATAAAAAGTTGACACTAAGAGGAATTTCCTGTCGTGTGGTCTAATCAGAAAAACAACAGAATCCTCTACTGTTTTACTTCATCAGCTCAAATTCAACAATGGAGTTGCTGATAAAATATTTAGGCTGTTGCTTAAGAAGCCAACTGTTGATGTGGGGAGATTCCCATTCACATCGAAGCAAAAGCGATTGCTCAAACAGAGTTCAGTGGGGAGGTTTGCAGAGCTGACTCAAATGGATCAGTAAAATAGGCTCCAGCAAAGAGCCAAAAAGGTGTTTTTAATCAAATGGCAAGCTACTGGTTTCAATCAGTCTGAAGAGTTTTCTTGATTCCTACTTTTACTATGGCTCATTTTCAAACCTCACACTATACCCACTAACAATGGTGGAAAACAGACATGGTTAAAATGAATAGAAGAGCCTCATATCACATTTTCCAGTTATAATAACAAAAAAAAAAGATATAATGTATTATTTTTACACTCCAATACTGAGAGAAATGGAGACAAAAGAGGAAAAGTAAAGACTTTGAAGCAACTTTGAGGATATTACTACTCACCATACTGGCAGCTGGGTCCGTTGAACCCTGCAGGACAGTCACAAAGCTGTGTGGACCCCTCCCGACACCGGCCCCCATTGAAGCACACTCCGTAGCTACACACAGCTGCACGTATCCGTGTGGACAGACGGGATGGTAAGAGAAGAGAGACAGAAAAAATAGGTAAGCAAAGGAGAGACACCTGGCTGTTGTCGTGAGATGTCAACATCTGCAGGTTCAAACAATGACCTCTTTCTATCAAAGCCTTATCATCAGTCTGTTAACCTCTGACTAAAAAGGGAACCTTGATTCTCCTCCGTTCACACTAACCAATGTAAGAGGAATCCATCACTTGGCTCTTATGGAGCAGAGAGGCAGGCTTTTGGCCAAGGGAAAGAAATTTCTAAACTCCATTTTCACAGAGCCAGAGTGTTTAACATGACTGTCAGTAGCAGTGGCCTCTTTGTCCTGGATTAACTGAGTGACCTTTCGATCATTGTCACAAGCAGCGATCATACAGATGTGCCTGTGTGTCTGTCCGGGGGTAAAAAATGAAAGAAAAAAAAAATCAAAGTGCCACAAGGTGAGTGTGTCTCATCCATCTCTTGGAGCCAGCGGCCCTGCGTCCATAAATCCCTGTAAGTCAAACTGCTCTCGCTCGTTAGATGTGAAATTCAAAGAATCCAGGACATATAAACAGCGAGAGCCACCAGGTAGCTCAGAACATGTGAATCCACCTCAGAGGTGCGGCATCACATTCCATACACTCACACAACACTCACATTAATCATGACAGTCCTTCACCTATAGGTGCGTGTGTGCACGTACAGTACATGTCTGCCTGCCTGTACGCTTATCTGATGTGTGTTGAGGCTAATACCTCTGTGAAGTAAGACAGCTGTTTAAGCCAGGCCTATTGTTTGCACTCTCTTGGGCAGAGTACAGTGCTTAGTGATGACAGGTCCAGAGGGCTGATGTCTATTATTGCTCCTCCCGACTGGCAACATGTGGACAGTGGGAGCAAAAAAGCTCAGTCCAACTAATCACAAGAGGAATTTGCCTGCCAGTCCTCTCCCTCATATAATTGTGGAGATGTACTCTTAATGCCAGTTTCACCGAGCATCTCCTGCCAGATATGCATTTTTCAGCCAATCTAATCCAACCGGAGGCGGCGTGACCAATCATCACACCAGGTGCTGCCAGTTCTGGTACCATTTATTGGCCATATATGGTCATAATGATGGGGTCAGTGTGCCCAAGACAGCTAAAACAGAAACGCTGTAAATTTCAGCTTGCCTCCTTCCACGGTTTTGATCTTAATCTAATCTTTGTTCTTATTATTTCTCTTTTTCTTGCTTTTATCAAATGAAATTTATTGTTTCCTGTATACTAATTGTATAGTTGCAGAGTTTCGTCTATTTTGTTAGCGTGTTTTATTTTCAATTCATTTTTAATGTTTTAATGCTGCATCGGTGCAAAAACTATTTTCTCTTGTAATACAATTGAGGTCTGAAATGAGCAGAACTGAAAAGGACTGCTGCAAATGTGTATAACAGCCAGTGATAAATTTTGATATCAAGATGATAAACAATCATTTAAGTCATTAATGAGATTAAGAGATTTGCTGGTTCTGTCTGTTTTATTTCCATTGTATATTGAGGATCTTTGGGTTTAGACAGTCGGTCAAATAAAGAAATCAAATTAAAGACATCATCTTTTGTCATTTTTAGATATAATAATAATATATTCAAGTATTTTCTGACAATTTCAGACTAAAAGATTTTTTCAGAAGACTGATTTCATTGATTTTTTTCAAAACTTTTACACAGAGGCAAAAGGCGCCATGCTCCACTGAGGAATCGAGAAAGTACTTCAGGGTGTGAAAATATAAGATGGCTGAATTTGTAAGGTACAGCATGGCTGGAACTGTTATTCCAAAGGGGAATAACATAACATTTTCAGACAAAGGAGGAGGACATGAAGAATTGATTCTTAATAATCACAGATGAGCCCAAGTGACTTCATCCATGTCTCGCAGTAAATTTACAGGGCTCCTTCGAGACCAACACTCAGCCTAAATGTGCTCCTGTCATCTGGCTCCATCCTCAGACACCTGCTAAACAGTTGGACCATTCAGGGAGTCCAAAATAAATAGCCCACACATGTACAGATGTACGCACGCACGCACGCAAGCATGCACACACACACACACAAAATGCGTATTCAAAAGTCATTCCAAAAAAAAGAATATGCCTCTCTAGCTGTCTCCCACAAATAACATAGAACATCGCTGCAAACTTAATAAATCCATGTTGTGCTCAATAAATAATAATCCTACATTTGGTCCAATTTGTGAAGCCACTGAAATCTTACTCCAACAGGAAGGCCATTCTACCACTGCCAATCTGCCCATTATGACTCCCAGTTCCTAAAGACTTGGAGCTAAAAAACTATGATACACCGCAGAGCTTCAGCACACATCAAAATAATCATCCCCACCTCTGTGATTATCTAATGTGAAGGAATTTTATGCAGTGAAAGCAACAGATGACAGACGAGCAGAGAAAAACCATTACTCTGTGGTCAGGTTTAATTGCACAGTTTCGACTAGATCCAAATTCTTCAGAACAATGATATTGCCACCAGCTGTGAGAGGTCAAATTAATGAGACATTCCTAAATTGTGTCAAATAGCTTTAAATTAACAAAATCACCAGCAACAAAGTAAAAGGTTGGACATCTCAGAGTCACTTAGAGTAGCATGGCTAAGAGACAACAAGGGGAATGTACATTCCCCCTTCTGAGATGTGAGACACACAGGATTGCTGGCAGCTACCCAGGGCATTTTTGGGCCGCCCCCATCCTGAGCCCCTGCTTAATCTTCCCTGAAATAATTCCTTAATGTGGCATGCAGCGTGGCATAAAACTCACTCATCTGTCGCTGTGAATGCCCTCAACTCTATTACAAAGACACCTTCTCTGAGAGGATTAGCAGCTTCCACAAAAAGAAGAGACAGACGGAGCAGGGGTCAGCGACTCGCGCCGAGAAACTGAAAACCAATGAGCAGGTGTCACCCTTAGAGCTTCTGAAGGGGATGACCACAGTGACACAGAAGCAGCCCTGTGTTTGTTTAGGCTCCATCGATCTGTTTAACCCCCAGAGTGCAACCCAGAGGGAGACCACATTTAGGGCAATTCACAGACACAAAGGCCTGCGCTCAGGGCTCTGTTTGGTGCCATAATTGGTACGTGCGGAGCCGAGCACTGTATTTTGAGGCAACAAATCATGTTTTGCTTTGCACAGGAATGTGTCATTTCAAAGAGTTCCTGTGAAAATCAGGGCCAGCTATGTCAGATGATCTCTGACAGGTTTCTTTGAAATATTTAAATACCATTTGAGCTAGACACTGGGTCAGATCGCAAAGGAGGCACAATAATGCTAAGCAAAAATGTCTTAGTGTGCAAGACCCTGCAGTTAGAATATTTTGGGCTTTTCCTGCATCCTACATCGTATTGTATGACTCTACAACACCCATTCTTTCATCCTTATTTCCAAGTATAGCGATGGAATATTGACATTTGATCACGTCACAAAGAGAAAACATGAACACAAAAATATTCCCTGATGTCACAAAGTCAACATGTGGACCACTACATGATATATTTCCTTAATGTGCCAGAGATATGAATTAGGTAGGATAGTGGCATGATAGTGTCATTCATGCTAAACTGGAAAATGCTGTATATGGAAAAATACATGAATGGATGCAGGCCAGTTAAATATAATAAGATTTTTCTGCTGCCTCATTTAATTCACCCCATACACAATTGCTTCTAACTGAAAAACATGTCATGGCACTGAAGGTATTTTTATTAGCTGTACATACTAAATAACCTTTATAACGAAAATTAACCTTCCCCAACTGACCACTGCAAAAATATTGTCTGCCTGTCCTAAACCATTTTCCTTCTCGATGCCATTAAATGAAGAGGGAGAGACTATCCTTTATACCTAGAATAGCACTAATTTGAAAAACAAGCATCAATTTGTATTTTTAACAAGATGGCCACCCTGAGTAATTTCTGCAGAACCACATTCGCCGTCTTGCAAGACATCCAAGTCTGCAACTATACAGCAATGTCACGCGGTTTCTTTTGGTCTGTGTAAGCTACTTGTCTAAGAGAGTCATGTTTGATCAGCAGACTCATACTTGATAAAGTTTAATTCCACAATATGCTCACGGTACATGTTCTACCAGTTAGCAATGATGGAATCAAAAAGACTTCGAGTTATTGGGTAAACTTGTATTTGCTTTGCAGGACAACAATCCCACAAACCTTTTAAAAAAATGTGGTAGCTCAGATTTGTGTACTTGGCTGACCTCACTTGCTTGCTGCACATTACTCATTAGATCAAATAGATTATATCAGTGTAACCAGGAGCGATATGTTGATGGAACAAACAATTTAAATGACACCACTGTGTGATGCTCCATGTTGTATCCCAGTTGGTTGATCTCTGTCTGGTTCTCTGTATGCATCTGGGTCTGTGTCTATTTGTGTGCAGCTATGCATGATGCAGTCCCCATGACCGCTGACATAGTTGTGGCTGTGTTCCATGACGCGCACGCATGCACGCACGCACACACGCACGCACGCAAGCACACACACACACACACACACACACACACAAAGACCACCCATGGACACACAGAAGACCATTTCCTCTTTTCTGACTACTGGGCCTATTTCACTTGTAGCTACCTTCGTAAGCCTGGACCCACCACAAAAGGGGGCCAGTTCCCATTCAGCAGTTAACGAGGACGACAAACTGGAGGAGCCATTGTCCCTGCTCCTCAGCCCCTGTCACAAAGCTTATTGTTGCCATCAATCAACATAACTGCTCGTTTCCACTCCTGGCTAACCCCGTCCATCCTCGCAAGGCCCGTGGCTACTGGTTGAGGTAAAAGGTTTAACTCGCTGATTGAGTGGTCCTCCAAAATGGTTAAGTGGAGGAAGTCGCCATCACAAAGTCAAGAGCTCTTCACCTTCAGGAGGACCGGATAGTCATCGAGCCAATTGAAGCCTTTACAAAAACACACAAAAGTCACCTCAGTTGAACCTGGGGAGTTTTCAAACACTCTATTCTGCCTCCACAAGTCACCACGCAGACGTTTTGTAGACAATAAGTCATTAGATGTATTGTGAAACCTTCGAGTAGATGTTGCTATAAGATCTTAAATAGTGATTTATTATATAATTGATTAATGTCAACTATTCTCTAGTTTCAGAATGTTCTCCAAAGTAAGGGTTTTCTGCATTTCTCCTTTTTATGCTACCGGTAATTTTTCCAGTTTTTACTGAAATTTACATTTTGTAATCTCTCAAGGCTTCTGAAATCAAAGCGTAGAACAAATAAACAACCAAGTTTTTTGTTTTTGTTGTAAAAGGGGAATTTTTGATTCATCCAACAACTGGACACACTTTCCATTGTTCTTTCCACAAATTAAATCAAATATTATTCAGAAAGACCGTCCTAACACTGTTGCAGGCCATTATCTTGCTGTTAGATGAGTCTCTGACAAACCAGTTTGTCTCTCTATTCTGACAGCAATGTACAGTACTACTTCCTGCAGTACATTATCGTCCTAATATCATATCAGAGGATGTAGTAACAAAGTGTCACTGCGCTGCCTTTATACATACACAAGGGCCTGTGGGAATTGTTTGCTTTAACTTTCAAAGCTTCATTTACCTCCATTGTTGCTCGGAACCTATAAGTTAACTAATGTGTCATCCTTTAAAAAGGCCTGTTTCTATCAAGTTTACATGATTTTTGTCACTTTTGGTGAACTTTTTTAACCTTGGACAGTTTAGTACGGATCTTTGTACCATTTGAAGTTATTCACTGGACT
Source organism: Istiophorus platypterus (assembly GCA_016859345.1). Lineage (NCBI taxonomy): Eukaryota > Metazoa > Chordata > Actinopteri > Istiophoriformes > Istiophoridae > Istiophorus > Istiophorus platypterus. Next base: position 18,472,902 of record CM029117.1, read on the forward strand.
TGAGTTGCTAAAATTTCAATAAAAACTGATAAAACTAGATATTTCAAGTTATCACTTTGAACTCTAGAAATCTGTGACAGGCTTTTGTCACATTTGTCAGACATTTTATATTCTAAATGATTAATCAAAAAAGTAATTTGCAGTTGCAACACTAATTTTCATTTCTGTACAAGTGGATCTGTATATGGTAAAAGAACTGCAAGGTTTTTGGTTTGACTCTCCACTTTGAGCATTCTTTGTGTAATAATGCTGGAAAACATCAGAAGTTGGAGAACATAAAAACCAAAACTCAAATACTTGCAAACCAGTCAGGAATTCTAAATGCTATTGGATTAATGGAAAACTCACCTTCATAATTAGATGATAGTAGCCTGAAACAGTAAGATATGGAAAACAAAAGGGAGGGGGTCGAAACGGAAGAATAAAATATGAAAATAACCAGAGGTTTCCTGTGCTGCGGTATATTCTTTCTCCAAATATGTAACCAATTATGCTCAGCAACAAATGCTGAAGAGCAATACAACCGAGTCAATGAATTGCAATAATGTGAGAAGACGTCACAGCCTACACAATGGGTGGATATAGAGCAAGGGAAAACACACAGCTGAACTAAAGAAAGGACAAACACTTAACTTGCAGCCAATTCTCAGCCACTGTGTGCGTTGCTTCTACAACACAATCAGACCCTCAATTCCACTCAACTGCCCCACAGTAACCCCAGGTCATTAGCCTAATTAACCCACACTGACATTTATTAGGGAACACACACAGAGAGAAAGAAGGAAGAGAGACAACAAGTGCCAGGCACTTAATCACTATCTCAGCACAAAGCATTCCCATCTTCCCCATCTTGCTCTCATTTGGGGATTTTCAAGGGATTTGCTCGAGCTGTAGATTCTGCAAAGCAGATTTTTCCTTTTGGATGTTGGAGGTGCTGTTGAAAACAGTATGTATTGTGCTGACTGAGGTACAGCACCGATAGCACATAGCAGAGTGCACAGGAGTGGGAGAGGGAGGATTGTGTTGTGAGCTCCCTTTTATCCTGCTTCAATGGCTCAGAGAAAAGGGTGATTAGTTTGTCCCATCTCAAAGTGCTGCCACGTCTTTGGTTACAGAGATAAAAGCCCTGCCTAACGTTGAAGAGAGCAGCCATTGTCACGCGAAAAGGGAAACAAAACCTCCCCGTCTACTTAAGTGAGGGGAGACACTGGGCAGTCCTGAGGGATGTCTCTTTAAGACATTTTTTTGAGTGTTTTAAAACAAACCAGACTCACTGGAGTAGACAGCGTAATGCTTGCTTGTATAATTTAATACTGTAACCTTCTCTCTGGAAACAAAGACCTCTTTGAAGAGAGTGCTGATGCCATAATAAGACACTGATGACAGGGGCATCCAGGAGATCTTCTCCTGCTCCCCAGCCCAGCCACTTTTCATCAGAAGGCTATGCTACAGGGCGATGTGTCTGTACCAGGGGTGTGAGGGCTGGGCACTAAGCACACAGAGTGTTTCCAGGGAGGGCATGGGCGACAGGGAAGTGGGAACTTGCTTGTCTGTCTGCTGGACAGGGGACAAATTGTTTACAGAAAGCCTTTTCCAAGGGTTGGTCTATGGTATGCAGGCTATGCAATCTGGATCACTGGCTGTAAAATCCCATCAAAGGAGGCTTCTTGGTCTCAGTGGTGCGAAGCTAAGCTTATGCACAAGGAGATGAGGTCCTGGCAGCTTCAGTGCGACCAACACAGCCAATTGTCCGTATATGGACCCCTGGATCAGAGTTACGGTGGGGAGATTCATTTTTCTTTTTCTTTGTTCTTTTTGTGCAAATCAGCAGGTGGTCTCTGCAGGTGGGTATAGTTTTTGGGGACCTTGCTGTGATTGGTTGGGGTAAACACTGGATGGGCACGTTTGTTTTCACTTCCATAGCATCATCCCCAGACCTGCACTGCCATGTCACACCTAAGAATTCGAAGAGTGGCACGACTGTGCGGATGAGAGCCAAGAACATGGGACTACATGTAAACAGGGGGCATTTTGAGCAGTACTGTACACTGTAAAGCATGAAGAAAATGCTAACTGCCAGACAGCACAGTTAGCATTCTTAAACTACAGGAGCGCTGCAGAACTATGACCTCAGTCAGATTGTAACTGTTTTTTGTTGCATGCAGAACATCGCAAATCCAATGAGATAGAACGTTAACACTGAAACTCCTTCAGCAGCGGAGAATTATTTTCCCAGAGTCAACATCGAAACCCCGTGGGACTGTTGTAACAACACAAGTGGTGCACGGATAACATCTGCTATGGAGTCTGGATGGGCAAAGCACCTCTTGACCCTTTTGACCTTTCTCTGAAAAACCTGTCATTCAGAGATCTGTGCCAATGGCGAGGTGATGCTTGAAGCATCCTTCCTCCTGCTGAGTCAGGAAAAGATAAGTTGCATTTAAGTAAACAAACCTACTTGTGAATTCTCTCTGTTTCACACAAAAAAAGGTCACAATAAATGAAAAACCTGAGTATTGTGAATTCTTTTTAGCTTTTTAAGTGGTAGACAAAAGAAAACTGTAAGGAATGAGGATACTTACGATAAAGACAACCTGCTTCTCCATTGAGTTGGGACCATCCAGGACAACACTTGTGCACAGTCTGATAATCCTGTCTGTACACTTGTCTGTATGCTGTGTAGTAAGCTGTCCTGTTGAAATGACAAACATTGAGCTTCCAGTCAAACTTGCTGAAGTGGCAATTATAACACGAAACTAAAAATTACTAAAGCAATTCAAGAGCCTCCAACACACAAGAGTTTTTGTAACATTCAATCATAAAACAGTAATGTGTGTATGTGCGTTTGTCTGTGTGAGACCTCGCATATATACATAAGGATAATTTGACTAAATGTTTGGCTCATATCGTTCTTCTTTAATGTGGTTGAATATCAGTAGATTAAGAGAAATAAACATGCATTTTGTTCAAAAGGCTCCTAGTCTTTTAAGTAACATGCAGTATAATGTTCAGCAAACATTTTCCCAGACTCTCATGGCACCACTTTAAAGCATGAGACTGGCAGACTCTACTTCAGAGAGCGCTGCCCATCCCTGTACTTTGGGACCCCTCTCATTGCTCCGCAGGCGTTACACATCGTGGGAACATGTTTTGTTTACAGCGAGTAATTGTCCCCTTGGTGGCCTTCAAAGCAAGACTTGGTAACACGGTAAATAACGCAGAGAAAGCGATGTGTGAGCAGCTCAGTGAGAAACTCCTCAAACTGACTCAGAGGGACAGGCTAATATGTTAGCATTAGGACTGCCCTGTCAAAGGAATGCTGGCTCCAGAGATGTCTGTGTGTTAAATAGTATGGTATCCTTGGTGAAGTGGGGCTACACCTTGCACTTAACTGTGTGAGAGGTTCAAAGCAGTGATTAAACAAAAAGAGTGAGCGAGATGAAGAGGGAAGAGGAAGGAGGAGATAAGGGGGTCAGACCTCATCCCCTTTGATACTGTGTGGAGATGGAGTAAGATGAAAACTCGTGCCCTCTCTGATCATTCCTTTTGGTTGCATGACTCATGGAAACTACACAAAACTATTAATCAACGCATCCCCTGCAGGTGAAGTTGGGAGTGTTTGTATAGGAACAGACGCAGAGGTTTTGACCACAGAGAGGGAGGGGTAGACAGACTACAAATGAGGTTTATTACTCACCTTCTCTCATATCCCATGCACCATGACTGCCCCGCACAGCCTTGCTTCCACACTTTAACCATGCGTGTGAAGGCCTGCACACACGGCTGCCTCTGGGCGACCAGCGTCACCTCCCTCTCCACACACACATTGGGCCTGGAACGCAAACAGTGGTTTAAAAAAAAAAAAAATACTTAACGTGTCAAAATGTACTAGAGTGTTTTAACAGATGTACAGGTGGCAGCAGGGGAATTTATGAGCAGTGTAAGAAACGGTGCAGCAAAGATAAATGGATGAAGCTTGAATATGGATATGTAATGCCTGTGAGGGCATTACCTGTCTTCAAGTTGAAGGCTGCTTATGCTGTCTGGTTTTGGTATTTTTAAAGACTTAAGGGGAATTCCTCATACATTACCCAGAACACTGAGTAACAAAGCACGGCATACTACCCACAGTTCTACATAAACTCAGTATTTATCTGAAATGTGTCAACAGAAAGTCGTTCAGGGGGTTGCATGGATGTGAATGTGGAGAGAAATTTCTTCCCTTCTTCACACACAAAAAATAAAAAAACAAAAAATTATAACCAGACGAGATCAAAATCTTTTTGCACATGAAATGCATCCTCTATAACCAGATGCCACTTCGGTGCTTATTCTCAAAATAAATGAATAAAACAAAACTATGCCACAATTTCCCAGATAATTCAGATGAAATATTTATAGTGTTTTCTGATCACACGGTAGAACATACATGTTTTCGCCTGTATGGGACTGAATGTTAGCATAAAAGAAAGTTAACACCCTGAGCTAAAGTACAATACACCTTTCACTGTGATGTTTTGTCCTTCTTACACAAAGTCTGTCTGGGTTAACAGGCTGAGGGGCCGCTGATGTCTTCACACCATTCCCCGCACAAACTGAGAGCTCTCAGACATAAAAAAAAAAAGTGAAACAGGATCTCTGAAACATTTACTCATTTGGTAACTCTCCAAGGACAGACGGGAAGGCCCAGCATATGGAGATCAGCAGGAATCTTGAGACAACATCCAGCTGCTCATCTCATAAACAATAGTAATCACTATCACCTCCACCTGGTCACATAATTGCATGTGAAAGACTTTATTGTTAGTGGCAGGTAACAGCAGAGAAAGTCTTCTCACATATTTCAAGGTCTGTGTTTATTATTTTGGGTTTTATAATACCTGTTATAATTGGCTCTTCACTTTGAGGGTATTAAAAACAAACAACATTTAACAGAGTTAGGAATCCAGCACAGACCATCCACATGGAGAAAAAAATATCTAATCACTTAAATTACATAGATGTTATGCATGGATGCAAGTAGATGCACTCTTTTTCCAGCATTTTTAAAGTATATCTTTCATCCCACTGCCGGTTGATACATCTGAAAGAAGAAGAAAATACTTCACAAGCCTCTGTTTTCTGCCTCTGGTTGAGTCTTAAGCGCAAGTTTGTGCATGTGCAGGTGAACCAGCAGTTTTCTCCTGCTCAGAACTTCAAAGGAATTAGAGCCGTAAAAGAATCTTATTAAAGATGAAGAGTAAACATCATCTCTAGAGAATCTGTGTTCTAACTAAACAGAAATAAGTTATAAAACGTAGGAAAACAGGTTACTCACATATAGGGCTGCAGATTGCCGGCGATGTCATAACGGAGTGTGTGAGCCTCTTTAATAAATATTAGGAAAAAAGAAAAAATAACACTTTCCATTTTCCTCTCTTTGGGTTAGACAGCGGTTTCAAAAAAAAAAATGTGAGTTAATGGCAAACTCTCTCATGGGTATAACTCAGAAGTTTACTCAACAACAACAACAAAAAAGAAAAACCCATCTAATAAATAAACGACCAGGTGCAGAAATCCAAGCGGTCTGGATTAAACTTAAAGGGCGCGTAAAGGATCTTCCGCGCTGAAATGACCGGCACCAACCGAGAAGCACACGGCCATCGCACGCCGCCGCGTTTCCCTCGCCCTCGGCCGGTTTGTGCCGGTGACTGAAAAACTGCCGCTCACCTACGCTGCCTCGCTGCAGATGTTGGACTGACGGCCAGAGACTCGCAGGGGCTGAGCGCGTTCTGCCTCCGTCCATTGACTTGGTAATGATGGCAGGGGTGGGGGGCGCCGAGGGTGCCATGTATTATTCAGAGCTTCGGCAGCCTCGGAAAAGTCACACGGGACACCCCTCAGCCCGCAGCAGAAAATCCAAGAGACAAAAAGAGACAAGAGGCAAATTAAGTTTTATTCCAGTTCAGATTTAATTGGTCGCTTTGAAATCACACCACGCTTATATATTTGCCATTTAGAGCATTTTTGGCACGACGGTGTTTAACTTGAGACATTTCACAGTGTGATATTCGCCCCATCCACTCGTGGCTTTCGTTCATAGATGTGTAAGCAAGTAGCGACCAAAAGCGAGCGCGTAAAAAACTGCGCGCACCGGACAGTTCCGGAGCTTTGGCGCAAAGAGGCCGGCGCGGAGGTAGGTGCAAGCCGCTGGCGCCCGGCGGGAGCATCTGGGGAAGAGGAGCGACACACCAGAGCGTGTGAAGCGACGGGGGACGTGAGACAGCTGGTGGTCACCGCGGGGCAGAGAGCCGACGGTGCGGTCGAAGGGGTCAGCGGCGGCGGCCGACCACTGGCGCTATACAAGCAAAGCTGTCATTGCTCCCATGTGTGTGTCTTCCTGACCTCCCCCTCCCCAAGCAAAGGGTCCGGGTCACCGCTGTCCGTGCGACCCCCGAAGGAAGAAGCAATGCAGCATGTTATTTTAATTAGATCGGGAGCTCTCAGACCTTATACGACCGTATGAGAGATATGTGTTGTAGAACAAGAGTCATCCTTTCACTAAATAAAAGCCACATGACTCATAAAGTGACCAAATTGCTCTGTTGTTGTTGTTGTTGGGTTTCTTTTTTTATTATTACTATTATTATTTCTGGTGAGTAAAGCACCTTCTACTACATCCATGGCTGGATTCATTTGTTGGGAAGCCCCGGGGGCAAAATCCTGCAGCCTGGCGCAAAAAGAAACGCTCACATGCACGCGTTTTGACTTCGGACGCACAGAAAACTACTCGGTCGTTTGCGCCAGACCGGTCGGACCACGTCTCCGAAACAAACACGACTTGCTCCCGCTCATCACGCGGTATTTTCAGTCATCTCATCCAACGCGTACGCGGACGAGCGGACCCGAGCTGATCGCCGAGGCCGGAAGGAACTCGACGGGGCTTTGCTGACACCCTGTGGTTAAAAACACGAGTTACCCGCTAGGGTCGGAGCGACGGGCGGCCCCCGGCGGTAAACGACGCAACGAGGAGACCTCAACAAACATTAACACGCCGGTGTGAGACAACAGGAAGCGGTCGCCCGGACCGAACTTTGCACCGCCTCCGCCGCAGCGGGGCGAAGAGACCCGACCTGACGCGATCACACGTGTTGCGTTTTCAAAGCGCCAAACTAACTTTGCGACGCTCCCTTAATCGCGACCTTTGCCCCCCCTCGTTGCGTGGCTCGCTGCGGGGCTGTAGCATGCAGCGGGTAACAGCGACAGGTCTGCGCACACTCCGACACAGCCTCGTAACCGCAGACGCGCTCGTACGGTCGCAGAGGTCCGCCAACATGTCCGCGTCCGCGTCCGCGTCGTCTCGGGCCGCACGGCCCGTGTCCCTGCTCGGGACCATGGCGTTCGGCGGCCGGGCCGACGCCGAGCTGAGCCTGGAGATGGTGCGGGCTTTTCTGGCCAGGGGACACAACCGGCTGGACACGGCCTTCATGTACGTGGATGGGAAGTCGGAGACGGTCATAGGGCGCATGGACCTCCCCAAAACAGGTAAGTGGAGGCGCCTAGGTTGGGTATATCTCAGGCGAACCAACGAAGGTTGTCCCTGCGTATGACACCGTACCTGCTGGTTTTCGGGGATGGCGCCAGCTTGGAATTATGGGAGCGACGAATGTCCCAAGACCCACCTTTAACCCAAAGGGCGACATTATCGATTTATGGGCGGCGTTTTAATTACTAATAACTATAACAACTATGTTGGGCGCCTAGTCTGAATTTAATAACTTGTCAGACGCAAAAAACAGTTAAAGTAACATGATAAGACACGACTATAATGAATAAAACACCACTAACACACTACAAGACTAGTTTTAGATTAATTGAATTACAATCTAAGCGATTATGGAGCAAACATGGGGATTTGGGGCCCCCAGACAATTTCCTGATGTACTCAGATGGTAATCCAGTTTTATATTATAGGCTTTGTTTTTGGGGACCATCTAGAATAATAAACACAGATTTTACCACTTATTATATTGTTGGAGGAACAAAGAAAAGTGACGTGGTCAGAAATCATGCTGTCACAGAGTTTATAGAATAAACTTCCACCATTCTGGCAACTTTCTGGTGTCAGCCTTAAACCTGCAAAGAAAAAAAAAAGAGAAACCCCACCCCAGTTCTGTTTGATGCAATAAATCTCCAAATGTCAAATTTATGTACAACAGTAAGCATTGCTACTAAGGCCAACCCCTGGGACGGGAAGACACTGAAGCCAGAGAGTGTGCGCTCGCAGCTGGAAACCTCCCTTCAGAGGCTTGGGACCGACTGTGTAGACCTTTTCTATCTCCATGCCCCTGACCACCAGAACCCCATCCAGGATACTCTTAGGGCCTGCAATGAGCTCCACAAAGAGGTAAAGAGAGCAGAAACCCTTCCTGTAACACAACACACCAAAAAGCACATCTATGTCTGCATTGTATAAATTATAAAATCAGTTGAAGATACTATAGATGTCATGTTGAGATACTATTTTTGTAGTTAACATTTCATTAAATATGTTCAGTGTTTAAAAAAAAAAAAATCACCCTCAGGGAAAATTCAAGGAGTTTGGCCTGTCAAACTACGCATCATGGGAAGTGGCTGAAATTGTATGCATCTGCAGACACAACAACTGGATCGCTCCCACTGTGTATCAGGTATTGTGACACTTTAAAACAACACTATAGTGTCATCTCCAATAAGATGTGTCATCTTAGAGTTAATCATCTTCTTAATGTAATGTATGTTGTGTTGTATCCCTCAATGACAGTCAAGCATGCTTCGCAGCGTAGAGACCTTAAGGTGTTTAACTAAATTTTACCTCTCCCTCTCTGCTTACTAGATTTTCTCTTGGATGTAACCTCTTTGACTATTATTTGCATCCTAACTGGGACTCTTACAACTTTCCACAGGGGATGTACAATGCCACTACAAGACAGGTTGAGACCGAGTTGCTGCCATGTCTGAGATACTACGGAATGAGATTCTACGCATACAATCCTTTAGCAGGTGCTGTTTTCTGATTCATGCAATGCAACACACATTAAACATTTTAAATTGTTTTATTCATTAGAAGATACTCATGACCAGCGATAATTTTCTCAGATCTCAGATGACAACACATCTAATGTCACAATATGTTCTTGTTTGTGAGCAGCTTGGTTCTGTGGATAGTCAGTCACTTGGTCAGTCTACCATTTTGGTCCAGACTGAACCACCTAAACAACTCTGATGGTTTGCCATGAAATTTTATATACAGATTTATTGATCCCCACATGATAATACCTAATCCTTCGGTGATTCCTCGACTTCGCCACAAGGAACAAGAGCAGGTCATAGTTTTAACTTATCCTTAGAAATCTCTCAACATCCACTCTATAATTTGGCACAAAATTCAACAAAGACATTCATGGTCCCCAAAAGACAAAGTCTAATGACTTTTCCTTTTGAGTGAAATGTCTCAACAACTACCGGATTTATTTAAATTAAATTTAGTTCAGATACAGTTTGTCATCCTCAGTGTAACTCTGGTGACTCATGTTTTCATATACTGGGTTGTTTTTTTTGTTTTTTTTTAGTTCAGACTTTGTATTTGTCCAGTCCTTTGGTAGTATGGGAAGAGCAATAATATTCCAACCAACCTCAACTGTGCTATATGTTTAACACTAATTAACAATGTTAGCCAGCTAACACACTAAATAAAATGGTGAATGGTGGTAAATCAATATACCGGTGTAACGTTAGCATGTTAGCATACTGACATAGCTCAAAGCAAGGCTGTGCCTAAGTAAGAACAGTTCTCAGGTATAGTTCCTCAAAGTTGTTTTTAACTGTTGCCTTTTCCAAAAACACAGCATGAAATCCTTCGTTTTGAATGAGTGACAGCACTGAGTACCTAAACAGTAGAACCCTAGATAACTTTAGCTTGAATTCTGACATCACTTGTCCTTTGCCAGGTGGCCTTCTGACTGGCAAGTATCATTACGAAGACAAAGATGCTTCCCAGCCTGCAGGACGGTTCTTTGGTAACAGCTGGGCAGCAGCATATCGGGACAGGTAAACAACCTGTGGCTAGTTTTGGAGATTTTCAAAAGAACAAGCAATATGATTCATGTTAGGTACTGTTTTGTACATTTGTATGTTTATAAAGAAAGGAATGTAACAGTCACTGTCCTCTTCTGTATAAGATACTGGAAGCAGAGTCATTTCCAGGCCATAGATGTGGTTTCAAAGGCCTTGGAGACAGTGTACGGCACAGAAAAACCCACCCTGACTTCTGCTGCTATGCGCTGGATGTACCATCACTCTAGACTTAAGGTACCTGCCGTGTATGGAAAGCTGTAGTGATTTGAGATTATGTTCTGAATTGTTAATTTGGGGGGATTTAAAAAATGACATTATCAAAACTTTAAACTTTTTGTGGAAAAGTAGGTACAGTATTTTACTCTTGACAGTGTTTTATATTTTTATGCATGTAATGAACAAGGATTGGTCCTGCACTGGCACCATATTCCAACTGATAAATCTACTTATAATTTTAAACCGTTATTAACAACACTGAAAACCGGAGTTAGATAGGAGCCAAACTGGACCTTTAACTACTTTAAATATTTTTATCATGCAGTTTTATGCTTTTCCAACCACATTTTTGTCAGTACTGCATTACTATTCAGCAGTCATAGCACTTTATCATTAAATACATTATATAATACTGCAGATATTCAGCACCTGCCTTTGTATGATAAGTCTAATTTAAAAAAAATTATATTCAATTGCCCATTTCTTTGGATATTCATTATCACTTTACAAAATTACCTCACATCAGCTGGCCAGTTCTAAAATTATAGCTGGCCATGTCTCATGCAGTCTTTTAAGCTCTTATCTGAAAATGTCTGGTCAGTTATTGTACATCTCCCCTAAACACTACAGGGTCAAAGGTTAATTGGTGCATAGCTGAAAATGTCATGTGTCGAGTTGAAAGATATCTTCATAAAAACTATGTTGTGGTTTAATAGTGTGATTTTTCTCTTACTACTGTATCATCTGTGGTTACAGGGTGATGTTGGAGATGGAGTCATCATTGGCATGTCAAGCATGGAGCAACTTCAGCAAAATTTGTCTGCTGCAGAGGAGGGTCCTCTGGATGAGAGAGTGGTTGCTGCCTTCGATGAAGCCTGGAATCTAGTAGCCCACGAGTGTCCAAACTACTTCCGATGAGGAAGCTCTTTTTACTGGAGAAAATCTCCACTATAGTCCAATCAGATATTCTAGTTTTCAAATAAAACAGATCTGCTAAAGTCTATTCCTCTTAATTAATTAATTGCACCTTCTTCTTGAAAACACTTGTGTTAAGATCTAAGAGCACTTCAATGTCAATGTATAAATTTAAAAATGAAAAATTTTTTTCAGTTAGAAATAAGCTTTTTTTGGAGCCTGCCTTAATTCAACTGTTACATTAAAAATAAACATCAAAAAAAGTTTCTTAAACATCAAATGCATCAAATTGGTTTGTCTTACACATAAAACAGTATGTGCTTATTTGTTTCGGCTGAATTCTTGCATGCAATCCAAAACTTTTTCCATCACATTGACAAATCTTGACAAAACAAGTAGCGTTAAGATGATTACATGTACAAGATCGTTGAGTTTCCATTCACAAGTGTTTTCTGAACAAAAATTCAGTCCAAGCTAAAATTCAAGGTGACGGACAGAGGGTCATAATTTTGGGTGAAAGGGGGATACACGAGTCCAGGGGGTAGCGCTGGCAGTCAGGAGGAAAAGTTTCAACATTGATGTCCCTCTGGTGTTGCGAAAATAAAATGACTTTTAAAAAACGTGTGTACAAGGCCCTGCCCATGCAGATCTTTTATTCTGCATCTTCATCTTCATCTTCTTCAGCATCTTCATTTTCCTGCATAGGTTCTTCCTCACCACCAAAGTTCTCAAACTCGCCAGTTTCTGAGTTCCACATACATTTGATCTGCACCTTGAATTCTGCCATCTCGATACCAAAGAGTTTCTGTGGACAAAAGGGAGCCAGTTTGACCAATTAGTCACATGCAACACAACGCTGTTAGTCACTGTCAACATCTTCTGAGGTGAAACAGTTAGGAACTCACCAGAATACGAGCCTGCTCAGGAGACAGCATGTCTCCCTCCTTACACACTTCATGGTCCTTCAGCAGTGTCACCACTCCTAGAATAACAGGAGAAAAAATATGACTGTTGATTCAGAAGAGACTATGAAAGTGACATTGGAGGATTTTCTTTTTTTGAACTGAAACACTTGATCTTGCCTTTCTTGAGAGCAGTGGGGAGTCCTAACTGCCTTAATTGGGGCTCCATTGAGTGAGGAAACTGTTCCAGGGGTCCCTCATCCAGCGTGATGTCCATCTGTGCCTGGTTACCTGCTCGCGCATAATCCGTCTCTTTGAAATGATTGAAATACCTATCGATATAGAATGATGTTTAGAAAATTTATGAGTAATATATGATTTATTACTGCAACTCTGGTCTGTGAAGTGATACTTACTCTTGTACCTCGTCCTTTGTTTTATTTGTGAATAGTACACCCACTTCTCCTCGTAGATACTTGGTGACCTACATAGTATGAAAGGCAATAAAGAATTGAAGGATATGCAATAGATAAATGTGATTATCACGGTACTTTCTAGCTTTAAACCACTCTTAAAGACTTCGCCTACCTTATGTAAATTATCTTTGTATTCGTCTGTTTCTCCTTTACCCAAGGCAACCATCATGACTTTATTTTTGCCAAAGAAGAACCTGTGAAACAGTGAAGAGTTCAATTAATTTTTTTCCTGTGACATCATTTCAAGTGTTTAGTTGTGAACCTTCAAAAAAAAAAAAAGAAACCCAACCTAACTTTCAGTCTCTAATGTGGGTTAAGCAATCTACAATGCAAATGGATATTGTTTTAAATTCAATCTTGAATTGTAAATGCCCCCAATTATTAACCCAAGCAGTCTGATGTAAAATTGTAGTCTCCAAGACAACCCTGTTTAATATCAGATTCACTCTTCCAATCTTCAGAAAAAAGTAACACAAGGCATACACAAGGGTTTTCAAATGCCCGACGAGTAAACTGACCTCTTTGTAATATCTGTGGAGTTGTGATACCAATAAGATGGTTAATGTGCCATTACCTGCTGTGTTTCCATGCTGTCCTGATGTCTTTCAGCTTGTTATTCCTCATATTGGCCACAGAGAATATGAACAAGTTTCTGTAGGTTTCGACACATTTCCGCAACTAAAAATACAAACAGAAGGAGAACTTAGGGTTAATCTTGACAACACCTTCAGTAAATTCTAATCAACATAGTATGAATAAAGCTGACAGGGGACTGAAGCAGAAAACACTTACCTCTTCGATTAATTTCTGTTTTAACTCCAGTCCTTTCTTGGCTGTCTTCGTTAATGAAACTGAGGGGAAGATCATGTGAAAAGAAGTAAGTCAGCTAGTATGAGTTCAACTGGTTTCAGTTAGTAACTTTTACAAGATCCCTGTGTATCTTTAGCCTCCAAATCAGAACTTGTGTGTAAAGTTATGGGAAACTGAAATTAATGTCTGAGCGTCCGATTCTTCGTTTTTGATCTATTCTTTCACAATGGGTTTTATATATGCTAGTTAAAGCATTAGAACTGTTAGAAATCCGCTTCCAGATTAATAAAACCTTCATCTAAATTAGTAAAGGAAGTTTTCAACCCAATCCGGAACACACCAGACGAGGTTTAGAAAACAAAACAACACTAAACTTAGACTTGTCAAACCCGAACCTAATTACCTCAGAGAAGCCGGAGACTCGAGTCAGAAGCCACCTTAAGTGTAATGTGTATATTCGCTGCTATCCCCCCATTAGAGAGGCTAACGTTAGCTTGTTTCCTCACTTAAGTTGCACTTCTGTTGTCGCGGACCGCTGTCACACGCAACCGACCGGCAAACAGGCGTGTGGGCCTGGTGTGTCCATGAATAAAACAAACGAAGGGATATTTTTCTTACTTTTCTTGTCTCTCTTTGACTTCGGCATGGTTCCCTCTCACGATGGCAGAGCAGCAGACGCACATGTGAAGTAAAAGGACCCCAAATGTTTCTGTTTGGTGAAGCTGACCACGAGGTGCCTGAGTCAAAATAAAATTCAAGAATTAGAATAATATATATTTTTTTAAATGACACGTGTTTCTCCTATGCTCAAATTTACTTCCGCCCCTAAATAAATGTATATAGTAGAGAGTCATGTTTGTTTTTTGTTTTTGTTTTTTTTTTTTGTTTGTTTGTTTGTTTGTTTAAAACTATAATTACTCATAAATCGTCTTTTGATAAGTTCTCCCGTGTGCGTTGTGGTCTGCCTGATGGCTTAAATGAGCTAAAACAGTCTAAAAATATACTGATTAATTAACAACATTGAACTTCAGGCGCCCGAATGGTTAAGTAGCATATTGTGATAAGGCGTTTTCGCCGTCTGTTTTCCGAGGTAATGCGGCTTATGAACACATTAACCCACCAGAGGTCTCTGAAGCCAAAGGAGCAACGTGCAGGTACATGGCTCCATAGTGGAGAAAAGAAAAATGAAAAGGATCCGTGCAGGAGTGTCCAGTGGGACCCTTGGCTGCCTCTAGGCCTGTGAGCCCCTTTGCCGGTTTCTTGTAATATCAGAAAGCTGCAGATTCATTTGGATTCATATTTAAAAGGTTGTCTTTATGGTCAGGGGTCGCAGGGCGTTTGCCCCTTTTTGCTCGGTTAGTGGCATCATAGTTATCCTGTGACCTTCAGAGTGGCATTATTTGGCTTCAGGAGAGTTTGCTCAGAATTTGCTCAGGTTTGTAAAGAAGAGCTGAATAACATTCACAGCATATACGCACAGAGTCTTTTACAGTGATGGTGATAGACCTTACCAATGCAAATATCCTCACTATTGTGTAAGATGATACAAAATGAAAATGTGACTTTTTGATCATCGTGGGTAAACTAAGCGCTGTATTAAAAGATATAAACCAGTTAATAATTAATAAAGGACAGAGCTAATAAAGAAAACATAGTAGATTTTCATTAAACAAAAGTTATATAAAAGCACAGATTAGTATAGGAAAGTAAACAATAGATAGGAAAACTACACAATATATTGAAACAGGAAAGCTATGTGCAGTACAAAACCTCAGCCAGTGTACAGAAATGTGTTTCTTGTGCATTAATGTATATGTACATGAAAAAAAGTTTTACTTTTGTACTGCAGTTTCCTTATCTTTCAGAGCATTATATGACACAGCTTCTATGTACTTATTTATTTTAGTACATGCAATATAGGCTACAAAATATAATATTTACACATATCCACATCAGAGAGGCTTTACTGGCCCCTACGAGGAAAAGGAAATTTGTCCAACAAGTAAAACAAACACACTGCACGCGAAGTATATGAACACATATATAAATATATAATGACCTACAATATAATGGAGAACAATACACTTAATAGAGAAGTATGCGGTGATATTGTGAGTCCATGTGGAAATGCTTGTGTCATTATGGTATAAGTTCATCATTCGTTGTTTTAACAATCCATGAAAATGGCAGGTCTCTATTTAATGCGTAAACCAATATTAACCGGAAAGGCACCGGCGTTGCGCTCCTCTACGTGCTATTACTTAGGCCTGTGTTTATGTCTCCGGTCAGGATGCGATGCCTCTGGCCGCTGGCTGTGGGGGTGAGGGAGGAGGGCAGGGGGAGAGGCGGGGGGGAGAGGCAGGGGGGTGGGAGGGGCTGATGTAGGTGATAGTGCCTAGTTTAGCACTTTGCAACATGATCCGCGCACACCACGGAGAGGCCGGGCTCTGCGGTGCCGCTCTCCGCCGTCCCACCGCACCGCATGGACGCTGACTAAGAGCCCCAGGAAGCGGGGGACGATAGGCAAAGAAGCTGGACTCCCGTCTGGACTCCCAGGCCACATGAACCCCGCACAGCATCGGCTGCTCCCGACAAAGCAAAGGCAGAGACGGAGATGAGGGTAAGGGAAAGTAACGCCGGGGCTTATTGCGGTCTGCGTCAAACCTCCGGCTGCTTCGGGAGATGACGCCCTCTGTGCCTCTTAAAGGACTTTCTGGGTTCGCTATTTGCTTGTGAACACCCATGGTGCAGGGGTCCATGTTAGTATCTCGGGGTAAATATCCAGCAGGGACAGTGATGGCCACCCCATCTCCAGCCGCCCAGTCACCACTCTCAGCATCTGCATTGTAAGGGGGGAACTCGTCCTGGGGGAGTGGGATTGTGAGGGAATATGAAGAGATAAAGTAACTAAACAACAACGGGTTTTTTTGTTTTTTTGTTTTTGTTGTTGTTGTTGTTTTTGCATCCAAACCAGACAGAGCCATAGTTGGATTACCGGGTGTTCTTGTTTACCAACATGAACTCGCTGTTTTTCTCCGACTCTCCCCCCGGCCCGGTCCCCAACGTCCCCGGCGGGTCGGGCGCGGTGACCAGCGCCCTGCGAAATGACCTGGGCTCCAACATCCATGTGCTGAAAACCCTCAACCTGCGGTTCCGCTGCTTCCTCGCCAAAGTCCACGAGCTGGAAAGGAGAAACAAACTGCTGGAGACCCAGCTGCAGCAAGCCCTGCAGAGACCGCAGTACCGCCACCTCTACACCCGCGAAGTCGCGGTGCAGACGGACGGTCCCGAGTCGCGGCTGCCGGGAACCATCTGGAGTTTCACCCACATCCGGAGGCAGGGCGAGCGCTTCGAGACCCTGCACGGGCCCGGGGTGACTTGGACGCACCCGGACGGAGTCGGGGTCCAGATAGACACCATTACCCCAGAACTGAGGGCTCTGTACAACGTGCTGGCCAAAGTCAAGCGGGAGAGGGACGAGTACAAGAGAAAGTGAGTAGAGTCAATCCCGACCGCGCTGATGTGGGAATAGTTTTCCCGCAGATGCATGTGGCCCCACAAAGTGTGCAATTTACAGCATGTTTCTATAGTGGCACAGTCGATCTTAGGCCTGATCCTGATCCTGCATCCTGATTCGTATTACCCTTTTCTATCAGTGGGCTGTGGACCCTCCTCATCACTTCTCTCTAACAGCTAAGCAGAAGAACGAAATTAAAAATTAGTACAAAATGGCACCACATACCTACCACGGACACATGCGAAGTCCTCCTGTGAACTCTGTAGGGGCATTCGAGCGATTTATTGTTCAGCCCGGGTTAGACACAACACTACAGTCACTCAGTTGCAAGAAGTTCAAGGGTTGACTCATTGGATGTAGATATAGCAGTTAATAAGTGAAGAAGTTGTTCTAATGTAGTGCTAAATTAGATCTGGACACATAATCAATATCGCTCTTTCAGATAAATCCGTTTTTCACATGTTAAATGATTCACACCGGTGATGAAACGGTTTGTCTGGTAACAGAACATTTATCAGAAACTATTTTCCATTTGACGATTAAGTCACTTTTAAACAAAATGCCAAATATTCCTGGGTTCCAGCTTCTTCAGTGTGACGAATTATTGCTTTTCTCCATTTCACATCAGTATATATTGAATATCTTTGGGTTTACGATTGTTGATTGGACAAAACAAGACATTTGAAGAAGGCACCTTTTGGCTCTCACTATGGAGACAGCTGAGATACCTGATGGGGGGATGATGAAGCTATTTTCATCTACTTTATGACTTCTAACTCATCGGTATTCTTTTTTTACTACCCATGCGGCTTTGATTAGGCAATATCTCCGAATGCTCATCTGACAGTTTGGTGGCGAGATGACAGACATCATAGTGATAGGGTACAAGTGACACAGTGTTTAGCATGAAGCGCATCAGACCTGTCTCAGGACTGAGTGGCTGTTCAGCATTACCCAAAGAAGCTGATGGTGAACTGAACTGATCCTGTGTCCCACGCATCATTTTGAGGAAATTCCTTTGCATGGTTCATTCCCCACCAATTGTTCCTCTTCTCTAGTCGTATTAATTGCATTTCCCTCAGGACTCACTGCAGCGTGCGTCCCCGGCTGACTCACATCACCGTTGGCCGGCTTGGCTTGGCTACTGAAGGGAGGCGTGCCAAGCGACCGCCTGCTTCTGTTTTGCCGTCGTGATTCAAGCAGAGAGGCATTTTAACAGGCCTGCTTCTGCTCAGTGAGGTCGGCTATGACAAATGCAGACTTCCCTGTGAGCACACTGACTCAGTGACACAGAATGTGTGTGCTCTCCCACTCCTCTGGGAAACTGGATATCCTGTCTAGTCATTCTCAGTAACCAGCATATCCTTTTTTGTGCATTTCTGCTGGAGAAGATGAACAGCAGTGGCTTGGAGAGCAGCCAAAATTAAAACTCTTGCAGATGAAGTCAAAAATTTTTATCCCCTTGGATAATAACGGGAGCTCTTGACTTTATAAGTCATTGAAACAGCCATCTCAGTTGCTTTTTAATAAGGGTTTTAGTTAGCAGAATATGTCTACTCGCTTCACTTTGCACAGTCACTCTTTCAACAAATATTATGCTTCCAAATACAGGGTTGTTGAGGTTGTTGGTAAACAAAAGAGGAAAGAACAGGATTTCTATACTATTTATTCATTATTTATACATTTATAGGCATTGTAGATGTTATATTTTCATTTTTCTTCAGTGACACTCACAAAGTACCTTTGTTGTACATGTTAGCTGTGGAATAAGACACATTCCTATCCCCTTTTTATTGGCCAATAATCATGTTAATCAGTCTCTTTCCATCTCTGCTTTGAGCCCAGTAATTGAATCACCACTAAGTTCCCTGCCTAGTTGTTTTCTCTCCGTCTCCCAGTCTAAATCCTCTTTACTACAGTCACGTTTCAGCATTCAATCCCCGAGCCTCATCCTGCCATGCCTCCTCTGTTCTGTGCCCTTTGTCTTCAGCCATTCCTTCGTCCTGCACTCCGCTCCTCCACAGCCCCTCCACAGCCCCTCCATCCCTCCATCCCACTCCTCTCTATGTCATGTAGACTGCTTTGTAAGGCGTCCTCAGTCCTGGCCGAGCCCCCCCCCCCCCCCCCCAATGCTCCCACACCGCCCTGGTGATTTATTAAAGCTTTACGAATGCGGACACACACGGGGAGATGGATGACCGGCTGGTCCCTTTCTGATGCCACCACTTGCATTCATACTATAAAGTATACAGTTGTTTATGCTCTGTCACTGTACAGGTCGCCTCTTCCTGAACAAGAGACTATTTTCTGAGCCTGAGGAAAAACGGTGGCACTTGTCATACATTAGTGTTTGTAACACAGTTGCTTATGAAGTTGTATTCTAAGATTAGTTTAAAGGGTGCGTAAATACATGACAAGACAGCAGCTAATGGAGAAAAAAAACTTACCAGTATAATACAATATAGATGTACAACATTTATTTTTGATTTCTTGTACTATATATTTGTACTTCAGAATTATTCTGTGCATACTCACTTTTCTTTGCTTCTCTCTTCAGACAAGTTTATATTTTTCCTCCTATTATATGAATTTTTTATCAGGTGCTGTAGTGTTTTTTTGTAACCTCTTGATTTTTTTTGTATCTGGAAAAAAGTGCAAATTTGTCAAATAGACAAATACATCGATTTAGGTTGAATCATACCGCCACAAAATAGTAGAAATAAGGTTCTTGTCTTTTGTTTATTTCAATTCAGCTATTTCCTCAACCATTTACTGTACAGATCTTCACCGTTTTTCCAAGCAAACTGCTTTAAATTGTGAAATATGCTTTTGGTAGAGAACAATATGGTTCTTTCAAAGTTGCTTAGTGTATTTCCTGTTCTGATAAAGCTCATTAACTGATTTGGTCCACATTCTTAACTAATTTATCAGATTTTTCTTGTGCTCTCAGAACACCGTGATGTTAGCGCACCTCTATCATATGCAAAAGTGGGCTTGTTCATACAGACACACTCAGTCCCTCTCTCTGTCTCTCACATACAGACACACAATACATACACATACAGTTGTCTGATGACAGGCTTCATAAATCAGACAGCCGGCTTATATGAACGTCCACTTAGTGTCTCAGTGGCTGGACTGTGAGGTTACATACCTTTCGCAATGACAAATGACCGTAGAGAGGGAAAATGGGCAAGATCAATGCCGGTGTCCTCAGCCTTACTGTTTTTATCTCACTCTCTTGCATCACTGTGAAATTTATCACTTGGGGGTCAGTGAGTCCCCACCAGTAATTGCCACCAGCACACAATAGTGTTTAAAAGGCCATGAAAACATTGGCTGACATTGACGAACATATTTGACAGACCTCAGCGCACCGTATGTTTAACTAAGAAAAGAAACTGTGTCCAGCTGCCTATGACACTTACATTAATATGGCCGAGAAGGCAAAGTGTCCATTTGTTTAACATTTACATGCTCTACTGTTGGTGCACAGATATTGCGGCCAACTTTATCCATTATGCAGATTACTGCACAGACAGACAGATCGGAACTAAAGACAGCAGTTCTACTGGCAGTAATATGCAAATGTATTTTCAATATAGATAAAGATACGGATAGTTGAATGTTCATTTAAACTGATATCACTCTAGTTTACATGAATTGCTGTGGAATAGAGATGCTGTAGGAGGACACTATAGACAGCTTCTACTGAAACGATTGCATTGATAGCAAGAAAGAGATGCAGAGTGCAGTATAATTTATAGTATTACACCAGTTTTTTAGGTGCAACTGCAGTGTTTTACTCATACATTTGTGTGAAAGGACACACCCGCTACAAGCGCCGCCCTGGCCAGGATTTGAACTAGAGATCCTAGGTCATCGCTCCGGCCTCCCCTAATTGGTTGTCTATTCCATCCCTGAGCAGAGGCCAAACAACTGTCTCGCTGAATCACAGTGTGGTTGATACAGGGGGTATAGCGAACTAGAAAAGTCTCTGGGCCTCCTGGGCATGTTCTTCCTACATGAATAATTCACACACAGCTGAATTTAGCCGTGTGTGGATCAACGTAATGAGAATTCTGTAATTCTCTTTACTGAGGCTCTGATCTTGCTTCCTGTGTTTAAGAGAGGTGAAAGGCAGTGCCGAGCATCTACTTTGAAAGTATGATTGGGGCTTGTTATAATAAAGAACCAACTAATTACAGGGTGAAGTAAACTGTGATTCAGAGTATTTCAAATATCACATTTTCTTGTGCAGCGTTCTCACACTGATGAGCTCTTCAGCCTCCCCCTGTCTGTCTTTACTACTGACCTGCCCTGTGTATAATCCAGGCCGTCTTTTCAGGAGAGGGATTTTCCCTAAGCTGTCACCTAGCTCCATGGCCCGAACCTCCCACCAGCCCTGCACCACATCCTGGCACGCAGCCGCTGTGCTGAACTGGGGCCTCTCAAAGTGGACGACTTCCCGCTGCTGAGATACAGTTAGAGACACAGAGGAAGAGAGTTTAGTTCACTAAAAGCATTGAGCTCCAGATTAGAGTTTATAGTGTGTCTCTCTTACTCCCTCTTCCTGTGCTCGAAACAGTTTTTTTAATTTTTCAATGCAAATTGCACTCTCTTGAATTGTTATATATGTCAGCTTCATTGCCTAGACCAGGTTTTCATTTGTAGATATCATCATCATTACAAACTTGGGTTGTCCTCAGTGAAAACATGGATACGGCTGCTGATTTAGCTTATTCATACGATACAAAGATGTCCAGCGATTAATAAAAATGTACACTATTTAACTGTATGACATTGGAACTGTAGTAGCTGTAAATACTGACTAAAGAAGGACCCTGAAATAAGTATCAAGTTAGGAAAAGAGGGGGGGGGCACATTTCTGCAACATTAGATATAAAATTTTCTGGATTTCCAAATAATCATTGCTTTTTTTCTTGTGAAATACACTGGTTGAACCACTCACAGCCAAGAGACATAGGGAACATGTTGTGGGTATAGTGACTAGGCATTGTTTGGCTATAATGGGCCACAAGCCAAAAAAGTCGAGCACTGCTCTAGAGCGTATTAATTCAGAGCAGAAATTAGTCCCAAACTATACACTTTTTATTCCTTTTTGAGTATCGTTTGCTAAGAACTACCATGCCCATCTTTTTTGAGAAATTACTCAGCATTTTTAGAATTTGAAACAATATATTTGTGACCTGTTTTTTAAAGATTACCATTTTCAGAAAGAACAAATGGGATAGTGACAGATGTATTGCTGGTTTTGGTCTTCTCATGGATCTGTTGACAGTAAGAAAAATAAAGAATAATGCCAGCCCTGTCCACTAAGGAACATGTGAAGTTGTTCATTGAGCCAGAACAATATCAAGACAAGAAAAAGCAGACTCATGGGGTAACCTTTGAAAAAAAGATCAAAATTTGTTCTACTGTTCTCACCATTAATTGGATTGGAAGGAAAATCTGGATAATACAGCGAAAGCAATGTGGCTCCCCTCTGTTTTTTTGTGTCTTTTTTGGCTCAGTGCTAGAGTCTGGAGCTGCATCTGTGCCGTGCAGATGTGGTTGATATTCATGGGTCTCGATACAGCTGAGAGCAGTGGTGCCTTGCCATATTTAAAAGTGCAGGTATGCACCTGTCTCAGTGGGTTGTCGTGGAAAAGCACTGCTGTGCTTTGCAGCAGTTGTGGCCGGAGGCAAAGCAGGAGATGTAAAGTTTGCTAGGTTGGATAAATGTTACTGCTAACTCCATAATCATTAGACCTAATCCTTATTTACAACTCATAAATCTAACTAGTGTTTTAGCCTTTCTTTTCAGACCTGCTCTCTTTGAAAAGCTATTTCAGCTTTTCTAAAGGTGCGGATATGCTGACACAGCATGCAGTCTTAATAACCTCTGTATTTCAGAAGCTTGTTATTTCAGAGGAAATGTTGGTTTGCACCTTCCAAAACAGACACACCAAACACACACACACACACACACACACACAAAAACACACACGCAAACAACTTTGGACAGATATAAGATGCATGTGTCAGATAGGTGTGTGAGTTTTGACAAGGGTATTAAATCTTTCTCCAAGCTCTTGCATGCTTGACACAAAACTAGACCAGATGTGTCTCTCCTCTGAGCTCTTTGGGAAGCTTAATGTATTAAGAGATAAAGTGCGTAAATCTCCTGTGGTATCAGTTTCATTTTGGCCCTTACAGCAGAAAAAACTGTTATCATGTTAAAGGCACAATACACGATCGAAATGTAAACAAAAATGTACCAACACAGGATTGGAATTTTCAGTTGCTACCAGAATCATTGAAAGGACTCGTAGTACAGATGCCAACAAGTTATTTCTGTTTTCTCATAGCTTAAACTTTCTTATATATCAGTTATGTTTGTTAACACTAAAGCGGGTCTTTATTTTAAAGTTGAGAAATATGCAGAAAGCATACATTAAAGCTATATGTCAAAAAAACGACATTATAACATACACCTGTCATTTATATAGCTAAAGTTTTACAGGCTGGGTGTTTAATGGTGTTGTAGGATCTTTCACTGTTCTGTAAAAATACTGTACATCTGGGGTCTCAAGCTGAAAGAAGAAGACACTGAACCCTGATTGTTAGGTCTGCGCCTCGCGTGGTAGTTAGCTGTCATCTGTGCCATCGCCATGTAATAGATGAGGGTGAGACACCAACTGTACAGCACTATAAAAATACAGTCCATTTACCAAAAAATCAAATCGGGAAAAAATAACAATACATTCTGAACATCTAAGGGATGTTATTAAACTGTCTCTTGGGCTGGATCTGGCCCCTAGGCAGGTTGTTTCATTTGCCTTTATGTGACTAATTGATTTCCACTTAATAGAGCTGTGCCAGTTTTACATCCACCCATGAGGTTCATCCTACAGGTATGTGTACCCAGAGGTACAAAAGATTTTTGTCTCCTGGTGATGTCTCACAGCTCTGTTACATAATCTCACATATCTTGAGAGTACACACCCTGGCATGTGAGTATTTGAGGTCAAAATTAACATCTTCATTGTCTTTTCTTCTGTAATGGGATGTTACTCCCAGTCCAGCCCCACCCTAACATGGCCTGGACATGCACGCCGTTGTTTGTGCTCTTAGGCTTTAAAGGAGCCTCACAAATCCATGTCATTTGTCAAGCAAAACACCCAACTCAAACCCCCCCCATTATAGGATTGTGAGGAAAGCCCTCACAAGTTGTCATTTTTATGCAGTTTTGTAAAGTTAAATATCTGATACTTGTACTTGTTTTCAGATAAATAGCCGAGGGCCAGGAGTTATGATACTACGGTGGCGCTATAATGTGGACTGCAGTGAATGAAATAAGCCGGAACATAATGATACAACAGCACGGTAGTGTGCTTTGTAAGATGGGTGGGGTCGATTTTAGATGGAGACTGCAGGGAAAACTGATTTTCTGTCACAACGCTCTGTCACCACCACCACCCCACTGCTGCAGATTGCACAAATAAGAAGGAAAAGAATCCTTGCTCCTCCTGATAAAATCTCACTTTCCAGATGCATATCAGTCATTCTTAAGTTAGTAAGAAACCCCGGTTGACAGAAACGCCTCTACCCATTCTTCCAGCAAAGATAATTAGCTGCCAATTATTATAAAACAGAAATAAACCATTAAAATTCAAGTGTTTTCACAGTAGCAACACCTTTGCAAGCCCTTACAAAGATTAACAGTTTGAAGAACTGTCGCCATGACAGTTTCTTACATAAGTTCCTTTGAAAGCATTTATCTTTTTTTTTTCAGGGTTCTCTTAGGTCATACCTATTAGTTGAAAGCTGCTGGTAATAACACATGAAAACCTTTGTGTTTCTCACTGCTCCAAAACCAGTTCGCCGCTAACCTGACAGCAGCATCCCTCAGGCCAAAGAAAAGAGGGCTAGGCGAGGATTTGGGGTTTAAACAATTAGATAATGCATGTGCACAGTGCAAACACATTGAGCTCACACCCATATTGTCAGGAAAAAGTCAGTGTGAACACGTTGTGGAGCCTGGTCAGGACGGAGGATTAGACATGTTGAAACAGTGGCTCCCTTTTTTTTTCAGACCATCAGTATGAAGGGAGCCTCCATTGGTGTTGTACGAAACCTGCTACTCAGATAAATGCTTTGATTAGTGTTAGTGAGTTAATTAGAGTCTCACCTTGTTCCAAAGAACATCAGAAACATAATTTTTGCAGAGGCCATATATTTGTTTCTAATGTTGCCCTGTTGTGTTGCAGCTAGTCCAAGTTGTTGATCTGCCTCAACTTGCCTCTCAGAGCTTCACATTGAATCCAGAAATGAAGTAAAAGTAGTTTACAGTAGTATTAAAGTAGTATTACATTACCAGGTAATGTAATAATTCACATTAATCTTAATGTAATACTTTGACTTTGTGAATAT
This sequence comes from Istiophorus platypterus, assembly GCA_016859345.1. Classification (NCBI taxonomy): domain Eukaryota; kingdom Metazoa; phylum Chordata; class Actinopteri; order Istiophoriformes; family Istiophoridae; genus Istiophorus; species Istiophorus platypterus. The sequence continues at coordinate 18,498,269 of CM029117.1, forward strand.
TAGTTTAAAATTTCCTTAGTCACATTGCAACCAAAAAAAAAAAGAAATAAGAGAAGAAAATAATGATATACACACATGCATATACTGCGTACACACATAAGTACATACCTAAATTATCAAAATATTAAATATATAAATTAATAATACTGAAAAGAATCATATAGATAAAATACTTAAAGAATCATAATGATAAAAATACTTAAAGAAAACTATTTTTTAGAAGAAGACTATAAATGTGAGGAGTGTATGTGCTGAATATACTAGATGCAAACAGAAACACCATCTGAAATTTTTGTTAGGAGTTAACTATCTGCATATTTCATAAATGTATACAGTACATATGCCCATCCACATATATATACTGACAAAAGCCCATAGCTACACACATACTGTACCAGTCAAAAACTCAAATACGAGCCATGCTTTTGTTTAAGTTCATATTAAAATCAGGTATAAATTCTAATGTGTTCACAGATTACTGCTCATGAGTTGAATAACCCTGAGGAATGTTCTCCTCACCTCCTAGTTTATGATAAAGGTTGTCTGTACTTCCCACCTGAAGAAATAATCTCATACTGGGAAAATGCTCAGCGAGACATATATCTAACAATTTCCAGTGCCTTTAGAGAAAGTTGAGCTTTACAGACTAATAAAGCAAAGGGAGGATGCAGTCATCATATTTTCCAGGAAAGCCAGCCGTCGTCATATTTCACAACCTGAAGCGCTTACATTTATTTTAAACTGGTCTTGTTCATAGGAAGAGACATTTAAGACAGTAGGTTCTTAGAAAGTGGCATGGTGACATTTACTATACATCATTTCACCCCTCAACTCAAGCATATAGTTACAAGGAATTTGTTTGATGGAATATTTGTATAACATTAATATGATGTAAAATATATTTTAAGAAACTTTAATACATATATGTATATATGTATATATATATTAAGCCACTTAAAAAAAATCATAACAAGTGAGACAAGACATAAATACGTAAAATACATTTGAAGATCTACAGGGCCTGACAAGATCACTGCATAAATAAAAACATGCACATATGCCTCGTATTAGAACAAATTTAATCTATTTTTGCCTTTGCCACATGTTTTCTGGCTACCCTCTGTTTTGAATAGATAATATCTAACCATGAAAGTAATCTATATTAACTTATTATTATTATCATTATCAACAGATAATATATGAGAATTTTTCCAGTGAACAAAAAACATTACTTTTTTGACGAATGTGTTAGATACACAGGGTTAAGTGTTTTTAAACAACTTTGTGGGGTTTTCCAATATCGCCAGGTAATTTTCTTTACGAGAAACTTGCTGTGCTATACTAATACACAACAGGCACAAACTGGGGCTAGGATGCAACTACAGCTTAAAGAATTAGTTGAGGCATTTATTAATTGATCCTCAGGACAATTAATCTGCAGCAAATTTGATAGGTGTCTAATTGCTACAGTTGATTTTAGTAAATGAAAAAAATGCCAAACATTCTCTGGTTCAAGTGTCTGGTTCAAGCGACTTACTGATTTCCTCCATGTTATTATCACTGTAAACTGAATATCTATTGATTGGACATTTGAAGAACTAACCTTTGACTCTAGGAAATCAAACATAATAATTTTATTGTTTTCTGATGATTTATTGATTACTTGACAAAATATTTGACAGATTATTTGAAATTATATGCAGTATATGTATATATACAGTGTTTGTGTATGTGTGTGTGTATGTGTGTGTATACAAAAAGGCTATTGTATCTCAGATAACCGCTTTTTACAGCTGTGGTGAGCAGGAAAGTATCTCAGAATGCAGAACACATTGAGCTGTGGGTTGGATGGGCTACAAAAGCGGAAGACCACGTCAGGTTCCACTCCTGTCAGCCAAGAACAGAAATCTGAGGCTCTAGCGGACACAAGCTCACCAAAACTAGACAGTTGAAAACTGGATAAACGCAGCCTGGTCCGATGAATCTTGATTCCTGCTGAGGCAGCAGACAGTAGGGTCAGAATTTGGCAAAACAGCATCAATCTATGAACCCAACCTGCCTTGTGTCAACAGTCCAGGCTGGTGGTGCTGGTGGTGGTGTAATGGTGTGGGGAATGTTTGCTTGGCACACTTTGGACCCTTGATACCAACCAGTCATGGTTTGAATGCCACAGCCTTTCTGCGTATTGTTGCTGTCCATCTGCATCCTTTTATGGCCCCTACTTCCAGCATGATAATGCACCATGTCACAAAGCTAAAGTCGTCTCAAACTGGCCTAATGAACATGACAATGAGTTCAGTGAACTTCGGTCGCCTCCCCAGTCACCGGATCTGAATCCCATAGAACATCTGTGGGATGTGGTTCAACAGGAGATTGGCAGAATGAATGTCTTCAGAAGCCAACGTGGAGCAGAAATTCAGAGGAAAGTTTCCAACATCTTGTGAAATCCAGGCCACAAAGAACTGAGTCTGTTTTGAGAGCAAAGGGAGGCCCTACCAAGTATTAATATGGTGTTCCTAATAAGTGCACGATTAGTGTATTCTGTATACACTGACTAGGGGAGGTAGTTAGGTAGATAGATTAATAAATACATAGATACATAAATACATAGATATTATTATTATAATCTTATTATTGCTTTCCTATCCATGTGATAATATATCCTAATACCACATTAGAGCACAGAGCAAACAACAGAGATGCCAGTAATTTCATATATTAAAAATATCCAAGTAGTTGAATGAGCTCTTAAGGAATATTTTTGATTGCTTTTATAATCTGTGACTTAAAAGGATGAAAATCTCCAAACATGGATAACAAGATTTAAAGCAGAAAAAAAACTATCACACATAGTGTGCTCAACACTGTCCACTGCATCTGCTAGTAGCAATATTTGTTGGCTCCCTGAGAGCTAATGATAATGATGGCTTGGGAAAATGTCTGTGGTCATTCAGCAACACCAACACTCCTCCTGCTGGGCCTGGCGGTGTCTGCGTCCTGTCTGGGTTAGGAGGCCATTATTCAAGACTGACCCTGCTTGGGGAGCATAAAGTAGAGGAATCACTGTGCATGGTTTGCATGATTGAATGAGCCCGGAATTAATCAGCAGGCACATCGGATGCGTGTTGATGGCACCGTTTCCATGGACACCAGATGTCTTGAGAAGATTGGGTGATAGAGGATAAACTGGCGTGTATGTGTTTGTGTGGTCGGGTTATGGATAAAGATTGAGGTTAGGTAGGGAGGTGGGGTTGGTTGGAGCTGAGAAATGAAATAAGCTTTGACCTTGGCTTGTTCTCGTCTGCAGAGACCCCAGATCAGCCAGACGGTGGGCTCCTGGGCTGCCTTACCTGCCGGGGCGATCCATTTCACATCGCTGCATCATTAGCATGCCACACATGTCTCTCTGTGGAGTCTGGGGAGGCTATAGATTACAGAGCATCATGACATTCAATCAATGACCTACTGTAGTCATACCTCCCCCCTTTTTTTTTCTCCCAGGAAAGCATCACATTACGCCATAATTTACATCTCTATGCCACAGATGCTCCTTCCAAACACATTCTTCCTATCCAGCAAAGATTGTTTGGAGGGTCTGCACTGGAAGTAAATCATGGTTCTTGCGCACTTTATGATTGCATGATTGGGGTATGCTGCCGTCATGGAGAAGATATTATACAGAGCTCCAGTGGAGGGATCACGTGCGCTCTGGGCTCTCAGACATGATTCATCAAGCTGTCAGTGGCCTCATTTCATACAAGCTGCCAGGCTGAATGGGAGTGTTTGTCCTGCATGTAGCCAGTATGTATTGATCCTTCAATCGGTTATCAAGTAGCACTTCCTGTGTTCCTATTGCCTGTGGTCATGAGAAATAATTATATTGGTGCTATTAAAATCTCTTTATGTCTTTAAACTTGGGTCTGTTTGGCAGAGCCTTGTTTTAGAAAAGACACCATAACAATTCTCAATGAAAATTAAATGAATGCTTTTCTGACATGGAAATAAAGCATATTAATATTATTGTTTAGAACATCCACCTAAGGTATGTTTAGCACTTTTTAGGCTGAGATATACTTATTATTGTGATTTCATAAGTTTATTACGACACAATAAAGTTTTGCCTATAATAATTTGTATCTACTTTCTTTTAAGACATCCTAACACTTTATCAAATGGACAAGCCTAACAACAGTTGAATATATATAGATACTCTAGAAAATGGGTCATTTAAACAATCAGAGAACAAATTTAATGTGTTTCATTCACCAAATTTGAATTTGGTGAACGAAAAACATTAAGCAAAAACAAACACTGCCATCGAGGTAATAAGCAAAGATGTCATTTTCTTTAACACACTAACTTTAACACACTAACTCACACTATTGAAAATGACAAAGGTAAATAAAGACTGAGGTGTTACCATTCATCATAAATCTTAAAGTTGATCACATACAGAATATTACAAAGACATTCATATAATGCTAAACTTTGAAAAAAAGCAAAGCATCAAAAAATGTTAGAAGAAAAATCAGGTAAGTAAAGACCACTGCCACATTTCAACCACAGAAATAGTTTAAAACAAATATATTTAGGAAAAGCAGGAACTCAAGGGTGATATCCAGTAAATTAAATCCATTTGAAGGGCTATAATATGGTATAAAATTATATCTATGTATTTTGAGCTTGTAATTTGATGTCTGGCTAGGAAGAAATTCCACTCGTAAAAGTATCACTTTCCAGTGCATCATATAGATTAAAGAGGGTGTTGTCTGACTATTTTTTTTATTACCAACACAAGCTTTGTGGAACGATCCGCAACCACACCTCAAAGTTTTCCCCATGCTCCTTCTGGTATTTATATCCTGTTCATAGCAGTGTAGGGGTCAAACTATACAGATCCTTTGAATTTGAAAATGAGACAGACAGTTTGATAATTAAAATAATAATTGATAATTCATTTGATAGTCACCTTCAAAATATAATCCTTCATTACTTTGATTCCAGCAGTCACTATTAGTGCCATAAACCAAAAGCCCTGTCATTAAAAGGAATTAAGCACGAGAACATGCGTGCATTAGATCTGTATGTGTGCATGCTATGTAAAGAGTGTTCTTTGTCCTGAGGCACAGTGATGGGAAAACATTGAAGCAGCTTGCATGCAAGCGTAACTCCCAGACATACCACACAAAGCAGGGAGGGTTAGTTGGCAAGCTCCGCTGGAATGCTATTGTTTAACAGACAAAAATTGTATGAGAAAACGTCTATTTGATACGAGACTCTTCGTTTTTTCCCCCTGCGTTGCGCTGCAGTTTCCTCTTGAATTACTGTTTTTCATGCATCACCAAACATGTAGTCATGTTCTTTTTGCCTGCCTTTCATTTGAACAATTCTACTTAAGTGCTGCTGTAGTTAAGGGTGTAATACTGATTTCAGAAAAAAAAAAATCAACTGATGTCCACTCTTAGACTAGATTGGATCAAATGTTACTAAAGTGTTTTTTTTTTTAAATATGTGCGATAACCCCAAAACACAGATTGTTCATTCTTAAAAAGGCTTAAAGTTTCACATTGAAAAAACTGATGGTATCTTTGTGTGGCTATTAAAAAACTTCCATCATTACATTTTTGTTTTGCCTCCATAAAATGAAAAAGAAATCACTTCAATTATTACTGCAATTTCATTTGGCTTCGTAGGCTGAGATAATAAATGTGTAATACCACATATTTTGACTGATTAAAGCGAGATTTCAGAGGAAATGTCTGGCAGTAAACAGATTTCTGTGAGTTGACACAGGCTCCAGCTCATGCTGTCTTTGTCCTTGTAAGGAGACTCCGGGTGTGTTCATTTGACTGAGTCACGCCAAAGGTACAGGGAAGCCAGAACCACAGCTGTGGCAGAGGGATCAGATAGAATACCTTGGCTGTGCTGTTGTGCCATCTCTGTTTGGATTATCCTTTTCGATCTGGATGCTTGAAAAGTCTGTGATTTTCCGTTTGACTTTTATGGACTGCTGAATTGTATCTGCTCCAAATAATGTGGAAGCGGTTGGTGCTTCAGTGACTCCATTACCCTTGATAGATGACATAAATAGCCTTGACATATTGTTGACAGAGAGAGGCTTTCCCTTCATCAGTGGATCAATTTAATCAATGATCAATGTTGCCCTGTTATCACCCATTAAAGAAAGAGTTGTTTTGGCGGTTCAGGAAGTGAGAGCACAAGTGATGCAGATGCTGTGACAAACGCATTTGTTCCTGCAGAGGATGTGATGCAGTTGTGAACTCTGATGACCGTAGCCGGAGTCCTGCGGCAGACAGGCGGAGTGTTGTGGACACAGTGAAGCAGCACTGCCAGCGTTTTTTAGAAACAAGGCTTCGATCACGGTGTGAGCTAGAGCACCCTGCCAAGGAATACTTCTCTCTAATTAGACAGTGTACATTCACTGGGCCCTGAATGGAAATGAACTGAGACTTGTCGAGAAAGTGAATTTTTAGTGACGCAATGTTTTGATACCAGAGTGACTTCTGGTTGTTGTTTTGTTCCTCCGCGGTAAAACGCTATGGGCCCGGCTTGTGTACCAGAAGTCAGTGGTGGTCATCAGATGTCGGCTTTCTCCTTTTGAGTTGACATATACAGTCAGGCATGCGCTACTTACACCAGTACATGCCACCCACTGGCTCAACCAGACTGCCACCCACACACACACACACACACACACAAACACACAGAACTCCGTCTGTTTTTATCAGCCTTTGTCACCATGCGTGTGGCCCATAGAGGCTTAATCATCACATGTGGGTCTGACATTGTGTGCGTACTTCATATTACTGAATGAGTCCCTTGTCCATTCTGAAACTTATACTGTCTTTTGGGAAGCATCCGTGACTCAGCATGCCTGCCGTCTCATCTCCCAGGGAACGAGATGACTGTGTATTAGGGGCAAGCTAGACCGACTGATGCAGTACAGACTGAGCCTACTTTGCCTCATGTGCGATACATAGTGCAAGGCAATTAAAGAGGCCACTTATTTTGTTTATGAATAGCTGCCATATTAGAGAAGAGTTATTTGACCCATCACCGGAGGAAAAGAGAATTATGCTAATCATAGCCTGCAGCTAATGGGAGGGGGGGGTGTGTCTGGCTTTTTATTTTTAGCCATGTTAGCACTGTGGCTTTGGGAATGGTAATGTGGCAGGTCGTTCTTTTCCAGATTGAAAAAAATCTCACCACATTCATGTCCCCCTCTGCATGAACTTATAATCCCTTGATTTTTCATCAGGCAAAAAAATTCTCCAATACTTTTGTTTACAACAAACCACTCATAAAAACAAATTCCCATCTGACTCTGCTGTATCGTTATAGCTGGTATAATTAGCATGCTGACACACTAAACTAAGATGGTGAACAGGGTAAACACTACGCCTGCTTTACATTAGTATTTGAGCATTGTCATACTTGAAAACACAGAGCTAGACTCCTCTGTCTGTTCCCATCTTCTGTTTCATGTAAATGCACTAGATCAACGGTGTGAGCTGCTTGTTTTACTTCGACTTGTCTGCCCAACTGGCAACTATGATATGATTAATAATTCAGCTTTACCTTATTTCCAGTAAATATTGGAATTGCTACGACTGGCTTTGCACTGGGGTTGGTAGCTTAAGTACATGTTGAGCTCTGTCTTTGTAGGTTTTATCTCTGTCAACAGCATGAACAGAGATTTTCATTTGTTCTGAACTATTGCGAGTGAAATCATGTGAACCGATTTCCCACTCGTGTCACCTCATGAGTAATGAAGCAGTTAGCACGACGGAATTCAGGCTGCAGCAGAGATACTCCACCCTTTTGGGTGGGGGCTAAAGCTCTGCAGTCACTGAAAGGTTCAGAAACTATTCATGAGCAATGTTTGGAGAAGGACTCTTTTTTTCTTTTTAGTTTTTCATTGAGGCAGTGGGATTACAAAGATGACCGTACAAAGGAGGAGGAAGACAAGGGGAGGAGGAAGTGGGTGTGAACCTACACTGTCAAGGGCATTTTGTAATCAGAGATGGGAGTATTAGCCCCACAAAAGTACCATTACCCTGTCTAGTGGCCCCCAGGGGACAAGGACCAGCAGTAACTGACCCACCCCTGTGCTCTGTGTTGCAGATGGGAGGAGGAGCTGTCCAGACGGGAGCAGCTTGAGTCCATGGTGGACTCCCTGCAGCAGGTTGGGAAACACATTAATAAAATAAATATCATTAACATACTTATGCAAGGACTTTGAGGTCTTGCTAAAGGTCATGTACCACATGCAGATAGGGAACACAAATAAGATCTGAGGGAGAGTGTACACATACATTTTCAAAATAGCCACCACAGCACATGCACAAGCATTTAAATATAGCTCAGTTCTTCATAGTGTTTCATGCAGTGTGGACACAGCAGAGCCGAGCTTGAAGCAGCTACTGTAAAGCCAGGAGGATGTGTGTCAGATTATAAGAAAAACACATTACCAACCCATCAAGAGGAGTCAGCTGGTCTAGATATAGATATAAACATCACATATCACCAGCCGTTCCCGATTATGTTTCTGTTCAGAGAAGGTGAATGGGAGCAAATGTAGAGGAAAAATCAAATTAAAGTGTCACACCTTGAGGCTATACGACAACATATATGCCATCGCCGCTGGTGTGAGGACATCATGTAGTCCTTATCCTTCCCTCTCTCTGCCTTCACACAAATCAATCACTGGCAGCATGCATGTCTGTCTTGGATTCAGGGTCAGCAAAACCCCCAGATATGGAGGTGCAGAGCCATCCCCCTATGGGGTTTCAACCTTTTAGAGCAGACAGGCAGATGGCACTGTGTATGGAAGAGAAGGAAATCTGCTTACACATAGTAAATTCAATGTAAACAGCCAGCTATTGTTATGGGGTTGGAGTCAGAAGACTGTTACTGTGCACTGACGTAATACAGAAGCAAAATCTGGCACTGTTCTAGTGACAGATTCAAGTAAACAGAATCAATCATCCTTGTTGTCGTTGTAAAATTGAGACTTTAAAGTGCTGAGTGCCTGTTAAATAGCTAGATATGATAGCCATCAATCAAGAGGGGAAATTATGGGAAAAGTTTATTGTTAAAGCCCCTGAGAAAAGCCAGTTATCTTAAAAGTTACAGACACACAAAGTTGATCAGGGCTCAATTATTTAGGTTAATGTAAATGAGACCAAATACGAAGCCTGGCAGTGGATAGGATATTTTAAAACAACAACCTGATATTTTTATATATATATGGATTAACCAATGAGATATAACCCTTTAATCAGGCTGCTTCAGAGGCTCTGGTAGGTGGATTTTGTTACCGTCAGACAGAGCCAGGCCAGCTGTTTCCCTTTGTTTCTAGTCATGAGCCACAGGTCCAGTTATAAAACATCTTTTGTGTTACTTAGGTGCTTTCAGAAAAGGCCCACATTTGCAACAGAGACAGGAAACCAAACAATGACCTCTGATTACTGAGCTAAACAATAACCAAGATGATCGTATGAAACAGTATGAATGCTGTGATTTATTTACTTATAAGGGCCCTATGGTAATGAAACCAGGGTCAGTCTTTTATCTACTGGACCTGTAGCTACATTTTAATCCAGTGATATTTGAACTGTGTCAAACAACCAGTTTCTTTGATGATGTTGATTCTTTTAATGTGTCTTTAACCATTTTCCTCTGTGCACTTTTGAAAAGTTTTTATGTTTAATGTCTGTCGCTGCCTTGATGAGGTTGCTGGACTGTGTAAACACTAGGAAAGATGATGGAAATAAGTCCAGGACTTTATTGTTCTATCCCTGACAAAGTCTGACACATTGTACTTTTTTTGCAGATGTATTGGTCTTGTCAATGAACGTAAACATAAAACCTACATTAATGTGTGTTTTACAAGATTTACACCAGTTTAGAAATGATTGTTGAACAAATTTAATCACAAACTATGGTAAATAGAGCTTATGTGGTTAAACGTACATTACATTAACCTTTGTAGGATCTTTACTTTGCCGAATGCGTCTTGTTTTAAACCTGTCGCTGTGACGTTCACAGAGTGCCCGGAAGTCGTCGGAGATCCAGGATGATCTGAGCGAGAAGGTGGACAGACTGAAAGCTGAGCTTGTGGTCTTCAAGAGCCTGATGACAGATGTAAGTATATGCTTGGTGCTAGTGGGGGTCATCAGCACTTCCCCAAGTCTGACAAGGCTTTCACATCGTACAAAACATGCTGAGTTGACTCCCATACTTAAAATGACCATGTCACGTGCACCAACAGCAGCGTTCACAGCATGTACAACTATTCATTCCCACCCATTCCTAAGCATCATTCCGACGGAGGTTTTCATTCACGCAGGTCCAAAGAATAATACTTAACACACACCCTTCCTTCCTTCCTTATTTGTATTCAGGAAAACTATATAATGCCAGAAAGCCTCCAAGAAAAGCATTCATTGAAAATAGCTCTAACAGCAGCTGTAGATCAAGAGCACTTCCTGTTCTATACAGCCCTGTACTGTTTCCTGGCAGCTCTGCTCTGTTTTGATATACAGCTGTAATATACCGCGGTGGGCCCAGTCACAGCTTTTGCTTGCTCAGGGATAAATATAGTCAGATGATTATTTTGTTTTTGGAAAGCTTTGTTGTTTGTCCCGCTTATCTTCTCTTTGGCATCTGTACATTGTAGATTTTTCATGTTATTTTCTGTGCTTTACTTCATCCCCAACGTGTGAATCCAGAGCCGGGTAAGTGATGTTGCAGTAGTGGATCTCTGAGGCGTGTAGACTAGCTTATGTCTAGTGGTAGTTAGACATCCTGTATTTTTTGGTTATGGTTCCAGCTATAAAGAATATTTTTAAGTATGCATAAGTATAGTTCTAGTGCTTTAAATATAGTAGAGGGATATTTTAATTGTATTGTTTTTTAATGTTATTTTTATTAAACCCACAAAGCTTCACTAAGATAAAAACTTCAAGAGTATACTGACTGAACAGTCAATTAGACTCACAGCATAAAACAGAAAATACAAATTTTGTCAAAAGATTAGAATCTAACAAAAAAGCAATATAACATGAAAGAAAGAACAATGTAGAATGCAACTACAAAGGGGTATTTTATTAAAAGTTTCAATGAAGATCAGGTACTGACATGAAACAGATTAAATATGATATTGTATGTGCAGTAAACACCTCCTGTTTGCACCATGGGCTTTCTGTTATGAATTTGCAGTCTCAAACCAAATCTGGAAAAGATGTACCCCAATGACATCACTGGGGTTATTTTCTCCCACCAAAGCCATAGAAGACTATTATACATAACAGTTTCCACGAGCTGAGTAGTAGTAAAAATCTAAGATAATAAATACATATGACGGGAAACTTACACCTTTCATACAATGGATTAAATCCTCAGTTGACAGTTACCAACATGGAGACAAGTTCAACAACATCAACTAACTGAATGATGTAATATGACCATAAAACAATCAGCTGATGTTGGTCACTGCCTGCCACAACGAATCAAGTTAACATACCGGAGTTTATACAGTGTGAGAAGGTGTTCGGGTTATGTACGGCAATCTAACGTTCCTATCAATCTCCAAGCAGCAAATGTCTGACCTGGACTCCAAGATTCAAGAGAAAGCCAGGCGGGTAGACATGGACATCTGCCGGCGGATCGACATCACAGCCAAACTGTGCGATGTGGCTCAACAACGCAACTCAGAGGACATGACAAAGATGTTCAACGTCAGTCCAGTCAGATCGCTCCCAGAGAAGGTGGGTATTTATCCATCTGCTGTTCCACGGTTTGTCAGAGGAGCTGACAAGAATCGCTGGAAAAAATATGTATTCTTTTGTCAGGGAAAGAGTCTGCGCCGTATAAAGGAAATCAGAGCTGTGTGTGGTGACTCTGCTGCTTTTTCAGCAGCTCATCATCATGTACCGAGTGACCCCTGTGAAGGTGCAGGAGTTCATGCCTGCATGTTTGCAAATATACTCGCAAACGTATCCACATACACATTAAGAATATATACAACAGTGACTCATACAAATATGCATGCATGTACACACATATACACACACATTCACATGCAAACGCATTAACACGCATACACACTCACACTCACACACACACACACAACCAACACACACACACACAGAAGTGAACGGCTGATGTGGTAACACACAAGCATATCACACAGCGCTGACATCGCTGGCAATAGCCCAACTATATATCTACTGTAAATCAAGATGGATGCATCTTTTTTTGCACGTTGTTATATGTCTCTGGCCTAAATTATATTTCTTACATTTACAGTTTTCATTAGAAAAATTCTAATGAAATTCTAATGTAGATTGAATACTGCTTTATCTGTTCTTCTGTTTTTGTTTATCCCGAATCTGTCTTATCCACTTGTTTAGTTGTTTCAACCGTATTTAAAAAATTTAACCAAAGACGAGGACTACAAATTAGCTTTCCTAGACTACAAATGTATCGATCCTACTTACAATACATTCGTTCATTTTCGTCTGTAATTTTCCCAGTTAAATAAACAAATAAACTAAAATACTTCATGTACCGCATTCACAAAAATAGATTAATGGCTGCTGATTAACACAGTGCTCACACCCAAGGATAAGGAGAAAAATAAAGCATATACCTGTTGTTTTCTTAGCATTTTGTCTCAGGGTTCATCGGGTTCGTCTCGGATCCTAAAGCAGAAGGGTGTGTTTATGTTTCTGTGCATGCTCTGCAGGGTGCCATGGCGTGCTGCAGGAAGAAAGAGCGTAAAGCAATGTCTGATGAAGAGAATTCCGAAATGGATGCCGAGCCCAGCCTTTCAGAGGAGGAGGTCCCCGGGTCGCTCAACATCACAGACGAGATGAAACGCATGCTCAACCAGCTGTAAGCGACACCCTACATGCACACATGCACCGAAGGTGTAGACACACCAGAACCAGGCGCTCTCTGCTTTAAATAAAACTGAACATGCTTTGCAGTTGCACCATACCAGCACAGTACTTTCCTGCAAAGTTGTTTTGATGGAATTGCTCTGTGTTTTCTCGCTTCTTCCTCTAGCATTTATATTGAGTGTTGCTTCTAACACGCACTATCTCATTTAGCAAAACTCAGCTGGTAAAATACTGAGGGTATTCATTTGCTCTGTTAAGGCCACAATGCTTATTTTTTGAATTCTGTTCGCTCCTACAAATGTTGGCTGTTTTGGATTATTCTATTTACTAATCACTAACCTCTAAAATAATTCTAAAAGAAAGTTTTTAGTTGCAGGCTAAAGAGTATGCTTGACAGCTTTTGGTTTCCTTTCCATCTTTGCATCGTCCTCTTTGCATGTGACCTTTGCTGAATCTGGTGGCTGTTATACTTCTTCCTGTTCCCCCTCCCTCTTCTTCTTTTGGTTCTCTGACCTTGTCCTACACAGACATTGTTCAGATAACTCCTTTGTTGCCAGGCGTGAGACCTTCGAAATTGACGACGACGACGACTGTGACAGTCTGACGTGGGAAGAAAACGAGGAGACTCTGTTGCTGTGGGAGGACTTCACAAACTACAATGTGCCGTTTGCCATCGCTGCACCAATCTGCACAACTACCGGCCCGTGCGACGGCAACGGTGAAGCCGCCGATCCGGTGAGTCCTGTCTTCATTTATGGTCTTTTTGCACAGCATATATATGCAAGTCAGAGGGTAGATTATTGCTATTAGTGCTGTTTAAGACATCTACTCCTGCGTGATGACTGAAGCCTGTGTCTGTGCACTCTAAGGACTCCCAGGATGGAAGTCTTGGCAGCCTCATTGATGAAACAGAGTCACTATTTAAGACCAGAGAGCAAGAGTACCAGGAGACCATCGGCCAGATCGAGGTAGACAACCTGTGTGTGTTTTTGTGTGTGAAATAGGATGTAAAACAAAAAAATTCATAAATATCTTTATATCGAGTTATGTTTCTTTTTTTATTACAAATTGCTTCTAATCTTTCACTTTGGCAGCAGAATTTTACAATTATATGATCATATAATTACTTCTGAAAATAGATCATGAATAATTACCCAGTCCTATGGTATACAAATGCCCTTGAAAATTATTGGGGTTATTTTATTATACATATTTTTATTGGTCATATTAGTCGTGAAAAATTTGGTCTTAGGTCACTGAAATCCATCGGGCAAAGTATGTTTGAACCCTGAGTATTTACTCGCTGTCACACAGCCAGGTTAAAGCACATAAGGACATACATACATTAAACACTGAGTTCGGGAAATATTCCATCTTTTAATTCCTTTTCCTTAGAGGTTGTATGAAAATTATTAGGGAGAGAGATGGCATCAAACAACAGGGCGGGTTATGGATTTTTGTGTTTATGCTGAAGGAGGGTTTTTTGAATCTGTAGATGCAGACAGTAACATAACTGAGTTGCTGGAATATTTTGTAAACATACTATTTTCTGTTTGCCATAATTTCAATGGTGGATACCATGAATTTTTTTGTTTCATTTACATTGGTTTTAAACATTTTAAAGATTTTTTATTCCTAAGTCAAAGGGACGGTGTATTTAAAATGTCAATAAAACTATGAATAGCCATCCTTTAAAAAAACAAAACAAAAAAAAAAAAAAAATGTGAACCATAAGGTATTTAGTTGTTAACTCCTAGAATAATTTCAAATAAAGGCCTATGGTGCTAATTATAATGGAAATTGAGAAAGTGTTAGCTACTACAGTTATTAAGTACCCATTTATCATATTCAAGTTAATAGGAAAAGGAAATTATGTAATAGGTAAGTGAAAAATAGTTGATCAACAAATATCAATACATATTGGACTCATTGTGGCACATTTTTAAAATCTAAACAAGAGTTAACAGTTTCGCGTAGTATTTTTAGGAAACTGTGTTTATGAACTATTTTTCATGTACCTATCACAGTTTCCTAGTTTGTTCTTAAAAATTCGAACATCACGAGCAGATGATAACTGTGGCCATTAACATTTTCTCCATTTCCATTATAATTAGCACCAAATTGTGTAGCAATTTCTTGGAAATATTCTTTTAATATACAGCTAAATACCAACTAATTTTTGAAGAAATTTTGAGGAACCTTTTTTTTTTATCTAACTGGAAAATATGGGATCCATAAAAGAAAGCATAACTCTTCACTCTGTTTTATTAATCGTCTTCTTTTAGATGGAACTGGCCACAGCAAAGAGTGATATGAACCGACATCTGCACGAGTACATGGAGATGTGCAGCATGAAGCGAGGCCTGGATGTGCAGATGGAGACCTGTCGACGGATGATTAAAGGTGGCAGGAACTCTCCCTCTTTCAGCTCTGTGGCCAGCAGCGACTCAGGGAACACAGATGAGATCCAGGACGAGATTTCGGACAAGGACGCAGAAGCTGAAATCTCTGTTAGTTGATGGCTGCATAACCGGGCTTTGTCCTGTCCCCTCCTGATCGCCCTTTTTTATCTGAGAGGTTAAATGTGTATAGAGCTCCACCCTGCTAGAGAGGTGGACCTACTTAACTCTGGGCCCGTTCGACATGTTAAAGTTCTGATGGTCACGCTCACTGACGCAGGCCCAGAACTGGTGCTTTTATACAGTTTCTCTTGTTTAGAAAGTGGTGAGAGCTTGAAGGGGGGGGGGGCTTCACAAAAAGAAAAAGGGTGCATACAGAGTCCAAGCTGTGCTTTCTTCCTCACTGCTGCCTCGCTGGATTCTTGTCCAGAGCTTCACATCATTTTTGGGGAGAGAAAAATACACTGTTTTCAACTGGCCCAGAGGTATTTTCTACAAATTCTTACCCTATTAATGTCCTTTTTTTCTAAAGGAATTGAAAATAGTACATATTGTGCTTCTTGTTCAATGAACAACAAATACATTATTCACAAAAAATAAAATACATACAATGTTCAAATTCAGTTCCCCTTGATTGCAACACTGTTTTTGTTTGGTATTATTTCAGTCCAGGTGAGGTCGTTTTAAGTCCAGATTGTCTTCTGCCAGGGAGACAAAACAAGAAGTCGAGACTAATGGTGTTGGAGTTCTGGTGGTTTCTGAGGGAACTCTACAGGGTTGCCAAAGTTGACAGAGGAAAGGAGCACAGCCTTTTGATGCATCAGTGCACTACTGAAGTTCTATGCAATTTAGCTGGCCTTATTTTCAAACTGGCTTTCACCCTTCATCGTTTCTCCTGAATTCAATACAATTAGCCTTTTAAACAAAGCAGGTGTTTTCTATATATCATTTTGAGGAGTCTTCTCTTGTGCGTTTGAGTGCGAAAAAACTTAGTATTGGGATATTTGTTTCATCATGGACATCAATGGTAAAAAACTGGAACAGCGCCCCCTGAATAAGGGACTAATATCTTTAATCATGACAATAATATAGATGCTACTTGCTACTGAAGCAGGTAGTGCATTGTTCTGATTCAGAAATACTACACAGGGCAAATGTTGCTCTTATCTTGTGCAGTTAATTTCACACGCATCAAGACATATCATCTTAAATGCATGGCCAAAATGCATTCATTTTTTTACAAGAGAATCAAATAATTAAAGTTATCAAAGCCAAGACAGGCTCTGAAACCTCTTAAACAAAACCAAAGGACTCATTTAGAAGATTTTCCCTTGCAAAAAATCAGTAATAGACAATTATCATTTTTATTCATTGTATTTTGGAGAGAGATTTCTTTGTTTATGTATGGTGTTATTAGACATTTCCCCCTATATGACAATGATTATTTCCCGCTGTCCTGCAGGGGACTCTGTTCCAGACTGATGGCACATCCTGCTTTGTCTACAAGTGTCAGACTGTACATAGAGAGCTGTAGGCATGTGATCCTATACCCCAGTGGCCTTTTTGTTCATATTAGTCTTTTGCAGAAGTTTGAGATGTCTCACTTTTTCGCTTCTCAGTGCTTCCACTGGAGAAAATGATCGACGCATGGTGACAGAAGTGATTTTTTCCGTCACCTCTTTGTAAAATAATGTATGTATGGTTTGCTGGATCAAAGATTAAGTGCTACTTCTATCTTGAAGATTTACAAAAGCAGAATGTTAAAATACAGTTGGTTTTTGTTTTTTGGTTATTTCAGCATGTTTCTGTGGTGAAAAGGAGCTATGGGTCTTTTTTTATAATTATTTTTTGAACTAAATAGCTGCAATGCAGACTGTGCGCTACATTTTTAATCAAAGCAGTCTCTATCCTAATCATTGATTAATTGTATTTGTGGCAGAAAATGTATTTTTCACTGTTTTTAATCATTCTATGTTAACCAAAAAGTGTCAATGTCGCCATATTCAGCTTTTATTATATTTTCAGGAATATTAAACTTGTTCTAGATGTTTTGGTCATTTGTTGACCATATCAGATCACCCATAATAATTAAAAAAAAAACAAAAAACAAAAATTGATTATATCAGACAAGAGAAACGGTCTTACTCACAGAGAAAACTTCACATGCTTTTTTTGTTTGAGTTGATGTAAAACCAGCTGATAAGTAAAAAAGAGCCATTCTTATATTGGTACTGTACTTTGCAGTGGTGACATCAAACACGAGTTATTGATTGTATGGCTGTGACATCCAGAAACAGCAGGTATAACAACACACTACGCTGTCCTTCACATCACCCTGACCATCACACTAACCAGCCAACCAAAGCAAATGTGTACAGTAACATACGACAACGATGTAAATCAATGTATGAATCCTACTAACTCTGGAAAGTTGTGCATTCTCAGTCTCAGTATTTGAACGAGCCTACCACACGTGTTAGTTTGCAGACTTCTGTGATGTGGAAAAATGTACCATTTTCCCAAATCATTGAGTTTTGCAAACTATTGTATTATCTCTAAGCTCCCATCATTGAAGCAGGTCAAAGTCCAAATATACCAGTTGAAAATACTGTAGCAACCCTCCTTGTTGAATGTAGCTTGATCGGAGGCCTCCTCTAAAGACCTTACAAGTAAAAGCAGAGCAAAAATATGTAGCCGTTTAAAACCAGGGATATATGGTGTGCTGTTAATTCATGGAGACCTTGGTATGTTTTGCTTTACTAAACAGGTTCGTACCTGACCCACTTACAGTATGTGGCCTAGGTGTATGTAAATTAGGGTCCTGGTGGATGTGAATGTTTCATACTAAAAAAGGGTTTTATACAAGTGGTTTTTATCAGTGTTGCACTGGGATTATATGTTTGTGTTATCTGTTGTGTCAACATACAGTTTTACATGTTCACTTGCATTACTGCGTGCTGTCATTATCGCCTTCACTTGATTTCATAAACATGACGAGGAGATAAAAAGGTACAGCAATACTTGTGGCCATATTTGGGAAAATCTACTGACGTGTTGTTGGATTCTGGTCTTTGTTTCATTTGCATCACAGGAACCATCCTGTTAATCTGTTTTTAGGTGGTTGGTTAATTTAAATGCTTCTTTTTCTTTTTTTGTTTAAACTATTGATTCAATGTATTCATGTGGGTCTGTGGAAATTATGAATGTACTCAATTGATATTGGGGTAAAAGGAAATAAAAAGGTGGATTGGATAAAAAAAAATCAAGGCTAATTTGCTTCTTTTTTTATAATACTTTCCATTCAGTGTATTCTACTGTATAGAGTAGGCTTCATGTGTTTAGATTGGTTCTTGTTTGCATTGTTAAGATAATATAACCTACAGTCTATGCTGTACTTAGAGTAAGCCCCACATAATATTGTAGTTCTTCTAGTTAATGTACAACGTGCGGGTGCTTTTGCTGTAGCTATAGAGAGACTGTTAACGTATGAGTGTGATTCGTGGAAAGGGCTATTTCCATAATGACCACTATCTCACAAAGTCTTACAAGGACATAGACTTTAATATGTAAAGCTGAGTGTCCCTTTAAATAAACTAGACAAAAGCTAGACTGTCCATTTGTTGTCATAAGGAGACTACTCAGCTTATGAAAACAATGGTATGTGTTCTGTGGCTCTAGAGGAGGCTCTTAACAGTTTGAAAAAATAACACTGCTGTTGCCAATGAAAGACACTGCTGAGTTGTGTTATGGGAATTATATCCAATCAATTGTCTTTTGGAGCAATACCCATCAAATGGACTAAAAGTCAGGATACCTTAACCTGTGCTGCTTCAAATTTCGACTTTTTTTTTTTTTAAACCACTGACAGGGAGGTTTTGTTTTCAACTATGTTTGTTTGTTGGTTTGTTTGTTTGTTTATTTGTCAGCAGGAAACTAAACTGATTTGCACTGAACCTGGTGGAGGAATGGGGCATGGGCCAGGGTAGAACCCATTAAATTTTGGGCCGATCATTAACAATGATTTTTGAATTTTGTTCTCTGAAGTCTATTGCATGTTGTTTGACATTGGGCTTGGCAGAGGTCCGCTTGCTACTAAGCAGAATTTCTAGTTTTTAATCCGTTTCTTGGGAGTCCCCCGACTCTATGAAAGATACCTATTAAACCACTGGATTACTCCTTTCAGTTTTATTAAACTGACCACAGTTTGTATTAGTATAGTTGATATATTGTTTGGTTTAGAGTGCACTCTAATTTAACAATGGGCTATTTATTTTCTTGTACATTATTTTCAGTAAACACAACAGTGGATATCAAGCACCAACACACATGACTCTGACTATTTTACTTTTATTGTGACATTGTAAGCAGGAAAATGTAAAACTGTGTGAAAAACTAAAGAACTTGGCCTGACTAATATTTCTAATGATTCCGCTGCTCTGCTCAGACCGGTAACTCTTTTCCGTCAAATAATAACAATTTGATTCTGAATTTTCATTGACTCTGAACCACTAGAGAAACTCCCATCACATGTTTTCAACATTAACCACCCCAATGTAATCTTTTAATAAAAAGACAACAATTATATTCATTTATAATGTATCAACAGAGATATTGCAAAGTGCAACATAAATGAACAATTTTATTTTACAATTTATTGAAAACGAACAGGAAAATAAAAAAAAACACATAACATGAAAAAGTATTGCTATGCTAAAGTTATGCTAAAATGCATTAAAAGATTTTGTTCCAAAAAACAATTGAGAAGAACCTGGCACAACCGCTCCTATGAAATTTACTGAACTGTATATAAAACTGTTAAAAGTTAAACTACCTGGGTGTTTTTATCCTCAAATGTATCAGGTTTTACTCAGAGCAAGCTGTAACAAAGGAGGTGCCACAAAATTTGTAGTTTTCATCCTGAAATAAATGGGAACACCAATGAAGAAACATAAAGTGGACGTGGAAATTCAAACTGCAATGAATAACACCTAATTAACTCACTTATTTCACGTCAGTTATTTGATGTAACAGATATGTGTGATTCATGCTTCTCCATCTCCTCTACTACCTTTCCACCTCTAGAAACACTATTCTTTTGGCCACCTCCTTCTCACCGTATTTCTCCTGCAGCTGCTGGTGGACGACAGGATCAGTGGAGTGCAAAAGGGAGTCATCATGGCGATTCCAAAATGGCCCAGAAACGGAAGAGGGATTCAAAAGCAGATCCAGTGCAGCAGAGACGTCTCCGCTGGTTTTCAACAAGGCTTTGGTCACACTAACCAAGTCCTAAGACAAATCATTAGAAAAGGTTAGAAATGACTTGGAACAGACGGGAGTTGTAGAAACAAGGACAAAAACAGAGAAATAAAAAATGTAATAATTCATTGCAATGAAATCATTTGTATTATTTCTTCTTTTCGGTCTGAGGTTATGTTTTAAGGTTTATTCATGTTTATTTATGAAGTAAGATTCAGGATTGAAAACAAGCCCAAGATGCTGCCGCTCTTCATGATGCTGTCTACCTTTAAGAAAAACAAACATACAAAAAAACCCAAAGTCTAAATCCCACTGAAAAAACAAAGGCGCATCTACCACGTGGTAACGCTCACCTTGTTGGTCTGGTTCATTAGCTCTCTGATTTGCTGCTCGTCCTGTTCTAATTGGGCTTGAGTCAGAGATGGCACAGCGTTTTTGCTCACTTGTGGCTCTGGGTTGGAAACAGCTGCGGTACCATCACCAATAAGGGACTGAGAGTCAACCTCCTGAGATTCACTGTCAAATATGAAAAGGTGGGCCCTAGAAGCTGCAGGGATGGCCTCAGTATTGTCAGGGTCAGAAGCTACAGGCTCTGGGCAGCCTGTCTCCGGTGCACAGTTACTGCTGAGGGCCTGGGTCTGTTGCACTTTCTCCTGCAGGCTGGGCCCAGGTTCAGGGTTGGACTGTGTGGAGGCAGGATCCGCTACTGTGTCTGAGGGCGGGGTGGGGGGTTCTTTTGATGTCGCCTGTGTCGCTGCTATTTCGGTTTGGTTTGGAAGATCTGGAGATTCATCCTGAGGAGACACCAAGATAGCAGTCGGAATATTTAAAGGCTCTTTGACACTGCGTCTTTGTTAATCTCCATTGTAATGATTTTTTGTTGGTAGGAGTTAAGCAGATAAAGTGAAACCACAAAAGATAATAAAAACTTTGGATGAATTTTAACTGTTTAGTCGATCAACACATAAATATTCTGCAACATTTGGATATCCAATTAATTCTTTATGTAATTTTTAAGCAGAAAGAATAACATCCCTATATATATATATATATATATATATATATATATATATATATATATATACACACACACACACACACATACATACACACACACACACACACACACACACACACACACACATATATATATCTTTAGGGCTTTAGGAAATAATTACTGGCATTTTTCTTTTATTCCTTTTTTTTTTTATCACAGATTGATCAAGAGAGCAATGTGTAGATTTTTAGCAAGTGAGTCATACATGTACCAATAAAAACAATGATAATTTGAATCCCACATCAATACAATAGTAAGTATCTGAATGAATGGATTCTTCTGTGCTTTGATTAAACGTCTAACAACATTATAACAATTAACAGCATTGCTGCTGAATCTCTGATAATCAATTAACAAGCAATTAACAAACACAGATAATGATATGGAACAGTGAGAAAACACCTGCAATCTGGAAACTGGAAACATTTTTCAGATGTAACCAAATCTAAATCATCCAAATGCTGATGAATAGGGCTCATATGAAGTCGCAAAAATTATCTTTCAGGAAATTGTTAATTAAATAATGCTACATTCATGCAGAATGAGGACATCTCTTTTGGGGGATGTATGATGGGTAAATATGAGGAAATCAGTCAGGGATGTCAAGGAAAATGTAGAAATACTGTAGTTGTTTTCCATATACATCAAATACATCAAATACTTATTATACTATATATGACATACAGCACATGTACAAAAGAAGAAAGCACAGTACTTTGTAGTGCTAGTGCTCCCCAGAATATTTCAGACCTCTCAGGTCAGCAGATGGTGTTTTTATATACATACAAAGATAAGCTTAAAATACTTTGGTCCTGCAACAAACTGCCTGATGACCTAAGATCTGTCAGAAATTCAAAGCCAAATCAAAAATGTTTTCTAATTTTCAAAGTTTTATGATCTGCTACTGTATGTTTGTGTATCTGTGGGGTGGATATGGATTCTTTACTGTTTGGGTGTACGTGTTTGCCCATACATTTCAGCATTGCCTTTCCATTTTAAGGGAAGTAGTGCAGTGTTATGTAAAGTAGTCCTACCTCACTTTCATCTTCGAACTCCTTTGTAGCTAACTCCAGAATCCCCAGCTTTCTCTTTTCTTTTTGCGGCTGTTCTTTCTGAGGCAATGAATTAGATTCTTCATCTGAGAAACATATAATAGAGATAGAGAAAGAGAAGAGGAGATCATGCACTTGACTGAACATTTAATTTAAATCTCGGCAGTTGTTTGAGATGAGTTACTGTCTGTGCAGCAAAGACAGATGACAAACCTGGGAGTAGCGTTTCAAAGACGGAAGCTTCTTCATTCTCCTCTTGTTGACTATCTGCCACATTTTTTCCTCTGGCTCTCTTTGAAGGCGGTGAGTCTTTTGCTGTGTGTTTTGGAGGCGTAGGCCTCACAGCTGATCTAGTTTTCTTGGCGGGCTGAGGAGAAGATGACGGTTTCTCAGCAGAAGATGATAACGATGACCTGAGTTTTATGCCATAAGGTTCAGGCGACTCTAGCATGAGCTGCCTGCGTGCTGATCGACACCGTGGTTGTTCCAGTTTGGGGGAGGCGTCCTGCTTCTCTTTTGGCATTTTTGGATTTAAAGTGTCGGGCGGGGACTGCAAGGAGTCCTCCGGCATGATTTCATTCTGTGGAGAGATGGTTGCTTGTGGTTCTGCTGTTTCTGGTATGGTGCTCT
The DNA here is from genome assembly GCA_016859345.1 of Istiophorus platypterus. NCBI lineage: Eukaryota > Metazoa > Chordata > Actinopteri > Istiophoriformes > Istiophoridae > Istiophorus > Istiophorus platypterus. The sequence continues at coordinate 18,521,592 of CM029117.1, forward strand.
CAGCTGGAATGGGGTGGGCATCTGTCTGCGGGGCCAGACATGGCCCCCCAGTTTGGGGGGAGTTTGGTGTTTCAGCTTCCTCATTTTCTGGTTGTGTGCTTTCAGCTGGTATGAGCTGGGCATCTATCTGCAGAAATATCAAACCCGTTGTGCTCAGTTAATCTCAGTTGATTATTAAACCACATACAAACGTCGTGTCTTTGAATCATCGACTGTAATACTGTATGTACTCTAACTGTGGTTGCCTGTTAGATACAGAGTACTCTGGCTACTACTTTACCTCTGTTAAGTCTGTTTCAGCTGAATGTATCTGAGGAGGAGCAGCATCTTCATTGGAAGGTTCCTGACTGTCTTTCTCTTGATTTCCCTCCACCTGTGAGCAGACAGTTGAGAAACCTCAGGTTATATGTCAATAAAAGATAAACTATGAACTTAGTCAGGATGTCCTCCTGTGCCTAATTTGTACTTCAGTAGATAATAAAATTATAGTCACAGTGTGTACAATTGTTTTTTTTTAATATGCTGCCCTCTAGTGGTTGTATAAAATAATATAATCCCCCTACTCCTTTTGCAATATCAACCATTTTTGGATTTATTGAGACTGAAAAATAAATAAATTATAAATAAATAAATAATAGATATATTTTGTTCTTATATCTTATGATAGTTCTTTACACAGTTGCAGCAAAGAGGACATGCTTTTGAGTTATCCAGTTAGAAAGATAAAAGTGATATAAATTTAATGTATTCAGATTACTGTTTAATTATTTAATTTTTAATCACTATTTAAATAATGACAATTACTATAACATTGATGTGATGTTGCAATATTAACATGATCTTTTTTTCCTTTTTTTTATTGTATGGAAAATTTTTGATATCTTGACAGCCATCTTCTGAATCAAAGAGACAACCTTGATAAAATGCAGAAGGTGGCAAGCCCCAGGAATGTTTCATAATATAAAGTTAACTACTAATACCACCATTGGTCCCCTGGTACTTTCTGGCTATACTGGTTGGTGACTACTTGTGAAGACTAGACTAGACTATATTGAAAGGCTTCTAGTATTTTCTTCATTTTATAAACATGGGACAAAATATTTTAAAAAATCCTGAACATTATAAGATTTAAAAATCTTGCAGGACTGTTTTTGCAGGACTGATTTTACAGGTACAATAATACCTGTACCTAATTGGTACCCTTTGAAAGAAACCTGCGATATGTAAAAGTAGATGAAATTCATGTCAGCATCCTCCAGGTAAATTACCTCTTCCTCTGTTGTTTTCCCGTCCTCATCCTCAGACAGTTTCTTAGCCAGTTGTGTTCTGTAACGATATTTCATCGACTGCCAACTGCGACTGGTCACATGCTGCTTCTCCATCTCTTGCCAGAACCGGTTTCCCCCAACCTCCTTCTTGTTCGTCCTTACATAACTTAAAATGGCTGCATCTTCTTCGGGGGTGTAGGCAACCCTGCCTAATTAGAATGACAGGAGATATGTACACCAGCAGATTTAAAAAGAACAGAAATACACATGTGCCTAATGTCACAACAAATTATACAGGTAATAAAAAGCTGTGCAGAAAATGTGATTAAATTGGCCTTTAATAAAATCTTTTTTACATCTGTTTTGGGTATTACCAAGTCTTTGAATAAAATGTAAATACAGAATCAATGGCAGAATAAATTCTGACAAAAAGCAGTGTTGGGTGTTTACATCATACCTCCTGAGAGGTTGCTGCTGAGTCTAGTAGCCTGTCTCGGGATCACTTCAGGACTTAACCTGTAGTCCTCTACATTTAGCTGTTCTTCCTTCTCGATGCAGTCGTAAATGTACTGGGTGGACACGTACCTGAGGACAAAAGAGATGATGGCTTAATTTCTGTGCTTTGAATCTTTTTTTTAGTTGTTCCACAGTAACAACTTGCACCATATTAATTGATCTTGTTTATGCTTGCTGTTACACTGCGGTGTGCTCCAATACTTTCTCTAACATACACAGTAAATTTTACAAAATGACTGACAAATAGCCAAACAAACCCATCACCACGAAAGTCTCGAACAGTACCGCAATGAAGCCATCTTGTTTTCTTTTCATCTGAATGGGCTGTATACCTTCTAATGTAAACACTTTCTAAAGGCCTCCATGTCCAGCACCTACCAGTGAGTAGTGGTGTCAGGAATAGAGCCTCTTTCCTCCGGGTCAATCAGCAGGATTGCTCCTGGCTTCTGGACATTGCACAACATCCCTCCTCCAGATGTGATGAGTGGTTGGATCTTGCGTTTGAAGGGACCCGGTCGCAGGAAGAAAGACATGGGTTCCCCATCCACAGTCATGAAGAGAACTGGGGAGATGTTAGATTTGACCAGATCTGGTTGTTTGAATGACATGGTCATGATGTCTCCCCTGGTGCAAGAGATGAAATTGAAGACAGTGCTTGTTATTTAAAAAAAAAAACTAAAACAACAATCTTATGTGCAAATTAGGCAGTATCTATAAACCAGCCGAAAATCAAAACAAAGAACACGTTACTTCATTATATACATATATTTTCATATTCTCCTACGATTCAGAGGGAAATGTTGTACATTTTATTCCATTACAATTATTTTACATCTTTAGTTACTTGTTACTAGTTAGTTACTAGTTGCTTACCCTAAGATACTGTGTTATAAGTTACAAGTAGGGCTGACAAACCAGTCAATCAATCATGAAAACAATCTGCAGACTGATACAAAATGAAAATCAACATGAGCTGCAGCCCCGTAAAGAATAGTTAAAATAGCTCAACCGACTAAAACGGTATAATACTGCTTTGACATGTACGCGTGAATAATAACAGTCCAATAATATAATATCTAACAGACTAACAGTCACACGGGCATTCCTGCTTATTCTCTTTTAGCTAAGTAACACTTTCAAAATATAACATCGCGTATTTTTCCCGTGTACTTTTACTTCAGTAAGAAGTATGAGTAATTCTTCCTCAGTTTACTGGCTTATGACTAACTAACGACCTCGTCACAGACGCTAACTCACTGAGAAACACTGTCATACGCAGCAGTAACGACGAGTCGCGTCTCCTCGGCTCTCACCCGAACACCCGGTAGGAGGAGTAACGGTAGCTAGCCCGGTTAGCGTCTTTAGCTTCGACGTAGCCCAGTTAGAAGGAGCTCTTTTTTGCCATAGTCGTTACCTAATTCCCTAATGTTCCTCTTGCATTAAAAACGCATTTTAGATTAGATTAGATCAGATTAGACGCTGAAATTAAAAACTTTTACCGTGGACTTTCCCGCCGCGACAAAACCAAAACGACGCCTACTTCCGTTCTTCTTCTTCTTCTTCTTCTTCTTCTTCTTCTTCTTCTTCTTCTTCGGCTTCCCGGTTGGCAATTTTCCTCTGGCGTCGGGTTAGCGCCTCCTCCTGTTTGCATCTATAATATTCTGTATTTCTTTTTTACGTCAAAAAACAAAACATGAATAGATTTAACACAATATTTTCATTCAGCTAAATGCGGGAGCACGATTTCCTTTATTCTTCTTTGGCTTTTCAACGAGTGACTGCTGTGACACTTAGTTTATGTAGTCATTTTACAGCATCGTAAAATTGTAACTTTTGTATTTTGATTGAAAAATAACTTTATCTATCTACTGTATCTAATTCCACTTTATATTTTTATCCCTAGGATGGGGTCCTAAAAGTGACGGAGAAAATAAATAAATCAATGAGAAGTTACCGTGATTAATCTAAAATACATACATTTATTTTTTTAAATGTTACAAATAAATAAATAAAGTATCTACTCTTTTATTTCTATTCAATTTGTCTTAACCATGTCCCCATACTAATGAAGTGATAGAGGTAGCATTGACTATTTCTGACTAAATCTAATATAGGGGTTAAAGGTCTAACACTTGGAGAACTGACCACAATGCTCTGATCAAAACATAAAAGAATGCTGCTGACATATCATTCAAAGAATAGAAACCTTGAAAATGAAGACAAAGAAGAACAAAGAACGATGAAAATTCTAACTTCAAATCAAAGTCCAGGCTTATAACCAATAGTATGAAAATGGCCTTTTTTCACAGCACATTTGTTGGCTTGTCTGAGTAGGAGTTGCAGAGTTGTTATTAATAACTTTAATCGTGGCTTGATTGTGTTTAAATGTCAGTTAAATAAGGGGCAGTAATAACATCACAGTGTGTCAGCATGCAAAGCACTGTGACCCTAAATTCAGCTATCACCAATTTCATTTTTTATACCTGTGCTTTTCCTACCTTTCATGAAAAAAATTTCAAATGATAAAACTGAAATGTCTTTGCTGAATTAAATTTCTTGTAGTCTCCTAACTGTTTCTTTAAATTGCCTCCTCTTCTAGACAGTAAAACATGAACTCCTCATATAAAGTCTCATATTTCACTGTGTCATAAACCTATATGTAAGTGTATGACACTTACAATCCATTGCCCGTGTACATGTAAATGTGTATATTGTATTCTTCGACATAAGCCCTTTCATTGGGCCAAAGAAACCTAAGTTTAAAGAACTAAAAGCAGTGATGATAAGGAACTACCTTCCTCTTTTGGGGAAATCCAATTAATTGTCAGACATGAGTTAAATGTGGCTGAAAAATGGTCTGAAAGTCTTAGATGATGTTTACATGTTCAAAATATAAGATGAATTCTAATGTGAGCAAAAATAAAAATAAAAATTGAGTCAGGTTTTCAGGGCATTGTTAATGATATACAGGGTCGGGACCACACACAGTCAGAGTGCAAAGTACACAAACTAACAACCCCCCTACATAAATATAAGAAACTGAGCTGTGAGATTGCTTGAGTGGAGAAAAATGATGTCTCTGGAATCAGACAAATAAACACTGACAGTCCAGTGGGATATATCATTTCTGAACGGTTAATCGTCCCCTTGAGGCAGGTGCTGCTTGTGAAAAACACGATGGATCACTCCTACACTGATTTCAGCCACTCATTATGAAATTAATAGCACTTTTATAAAGTTAAACCTGATGTTCACAGTCAAAAGTTGGCGTGGGCTCTGAATAATCTCCAGAGACGGTGCTGTGGAACCATGTTTGGTTGTTTTAGGTAGTGGTCAGGTAATTTCACCAATATTTTTTGGTGGAAGTTTGCCTGTCTTCATAATTGTTTAGTGAACAAACACCTCTCAGATCCTCAGATTCCACTACTCAAAAGTCATGTTACGTAAATGTTCTCCTTTAGTTTCTTAAAAACCTTCCAACTTTTGTGATGTCAACTGTTTATTTATTTATCTATTTTTCCGTTTTTATGTATAAATTTATATTATGTTGTTTTATTCTATAATCGACCTGCTCTATACATCCCATTTTATGTTTGGAAGAAACACTGGAATCCTTACCTCTCATATACAAACAGCATTGGCTGATGGTCTTGGTTTTCGAAGCCCACTCTTAAAAATTTGGAAAATGTGGTTAAATGAATTTATTTCTCCACATTAAAAAAAAAAAAAGAAAATTAAATGAAATAGGAAAATTATGGGCGATATCTCCAGTCAAAGTGAATGGGTTAACCCCCTGCCAGGAAAACATAATAAAAGAAAAAGGCACAGGTAAAAAATTCTATATTTACAAATGATTAGTGATAATCACTAAAAGTAATTATAGAACAGTGCAAAGATGTAAGATTTTTTTTTTAGTTTATTAACTTCTCTTTTCTCTAAAAGCTTAGGAATAAAATGTCTTTTAAATGATCCATAGTATTTGATTGTTGCTTTTCGTTTTGATTTTGTCTCGTCTTAATACAATTCCCTCCTAAAGGTATAAACCTCATCAACATGTCCTAACATTTTCTTACCTGAATTATTACTGTTAAACTTGTGAAATACACAGTGCATCTTAATTCTGCTTATTCTCGGTTTAGTTGAGCCAGGAGGCCGTGGGAGGGTACTCTGTTGGCTTGTTTGCTGTATCACGTCGCTGGCCTTGCCTCCCTCACAGCCCTGACAGCTTCATTATTGTCATTGGCCTCTATTGTTCCTCCCCCTCTTTGGCTAGACCAGCTGAAACAATACAACACACCGAGGTGCTGCAACTCCTCAAAAACAATGTGTGTTTACGGACAATCTCTAATAATTAGATTGATGTGAAATATTCACTCCTGCGAGCTGATTCTGATCTATCCTTGACTTGAACCTCTGCCCTGAAATAATCCACTCATTCCTGATTAATTGTCACGCCGCAGGGCTGATCTTCTGCATTAATATCAATTTGAGTTTTTTTTCCCCTTAGTCTCAGCAACTGTAGAGAGGATGTGTGGCCAGGTCACCAAAGTGTAACACAGTTTGGTTTGGTTTGGCTCTGGCAGAGGAAAATCCTCCCCCAGTGAGGCTGAGAACTTTTTTCAGCCTGCAGAGGGAGATACTGCACAGCCAAACTGTACACCGGGGCTGTCAATCAAACAATATTTCTGCTACTGATCTCAAGAGTGTAGGAGAATGGATTTACATTGTTATTGTATATGAAATAAAGTGAATTGTAATCAAATCTGTTTATCAGTCTTCAGTCAAGTGCATGTGTCTGCAGAATTGACATTTGGAAACAATTATAGTCCACAGACCAAACCTCCCACAGGGTAATTCACCTTGTTTCAAAACATCTTACGTGATGAATCTTGAGCCACTGGACTGTAGACGTCTCCTGGACCTCTGCAGAGACTTTGTGACCATCTCTGAGTAACATTCATTAGAGCCCTACACTGTAGAGAAGCACTGCTACCGACAGTAAGCAGACAAACTAAAAAGATGGAAAATAGAGGATGCTGTGTCCCTTTAGACTCCTGATTAGCATTTCCATCCTGAATCTTGCTCGGCCTGCTGAAGATTTTTAGATATAAACCTTTTTGTGTCTTGTCAGGCAGTGTCAATCTCTCCCTAAAGAAATTTAGCTAAGTTTTAGGTGCATTTAGCCATTCTTCTCAGATTTTAACATTAGGTAAAGTCCATTCTATATCTGCAGATTTGGCAAAATACATGGGCAATAAGGTAAGAATAGGTGGGAAAGGGTTTAGAACTTAAAGAATCCTCCACCATGAGTTGAAAGGCATTGATCATAGTACAAAAACTGGCAGTTACCAGTTGGAGCTGAGTTTGCTAGAAAAATGCATGACTTTTAGTCAATTCATTTAGTACAATGGAAAAAAAAGGTTCAAAAGAGTAGTTCTGCATTTTGGGAAACAACTTTAGTCATGATCACTGCCAGTCATCATATCTGTCCTGTAAATATGGAGCTTGAGGCTACAACATGTTAATCTATCTAAGCATAAATACTGGAAACAGGGAGAAAATAAACTAGCTCTGTCCAAAGACAACATTTGCCTGCCAACACCTCTAAAACTCACTAATTGACGTGTTTACTCATTACTAACTAAGCCAGGCTAACTCTTACCTGGTCATTTCCAGGTCAAAAATACAAAACTACTTCTTTAAAGTGAAAGTGGTTGGATTTTACAAACGCTTTCTCGTTTGAAGACTTCAAAATAACCTGTGGCTACTCCAGTCAATTTAACCATATAAGATTGTTAAGATTTTTTTTAGATTATGTTGTCATTGTAAACTGTTGTGGTATGTAGGTTTCTGATGCGTCTGTATAAAGCGAATTGATTAAATACTGAGAGACTAAAAATGTCAGTCCTTTCGATTGATCAGACGAAACAGTAATGATGTAATTGTTCATCAGTATTGCCCTCGTCTGAGTAATATTACAGCTAAAACCAGGACACATTTTGTAGCATTGCATTAACTTTCCAGTCAGGTTTAAATGAATGGTGTTAAAGAACAAGTGAGTGAGTGAATTGCCTGGAAAAAATCCATTTGACGAAGGTGGAGTGACTTAGTGTGAGACAGTTGGTTTAAATTAATGTCACGGCATGTCTGAAAAAAATCTGTGGGCGAAAACACATAGTGAAATTTCAAAACACAAAAGCATTTCTACATTATGTTGCAACAGAATGTGTGTTACTTTCATATCAAGACAACTTTATAGTTTCATGTTTGGCTATGTCAGGTTATCCAAAAAACAAATCAGGTGAATAGGCACTGTCAAATAATTTTTCTCCTTTTTTTGTCCTCTTTTTTATTCATGAGGGACAACACATATTAGTTATACTGTAAATGTACATTTTTTTTTTTTAAATCTGCAGTCCCAGTGTAGGCTGATGTTACAGATTAAAAAAAAAACAAAAAAGACATACAAAAACCAGACAAAACAACACTGAGGTGCATATAAGAGGATGGAAACCCTGTGAAAACCCAACAGAACAGACACACAAAAGGACATGGAACAATTCAAACCTTAGAACCAAAAAACTCTAATCTTACGAACAAATGTTGTAACGAAGGAAGAACTCGTATTACATTATATAATTGCAAACTGAGCATTTTATGAATTATTATATATGTGTGTGTGTGTGTGTGTGTGTGTGTGTGTGTGTGTGTGTGTGTGTGTGTGTGTGTTTGTGTGTGTTTGTGTGTGCGTTTGTTGTTAGACTTGCCATTGGTTTGAAGGATGATGGATGATCAGAGAAAAGAAAGAAAGAAAGAAAGACAACAACTTATTTAGAAATCTCATCGAGTACAGTGCAGTAATTCTAACACTGAAATATAGATTATGAGCAAACTACTGTAATGCTAATGGCTGGAGCTTTATCAACCCCTTTTCTTTAACATTAGAGAAAAGTAATAATTAGGAATTAAGTCTCTCTTTATAGCTGGGTTGAACTTATAGTGTTTCTACCACTGAAAGTCTAAAATGTTTTCTGGTAGAACTCACAAGAACATAAAGTGCTTTAATATAAATTCCTGAAGTGTTTTCTATGTAAACACCAGATTAAACAAAACTATTTCCTGGTTCGCTGTATTTGTCTTACAGTGGCAGGTGTATCACTTCAGGCTTCTACAAGGACACACATATCAGGTATCACACACTAGTGGGAGTAAAATTCCTCTCTCATACTAAAACAAAAGAGAATAAAAAAACGAAGCTGCTGTTTCTTAAGGAACTCAAACAAAAACAAAACTTCCTTGTGTAAATCACAAACGCTATCTTTGGACTTGGCTCTTGTGTGGACAGACAACAGCAGAAATATACTTTCTGAAAATTATTTGGCAGATTAGCTCAGGAATCTTGGCAGGGCTCGGTCAGCAGAGACTGGCCATAACAAAGTGAGGATATGCTGACTCGACATAAAGAACACATTTAATTACCATCATCATCAACCATCCAAGAGGACCATCCGGCCCCAAGCCAGAAAACCCCCAAACATCATCTGCCAATTCAAAGGCTTATTTTTAGGGGCCAAACTTCTTCTTTGCTGCGCTACTTTCTCACGTCCTTCGAGCTATTCTCTCAGCCCTTTCTTTATACATGGCTCTTTCCTTGTCTTGTCTTTTCTCCTTTTTACAACTCACACACATGATCCTTTTATTCCTGATTTGATTTTTTATCTTGCCATCGCTTTTTGTTTGTCCTTAAAGCCAGAAGAAAAGAGCCCCCAGAGACAGAGACAGTCATGGAAGAAGTATTCCGATTATTTACTTAAGTCAAAATAGCAATATACTGTAAAAATACCGTTAAAAGAACAGAAGTATCATATATACAATTACTCCATGTGGAAAAATGGCCCCTGTGTGTGTTATTCTATTCCATACAATGCTGGTGAACTATAATCATTCATGTAATTAACAGGTAGGCTGCATTTTACTGTTGAAGTTGGTCAAGATGGAGATCATTTTTATCTTTTCTATATACACATTTCTATTCTATTTGTTTATTTATATGACATAGGAACAAATGCTATTAAAAACAAAAACAAAAACAATCATATATACATCTAAACACACTTCTAATTATATATACTTAGACACACACAAATCCAAAGTAAACAGCTTTTGCAGGAGAAGTAGGAAGTTAAAAATTGATACAAAGACTTCTCCTAAAAACTCAAGGAGAAACAAATTGGATTAGACCAAATAAAGGTGATAAAGGATGGATAAAGTTGGGTTGGGCTGTTCTATTACTCTATGACAGTTCTTCATATTTTATAAGCTCATGAGATGATTTGTATGTAAAATCCTTATTTGTAAAGGAACTAGCAATTTATAGCTGATAAATACCGTAGTGAAGTAATAACTACAAATTTCCCTTTAAAATCTAGTAGAAGCATAAAGTGACATCAAAACAATTTCCTGTAGTGGCTCAAATTTGTTCTTAAGTGCAACACTCAAGTAAATGTATTTCATTACACTCCTCCACTGCCTACAGATGCACATGCGAAGACAAAGAGACCCACATCCGCCTTACTGATGCTGCGAGCCAGTGGAAAGTCTTTTTTAACCCTCACACCCTCCCACTTACAAATCATGTTGTAATATCTGATGACATGTTTTTGATGAATTAAATGAGGGGCTGAGGGGAATATAGTGTTGCATTTTAGGTGGGAACACCAGCTCAGGATCCAAAGCCACATGTAGCAGTGTCAGGAAAGGATAAGATCAATTTTAACATCTTTAGATTTAAGTCAAATGTGAAAAAATACAAGCATGTGCAGGGATCTTGTTTCAGTTATGTTTTTGGAGAAACATTACTCATGCTCTTGAGTGCAACTTTATTTTTTTGGGTTTAATTTCACAGCTCTTTTAGCATCATTTCACACTGCAGCAGGCAGCTGTTTCATGTAAAAAAGAAACCTCTACAAATCCACTGTTTGCAGACTGACAGAGTTAGTGACCCACTGGTGACCATAGTTGGATTGAGCAGCTGGAAAAGCCAGATTCTATCTCAAGTGGAGTCGGTGGTGAACAAAATGGAGTTTAAAGGAAAGTGCTGTATTGGACTTCGATTTGTCAGGTGAAAACAAACGTGACTTCAAAAAAATATCAGTGTTGGTCTGTGTCTGCTGGATGTGTACATGGAAAACGGTTTGCTAAAATCAGTTAAAGAGATGATAATATGACAGTGATGTGTCCACAGGGTATCTGGTCAGTGTTTTTTCCTATCCAAATACTCAGTGGCAGTAATGGACACATTGTGAATGGATACTTTCATAATCAAGTTTCACCAGTTTAGAGCCAATTACAGAATTATATACATATATATAGTTCTTACAGAAAGAATGATCCATATCTGCTGTTTATGACTGAGACTCAGTCTTCTATATGAAAAAAAGCATGCATCCTGAGTGATGTACTGCACAACCTGTAACTTTGCAAAAGCCAGACAATAGGAGAGCTTTGTGTAAATGAACCTGTGCCAGGTGTTAAAGTGACTTGATATGGGCTAAAGTGTGATGTCATGAGTTGGCATTGACTCCAACCTGGTGCTCTATGGTATTCCCACTGTAGCCTATGGATTTTTTTTTCTCTTTGTAAATTGATCTGCCTAAAAAAAGGGACAAAAGGTGATGCCCCCTCAAAAAAGCATGTCCAGAAAACTCTAAAAAATAAAACCGCCTCCGCGCTTGCTGATCAAATCTGTATCCACAGGCTTTGGTTATGGTTCAGCAGAGTTCAGATGTTGCAATCATTCCAACAGGGTGTGTGTTTGGTAAGAGACACTGAGGACAGCTGATGTAATGACTGTAAAACAGATTTCCAAGAGTTTGGGTGACTGGAAGACTTTCAAGGAGGACATTGTTTGAAAATGGCTTTTGATGGTACATGTGCAAGTACTCTCATATGACTTCAAGCAAGAGACCGATTTCAAATAAAAAGTTAGAAAATATTTTATTTACAACAAATTTCTTCTTTTTTCCCACAGTGGTTTTAATCCAGTCCCTTCGTCTGTAACCCCCCCCCCCTCAAAAAAACAAAAAAAAGCAACAAAAAAACCAAGACAAAAAACATCTGATTGGTCAGACACAGCAGACCCTTTGCATACTGTAGATAGAATATAATTTCATTATAAAAATTATAACTCAACCATTTTTTTATAGAATTTGAAATAAACAACTATGGCCGAAAAGCCAATTCTGTTTGACAGACATCCATATCAAAATAATACGAGGCAATATTATCATACATTATATATGTATGTCAATTATTTCACAAAGTCGACCATCAAATCCTAAAGACACTATGTGGCATATATTGACATCATCATGGTGATGTGCCTTTTGCTGGCTTCACACTTTCTCACAGTTTCTACAGGTGACCGAGAGTAAAATATGTTACAGGCTATAATCTGATCTCTGTCTTTGGCTGAAGCTGATGTAAAATAGATAAAACCTTTATCCTGATGCCAAAATAGAAAATGACTTTCTGTGCATTGCTTGTTTGTGTTTTATGTGTGTGAGTTTGTGTGTATGTGTGTGCATGAGCATCCACGCATTTGTGCGTGTTCACAGAGGTAGTGAAGCACGTACACATGCTGCCGCCTATGACAGTTGTAACACAACATGTAGATAAGCTGCTCATGAACAACACATACCGTACTGTGTGATACAAGTTTTAAGATATTCACAGTAATGCATTTCTCCATAAGGCATTGGAAGCAAGCTGTGTTGAGCATTCACAATTTTATGCTGGAGCTTGCCAATAAGAAAGTCCCCACTCTCCCGGTTAGTGATAGGCGCCCATTCTGATTGGTGCAATAGGTGGTAGTTTCATATTTAAGTTGGCAGTCTACTCATAACAAAATGTCCAGGCTTAGCACAGGCTAAATGACTGTGCACCACAAGTTATTCACATGCTGCTGTCTAGACAAGATCTAACACTCAGATTCTGTCTTTCTTTGCTTGATTTCACTTTCCCTGATCTTCCCCCATGTCTTTCTCAATTTCAGTCAGTCAGCATGACTGGCGGGCTACCTCCCTTTTTTTCAACACACAAAGTGCTTCATCTAACCTCATGATTCTTTAAAATAAAATCTTTTTATTTTCCATCCCGTTTTTTGTCGTCATCTCCTGTTAAACTCTAATACAAGTCCTTCATGATCTCCTGCAGCAGTGGGTGTAAGCACATGTCCACCTCGGTCTTCTTCAGCAGCTGGATGAGGTGGACGTGGTCCGTGACGATCTGACGCAAGTCCGTCATCTTTTGGAGCAGCTTGGCGAACAGCTGCAGAGAGTCTGGGTGGTTTTGCTTCAGCTGCAGCTCCAGCGAATGAAGCACTGTCTCTTGAAGCTGCTCAATGGGCTTGACATTCAGAAGGCCAGGGCGATCTGGATGGGTTACAAAGACATTGAAACACATTGAAACAGGCTAAGGAAAGGAATAAAAAAAGAGGTCCAAGCAAGTCCTTTACAGAAGAAAAGACAAAAAAGAGGTGGTCTACATGTTCAGTATTTAAATGGGAATAGGAGATGCAAATAAATAAACATTTAGCACCTATGAGTTTAACATTACTATGACTGGTGAAAATCCATTAATTTAGCTGTCCCTCAACCTTACCGACCTGAATTATTGCTATTTACAAAAGCTATGTTTATCTTTATTTTGAGGTATAATCCTAGTCATTTAAGTTAATAATTGACTTAAATGCCAGATTTGTATCCTAAACAGGTTCAAGGCCAGACCTTTATCAAGTAGCCATATGCAAACCAGCAATATTAGACCAAATAGTCTGGACCGCTTCAGAAACATCAAAGTAAGTGGGAGAAGAAATGGGTCCACAGGTCAGTTTGGTTAGATGTTACACAGGCATTAAAAGTGTGACTTTTAAACCATTTGTAATATATAGCTAAAACTGTCATGCCTCCTCCACCAAATACTTCTCTTTTTATAATAAATCATCAGTAATGGCAGAAAATATGACAAAAATGTAAAGCTGAGTGTCTGGTTCACTATGAAACTTCACCTGCTTTTCCTTTCTTCCCTGAGCCTAATGTTGTCAACAAACCCCATGTTGTACTGTTTGATCTTATTTCATGACAGAGTGGCTGTTAATTGTGCCCACGTGACACTGATTCATCCACCTCTATATCTGCTCCAGTTTCTTTCCTGCAGTATCTCATGCGACCCAGCAAACTGATAAATGAGTCAAGGCCAACCATAGATAGTATGAATAATGCAGTGGACTGATAACTTTTAACTTTTCGACTGTTATCAGCAGCACACTTTAATTACAGCACTTCACATTCACAAAGTACTAAATTATTCTGGATTTAAAGACATTATTACAGACCAAGGGAAATATGCTTTTATACTGTGTTGCCACGAGTTTGAGGAGAAGCCTGATACTATCCTAATATTTCTCAATATTTCAATATAAAGCTGGAGCCAGGAGATGGTTAGCTTAACTTACCATAAACACTGGAAAAGACATACATTCACATTTATTCATTTAGCAGGTGCTGCCAAAACAACCTGATACAAATGTCACTGGGCTTTTAGGTGCATTAAGTTACTTAATGTAAAAACTTAGGACAGAGACTTTAAAGCTCGCTAAAATGTTAGCTTACATATCTATTTTGTTATATTTGTACAGAAACTGACAGAAAAATTGTTCCATAAATGCTACTAAAACTCCTTCTGCGTTGATCTGGGACATCTAATACATATTTTGTTGAAATGGTAAACAAGACAGAACAAAAAGATTCCCTCACCCCCACTGAGAATAATGACAGCCAGAAACAGCGCCATGTCGCTGTCGTCCAGCTCTAGCGTGTTGAATTTAACAGAGAACTCAAACTTTGGTTCCATCATTTGAGAGAAAGGTTTCCTGAGACTCTTGAGGAACTCCCGCGTCATGAAGATCTGTCCGTAGGAGATCAGGGTCCCATCTTTGTTCATCAGAGGTGCCATCATTATGATCAGGACCTCTATCACACCATACTTCAGCAAAGTTACCTGGGAAAAAGGTAAAGGGTTGAAATGATATTGATTAGATCCTCAGGGATAATAGACAAAAATGACGGAATGGATGAGCAGCTGAGGCAGCTTTGTATCTCACCTGATCATTCAAATCCAGATCAATGAATCCGGGGATACTCTTGGCGAACTCTGTTACTTCTCTCACTGCTTCAGCTGAGCGTGACTGACAGCTGTGGAAGAAACGTAGCTCCACAGCGTCCGTTGGTCCCTGTCCGCTGATGCCTGCAATTCCCAAAACGCCACACTCTGACCCCATATGAACTCCTGTGAAGGAGATGTGCACAGAAAAACCTTTTGTCACTGATGGGGCAGTTCAGCTGCAGTGTTAGAAGAGATACTATACCAACCCCGGTAATGTTACATCTTCAGTGCAATATCTTCAGTGCAACAGATGCAACACATTTTTAGAGTGAATAATGATGTGAAGCAGAATGGCAATTCGGTTTGATAATCATGTTAAACTGGTTGATAAATAGAAAACTGTTTAAAAAGAAAATGAAAATGACACAAAAAGAGACATGATAATATGATTTCCACACCATGACAAAGAGTGATACTAACCTCCATGTCCAGCTGTAAGAGCAGAGGTCTGCTGCTGGTGCTCCTGCATTGGTATCTGCCTGCAATTAATAAACTGCTCTCCTTCCATTAGAGACTTCATGTCATGGATGACAAAAGGCTGGAGGTAGAGACGAACGAATATGGAGGAAGAAAGATTTGTGAGAGAATGACAGAGACGTAGTGAGGGTTGGGAGAGAGCAGGAGAAACAAAAAAGGAAAAAAGGGAGGAAAAAAAGAAACAGTGTCATCTTCTCATAGGGCTCCTGTGTACATGTAAGCTACAGATGTAATCACATATACTATCTATGCACTTTAGTCATGGCTCATTCATCACCTGCAAAAGCAAATGCTGCACATATCATATGTTTGATGGGCAAAGTTAATAAATCTTAGCTGCTGGCTGAGGCAGCAAAAAACCCATTCCTATGTAAATGAGTTAAAGTCAAGCTAACTGTTCGGTAAAACACTGGAGAAGACATGCAGTGGTCTGAAAGATGAATAGAGCCATTCCTACACTGAAATCTTCCTTTTTCATAGTGGTAAAATGAATAATGCAACGTTCTACAGGGAATTACAGCAAGCTATGAAATGAACAACCAAATCAACCATTTAACTTTAAAAGAAGACATGAAATATTCAGTCTTCTGTAAATGAAAAGTTCAATTCATAAGCATTAAAACACAACCTTGCTCTATTCACTGCACTTGGGTTATCGCTGCTACACCTTTCCTTAGTGACCAGTAGTCTAAGTTGGCTTATGTTAGCTAGTCTAAGCAAACTTGTTTGTAGCCAAAGTGGCCATTGATTAGCAGAAGTTGGATAGACTAGGCTTTAGTTGAATTGAAATTTCATTTGGTTCTCTGTGATTTAGTAAATACCCGAGGACTTCCTCAAACAAGCAATTGATTCAGTGCCATTTGTCTGCTATCACTCTAATGCACAGTCATAACAAGCAGACAAAAGACATGTGGAGCAGCCTTGAAGCTGAGCCTTAACCAAGAGAGAACCAACAGAGATGGAAAAAAACTCGGGATGATGCTTGTAAAAATTGTTCTTATATAAAGAATAAATATATCGAGCAAGAAATAAAAATAATAATAATAATGATAATAATCCAAGCATTAAGGGCACTGGAAGTAACATATTTCTAAAAGCTAGCAGCTCATGTACAGAAAATAAAGTCTACCAATCGCTTAGGTAACAAACACGAAATCATAATTTCAGTTAAAACCAGCAATCATATGGTCCACTCAAGTCAAGTCAGCATTCGGCCAATCTGACTGTCTTAAAACAGTTTAACCCACAGCCATTGTGTGCTAAAATTCAGATGTTAGGACTGTCTCTTCACTTCTACCATGATGTCCATACTGAGGGTATCGAACTAGCTTCTTTTTTATGTGATGTAGTGCCTGTGAAGGGTTATGCACTTCTTGCAGGAGATTGTAGCCCCTCAACCCACGTTGCACAGTGCAAAAGCAGGTGTTCAGGGTGCGGAGTGGGAATCAGAGAGATTCTCGCTATTACAAGTCAGTGCACCATCAAAATGATTATAAGGCTGTTATTCTAAGAAAAAACACACTGCGTAATGTTGCTTTAAAGGTAGGTTCCGCAGATCTTTACAGAATATTCACTGCAGTTTTGTTAGTTCAGTTTGCCACTTGAGTTGATGTGGATTTCCTGATTAGGTCTCTTTTGAACAATGAGATTCAATATCTCAAAACCTTAAGTACAAAAACACAGAAATAGATGATATCTCACATTTTTATGCTTTTAGACAAAATGTTTTCCTATAGCCCACTTGTATATATTACCAAATGTCTTAAAATTTTTGTCAGAATTTTCGACTAGGAACGTAGAAGCCATTACTGTTTATCAGATGGCTAAGAATCCCTGTTATCCTGTTTCATAGCCTGGCCACTGTCACCTGAGATATTTCTTAACAGCTAAGGCATGTAGAAACCAGTCAATTCACTTTACCTGTTGGAGCAGCAATAATTGCCTAAAAAAGATCTTATCTGAACTAAGTTTGGTAGTTCATGAAGTGTGGTAACATGAAGACAAAAATGGAGACAAAAATGTGAGCACATGCAGTGATTTGAAAAGTTTGAAGTTAAAGCTTCCAAATTCTCTCAGGTTTACCAGTAGTTTTCCTTGAGTAGATGCTTGTTTCATTTAAAACTTAAGCTGCACAAAGGAGAACATTTTTATAATTCCATCTGTGATATGAGGCTTGTGCAAGTCAATATACAGTTATTTTTCCTGGTTAGGACAATTTTTTTATGTCCCAAATCTGACTTTTGGTAGAATATGAGATTGTGTGGATTTTTGCTTGGACCGTTTAGTAGCCTTATGAAATTAGTGTGGTTATATTTAAGCATAAATGTACAATATGTGCTGTTGGTTGGTTTGTTTTTGGTGGTTGGGGTGCTTGTCATATCAACCACAGTGGGATTTAAAAAGGGAAAAAAACAACCTTTAAAAATGAGGATGTACAGTAAATGTTGATGCTATGACTGATGCCTCTCCTGAGTCCAAAGATAACTGTGGTCAAATGCACACCAAAAAAAGCATTCAAACGAATGTATTCACTAGAACAAGAACTGCTGAGTGATCATCAAGTTTGTTTGTTCATCTAATATTAAAGCAAATCAGGTAAAAGGAGAACTGAGCTAATGGACAATAACATCTGAAAATTCACCTGAAATGATATGCTGACATGTTAAATAGAGTTTTCTAAGAATATAATCTATAACAGATATATTTTTTATATAAATGTAATAATCGAGTAAATTGTCAATGTTTCCTTCAACACAGAATTATTCTGCTCATTCAGCGAATAAGCTTGCAATAATCTCAAGTGCTGTAAATTTACTATACTGAGAAATACAATAGAAAGTTAAATTAAAAAGTAATAAGTAAGTAATATTAAAGGTTTACAAAATGCATTATTATCACAGTAGAAGTAGAAGGCAGCAATGCAGTGCTGCTTACCGCATTGTCTCCGGTCTTCCCAGAGAGGATGGCCCTGGCCTTGGCCTTGGTGAGGGGGAAGTATTTCAGATAGGCCTCGTACAGATGCCGGGCCAGAGCTCTCAGATCTGCTGCCTCTGGGTGCATGTGATCCATGTCAGACGAGAACTCAGCCAGGAGTTTCTCCTTCTCTGCCTGTGGCATTCGGCCAAAACGAATAGCTGGGAAAGGAAATAGAAACACACTTTAGAGCACAAATAGACAAACATAGACACAGGTTGCCGGGTAGGCAGATACACAGATGAACATGGACAGATAGTTAAAAGCAAGAACAATCACACAGATTGATTAAGATACTCACAGGAGCACTCATTCACATACACACGTACTTTCTAAATACACAAATATAAGTTCATTTGCTGTAAAACTACTATTTTAGTTTAGTTTAGTTCAGCAACCAATTCTACAGGCTAAAATTCATATCGGTTTCATATCTGAATGCAAATGCAAACTCTTATATTTGTATTTCACAACTTTTTAAAAGAGGATTGACATTTAGTCACCAAAACTCCCATTAAACTCCCAAAGTCCCATGATATGAAAAATTACTTTGTTTGTTTATACGTTTTGCTCTGGGGTGTGTTGGTATGCTGACTTTCCTGGTGTGCCAAACCTTTAGGTACAAAAGTTAGGTCCCTGTAAAATGTATGTTTACATTTCTAATGATGAGTGATTTAGGCTCACTTATCCACATTTTTCTATTATTTAAACTAGCACTAAGGGCAGTAAAATATCAGATCTATGTATAAGGGTACCAGTTTGCAACATAAACCACATCATATGAACTAATAGGCTGGAATAAAAACACTTGATTTCATTTAACTGTCATCCTCTGAAGTAAACAAAAACAGCAGTAAAAACTGACAATAGTTTACATGTTACATTCAAGTCAAAAACCTGGATATGGCAAAATTTACTATTTCAAAAACTCTTGCAATGCTGTTAAGAAACAGCACATTTTCCTTTACAGTCTTTATTGTATTACTCTGTTGTTAAACCAATGAAAGTATCATTATAATGACAAGTAAAACAACAGCATCATTTCATTCTTTGTTTGTTTGCTGTGCTGTGCCACCTCTTAGCCAAATTACTGACAAACTTTTCACTTTCTCATTGAGTTTCTTATGCAGAATATTTTCTCTGCCTTTAACTGCAACCATGGTTGTTAAATTTCTTCGTCTTATCTCCTAATATTTGGTCAGAGATTGATAAATCAAACCAACCAGCTACTGTCGACAAAATGACCTCAAATCTACAGAAAACAAAAACCTTATATACAGTAGCACACTAGAGGTACAACCTTGTTGTAGCCAACCAGTCAAGTTGCAGTTCACACATCTGTCCAGACTCATATAAGTAGTGAAGGGTGTGAGGGAATTTAATAAAAGGTATTAGGTGTATATTTGTTCCTTATCTGAGTTGAGGATCTAAGGATAAAGGATGTCGTTTGCTGTACAAGCTGTGAAGCTCCGTAGGGCAAATTTTTGATTTGTGATACTGGGATATATAAATCAAATTGACTTGACTGTGTTAAGCTTTGTTGTTCTTGTTCTGCTGTATGCCTACTGTCTTTGACAGAAACAAAAAACTGATTAAAATTCCTTGCGTGTGTTCACATGCTTGGCCAATAGTTTTATTAAATAACGACTGAAATATGGATGTTGCTGTAAAGAAGCTACACATTCTAATGTGTGGACGGTTACTTCAACCTGGCAGCACAGGAGATCTATAGAATCACCACCGTTTCAAGATGCATTATTAGTCTCACCGGTTCAGTATAAGACCAAATGTAAAATATGGTGATAATCTCCCCTTTTATTCCAGAGTTGTGGCCTTGAGTAATAGCCAGAAACATTATGATGTTTTTGTGTAGTTCTCCCCGGCATTGAGGTATAAAAAAGTCGAAAAATTAATGACATTTAACTAAAGGACAATTAATTTCAGAAGGGTGAAATATTTCTTTTAGTTGTTGCTTAAGAATACTTTTGGCACTCATTTTTCTCAACCTCTTTTTAATTTTTTTTAAATTTTTATTTATTTATTTTTTTTACAAACCCAGCATTTAGTAAGAACCCTTTGAACAACCAAGATTTTAGCACATTGTACATCATTCCAAAACTCAGATACAGGGGATTTTGAAGAATAAAAGTTCCCCAGTGTTGCGCTGGGAAATCAAAGATTCCAGAATTTTAAAAGACTGCACCCTCTGGTAAATACAACAGAGCTTTAATGACTTCCATAAACGACTCAACCAGCTCATACTATCTTTCAATGACAGGGAAAATCCACTGGTTGTTCCTCCTGTGATTTTTGAGGTGCGTCTCATGAAGCAATTACAAATTTTACTGGATAATGTGCTTGTGTAATTTACTGGTAAATATTTTTTCACAGCTCACTGCCAAAACTTGAAAAACTATCTAACGCATTTTAAAAACAAGCATGACAATTGCTGGTTGCAACACCGGCAGGAGGGTGGACCCAAAGGTTGACTCACAAGACAGAGTGATGCAGTGAAGGAGCTTTAATAAAAGAAAAACACATAGATGAGATCACAGGCAAACAAATGGTCAGGTAGAGGCACAAGTAACAAAGCTCAAGTAGCAGGAACACAGAGAACAACATGGAATAAAACCAAAAAAATTGACAAATAGCTGGTGACAATGGCAGGTTTAAATGTGATGAGGAAACTGAGAATAGGTGTGTCAGTGGACAAGGAGGCTCAAGTGATTGCAAATGAAAAACGCAGATGAACAGATTGATATGGGGACAGGAAGGAATTCTGGTGGACGTCTGGTGGTGGGGCTGATGAATGAAGGGGCAACATGGCAGGGGAGAATTAAGCAGGGTCCATAGACAGGGCTGAGGGGATCTGACAAGCAGATCGTAACATTAAACTCCTTCCCCCTCCCCTTTCCCCCTATTGCTACAGATGATACTACACCTTGTATTTACAAATACGTATACCACACAAAGGAGCCAGGTCTTGTTTCCATTCCCTTCCCAAAAAAATTTATCCAGACTCTAAGGTATCTATAGATCTGATATAAATGATTAATTCATGTATTTTACATTTAAGACAACTTTTATATGGGTTTGCCAAATTTACTGATGTTAAACTTGACATTGTTTTAATTACACTTTTTACTGCTTTGGATTTACACAAAGTTGTGGAAGGGTTAAACTCTCTTTCTATCTGTTAGTGGAAGTCATTATTTTTCCCTCCATTTAAGCCTGTGCTCTGGTGTGTGTGAATGTGTGTGTGTGATTGTGAAATGCTGACTGTGTGATGAGTGCACACCTTTAGCAAATGAATACACACTAAAGAGTTCCTACCACCAACTGGGCAGCAAGCCTGCAGCAGTGACATAGCAGGTTGGACAAATCAGTTGAGGTCTATGTACTCTGAGATGTCAATCATTGATAATGTAAAAAACCACAGAGCAGATTTTCAAAGCACTGGCTGTAATAACAGTAGAGATACGAGGAGAGCTGGAGACGGGGAGAGAAACTTAAAGGTAAATTGTCAGTAGAGGAGAAACAATCTACTTAGAGTGGATGTGATTGAGCTCAACAATGTTTGAGAAAAATTAAAAAAGACTTTTACTAACAAGAAAAGGCAACAAGGCGATTTTGGTAATGCTCACTTCTGCTGAATGACACTGCTTCAGTGCATATTACAGAGCCTTAAAATCTCTAATCAACCAACTTCAATTGCACCGTACTGTAACACATTAAGCCTGATTTACACCTTAAATCTGAAGCCCCCCATAGGTTTTAGAAATGGGCTAAATTCCTGGCAGATCGGTTGTGATTTGAGGTGCAGTTTGAGGGGAGGTAAAATGTCTGATTACTGGCTTCGATGATAGGTGACCTGGCTCTGTGATGACTGGTTGGATATCTGGCATTTCAATAATTTTTGTTGGCTCGCTGCAGTTTGAGTAGCTCCATGGTCCCATTTTCTCCTTACTTTATATTCATCATGGTAGAATTGCAAAAAGTAATGCTGACTTTCTCTCTTTTTAACACTGTTGAGGACATGGTCACCTTATTTATATGAACTTTATTGGAATTGTCAATGGGCAAAATCAACTGAGAGTTCCAAGCTTATGTTGAGTGATAGTCCCCACGTCTTGCTGCTAGATTGATCTATGCATAGTGCCAACTTTAGTCAGGATGAATCCATTATAAGGGCTCTAGAATAGCACTGCTGGGAAATCTGCTTGGTGTGGTTTCCTAACTATAACTCTATGTAGCCAAATGCATATTTGTACACCTGTGTGCCAGATATACTTGCGTAAGCAGAAAGCTGTGTTGTATCAACCAACAATAGGATTATGTCCAAAATATGTTTTCTATTTAGTATCTTATGTACTATATTTACTGTCCCCCTCTTTTTATTTCAAATTCTGAGTTGGAATTTTATCCACAATATAGTGCCCAGAAATTCCCAGAATTAAACTAAAATGTAGTGTCCATGGCACAACAGAAGACTCAGCATGTTACACATGTGGAAATTAACACTGATGCAACACTACACATTTCAGTCATGATACAAAATGATCATGGTTCATAAGTGCCCTAAATCTCAGTTAAATGCTCACCGTAGAATCAACAACTATTACATTTGTAGTATATACACATGCCATGTTAATACCCGATGTGGATGGGGTTTAAAGGCCCCATGTAACCACACAGTCTGTTTTCTATTATTCCTTCTTATGCTGCAGTCACCCTGGATTTCACTTGCCATTCATTTGATTGAAGGGTAGGGTGAAATATGCAAAATCACAAGGCTGTGCAAGGTCCAGCTGGGTGATTTGACAGAGACTGATCTCCTCATTCAGAAAAGTCTGATTGTTTATATAACTGTAATAAATAAAACTAGAGCCGGAGTAATGCTGCGTGGATGTAGTAACTGCACTTTGTGAGAAGCACTCTTGTTGGATCGGAGGTAAATGTGACTGGACTTTAAGACTCAAGTTGTGTAAAGCTACACTGGGACTTTTCAGGGATAACCAAAGTTCCTATTTCGAAGACTGAAAGCCATTAGTCATCCCACCCAACAGGTTCAACAAATCTAACAGGAGAGTCAGGGAGATGTCAATCAATCATGACCTGTGCATGCCAACGTGGTCATGAAATCAATGCTGAGACTCACCAGGTTAGGTAGAGTCAGTACTTCTACAGATGAACACTAATGGGTGAAGGCAAAGATATTTCATTGGAGAAAGAATTGTATCATACACTACATGAGTTCTCTAGATTTTTTTGTAACTTCAAATAAATGAACTTTGTTGCTTTGTAGTGGCATACATCAATGAAATCAGTTGTATATTTGTTGTCATGTAAATTGCAGCCTTTTTTTAGGAGATAATAAAATTTTTTTATGAGACTCAGCTTGTGAATCTTACTGTATTTTTAAAGTGACTGTGAAATATCTGTTCAGGGACCACAGATGGCTAATTCTAGTGCATTTAAAAATGTTGGTTGCACAACAATGTGGCATTAAAAAAACGAAAAAAGAAAACCGGACAAAGTTTCAGTGTTGTCTGTTCATAACCCTCAGCAAATCCTAATCATTTCTGCCATATGTACTCCCTCTTCAAATCTTTCAGGCACACTTAAAATTCAGACTTTTTTAACTGGCTAGTGAAGGCGCAACCATGACCATTTGTGATGTCAACTGTTTACATATATACTTACATAAGGGGTCAATGTCAAGGGGTCATTACAGTCTTAAGAAGAAAGAGAAAACACCTAGGTGTACTGAGTGCATGTAGGGAAAAAAGAATCAAGCAGATTATACATAATTTGATTGTATACTGATTGCTCTAGAAGGGGTGTAAGACAGGATCATCATCTTACCGTTGTGCGACATGCCGACATTAAGGCACTTTTGGAAGCGACAGTATTGGCATTTGTTGCGGGACTTCTTGTGAATACGACAGTGAAGATCACAGTGATCATACACCAACTTTAACCTGATTGTGCGTCTGAAGAAACCCTACGAGAAAGAAAGAGCATGATGATTACTTGTAAATATTATCACTGTTGACATCTTTCTTTTTTACATCTACACTGATAATTCTGCTCCTTTTCGAGGAAATGTTGAGGGATTTGTGCTACAACAGTGCAGGAAATAGGCATTTATTTATTTTAATGTAATAATAATAATAATAATAATAATAATAATAATAATAATAATGATAAAAATTGGCTAGAAATAAGACTTCATTCGAAATGTTCAGTATTTGCCTTACAAGCACAGAAAACACTTGTATCCAGGTTATGGTTGACCCAAGAGAGGAAAAGATGGGGCGTTACAGAGTTGACAAAAGATGAAATTGTACCTGAATATGATCAGAAGAGATTTGATTTTCTTAAGAAGCATAAAAATCATTTTAATTTAAATTTCTACTTCAGTATTCATCATCTGATTTAAGTTACTTTTTAGTGAAGAAGCACAAAATGACTATCAACTGAGAGAAGCAGAGTAGACTCTGACTTCTTTCTAATCTGTGAGGAAATCAATTTACTGTCCATGGGTGGATTTAAAAGTAGTTTGTGTTTTAGGGTGGATTTGTCCTTTGATGTTTTAACCCTTAGGACCAAAGGAGCCATAAGACTTGTGCTTATCTCAGCTATTAAGTATGCAACCCTGGTCAAACTCCCAAGCACACACTCCTACGTGCAGTCATAGGTTTGTTGAAGGCCGCAGTGGTTGTCTAAGCTGACTAAGAAAGCTAAAACAAAAAAAAAACAGAACAGAAAAGGGAAGTGTGTAGGTTTTAAATTCTAATAAGATATGTGTATTTATGCTCTACTCAAAGTACAAAAATCCACATCTGGAAACAGGTGGCTAGAAGCTGGTGCATTTGGCATCTGCATTCCTACAATCCAGAGATTTTCCTTTTTTAATCATTGGTTATTTAAAGAAGGAGGAAGTTAAAGGGGGTCAAGACTCCACCTCAATAAAGAATGTTTTCTGTTTTGAACAATTAAGTGTTTGCCTGCTTGGCTGACCTCCTCTTCTGGTGAGTCTCCCCTGAGACTTTAGCAGAACAATGACTACTGTACCTTACCTTCATTCAGCCTCTGAAGGTAGAGTATGATATAGACTAAGTAGACAGTAAAACAGAAACCTCTGTACATTGGATCCAACACAACAGCCCTGACAGTGTCAGAGAGTTACTTCTGTTTCTCTAATATGTAGATAAGTTTGACAAAATATTAAAAACACCTTTCAATATAGCCCAGTCCACCACCACTACTACTATTGTATTAGTACAAGACTACCGAAATGTAAAGCTTCAGAATGTATTGTGCAACTGCAATGACACACAAACAAAACATGTGATCATCTCAAAGAAAAGCTAAGAATTTAAAAGGAAAGGCTGGCAAGGTTTTGGCAGTTTTTTTCTGATGTCAAAATTCCTTGAAAAGATCAAAATCCACAATGACTTTGTTCATTTTTCAATGCTGTCTGACTTCGCTCCCCTGTCTGTGGCTCTCAGCAACAAGCCTCTGCTCAGATGGGGTTAAACAGTGTATTTGCTGGGGGGCTATGTTTAGCTGAGGTTTTAGTTTACGGTAAAGCATATGTGATACCAACTCAAAATAAACTATTGTGATGTATTAATATTGTAATAAAGAAACAGGTCACCCAGTGCAGCAGTGTGGTTCATTTATTAGTCTCTGAACGACAATGGAGCTCTTTAGTTTAGAGGAACAAGTTACATCAGGTTCAAAAAACACAGAAAAACATGACTTATTTCATTTAATAGAACAAGTCTATGGATGGTATTATCTTTTTATGGGATTTGTTGACACTGGGCAAACTACAGAATGTTACTGGAGTTATCCCCTAAATAAGGTATTTTTTATAGCAGGTATTTAATTGAGTTACTCGTGGATTTTTATACTTTGTATTTCAAGGTTTCTTTTTTCACTGGTGGTAACAAAGTGAATGTTTTAGTCAAACATATATAGATTTTTCAAAATTACAAGTGATTGCATCCTTAAATAAGTCATAACATTTAGTAATGACCCTGAGATGATCTGTAATTTTAATGGTTATACATAATACCTACAATCTAATGCATTAAAGATAATATAAGAGCATGTTTTCAATGGTATACATCTCTTGATTCTAATAAAAAGTAATAATCTAAAAATATTAACCATATTCTACTGTATTTTAAGTCTTATTGAGCTTTTCTCATACTTCAGAGACGTGCTGAGGGTGATAGAAACAGAGCGTATTTAGTAGCTCTTCTTACTATTTTTGTCTGGAATGATTTCAGACCTTTGAAAACGTCTTGAAACCACGAATGAAAAAACCGTAGTATACATGTGGTACAGCTACTGTCTCAAATTTGTCTCGTATGATTTTTGAGGATAATGTCACAATTTATAGGTACTCTTCTTATAACATCTCAATATTTCAAAGAAAATAGAAAAATGTTTGACACTTCCCCCACATGCTATTACTTATTTATACAGACAGACACATAAAGAGAGAGCTTTAGGGGCTGACTGTATATCTGTAGGAGCACAAGCCTGGAGCCCTTGCAGGGTGGAAAATTTATGGGCCTGTGGTTAGAGTGACAGACATCAAAAAGTTGAAAAAGCACTGCTCTCTCCATGCATTACTGAATTTTTATTCCACCAACATGTTTCAGCTAAGAATGACACATGGTGACAGAAAAGGAAGACTCGCAGAGAAACAAAACTAAGCAGTAGCAATTGTTACACCCATTACCATTTCCTGACATGACTGTAAGGTGGTATGACTGTCGTTTTTTTTTTTGCACTGCTGTGCATTAGCATTTAAGACATAATAAGCATATCTAAAACAATTGGAAGCCCAGTAATTCCTCAGTCAATGAGACAGAAAACACATTTTATTAAATATTCTAAATATCCTTTTGGACTCTGAAACTAAACAGTATTAAAGCAGCGCACTGGTTGTAATGTATCCATTCATCCTAGCAAATAATGAATACACTGACAAAATTACCCCTTTAATGGGAATAAACTTACAAGTTATAATGATCCGAAGTCCCACAAAGTTGGGAGTAATCGGCTCAGTGTGATGTACAATGTTAGCTGATAGAAAATATATCTGCAACTATTTTTGATAATTGACTTTATGCTGTGTGATAGTAAATTACACATCTTTGGATAGCTGGTTGGACATGTTAAGCATCTTGATAAATCGAGAAAATAATCTGCAGATTAACTGATAATTAACTGTTAGTTGCAGCCCTAGTTTAAAGTAATTTAGTACTTTAAACAATGCCTATTTAGCCTTCTCTAGTTTTTTTATATGTCTTGGTTTCATATCTACTCATGGTCTCTTTCAGTCCTACCTTACAGCCCTCACAGGCATGGACGCCATAGTGAAACCCTGAGGCTTTGTCCCCACAAACACGGCACTCGATGTTTAGCGATGCCGCTGACGAATCGTCCTGGAGTTTGGAGAATACGGGACTGTCAGAGTACTGAGGTGGTGACTCTGGCTCCAGCTTTATTGTATCTGGTTGGAGAAATACAATCAGTCAGGCAGACAGAGAAAACTAAAACTTTCTTAGCTCATATCAAATCTAGTTTTAGGTTTAATGCTCTATTCGTGGAACCTGGTTTCTTTAAATGTGTGTCCTTTAATCTCCAACTGGCTATGACCACTCTTGATGATTTCAGCACAAGTATAAATCAATATCTTGACCAACTTTCTAATCGATGTGATGCAACTGAAGCATTTCCACATGAATGCTTACTTATGCAAAGAGCTACTTAAAAGAAGTTGCATATGATTCAGACTGTACTTCCTGCTAACGAGTAAGAAACTAAATAACATGCTTTATCTCTGGTTAACCCATCACACAGACTGGACTTACTGTGTGTGTTTGGCTCCATCCTATAGGTGTGCATGTTTGCGTAGTCCATGTTGGTCAGGTGTTCTTCGCTCTGCGTTGGACTTGGGTCATAGGCCACACCAACGGAAGTGATGGAGGAAACAAGCGGGGGAGACAGGGAGGAGGAGATGGAGGTGGAGGAGATGGAGCCGTAGTCTAACGTGGACAAATGCTTCATGTCAAGGGAATGGGAGCTGTCATCCAGATCTGAAAGGTCCACGGCGCTCAGACTGAAACCCACAGGCCAGGCTAGTAGCTGCTGGGTGTCCACCATGTCTATTGTGGAGAGAGATGAAGCAGTGACATGTTAACTGATGCAATATCCTTTGTTGACTGTATTTGGCCTTGTTAAAAGAAAACAACACTAGAAAAAACAGCGAGAGGAGGGGAGGAAGAGAAAAAGCTGGAGAGAAAGAGAGAACGGGAGGATGAGATTGAAAAAGGAGGAGAGAAACAGGAAGGGAGAAAGAAAGATGACAATGAAAGTGTAAATATACAAGCGCACATCCAGCAATGCACATGGTGTTAATGATTAAATATGTCAATTCAGAAAAGTCTAAACATAAACAGTGTATACACACACCCATGCAAACACCATGATGAGTACCCCTGGTCTTCCGGCTTGCTCCTGCTGTCTGTCTGTTATCTAGTAAACAGGGAGGCAGATTGTCCCCAGTGAGTACAAGATGAACTCTGGCACTAAAGAACCCGTCCTCTGCTCAAAACACCATCTCCCTCTGTTGCTGTTTGGGTGGCTCACTGTGTTATTGCCCAACTAAAGGACACAGAAAGCAGGACTGTTTGAGCCTCAATCTGTCTGAGGCCAAGGATGCAGGATTTTTGACTTTGGAGTAGAACTGCCTGCACATTCTGAGTGCTAAAATGTGTTACTCCACCGTAACTGGGTTGGCCTTTAACTCTGATCCTTTTCTGGGTATTTAATTTTGATTTCCTGGAAAGACGGTAATTTCATTATTAAGGGATACGGCTGTTGATTTTCTATATTTTTTCTTATGGACAACAAATCCAATGTTGAGAACAGAAAAAAAGAGAATTGTCCCTCTGCCAGTACTTTCAGACAACCTTACCTTGTCTCTGAAAAACAGGTCACAGATACATAGATTCTCTTGTTTTGATCTTAAAAAACAGCTAAATAATTTCCTAAAGTTCCGCGGAACAGTGGTTTTCTGCAAACATTACTCAAACAGGTGTAAATCGTACATTGCTTGGAGACTATTTTTAGCCATGGATTTGGCGCTCTAGCAAGTATTTATGGCAGCGGGACGATGTACAATGCAAGACTGACTAAAAATAAACTACAGTGCACATGTACATTGTAAAAAAAAGGTACATGTCAGCCAGTGCAGTGAAACACCAATGGAATAGGCTCTATCAGTCTCTGGCTACAAAGACAATACTTGTTAGTAGGATCAATTCATTGTTGGTTTTGGTATTTTCATTGGATTTGTTGATACTAAGAAAAATAAAGTACATCATCCATGTTATCTTTTATTAAACTCTGCTACTTGGAGAGAAAAAAAATTACCTTACTAATAAATGCAAAATACACTTAATCAACATTCAAAAATTCTTGGAAACAAATTTCTACCATACAGCTCCTTCTAGGTATTCAGCTCTGTGTGGATAGAAATAATGACGGCTCTTTGCTCATTCTAATATCTAACTCTGATGGTCAGACATTGCTGGAGAGAAATCAACCCAGATGGTTAAAGTCCAGAGTCCAGAGGTTTATACTGTCCACATGAAAGCCAACCACATACAAGGCTATGCAGTCATGGGTAAATTTGTACAAGGTTGTTTGGTAAGGCAGCAATTGGTAGAATATGCTGTTTCGGCAACAATGCCCATGTTCATCATAATAAAGCAACACCCAGTGAAAAGTATGGCTCATTTATGTGTATTAAAAATTCTTTTGGCCCACAATCTCTATGGCACAGAGGACAGAAAGACATTTTTTTAATATATCCTTTAAGATATTACATTTTTTTGGATTTTAATAAAAAAACATTTTTCATGCAAAATTCAAATGAGGAATAGTTCTTCTGGTAAGGGAAAAGCTGATCTATTTGTCTTTCTATATATCAGTGCTGGAAACTATTTAGTTTTCCCACGCTTTTCTTTTTTTTTTTTAATAGAGAGGAAGCCATGCTTGAATCCTGATCCTGATTTAAGCTACAGAAACTCTGAAAAGGAAAAGACAGACTAGCAACAGTTTATAAATAATCGATAGAGTAAAAGGTCTGTGTACTGAACTACATGGCCTGCCAAACAACCTTTTGTAACCAACACCGATTCTCAAAATAAACCTCCTTTAATTAACCTTGAGAGCTCGATTTGGGAAAAAAAAAAGTAACAAAGAATGCGATGAATTATGCAACAGGACAAAACTAGAATAACAATACTCAGATGGCACAGTAGCAATAGGTATAAAAATGGCTTGCAATGGCTCCAAATTGCTTGGCAAAACATCCCCGTGGAGCAAACATCCTCCTTTCTCAACTACTTATTGTTTTCTTCTTTCTTGTTTGGAATGTGGCAAAGAAAATCTGCGGGGGATCCACTTAAAATTCACATCAGCTGTAACATTGTTTCAGATCAAGAGAGAGAAAGTGTGTGTGTGCATGTGTGTGTGCGTGTGTGTGTGTGTGTGTGTGTGTGTGTGTGTGTGTGTATACTGTTATTGCTATATATTGTAAGACCAGTTTGAGTTTAAATAACTGGAGTGAGGACACTGTGGGCAATAGAGGACATTTTGGCTGGTCCTTAGTTTCTAACACGTCTTTAAAGGATTGTTTAAGGGTTATGACAGGGCTTTAGGGTTGGGGCTAGGCATTTAGTTGTGATGGTTAAGGTTAGGGTAAGGGGCTAGGGAATGGATTATGTCGATGACTGTCCTCACAAAGACAGAAGAACAAATGTGTGCGTGTGCGTGTGTGTGTGTGTCCACAGGCTGTAACTTCCATCGCCTTGGATGCTGATGAGGGGGAAAATGCTGACTATTAATAACCAGAGAAACCTGGTTATTTTTTTCCATTTCTTGGCTGTTTGCCAGCCGATCTAAAACTAAAATAGACACAGCAGTGGAGCCACTTGTGTCCTGGTTGGCATCAAATCATATGGAGACAGAAATCTAGTGGGAGAGGGAGCTCTAGAGATGAAGAGTAAGGGAGATAAAGCGAGAGAGGTGACACAGAGCGAGTCCCCAGACCACTTCAAGAAAATTAAACTGCACTCTTGAGGTTTTAAGAAAAACCCCTTATCTTAGGAAATTCATAGCTCTGAACTCAACACAACTTGTCAGACATTTCAAAAGGTGACAGATGATTACTTAGGTTTATGTAGTGTGTATTGTGTTTGAAAAGCTGTGAATGTATAGGTGTGTGTGTGTGTGTGTCTCCTGCCAGTTCTCAGATTTCAACATGTTAGAACTTGTCTTCCAGGTAAG
Source organism: Istiophorus platypterus (assembly GCA_016859345.1). NCBI lineage: Eukaryota > Metazoa > Chordata > Actinopteri > Istiophoriformes > Istiophoridae > Istiophorus > Istiophorus platypterus. The sequence goes on from CM029117.1 coordinate 18,553,433, forward strand.
AGTACAGTGTGTAGGAGTATTTTTTATCAGCTATTGCCTCAGTCATGACATAATAACAAAAGCCCAACGGCAAACTGACAAGCAGGCAAGTTTGGCAAGCTAATGCCTGGCTGACACTGTGCATGTGGGAGACAACACGTACCATGAAGAACATCAACTATCAAAAATAAAATAAATAAATAAATAAATAAGTAAATAAATAAATAAATAGATAAATAAATAAATAAATAAACAAATAAATAAAACCACAAAGACATACCCAAATCCTCCCAACCAAGACAGGAGGAGGAGAGCAAAAGTACAAGCTGACACAAAAGCAGGATTATTAAATAAAATCATTACAATAATGTTAACTTTAAGGTTTGTAAGGATGCTGCTGTCTAAAAGCAGCAGTTCTGGAAAAAAAGAGGTGGAACCAAAAGGTCAAACAAGGAGATGTGAAATCTTTCCTTCAGGGACAAAGTTGCAAAACAAATGAAATGTTTTCTAACATTCATATTTCCTCACAACAGCAGTGATTCGGCCCAAAATGGACTGACGCAAAGGCTGGGGATCAGGTTACTGCATAGAAAGTGGCTGAGGTCCTTTTTTGTTCCTTTGAAAGTGTAGTTTTACTGAATATAATGAATCAGCCTTTTAACAGGCTGTACACAAGAAGGAAGAAGGAAGGAAAATATGTGGAACAAAAAACGGACAAAAAGACTACAAGAATGCAAAAAGCTCACGATGAATAAGCCCTGCAGTGAGAAAATATCCAGTGCTGTCATCACTTTGTCTGGGGGTGTAGATGTCCCCTACACTCCTGCACAGAAGGAGTCATTTAACAGTCAGGCAAAGAAAATGCTTACTTGTGAAGTAAAGTGTGAAAGTGTAGTTTAGGACCTGACGGGAGTCAACATAGAAGCTGGTCTGGTATATTTAGTGATGTGAGTGACAAAAGGCAGAACCTGTCCCACTGCATTCAAAGGCATTAACGCTCTTATCTTCTCTGTTGAATAAAAACTATGCTTGCTCTCTGAGGGTGAGAACTACACCACTAACGGTGTAGTAGACAATCACATGTTCAAAAGTACTGTTGAAAACATATTTGATATTTTAAGTTAATTTGCTGGAAATTAATTGGGTTTGTACATCAGAATTCTAAAATTTGGATACAATGCATACAAAAGAACAAACCTTCGTATTTAATTTTTTTGGTTTGAATAGGTAGGTTTTTAAAACATTCTAATTAAGTATAGTATTTTGCTAAAAGATATCTATAAATAAGTGACCTATTGACTTGACTTGACAACATCTTTAATCTAGCTCAGTTTAACACTTTCTTGTTGTTGCCTTTATAACATCCTGAAGACAAAATGGCATATAGAGTGGCATTTCCCCTCTAGAGGAAGGTGTGTATGTGTGTGTTTTTTGGTTGTTTTTCTTTGCATTCCATGCACAGTAAGCTAATTATATTATCACAGTTATCTCATGTATATGAATGTGTATGTGTGACACACACAGACACACAGACACAAAGACACACACAGGCACATAGACACAAAGTGTTAGGGCTTAGAGTTCTCTGACTTCCTGACCTCTTCATGTAAAACAGCATGTGGTTCAGTGTCAGTGACTGAAACAAAGATGTGCCCGCCTGCATGTCTGCCTCACAGTCCCCCACAATTTCTCTGAAAAGATGAAGCGTGCTAGATTTTCACCTTGTCAGTCCTACATGAGGAAAATGTGGGACTCTGGAAAAATCGCATGTTGCGAAGATGTTGAATTTATAAAATGCGATGGTAAATAGGTGCACGTTGTGCAAACGTTAAAAAAGTTGCCATGCTTCTTTACTCTTCAGGAAATTGACACTTTTTTATCTTTTTTATCTTTGGTGGTGTGAAGCCGCTAGAGTCTGGTCTACCTGTATGGGCCTTCCCCGTCTGCACCTAAATGATCAAACAGAAAAGTAAAGAAAAACCAAGCGCGCCTACAGTGTCAGCAAGAGGTCTGGACTGCTCTCTCGACAGAAACGAGAATCTCTTTTTTTCTGAAAACCCACTTGCTTGGTTGATACTGAATTTATCCATGAGACTTAAAAGCTTGACACATTGAGAGGTTACAAACCACAATCTCTGTCTTACTGGCTCAGCTCTGAGTAAAGCAGCAACCAGACAACATCTCTATGATTTCTATTAGATCTTCTGTCTAATTTTTGTGTTTCAACTTCCAAAGTTAAGGAAGTGGTAAAAGAGGTCAAATTGAGGTGGAGAAACTAAAGAAAATGTGTTTAGCACAATCGTCAATGACTTCTACATACATGCACAATAAATTTTGAATCATTATACAGTTGAGTATATTCTTTAATACAAAAACATCTCAAGTATTTCATGTCTAATTCTATCTTAATCCATGTGTCTTTATTTCAAAAGAGCACATGGTTTGTGCATTTACACAAAAACATACACACAAGAACACAAAGTAAAAGACAGAAAATTGTTCACAAAATATGGAGAATATGCAGCTGCCTCACATGACCTGGCAACTGATCTTTTTGTGCTCATTTGGCCCTTTTGGGGGAAAAATCCCTGAAAAGTTTCTGAATGGCAGATTTTTGAGCTCATTGTTGTTATTAAATATCACAACATTAATCTTGCACATTAATCAAGCAAGCTTATGAAGAGATAAACTGAGAGAGGTCATACTGTATATGAAACAAAATTGGTTGACCAGTAGTATCTCACTTATAAACATTGATGTCTGCTCTTATTCAAGTAAAAGTGCAAAAAAAACAAGCATAATCCTTAATTAGATGTACAAATATACTCATTGCAGCTTCCTGACAGCCTAAAGCTTTTCATCAGATCTAACAGTAAATCGATCTTTGCTTACATCGTAGCTACACACAACTCATGCACTGATACAATGTGATAAACTGAATGACAGCAACAAACACCCTCACTCACCCAAACGCAAGGGCGCAGGACAATCCACTCACCCTATTTCTCTTGTTTTAGTTCAGAGTGGTCAGTGTCAGCTCATTGACCAGCAACAAAGTGACAGTGGCAGTGACAGAAGAGGAGGCTGGTGTGTTTGGTCATGCTTTTCCTCAGGAAGTGATGACCAATAGAAAGGGAACTACACACACATTTCTCTCTCTAACAGAGACTGGGCTCAGCAGAAGTTCAGACAGCTAACTATCATGTGGTCTGTGTGTGTGTGTGTGTGTGTGTGTGTCTATATGTGTGTGTGTATAAGTATGTGTGTCTCTCATTCCTCATTTTTTTAATGTGTACTCGTCTCTGCATAATTGTATAGAATATATATTCATATATGTGCGCTCCTGTGTCTAAATAACTTTTCTAGTATATGCATGTGTATAAGTGTGTATGCAAAAGTGTGTGTGTGTTTGTGTGTGTGTGTCTAACCAATTCTCTTATTCATCCTTCCTCCTCCTCTCTCCATCCATACTCTTCTTCTGGCTGTTGGGCTTGGTGTGTGTGTGTGTGTGTGTGTGTGTGTGTGTGCGTGCGTGTGCGTGTGCGTGCTTGCGCGCGCGCGTGTGTGCGTGTGTGTGTGTGAGGTGGTAGACATCAGATGCAGATGATTTCCTGTTGCTTCACTCTGACAGGCGACCTCATCATGCCTCTCTGGTTGCACTTCTCTCCCTCTGCATAGTCACTCACTATGTGACAGCTGTGATGCACTCTGCCTCCTCATGCAATACCAACACAATTCAAGCCTGTCAGTCTCTGAATTATGTGTAAAAAAACCCACAATGATAACTCGTAGTAAAGATTAAAATGTTTAAAGATAAAGAAACTGTCTGATTTACCTGCATTTATGTTTTGTATAAATTCTATTGTTTTTATTTTACATTTTATGTTTTACTATTATTTTCAAGGCCTGATTTAGCATAGGGCCAGGGTACAAATTTTGAATATTAGCCTTTTGGCTAACACCGACACATATACAGTGATGATGATAAAAATGCATTGTCCTTTCAAACTAAAAACAAACAAATAAATATGCTGAGAGAGCACAGTTCAGGCTGTAAGCCAGCTCACGATCAAAGAATTACACCTAAAGCAGTATCCTGTAGAGTACTCGTGATATGTTCACCACGGACCGAATAAGATACGCAGTAATGCTTGCACACGTTCCCAGAACAAACAAAAGAGAAGTGGTTTCTTCTTATTGATTATGATGATGATGGAAAATTTCTGCCTTCCTTTGTGTTTCATGTATAAGTTACGTGACTATGCAGGGATGCACAAACAATTTAAAAAGCAAAAAGAAAGGAGACAGAAGAGTCAGGGAGACAATTACAAGATAGAGACTTGGCTTGTCTACTACCATCAATCATTCATTCACCACTGTGTTGTGACAGAAGGTTGGACAGGTAGGTTCAAATGATCTCACATCAGCTTGATAGTAGCTTTAAATCCTCCACTAAATAACCTATCCTACCAACTTTGTAGAACCATTTAGAGAGAATTAGGAACTGTGTGTCTTTGATAAAGGAAAGTCATGAGTTCTTTGGAATGAAAACCAACTAACCAAAAATGTTGGATGTTTACATGTGGTGACTGCTAGGTATTTGATATGCTCATGAAACTGACTTGATAAATACTGAAAAGTTTTGGGAGTTGAATTTGCACCATTTCAAGGCCATGCTAATGGCCATCAAAGCAAAACAAAAAGGTTTGCACAAAGTGGCTGCCCCCACTATGACAGATCTACCACTGTGTTTAACAGTATGAAAAAGCTACAGAGCTGAAGGTTGAAGGCATAAACCGAAGGTGCAAGTTGAAAATGCAAATAACTTGGCTATGCCAACATTACAGGAAATACACCTTTTCACTCTTCTGCTTAGAGGTAGATGAGAATATCAATAGCACTCTCATATCTGTGCATTACCTACTGAGCTAAAGCCAGGAGGCAATTAGCTTATAGCTTAGTGTGAGGACTGGAAACAGGGGGAAGCAGCTTTCATTGCTATGTCCAAAGTTGAAAAATAAACTTATCTGTACCTCTAAAGCTCAGCAATTAACATGTTGTATTTAATTTGTTTATTTCAAATAAAAACAAAACATAAAAATAATTAGTTACGGGTTTATGGGAAATTCTTGCACCAGCTCATTGCTTATACAGGCAAGAGAGTGGTATCAATCTTCTCATCTAACTCTCAGCAAGAAAGCAGAAAAGTGCATAACCCAAAATGTCTACCTATTCCTGACCCTTGCTGGAATAGCATTGTCGTGCCTCTCTGGCTGCATCTCTCTCCACTTCTGATGACTGATCTTGTTCACAGGGATCGGCCCTCATATGATCAGTCAAGTCGTACTTATAATCAGCTAAACGTTTGTTGTGTGATGTGCGTCCCCGCCTTAAGGTGGTCCCAGGCCCCAGTAATAATGTAGAAAATACAAAATACAGTATTTTACCTATGCTCACATAGCTGCGACAATTTTGAAACAAAAGGGATAGTCTAACTGTTTAATCTGTCAATCTGCCTTTTAGTCATTGTCTAAAAAACATCCATTGTGATTCCAAGAAAAATGGGTTTGCCAGATTCACTAACACACGCACACACATACAAACAAACACATGCCACTGATGTTCAGGGTGTGTTTCAAATAGCTGTCAGAATCATAAAATGACTAGGTCATGAGGTGGGCATGAAAACACATTAGAACATAAAGACGTACTATTTAAACTGAGATCACGTGTAAGACTAGACCGTGAGCGAGCGAACACACTGCTGTAGCATACTGTATATCTCTATATGTGTGTCTGCTCCATATGCTTCTCTCTGGGAATCTGCAGTTTTAACAATAATCTAAGGACATGAACTTTCCTCTAATTCCTTTAAATAGTTATGAGTTGATCGTTGATGAGTCCCTCGAGCCTCAAGAACTTCCTTACTGGATAAGGGGAAAGAGTGTTACATGTTGTCAAGGCCTCTCTCTCTCTCACACACACACACACACACACACACACACACACACACACGTGGACGCACCTCCCATAAATACATGTATGTATTGTTCTGTCATTGAAAGAGCTATATGTATGAGGACACATGTGCTCAGCATAAAAAAAGAGAAGGCTGGGGCACTCCTTTCATTTATGACAAGAGACAAAAGTCAAAATCTGTCTATCTTTTTCTCACACACTTGGGACACACTGTCATACACATACACACACCCATGAGCCTGGGCAGGAAGATTAGAAAGGATAGAGAAAAAGGAGGATGGGGATATGAAAGGAAGGCAGACATAGAGATAAACAACTCATATTATCAATACAATTATCATAGGTTGATGATCAATACAATTATCGTTGATGAGATCCCACTTTATGTTATTGTGATCTCAGTTGGGGAAATCATGTGAGAAATCACAGCACTAAAGATTTATAGTTAAACATCTGTTTTGACAGAGACAGGGAACTAGAGGTGGGCTATGCAGTAGGAAGAGGGAGAGGTAGCACGCAGGAAGGGTCATGCCCTATTGCTAAAAGTGGGGAGGAAAAGACGGGAGTGTGTTGCTGCACTTTGGCTAGACAATTACAAAACAACCCATGACGTGAATCTCATTCACAAGTGTACTGGAAATTCGTGTGCTGGGAAAGGTGTGCTCAGAAGAAACGGATCTAGAATTGTCTGAAAAAGGAAGGTTCAAGGAACTTAGCAAAATATGTGTCAAAGTTGGCTCAACAACTGACTGTTCGCTGACCCCCTTACCTCAGCAGGGGTTGACCAATAATAGCTTAGCAACAATAACCTGGCACTGCAGCACCATCAATTGTTAGCATGTCTGGGTAACTTGTTTACTACCTGTAGTAGTAAGTACCTTAGTATTTCCGAGGTCATGAGTTAGCATATCATTAACTATATTAGTCTATTGCCCTGCTCACACACACAAACACACACACACACCCTAATACTGTTTCTATATATGTACATCTTCCACATTGATCATCAGGTCGTGTGGATGCCGATTTTTCACCTAGGACACGTAGCTTTAACCCCAGTGTTTTAGCATTAAATGCAAAATTAAAATTATTATTACATTTTTTGTAAGCAATAACAAGTCACCCAGCATTTTCAACGAATTCATGGAGGTAATGTTAGCCTCATTACCCAGCTAGCTACGGCTGATAATATACGCTGTTGATGGTTGTGATTTCAGCTGTGAAATCAATACACTTGATACATTTGTCTGAAATAAAGGGCCTGTTTTTCAAGAAGTATTATCAATTTCAAGAGGTGATTCTGCCCCACTCTCATTTAAAACTGCAAATGTGCCTTACAAGAATGTAACTGTCGATCAATTCATCAAGGAATCAATGACGTGGACGAACGCAACGCAAGTTTTCAGTCACAGGGAAAGTTACTAAAAGTCTTTTCTATTTTAATAACATGATCTTTTGGCATTTAAGTACTGTTTGCCAATTTTAAATTGAGGGGGTGGATGACATACATCATCCCCAACAAGACCTGAGCTAGTGATGTCTCAAGCAGTGCCACATCCCGTGAACCCATGAAGAACCTTGTGCACATAATGTCTGAGTCACTCTTATGTTTCCACTAGAGACAAATATCTTGACTTGAGGAGCTGCTGTTTGCCCCCTCATCTTTCTAATAGGGAAATTAGGACAAAGTTTGCTGGACATTCCTGCTCTCTGTTGAATAATATCTATGTTAAAGTCCACTGGCAAGAAAATAATTCTTATTTGTGCATTGATGAAATTGTTTGGAAGGATTAACCACTACAGCTAAATAGCAGCTGAAATGAGTCTTAGGACAAGTCCTGCCTCATTACCTGATCTGAGAACCCAGGGACATTTGCTACAAAAAAGTCTGACAGGACACAAAAGATAAAAATTTTAAAACAGCCAACACTAAAACCAAAAGTAGTTGTAACTAAAAAGACGGTAATAATGTTACTCTACAAACATCTGCAAGGATGTTTACAACAGATGGTTTTGGTATATTCTACTGCTCATGTTTGTTTTCTCCTCCAAATAAGATCATCTGACTGCTCGTGTGGCTTGTCTCATCTGATTTCTCATAAGTGATATTTCCAGATTGCAGGAGGTAATCTGGTGAGTAAAATATTACTCTATGATGGCTAAAGTAATTAAAATAATAACACCCCTAATATCTATCATGTCTTGTCTGGTCTTCATCTGTCTCTTTTTCTTTTTTACTTTTTCCATCATACAATACAAAAATAAAGTATGTCTGCTTTGTAGAGCTGCAACACTTAAATTAGGTGATTGATATAAGATTAGCCAGAGACTGTTTTTATAACGAATTAATGTTTCTCATTTTTCAATCAAAAAGGCCAACAACTTTCTAAATCCAGCTTCTTCGTTTGATTCTGCCATTTCTAAACCAAGCCATTTATTGATCAGTCAAAAACATAATCAACAGGTTAATCAATACTGAAAATAATTGTTATTTGCAGCCCAGATAGATAGTGATCAGGCATAATTTTTCATGCTCTCAAGCCAAAGCAAGCTACTTGTATGGGGAGCTGGAAATGATTTAGGGTGATACCAGACACAACATTTTACTTTTGCTGCTGTAACCTCTTTACCAGTAAACAGGGCAACTGAAGTCTGGCTTCTTAATATTACTTTGATGCCATCATTTTACTCAGTGTAAAGAGGTGGGAACTGAAAACCTGCTTTGATGTCGCACTGAACATCTGAGTCATTTCTCAGATGGCAGGATTTATTGTGATTGAAATGTTTTCTCTCAACATCTCATCATTGTTTACTCATAAAATATTTAACCTAATATGTAAGATTTGATTTTTTAATTGCATACAAAATTATGATCCATCCATTATGATTACACAGTTTTAACATCAACAAACTAATAAACCTAATGTGCACACTAATTGTGAGTCAAACATAATTGAAAATTGGGGATGAGATTTATGTAGTACTACTACTGAATCCAATGTGTTTCAAATGCCTAATAATCAAGTTTATGCAATATAAACTTTTGAATCCAACTAATTTAAACTTGTTTGGCCAGAAAACTGCCCAGGAAAGGTTTAGAAAGATTTGGAATCAGATCACTTTGTTCCACTCCCTCTTAATGTTAAAGATGTTCCAACTATATAGTAGCTGTTTGTGAGATCTAACTCTACAATAATCACGTTCAAAAGATCCTGCTGAAAATATACTGCTAATTGCTAACAGGAGGACACTTGGTAGAATGTGTGAAAAAAGGGAGGATGTCATGGTTTAACAGAGTGTAATGGAGGCATAAAAGATTAACTAGCTGAGCTGAATTTTTCATCTGCAAACGACCTGTGTGCTTGCTGTATTTCTTTGCTGTCAAAAGAAATCCAAGTCCCTCAGCCAAAATGCCACTATAGGTAGACAGTATTTGTGAAATATACTGGCCATGAAACAATTAACAATTACAACTAATTTAAAAAAAACAAACAAAAACCTTAAGGCTAAACTACATCAGTCTGAATTTTAAATTATAAACAAACCAGGATGTCAGTGGTTTTGAGGCAAACATGGTTAACTATCTGTGGGCACGCTCTTTGTATATGAACATTCATACAGATACTAATGCATATTAAACATATTCTTTCCTTCATGCAGTGATTATATTTAGCTCTCACAGAGGTTTAACATACATCTTTTTTAAGCCTGAAGACACACAAATGCTCATTCTGGTAGTTTAAATCAACATGGATCTTCAAAAAACCAAGGCGAATCCTGGTGCAGAGGCTTCTCTGAAAATCGAAACTATGTCTTTAAACAGACTCAAAATAAAGCTTTGTGTGGAAGTATGTTTTCTACAGAGAGAGAAATATGACTTTCGGGCCATGTGAGGGACTACATAAACACAGCATACTATCTAGAGACACTCCTTTCATTTATGACGACAGTGCAAAGTCCAAATGTGTCTCAGTCATTCCCACACACTCACATATGCACACACCTCTCTTCAGGATTATATAACTTGATAAGCAATAATTCATTGAGTGGTACCGTATCAACACAATCGGTAAGACAGTCAGACTTCAAGCAGCTCAAGCAGGGATAACTTTACAAGCTATAAGTTTTCCTGTAACTGATTTAAATTTCCGAGATTTTAATCAGATATCTTAATCCAGTGTTGTGGTGAACACAGCTGTCTGCATTTGCTACATAAAAGATCCATAGCTCAAACCACTGCCAAAATAAATTAACCTTGAAAAACTTAAAACATAAATATATACTTAACAGTTATACAGTTATGCCCTGTTGCCACATCCTTACCAAATGTAACGTAACAGTGAAGATAATTATTCCATTAAAATGTGAAAGGGTTATGATGACATTATTCCACATGAGCATTATGAAATGACTTTTTATAGCTTCTCCAAAACAGATTATTTCTCAACCGCAAATGTATCATAAATGCTGCTACTTTAAAATAGCAATGTTACATTAGTGATAACGTGTTTACCTTCAAAAAAACTTAACATTTATGATATCATTCTGATAAACAACATAATAATTTAATCAGTTTGACAGTGATTAATTTCCTAATGTTACATAATCATTATAGGATTAGGACTATAGGACTATATTAAGCGGTAACTCTAAGTATTCATCTTTTCAGGAAGTGTGAACAAACAGCTGATTATGGCTTTCTCCCTTTTTCATTTATGTTCATCATGGTAAGATAAGGTAAGAAGCATCTTTACTTCTGGTAAAAGACAATTACTTGCCTATGTGGTTTATCTGACTGTCTGACTGACTTTATCTGTCTGACTTAGTTGTCAGATGTTTTTGTTTCTTTTTTTTTTTAACAGATACATGCTTTTTTCTTTTTTTTTTAAAACAGATCTGAGTTCCACCAAATTTATCATCACTGAATATTAGGAGACATAAGCAGCATGACACTGGAAAACTACACAGATGGTTTGGCACATTTTAGCTCATTTTTTTTACCAACATTATATAATTTACGTAACTAGCAACTATTTTCCATTTGCTTTGGATTGTTTCCTATGTCCCAGGCTGCATTTGTTCTGACAGAAGAATACACTATTAAAACGAACTTGCTGAGATTTTGAATTTGCTTGACACAGATAATCTATTGCTGTGAACTTTGCTTGGTTTATCATTCAGTGATCATTCAGTGATAATTCATAGCAGGCTGCGCTTTCAGGTGCGTAATGACATGTAGCGGTGAGGCATGTATATTTCAAGCAAATGTGTAAAATCTGCAAGATTTTTTTTAAATATAGTATTGAATATTTTTGGAAATGAATGGCTGTCTGTAAAGTCAGCGAAATACTTTTAGTTATCCCATTCCACCTATGAACATCCAAAGTAAAAAAAGGCTTAAATATTTTTATATGAATAAACATTTATACATATATATTATATGCTATAATACATGTAAGCATTTTGTTTAGAAATACACAAAGTTTTTCCCTCACTGAGTTAATTGGATTACTGACATGAAGATCATACAGAGTGATAAATGAAAGCCATCCAAAGTTTGAGCGAGCAACTAGACGCACAGTTGGCACTGACAGTCCGAGTCTTGTACAGCAAACCGATAAGCTCCCCATTCAAGTGCCGCTATTATATCACTATAAAACAACTCCAGAACATCTAACAGTTCACATCAGCCATCCGGGGGCCAAAACGCAAACCTCAGCGATAAATCAGTGTTGGCCCCTGCACTTGTGTCCATGTTGTTGCTGAGTCACGACCAAGATTTTTTTTTTTTTTTTTACAGCCAGTTAAAAACACAGATCCACCTCAACATTGTGCAACATCTACACATTCTTCACAGGACAGGGAATATGAAGACACGAGAGACGAGTTGACAAAAGCATGGAAAAGCCCTGTTTGTTCATAGCATCTGTCCCTTTGCCGGAGCTCCCCATAGGCGCCGCTCATCGTTCAGACACCCGGGGGAGGGGTGTGACACGCGGGGCACTCACCTGAGAAGCTGTGACCACTCTGATGGTAGAAATCTCTGCCTGGTGTTTGCATGTCAGACCAACACTCACACCGTGGCCGGCAGACGCACTGTGGCCCAGGGGCTGACTGTGTGCCAGTTGTCAATGCTGTGGCCGCCCACCCACCCCCACCCTCACCCCCAACCTCACCCACCCACCCACGCCCGCCCGCCCACGCCCGCCCGCCCGGCGGTCTTGTCACACCGTGAAAAAAAAGCGTCCACCTCGACGAGGAATTAGATCATGAGGGGGAAAGTGTGACTAGAATAAACAAACCGAGGAGGTTTGTCACTCCAACTTCTCTGTTTCGACCATTGCGTGTTAAGAGGATGCACATTTAATTTAGAAAAAAAAACAAAAAAAAAACCCAAAACGATCTATTCAATGTCAGCGAAGCGCGTCTCCTTAGAGAAGAAATTAAAAAAAAAATAAAACCCCAAACTCCGTCTTGACGTATATTAATAACTTTATTTATTATTATTTTTTTTTTGTAAAGGTGGTTTCCTGTGTTTTATCACCCAGCGAAGAAAGCCACACAAGACCCACTAACGCAAACAAACACAAACAAACAAACACACACAAACAAACAGGAACACACAGAAACAAACACAAACAAAGAGAAACACACAGAAACACACACACAGTCTCTGTCAGGTAGGACGGGGAAGGGGAACTTTTAACCGAGCAGGGGGTGACTGACCTGGTAAGTGTTTTGAAGAGCAGAGCATGCGGAGCCCGGTTGAGGTTCTTCTGGAGCTGGGGCGTCTTCTTCGGTTGTGATTTCAAAAAAAAAAAAAAGAAAACAAAACCCAACAAGACAAAAAAAAAACAAAAACCAACAAAAACCCCCCCCAGAAAACCAAAAAAACCAAAAGAAGAGGTCGGTATCGGCCTCGGGCACGGCCGAGGCTTCTGGTCGCTTCCGTCTCTGCGGCGCGGTGTCACAGCGGTCGGGTCTGTTCGCCGCCGAGGTGTCTGGTCATGCTGCCGTTCGCCGATCGCGCTGCCGCCGCCGCTGCTGCCGCCGCCTCCGCCGCCGCTGCCGCCGCCTCCTCCGCCGCCGCCGCTGCTGCTGCTCTGGTCGGCGTCCGCCTGCTTCTCTCTCCCCTCCCTCCCTCCCTCATCTCCCTCCTCTCGACACAACCGCCCGGGAACCTGCGAACACACGCAGAGGCATCGGGTTACCCTCCGCGGCCCCCGACTCTCCCCGGCGCTTAATGTCGAGCGTCTGTTGCTGGTTTGTTTTGTTGTTTTGTTGTTTTTTTTTTTTTTGGTCGGTTTTGTGTGTTTTGCGGATCGACGAACTTAACGCCTTGGACGAAAATTTCGGGTAAAAACAAACGCATTTTGGGGCTGCGGCCGTAAAACGCAGCTAGCGGGGGAAACGATAAATCACTGGCTTTATCCCAAAATGAACCAAAAATTCAAAGCTCTCTCATTAACTCGGAAGAATCGCGGCCTGCGGCCGCACCGCTTAACGTGCGGGTTGCCAGGCAACCGGCGGAGGCTCCGTAGCACCGCTCCTGTCGTCGACGACCGAGGTCTCGAAAACGCTTAATGTCCACGTTTACTTTTTAGCATCTGTCCGGATTAATCGAATAAGACATAAACGTGCTAAGCGGTGAGTGTCCGAGTCGCTTCGTGTGGGACTTCGCTACCCGAGGGAAAGCGGCGGGGGGGAAAAAAACCTGTTTTCCAGTGTTTGTGCTAAGCTAGCTTTAGCCTACGTTTAGGGCATTACGCAGACTCACCGCTATCAAACAAACGTACTCAAGAAAAGTAGGTACGGTCATCTGAGTCTTAACTATTAAAAGTTAACCTACTCATGATACAGAAACTTGGCCCATGTGAGTATTCTTTATATTACTTACTGACGCATTCTTGTCTTAAGTAGAAATACAACGAAATACTCGAGCTAAGAATAGCTACCTTCAAAACTGTACTTATTTACATACTTGAGTAAATGCGATTACTCATTTTGAACCGCTGTCAACCATCTCATCTATCTTTCAGCAAAAAAAAAACCAAACAAACAAACTAATAAACCTATTGCTGCATCACTATAGACTTGAAAATTTTGAAAAACTTAGAGTAACCTTGGCCTAAAGCTCACTTGAGTTTATAACCAGCCACTGAACCCTACAGGCTATATATTTTTTACTGTGTTGGCATGAACCAGCCGAGCTTCACATTCTTTTTCAACCCACTTCTCTTAAAATCGCATCTTGAAGCCAGGGCATCATTGATTTATAGTTTTAAAATATCTAATTTACACAAATAGAAGCAGCTTTTCTCCAGATCGCAGATTAAAATCCAAATTCGGCTAAGGTGCCTGAAGCTTTGGATGTAAATAACATCGATTGTTTACTCAAAAACAGTTCAGCTGTAAAGACGTTCAGACAGGACGAGGTTTAACAGGGAGCCCTGCTGGTAAAATCTGCTAAAAACCGAAAGATTCTGGTTAGATTTGGTTTTAACTTCCAGAAGTTCACAGACACACGACAGGCAGCAGAGCAGCCTGGTGAAGAAATGTTTCCACAATCAAAAAGTTCAGGCCATGTAGAAATAAATGTTCCCGTTTTTTTTGTCAAAGTGTCACTTGACCAGACTCTGACCTTCTGTCTGGTCCAATGCTGAGGCTCCTAAATGTCACTGGATGGTGATGGTTGGGAAATTAGGTGAAAGGGTTTAATGACTGTTCAATTTGAACCTTTTTATGTCGACAATTTGCAGCCATAGTTGTGGCCTGTTTTAAACAACAGGCCATAATGTTTAATTTGCTTCAGAGACTTATGTCATTAAATGTCATTTTCTGTTAGTGGCAGTAAATGGTTCACTTTGATTGCTAGAAACAGATATTGATTAATTTATTCTGTGCCGGAGCACATTCTCCATTGATACAACCTGAAGTTTGAAATAGTTAAAAACATCCTAATAAGCCCAAAAATGGAGCACAAATGAGAACAACTCATTGTAAAAACACAACCAAACTCTTGACAGTATTTTTTCTGAAAGATCAAGCTATAGTTAAACCCCTGAGTTCGGCATTTCAACCTGTTATTGAAGAATTAAAATAGACATGAACCCCAACTGCAGACTCTCCAGAAAGTTACTGACGGTCTTCTGTGTTCACTGTTTCAGAAGCAGCAAAATGTTAGTTTTCAGTTATGTTACTTTCACTCTGCAGCTTTGGTTTCAGCCATCTTGGAGCTATCATAACTCAGTACTGTGAACAACACAGCTGGCACATTGGGCTTATTTACAGACCTATGCGTACACACACACACGCACACATTCTCTCAATATGTCTCATATGCATAATGGTTCACCCCACGCAGGACTTCTTTGTGCTCAGTTTTTAAAAAATGACACCCTTGAGAGTTTTGCTGTTACAAACAAGACGAAGCAATAATTCCTGAATGTTTATACAGTTGGGTCCCAGTGGACTGGAGCTCTGGTATCTGAAAATGTTCAGCATCAAAGTGCTTGTGTCTTAAACGACTCTCCTACACTTTCATGACACAGCGATTATTACAAAGTGGAACTGACATGTCATGTTTCAGTCCTTGGAACGGAGTGAGTTATTCATAATCAAAGTGTTATAAAAATGAAACTCTTGAAATCAGCATCAGTGATGCTGCTCGACACCAGGAAATGGGCCAAGATCGCTCAGTTTCCCCTTCATTCCCCAGTATATTGGATGATATAAGAACTAAATCTGGATAGCATGACGTTTAACCAGTGTAATGATTGGCCCTTTCTCCTCACATCCATACTCCCTCGCTCTCAGCCTGGCTCCCGCAGGTTGGGATGAGCACCAAGATAAACAGGGTTTGGCTAGTATAAGCTTGCTTTGGTGCCTTAGCCGCCCACGTCCAAGTCCCTATGAGCAGTGTGATGGAGATGTTCCCACAGATCTCCACTAACTGGTCGTCCCAAGAACCAAGCAGAGTGCGTTTCCTCTGGCTTTGCTGTTCATAGTGTGTTCAGAGTGTGTCTTAAAGTATATCTTTATGTGCGTCTTTAACATTAGCTGTAATGGCAGAATACAGAATGTTATACAGTCTCTTAAACCTTTTGACTTTAGTATTAATTTAAAATACGTTCTGATTAAGGTTTAACAGTTTATACAGTTTTTTTTTCTGTAAACACATGCTTTGCCTGTTTATACAATAAAAGAAAGTCATATTTCATATGTGTATGGCGTGTTTTATTGTAAAGATGTAATGCTGTTAGTGACGCATCATATTCAAAGGGTGTATTTCCCCTCACTTTGTGTGTGTGTGTGTGGGGGGGCATTTAAGTGTGACATTAAAGTGGGGATATCAAATAATTTAACAGAAAAAACATGAGTAAGAAGATAGAAAAGAAAGAAATAAACACATAGACATTAAGGGAAATGTTGTATACACTGTGTGTGTGTGTGTGTGTGTGTGTGTGTGTGTGTGATGGCATGTTACAATATGTAAATTGTGTTGCTATGCATCAGGGTTTGAGGAAGCCATTGTATAACACTGACAATATGAGAGTTTCATAGCTCTGTCTTATTCAGATACTTTACAATAGACACTAAACCTAAAATGCCCCTGAATACAAGTCTTTAGATGAGGAATGGACTCATATACAGTATTTCCACATGTATATAGTGCCATCATCTGGTTCAGTGCAGTTAGTTCAACCCAACCCGCCGTCATAAAAGAGCACAAGGCTATATTTCTGAACGTTTGACATGGATTCACTCCCTCATTGGAAATGGCTTGTTGACACAACAGGACACTCACAGATTCTACTCGAAACAAGTGTTGATGACCCTTAGATCCCAACATTTAAATGTTGAGGTGATCAGATCTGCCCCACAGTCTCTGGGATGAAGGCTTATTCTTGTGTTTGTTTGTATGTAAGATATAAAGTACTCTGGCTTTCCCTTTCCTTTGACAGGAATATTGTAATGTAAAAATTCTTTGTGGTTCTATAGGCATTTTTCTAGCTGGAGGAAAGGTTCAAGGTCTTGCCCAGGCATCGACCACCTGCCTTGCTGATGTATCCTAGAGCAAGAACGCAGAACAAACAGCCGTCATTGACCTAACACTGTGAATTCTCTGGAGGGAGGCAAGTAAAAAGGGAATTTCCCCATTTGGCTCAATAAAGCATTACATTTAGTATTTGTTCTTGTCAAATAAAAGATCTGATTACTTATTTGGGGTCAGTTAACATTTTTCATCAAGGTTTTAAACTGTGCTGACAAACGCTGTCCTTCCAAACTGCAGTGGGAAATAGTCACACTTACAGTATTTGAGAGTTTTCACCAAAGTTAAATCAAATCAATTTTCCGTAGCCCAGAATCACATTTAAACATTTTTATTATTCTGTAAAATTCTGTGTATTTTAAAAATGCTGTTGTAGTCTGTGAAATAATGACCTGAATTTTGGACCAAGAGCAAAACTACCGTTTTTTAATATTGCCAAAGTACTGCAATAATGCTAATGGGCTGATACTCAAGAGACTTCTGAGATATTATACATCTGTTTGTGATCCCTTCTAGACACTGTAAGATGTCCACTCGACCAGGACTCATTCCTGTGGAGGAGCAGTTATAGTCATCAGCTTTAATCAAAATCTGAGCTTTGCTGTCACAAAGGTAAACTATCCTTTCTGCAGTGACTTTTTATTACATTTTGTGGTTACAGTAAGAGGTCTCTTCTCTTAACACAGTGTTATTTAAATAAATAACACTGTGTTAAGCATCAGATGCAGCTGCATGTAAGTGCAATAACAATTAAAGTGGGACTGTAGTTATTTAACCTCCGTTAGATTTAACGATTTGCAAAAGAATGTTTTTTTAAAAATCAGCAGGGGCCAAGATTTCCCGACCAGTTGGTCAAGCTCCAAAAACCAGTAATACTATATTTCCCATAATACAACTCAATAATGTCTTTTCATTAGACATTCCCTGCCTGGTAATTACCTACATCTTTCCATGCTTCCAATTTGTAACACAGGCTTTCTAATGAAAACCCCAGAAGACATGTTATCAAAGGCTGAGTGGTAAAACCAATGAAACTAATCTCTGTGTGAAGCTGATGCACTGCCTCTTTAAAGAAAACTGTCCCTTGAACAAGAGTACAGGCATCAGCACGGACCTTACTTAGTGAATCACTGAAATGATGGAACCACATCTTTATTGACTTTCATCTGTACAGAAAAAAAACATAAGTCACCAGGTCATGCAAAGCAGTATTGCGTTACAAATAAAAACACAATACAAAACAAACAATATACTGTACCATAAATATGGAGCCTCAAAAAATAAATCAGTCAATATATTACAAAAAATAAACTCCTGAGATGACACATACATATAAATACGTTATCATTTATATGCAACATAGTACTGATGATGGATAAGCACACAGGTTGATATGCAGTTCAAGTGTTTTTTTATTGTTTTTTTTAATTTTTATTTATCTTTCTTAACGCATATGGACCATAATTGCAGCAACTCGACTGAAAATGACCAGCCAATGACCTGGCTTGATTCCAGGTTGCCTTAAATTCAGTCCAATAATGCAAATAGGACTAATCACAACTCTAATATGGCATAGTTATCTGAAACTCAGCATCTGACTGCAGTAAAGAGCAACCTGGAAAGTTGCCACTGAAAGGAATCTTAAAGGGAACGTAAGAATACACAGGTCCTGTATGTATGATCATATTTATATTTATAATAGGGTGACAGTGCTCAACAGTCATGTCGAGGTGTTATTGCACTACTGTCTCAAAGTCTTTTTATGAGAATAATCAACAAATTACAATACTGTTGATAGATCTACACAGAAGTGAAACAAGAAATCACCAGTCACAGCGACAGACATGAGTTACTGTTTGAAATGCATTCATTTACGTTTTAGGAAAGATTTCTTCAGTCTAGCACAACCAATCCCAAAACAGTTGCAGTCAATCTTGCCCTCAAGAATTTACAAATTCAAACAGTGGAGGTAAATGAATGAATTTCAAGCTGTAGTCAACCCAGGTCTGCCCAACTAACAAATGTAGCTGTGAATTGAAAACGTGTTCACAATAAGGCTACAACATCGAGAGATAGAGAGAGATAGAGAGAGACAGATAGATAGAGAGAGAGAGAGAGAGAGAGAGATAACAGAGGGAAGAACTCAACACTGATGGAGCTCCCTTTTGCTCCAAAAGTCACACCAAACCACTTGGAGGAGCCATGCACAACAACTGAACACTGATCAACATATACACATGTCCAACTCCCGCACACAACAATAAACTTCAAGGCCTGTGGACAAGAAAGAGGCAGAGATAACGAGCCAATTAGTCAGTAGCCAAGGACGAAAGACACAACGGCTGGATTTATACAGGAACAAATCCTTGTAGTACCAGTTTTTTGTTTTTTTTTACTCACATAATTTCACTAACTGACCAAAATTCACTGTGGGGGAAACCATCAAAAGTCCGATATCTGATTTTTAAAATGTGTATAAATCCAGCCACTGAGCGAAAGAGTTATGTCACTGATAAAAGCTAATTGATAAGAGCTATTGGAGGTTATTTCTTTTTTTTTTTAAATTCTGGCTTGTCTCCCTTTACAGTGATAAATGTTCGTTTATTTACTGTATATATATATATATATTATGTACATTCCATCTGTAGTCTTAAATATTATACTTTTCATATACTTTAGGAAGTTTTCCTTAAGTTTTCTCTGGACAAAAAAGGTAAAGATTTATTTATTCTATTCTAAATCTATATCAATGACATAACTCCTTCAGTCCAGTTACTCTGGCACAGCATCATTCACAGAACATCCCACCCTGCAGGCCTCACTGTTACTCACACAGAGAAGCTGAAATTGGAGAAGAGGGACCAGGACACAGGGAATACAGTACAGTTAACACATAAAGTTTAATCTCAGACTGGTTCACATTTAATGTCATCAAAGCCGTCACTGGTCAAAAGGTAGAAGAGGGGCCAGAATAACAAAGGAGCTGACTACGGTTTGGCTGCGTTTAGTCAGAGAAAAGGCTGGCGAAGGACTTTCGGAGGTTGCGAATGGTCTCTGCCTTTGCCTCATCTTGGCCGTCGCCTCCAGAGCTTGAGACCCCGCGGAAGAAAGAGGAGTCGCTGAAAGCGTTGAAGGCATTGGTCAGGGACTGAGACTTACTGGGAAGAGGAAGGAGAGGAAAAAGAAAGGGAGGAGAACAAGGGGTTGAGGAGGGGAAGGAATGATGGGATTAAAGAGGAAAAAATGGTAGGAAAAAGAGGGGTATGTGAATATTCAAAGAATTAGTGAGGGGGTAAGTGAGGAGCAAAGAGACTGGGAAATGTGTGAGAGGGCACATACAAAACTTTGCACAACAAACCTTGAGAAACATTAAAATAAATTCAACTTTTTACCAACTGGACTGTCACATTACGAGACAAATGGTCATCAAAATATGGAATTCAATGATCTCTCTACAGCAGAATAATGATTAGTTTTGTATCCTTAAAAGAAAGTATGGCCCTTTGAAATGCACGTCTTTGTATTACCAACAGTGCGTTGATAATATGACTCTTACTTCAGCAGAGGATGGGTCTTTTGCTGGGAAGCTGGCTGTTCTTCCACAGGGGCCTGGGCCTCAGCAGGGGCCGCAGCTGCCTCAGATGGGACAGACTCAGGGTTTGGAGAGGCCGGCTTGGCCTGGGGCTGAGCCTTAGCTGGAGACTGGACACTAGGCGGGGACTGGCTGGCTTTGGCTGGGGACTGAACCTGTGCTGGGGCGGGGGATGAGGCAGTATCTGAAGCCTGAGCGGGTGCTGGGGCTTGGGCAGCAGGCTGGGGTTTGGTTAAAGCTTTGGGAGGAGGTGGGGTTTGTGGCTTTGGCTGGAGGTGCGGCTTAGAATTCCTGCGTACAGGTGGGATGGGCTTTGCAGGCGGTGTGGGTTTTGGGGGCAGCTCTTTTGGTTTGCCAGGAGCTGGGGTGGGGGAGCCCTGAGGCTGGGGCTTGGGCTGCTCTGTTGTTGGAGCTGAAGCTGAGGGAGAGGCTGGGGCTGGAGCCGAGGATGGAGGGGAGCCTGGAGCTGTGGCCACTGTTGCTGCTGCTGCTGCTGCTGCTGCTTTGGTTGGGGGAGAGCCTGGAGCTGCAGCAACTGCTGCTGCTGCCTTAGCTGGGGAGGATGGTGAAGCTTTGGCTGGGGTTGGGACGGAAGCAGAATCTGGGGCTGACTTTGCGATGGATGGGGCTCTCGTCATGGGGGGAGGCCTCTGCACTGGAGGTCTTGTGACTGAGGCAGCTTTCTGGACTGGGCTTGGCTTCTGAGCTGGTTTCTGAGCTGGACCTGGTCCAGTTTTCTGGGCCTGGCCAGGCTTTGGTACTGGTTCAGATGCTTTCTTAGCTGATTCTGATGATGGGTCCACACTCTGTGATTTCACTGGTGCACCTACAAGATTGAGATAAGATAGTTAAATTAGATTATGGTTCAAAACCTGTACAACGCACAGAAGGAAGTAAAAAAAAAAACATAACCTGTGACACTCAACAAAGACCAAAGCAGAACATGATACAAATAATAAGCTTGGGCCTAGACGTTGACGTAATGACCTCTCTCATTCATAAAAATCCTAAAGCACTCATCTGTCAAGAACAGACTGGGAAGAGGAGGGGCTCTGAATGTTTGGACTGCAATGACCAGCAGGGGGAGACAGATGACAGTTAAGGAGAAGGTGCGGCTACTTGCCAATCATGCAAAGTGTTAGTTTGCTTTGATGAACACCAACTCATGTAACATTAGGAGGTAGTGTGGTGATACATAGGGACAGTGAGCGGAGAGGAAAGAGCAGGAGATGAATATGAAAGAAAGTGAACAGCAGAAAGAGAGATGAAACAGCCAAATGAGAACACTGGCATAAAACAGCCTAGTGACTCAAACACGGGCAGCAAAGCATCCTATCATGCAGCATAAAAGAAACAAGTGATTATACATGCTGAGTAAGAAATAGCTAGACAGGGATGAGTTTCCAATGGCTAATAATTCACTTTCATGGATGCAGGATTATGTTTGGGTATGTAAATTATATGCTAAGCCTCTTTTAAAACGTTTCTTTGAAGACAGTTTGGAAAGTATGTTAATTTATGTTTACTGTATTTAGATTTTATATGACATAATATACATGACCATACGTGATCATGTGATATGACCACTCTAAAACATTCATGAAAATTCATCCCGGACATTCTCAGAGTCATTGCTGTCAAGCAGCTAAATGTTCACAATTCTTACATTTTATCCAGACAGACCCAGGGTTTGTCATTAAGCATCCCATTAGTTGCTTGTGACTCACAACGCATAAAAATCAAAGAAAATACCATTTGTACAAACATAATTTGTATAGGGCCAGACAGTAAAAGTTTGTTTGGTTACAAACCGTGAATTACACATTCTTGTAGTTTGCTTATATCTCCACTCCATTATATATCAATGTTCATTATGTTTGTTGACTGCTATTACACTTGATTTTCACTTGGGTGACTGCTCTATCCGAGGAGGCAGTTAAGTCATGTGAGTCAGGAAATGGGTTAAGTCTTTGACCTGTGTTTGAACTAAACAAAATCTCTTTGCATGAATCAGGAAATGCTGAAACTGACTTGAGTTGATAACATTTGTAGCTGAATGATGCATGAAGATCAAATAATAGAAATAGAATGGTTCATTCACTAATAATCCAGGCAAATAATGATTGTGAAGAGAAATAAAAAAGTGCTCCTTTCTTTTAAAGTTTTCAATAAGCACCTAACCAGGTTGTATAATAGCCAAGAACAATGTGAATGGTGTACTCGGGTATCATAACCCTGAACAATAAGAGTTAATGTATAACTGAAGACAACACCAATCAGTTAGTCACAAAACATTCAGATCTTGCAACAGGGGCTTTGTTGCTTGACAGAAGGGAGTAAAATTGTTTATCATAAAGTAATTTTCACCACAACAACGTACAGGATCTAAAAAGGATTCAAAAGCCAGACAGTAACCAGACTGAGCTCACCAAAACTCAATCTACATGATGATCATGAGGAGAAAATTTAAGAAGTTATATTTCTCTCCTTTTGAGAATGAATAAAAATAAGTATAACATCCATCTATAAATAATATGTTTGCCACTATCCAACATTTTTTATGGTTAAATTATTATCTTTGAATGACCGTAAAGAAGTTCAATTTAGTTTCAGTTAAATTAAACTGCTGTCCGATTTGCACATCTTAACACCATTAGCACATATTAATCTCTAACAGTTCTCCTAAGATGTAAAAAATTGGCATTACTAGAACAACCAGCATAAATATGTCAAACACCACATGGAGTACAGGCATTTGCACAGATGCATGCAAAATATATACATTCAAACACACACTCACCAACAAACAGTGCAACACCACTAATAATGGCTTTTAAGTGGCTGTTAATTTAGCATGTGCCTTTAGTCAGCACATTTAGTTTTATCAGACCTGAGCATAAAAGTCTCCATGCTAACATTGAAGCTATGGCTGCAATGAAACTCAACATGCTAGTTAGGTGCACAGTACTGTGCATTTGATTGTTGTTCGTTCACAACAAGTCATCAGTTGAACAGAGACCGTCACTGAAAATACAGCCTTTTTCTTTTCTTGGACCCAGACTACTGCACCGACCGTCACTGTCAACACTCCACATGATACCAGTGCATTGGTTTGAGGCAATGATAAAGGACATTGTTACCTTCAAGGAACAGAGATAAGGATGCAGACAAGATGCAAACTTCTTTTATTCTGAGAGGAATACACATTCATTTTCTTGCCAGGGGTTAGATGAGAGGATCAGAACCAGTCTCATATATGTACCGTGAATATGAAGCTAAAGCCAGCAGCTGGTTAGCTTATCTTAGCACAAAGACTGGAAACAAGGAAACAACTAGTCTAGCTCTACCCAAAGGTGACAAGATCTGCCTTCCCAGGACCTGTAACTCACTATTTTACATGTTCTATCTTTTTAATTCTGTTTGATACGAAAATCAATGAGTATAAACCAAATATCGTGGTCATTTTACACGGTTTTGTATGAATCAACTAACTGTTGAGGTGCTGGTAGGCAGATTTTGTTACCTTTGGACAGAACAAGGCTAGCCATTTCCCCATTTTTTTCCAGTGTTTGTGCTAAGCTAAGTAGATGCTGACTGTAGTTTCATATTTACCTTGCATGTGTGGGAGTTGTGTCAATCCTCTCACCTAACTCTTGACAGGAAGTGTATTTCCCAAAAAATGTTGTACTATTCCCATAACTATATACAAAAATCCCAATTTTTTGCAAAAAAAGGGCTGCCTATTCAGCTTGTTCAGAATACGTGTAGTGGTAATCTGGGATACAGGGTGCCTCTGTATTTACAGTATATTTTTGCCCGGAGGTCAGAGTTAAAATTCTACATAGCTCACCAACATGAAAACCACCACATCTTCATTCTTCAGATTCTTCAAGTTAATTAATTAACACACACAAAAAACATTCCCAGTGAGTTTTCCCACTAATGGCAATACTTAGCTCAACAGAGAGGGTGTTACATTTTTCAAACACTGGATACTTCATTTTAGTAAAATCCCTTAAGAAGTCTGGGAATGAACCATCCCACGACCGATTCAGATAGTTCTCTAGACATGCTTTGGCCCTACAGCGGCAGCCCTTGAATTACAATGGAGAACAGTGTTCAGACAACCTTGAGGTTGAGGGCGCTGGCCTGAGGTCCTGTTTGGATCTGCCAGTCCTTCCTTAAGGGCAGCACTCTGGGAGTGAGTGAGGGGGCAGGGGAAGAAAGAAAAAAAAAAAGAGTGGGAAAGAAAGGCAATAAAGAATAAGAGGGTTTTAGAGAAGAATCAGAAGTGAACTGTGAAAGGCTACAAAAAAATTATATTCTTTTAGGCAGTTGAAGCAAATGATTTATGAGCATGTGTTATTGTTACCATTTATTTGAATTTTCCCTATATATTGTAAATGTATAGGCTATGTTTGGTCATGCACTCGAGTCTTACAACACATTCCCTACAGCTTCTACCTGCTGGGGCTGCACAGCAGTTGGCTTCTGGCCTTGAGGGGAGCGAGCAGGTGACCGGGAAGCGCTGGACGACCGGGCAGCCAGTGCTTGGTTCATCTTAGTGACCACCACTTCTGAGATGAGCTGGCGATCCTCTGCCTGATGATCGCCAATTAACTGCATAGATGAACCCACAACCTGGGCAAAGAGGGCACAGAAAGTATTAGAAAATGTATGTGTTTTATTCACAAGGTGACTTGACTGAACTGCTGTTGACCCAGACTGGATAACAAACTATTACTACTGGCGTGGTGATAGCAAATAGCTGGGCTTATAGGACTGTTCCATCTTTTCCAAATTTGTTTTACGTAGTCCCCTACTATCTAATTTTTATGGATACTGTCACGGTTGTTACCAATGTTATTGTAAGATATGGTAATATATTTAAAAATATGGCAATTTCTGATGTCATACAGCACTTCGGTTGCATTTGTGAAGTTAGAATTGCAAGTTGTTTGTTATTCTGTCCCACCTCAAAAGGAACAAACAAATGTGTGTATACCCCTCAACACACACTCACATACATACTGACTGCCTGTTTCTGCATAAAACATGGGAATAATCTATATTTTTGGTACCCACATGTCTTATTGTAGCAGCCGGGTTGCTGCTAAACAGGAAAAGAGATATTGTATATTTCATGTAGCAATCAATATCTGTGTAAATGGAAAGCCACTCCTATCAGCGGAGATGACTCTTGGGGAGACATGTTTTTCACGTCTCTCCAACCTTAGTATCTCATCTGCCTTACCCCAAATTAGTAAAGATTTCATTCTGCGACTATGTCAAAATTGACATGGACTGTTTAGAAATGCGGTTTGGATACAACAGTGACCAGGCGTTCGTGTCAGTGTGGCTCCCGTGTTGTCTCCTTCTTCTCCCTCTGCTGCTTTAGGCTCTCTCACTGGGGTTTGTAATCATAAATTGATTTTCCAAACCTTATCATGCTCCATTTCTCCCCTGTAAACCTCAGTTCACTACTCTGTACTGCTGCTTCATCTATAGTTCAGTTACAGTAGCAGTTATCTGTGCGTTATAAACTTTTGCCGGACTGAATACCCACCAACCTGTGACAGCACCATTGGACTTGTTTGCCTGTTTTAACTGCTAGCCCATGACCAAATGTAAGTTTGTTTACTGACTTTCAAACATAGCAAACTGCCTTAGCCATATGTGCAGTATCACTTTCGATATTTTGGTCCAGCTAATCATTGCCAGCTACCAGAATTCTGACAAAAAAATGACCCTGCTTTTTCCATGGATGAGGGGGCTGAGATGATCTACGCCAACGAGTGGCTCTGTCTTTACTGCCAAAATGTACCCAGTGAAGAGGAGTGACAAGCGGCTCTCTCTATAGCACTCTAGCTTGTGTCCTACAAACTCTGGTTTGTCAAGATGCTCCTTGACCTGGCAGAAATCTTGGCCATGCAATCCTGTGGCCAAACTATTCTCTGCTCCAGATCCCGAGTCTCCCTCTTCTCCAGTTTCTGCAATTTTCTGCCATACCTCCAGAGCTTAATTTTTCACTAACTTACTGCTTACATCCTTGTGTGCCAGTTTTAAACCTGCTTATTCAGCTTCTAGTAATGTGCTTTTGTCCCCTTCAGATATCTCTTTGCCCTTCTGCAAGCCATCCTTCACAGCATATGCATTCTTGTTTGCTGGTGCATCGATGGGGAGCCACCCTGAGTCTGAGCAAGCATAATTTGTAAACTCGTCAGATTTTGCCCTGAGACTCCCAGTCTGTGTTTCTTCATCTTTGTCTGATCCACTCTCTATCTAAGCCTGATCCTGTCTCTCCACCTAAGCCTTAATCTGAATATGAATCTCTGCCTGAACCTGAACTCATTGCTCTGTCTGAGTCCCAGTTCCTCTATCAGCATCTCTGTTTCTTCTTTATCTAATCCCCTCTCTGCTGGAGTCCAACCTGCCCCTCTCAGAGCCTGTCTTTTAGTTTGGACCTTAGACTGTCTGTTTCCAATCTTCAACCTAGATCTCTGCCTGAGCCTAAGATCTCTCTCTCAATCTGAGCCTGAACCTTAGCCTGTGCATGAACCTGAATCTCTGTCTGAGCCTGAAACTTTTTCAACGAAAGCCTGATTCTGCTTCTCAGCCTCTGCCAGTCCTCCCACGCCTGTTTCATTCTGTTTCCCCCAGTCCCGCCCTTCTGTATGTGCTTCTTCACTGCCCAGGAACTCCTCCTGGCTACTGTCACTTCATCTCAGCTCTAAATTATAACCTTAGGCAATGAGATTACCTGTCTACTCAAGACCTCCCTCTTCAGCCCTGCCATGGTGAATGCAATTGGGTCCGGCTTTCTGTTGCCTACAGCTGCAACTGAGATTGGTGGTTGAAGGCTGCCCCCCTGCACAGTGACATTTTCTCAATCTTATGATCATATGCCGTATAAGTTTATGTATTTATTTTGATGCAATCTCCACTTGCCTTGTCCACTATTTGTATTTTCAGTGCTGATGGCTGGAATCTGATTATTTAGACATTTTTCATATGGACACATTGCCACTAAATGTCGATGTTTACTGTTTAGAAAAAGCTATTAATACAGAAAAGCACATTCCTAACATTAATGTGTAATATGCAACCATTATGGTCATGACTTCAAGACTAAAGACTATGAACATGAAACCAATGTGCTATAAAACTGTCTGAAAGACAGTGTGAAAAACTTATACAGAGAAAGTGAAGCTACAAAATACCCAGACAAAGCAGTTTGTTGAGAAAGACATATAAACAAACACAAGTAGAACAAATACTGAGATAGGTGGTAAGTAAAGCCGTAGAGAATAGCCATATTTACCCTTCACCAGATGTTCTTTATCAAACTCATAATGTGTATTTAGGTTAGGTTCAATCAGTTTAGTCCAAGCAAGACAATCTAAGGCTCCAGCAGTGCAAATTAGGCCAGACAAGCTAAATATAAGGCTCAAAGACCTTATTAATGCTCTTATGAAACACACAGGCTGTCAACACAGTTAAAGGTTTTCGTAAAAAAGGCAGGAGTCAAAAAATACAGAGATAATACAGTATAGCAGCTGCACATAGTGTGATTGTGTGATTTAGTGCTTTTTCAACTATTCGGTCAATGCCTTTTGAGTTTCCTACCCTCCCCATCTTTATCTGTTTATCTCACCTCAGTAATGTAGTCATTACCATCTTTGCCACAGATGGCTTTAACGGCACAGATATCCAGTCCTCCAAAGATCTCTGAGCAGGTATCAACCCAAAGCTTATATCTGTCACAAAGAGAAGCATACATGACAGTTTGAATGGGTTAGGCCGAATAAAAAGCCATAATGTGTTCACAGAAAACAAAAAACAAAAAATACCACATAAGTTACTTATGTAAAATAACTGTCTTGCAGATGTTGGCAGGTTGGCACTTAAAGTGGATCAGGAAGAGTTTTTACTTTTCTTTATGAGACATAACTAAAATGAAAAAAAAAAAGTTCTTGCACTCTACTTTGTCAATAATATTGACTTCATCGCTTCAAGCCAGTATGCTAATGCTGCTCCTCATCTTGACCCTGACAGTAGACCTGTTTCCCTCCAGCTAGAGGCTGGGCTGGCTGTAGCCTATATAGATGCTTCTGTCATCTTGCTTTGCTGTACTGCCATTTGTATGGAGCCCCATTGACTAGCTGTCAGGAAAAATATACACATCAAACTAAGGCCAAACAATCAGATCAATATTGCCCTAAAGGATAATGTAACTGCACAAAGGCAAGTATTCTACTTTGTCAGATGCACCAACTGAAATTTTAGCTGCACTGTAAGATGTTATCAGCTTTCACAGATTAAAAGTGTCTTTGCTGAATTATTTATTTGGTTTTGCATTATGGGTGTGAGGAAAATTCAATGATTGACAAGACTGACTTTTAGGAAAAGTAACAAATACTCCCTCATTCTATGGGGCTTATGGTGGCAGTGTATGGTTAGGAAAGGTCAAACATTAACAAAGTGAGCTAACATTTTTTTGACAAATAAGACACTTTGTAAAAGGAAAATAACTACTTTGGTACAGTTTCATATACTTCGCATTTGTACATTATATTTATGCTCCTTACGGATGTTCATTAGGAAATTACAATACACACAATCATATTCTACATCCTGATTTGTTATGGCAGAAAAAGCAGGGGTGTAGCTTGTGATGATTGCTCTGTTCCATATGGCCATATCAGTAAGCCATGCCAGTGAGCTGCAGGCATTATCAATGTCATAAATTACATCTGTGTTTTTCCTGCTGTGACAGGTCAAAATGCATGCTCTGAAGATGGTCTACAGTCCAGATTTTAGCCAGGAGCAGAGTAGTTCAATGTGAAAACAGCCTGCGTTATCATAAACCCAACTCACCGGAACCCAATTTCCTCTTCTTCTATGTCTACAAAAACAAATTATAAATATGTACTGCTTTCAGCTGAATAAATCTGCTGTGTGAGGAACATTGTGACTAACTGTGACATAACACAAGAAAGACATGTGTGACACCAGGGCAGTCTGAGCATCACTAATGTGGAAGCAGTGCTCACTTGTCAGTCATGGCTACTTGTTCCAACATGGCAGATCCGGTGTTGCTCTTCCAATTACCAGAGATGGATGTTCGCCTGGAAAAGAAGAGTAAATTGTGCATTAAATTATTTCAGACAACTCCTCACTTGTAAAAATTTTAATGCAGGAAATTAAACACAGACAGAACTAGACAACCTTGTAGCAGCGGGGTTATGGGCTTTAGTGCTAACTTCAGGTCAAAAGCCTGTGTAGTCAAGCAATGAGCACAGCTGCAGGTTATCAGGCTGATTAACATTCTGAAAAATAGGCCAGTTACCATATGGTCTTTGTTTTACAGAGACGAAGCATGAAAATAAAAATATAACCTGCATGTTAATCTACAGACTTTATATATCAGGTTATTTTACATTTCAAGTTTATGCTCTGTTAAAGCAAATGCCTGCATGTCTCTCCTCACTTGCCTACTGATGCTCTTGCAGAGCCAAAAATTAAATGTGCATATAGAACAGTATACACATGAATGCATGCAATATATGAAGAACACAAAAAAAAACCCTCCCTTAACGCATTGAACAAACAAAAAACACAACGCACTTACATATATGCTTTGTAATCGGTACCAATTTTCTGCACCCTGATATCATACTTGGCGTCTACAAATGGCTCTGTTGTGCAGTAGGTCTGAGTGATAGCCACCACACTTGCAATGTCCTGGAAGTCACTCACATTGTCCACTTTGACCTACAAAGCAATAATGAACATAGAAACATTGTTTATTTTAGGTAGGGGTTGGTCCTAAACCTCTTTTTTCAGTTTTCCAGTATTACTTTAGTTTGGCATCTGACAATAAGTGTCTTATAACTATGAAAAGTTGCATCGAAACTTATCTCTAACTCCGGACATTACAGAAAAAAAAAAAAAAAGTCACATACTGCAACTATTTTTCTCAATTTTTTTCCCCCAAACTTGGCTTTCTTCTTGGAGGTTTTGTGTTTGTTGTTTTGCTGAGAAATAGATGAGAAGATTCATACCAGTCTTTCTGTAAATAATATATGAAGCCTTTTTTTGTTACATCTGGACAGTGCCAGCCTCGCCGATTCCCCCAACTTCCAGTCTTTTTCTAAACAAAGCTTATCTCCAGCTGGCTCTAGCTTCATATTTTCCATACAGATGTGAAAATGATGTGATTCTTCTCATCTAACTCTCTGCAAGAAAAAAAGTATCACTGTGGGGAAAAAAGTATTTCCCAAAACGTTGGACTATTTATTTAATTACGCACAATAAGTTAACAATCTCAATAATAGAAACTCTGACTTCTTATCTTGAATGAGGAATTTTACTTGTAATTTGCATTCTTAGTGTTGATCGTTTCAAAAATACTGTCATACCATCAATAATACAGACCTACTGGGATTTTTACTAAAGTCACGTCCTGAGTAAAATAGAGACAGATTAGACTGAGGCATTAAAGAAGGCCAAAAGGTAGAAGATGATAAGAGGCCCAGTCAGAGACAAAGAGAGGAAAATAACACAATATCAGATTGAACGGTTCAGGAGAATGATGTGTTTTGAATTGATGTTTTCACCCAGGTAATATTAACACAGTTGGAATGATAATTTTTAATGTTCCTTTAATTTTGATGGATGGATAGATGGATATTGCATGTTCTGATATTACTTTGTCAGCGTTGAACCAGCTCTCTGGGAAGGTCAAATCTGCCACTAATGGTTGTTCTTTTTCTCAAAATATGCAGATGTTCCTCGTGTAAATGTGTGGGAAGAAGAGAACCAGACAGAAAGAAGAGTAGGGTAGCTTATTAGTATAAATGTATAAAATGCTGTTTCTCAATATTTGAGGCTCTTGAGACCGCTGATCAAATGCTTATGAAATTAAACTCACTAGAAAGACGTATCCTTGCTAAGTTGTCTTTATTGTCATACAAAATCCCTAAAGACAAGAAGAGCTAAATGAGAGGGCAAAAAGTGAACTGAGGGACAATATAAAGAGCTTTGCTGCAGTCGTTAAAGAAAGAACAGATATGGAAAGACAGATAGGAGAACCGAGGATGGCGAATGGATATTAAGATATTAAGATGCATGTCGGAGATGGCATTCCACAGTACAAACAATGAGGGTATGGTGGAGCTTATTGTAATCTTTCAACTATCTCTGGGAACACAGAGAGATGTTAAAACAATTCCAAATGGCATTTTGTCAAATGATGTAACAGTCTAATGTGTCGCCTCCACTCCGACATGCAGCTATTTTCTCCTATTATTTCAGGAGGTCAAACTTTTCATGTACTTATGTAGCATTTTAAGCTACTCAAATGATTTTAAAATGGTTGATTTATTTTCCTTGTAGATCTGGCAATTCATAAAATGAACGGAACGTCGTAGTGAAGGAATCAACATTACCTTTCCCATTCCAGAGTGGGCATGTCCAATCTTCACCACTACGGGGAAGCTCGGTGTTGTAATCTGAAAAGAAACAGGATAATTCAGTGATGAGCAATGATGAACAACACAGAATGACAACAGTTGTTATGCATATTAACACACAGTGACAAAATCCTAGCAGTAGCCACTGCTAGTGAGTGACTGCATTATTTGAATTAAGGTAAACAACAGTCTTAACCTGGCTTTTGATTTCTTTAAGTGTTAGTTGTTTTATCAAAAATAAAATTTTAGGACTTTAAAATTCAATGCTTTGTGAGTAAGGCTATTTTCTACAGTCAGAATTTTGACACAGAAAAAGTCTATTTGAACAAGGAAACTGATACTGATGTGTGAAGGATATCTGTTGAAGTATCATGAGTGATTTTTTGGTTCACACCAATAACGATATCTCACAGAAAACTGATAAAAATATTTCACCCTACGTTCAATTTTTAACATAAATGTAAGGAACTCTTAAATTTGTTTTTTCTTTTGATTTGGTTTACAAAGTATCTCCTAGGGAAAAAAATATTTTACCAAGTTTTATTGCAGTCCATCCAGTTGCTGTCAAGATATTTCAATAAATACCTAAAATAGCATCATGGCAGCTCTAAAGGAAAAAAGTCTAGGGATCTACACAGTCAATACTTTGTCCTGGGAACCATGAATATCTGTATCAAATTTTGTGCCAACACTTTGCTTAGAGGTTAAGATATTTCACAGGATATGACCTGCTGGTGGCACTAGAGGAAAAGTCAGGGAATCATCCAAGGCTGTAGGAGTCATGCTCTAGGATCAATAATGTCTGTGCGAAGTTTTATGGGAATTCATCCAACAGTTGTTGAGATATTTTTAGCAAGCTTGTGCCATTCCATGTACTGAAGACCGTGTTTCTTAATTACCTCAAACACCTTGGCCAAATACATGCCAATATACCTGCAATAAAATAATATAAACTGATATATACTGATATATCCAACTCTGTTACTGAACATTTGATTCAAAAATATAATATACAATACAGAATCTCTTCTAGCCTCCACACAGTTTGATTCAGTTTCACAACAACAATCTAGATTACCTGCAAAAAAACCAAAACAGCAAACAACACAAAACAAGGAAAACATCAAATAAGTGTGTGCAATTTACCAGAGCTTTAATGTTAGGCTGTACTTCAGGTGTAGTCACATGCTTTCAAATTACAAAATGTCTCGTTTTATTCAAAATGACATTTCCCACCAACATAGCAATACTTGTACTCTACAGCTAAGCAGGAATCAGTGGAAATAATGTAATAATCTGTATTTACGACTCATTTATGACCGTTGCACTGGGGGGGTCACACAACCTGCATCTGAAAAAACAACAACTACAACACTAATTGCCATCTTAATAAAGACGGCTTATTTGATCATGTCAAACTAGTCATCATTTTGAACACACCTACAGCTGCCTATGGGAGGAGAGGCAGGACATCAAAAGAGGGTAGAGGAAGAGGCAAAGGACGGGATTTTTTTTTTTATTTTTTTGTCTGAGCTTGAGGAGGCTGTCCCTAAATTGTTGAGTACATAAGAGGCTCCCTGTGTGCGACCCTCTCAGCATTCAAGACCAGAGTGTGAGGGGATCCAACTATTGTAAGTTTCTCTGTGTGTTGTCTTCAGAGAGGGAAAGAGCGAGAAGGAAGAGGGAGAGAGAGCAGTGACAGCAGCTGCCTACCTATGAATTCAGAGGTGTACTTTAAACTTATGAAAACATTTCTCCACAGCTGCCTTTCAGCTCGGCAGAGCTCATCTAACTACTTCAACTCCACTGTCTTATCTGGCCCCCTCCCTCCCTTGCCGTCTGCCACTCTGATTTACTGATTTGCTTCCCGGGGAACTTAACGGGATCAGAACAGGCTGCAGAGCGTTGATCGATCGAGTGGTGGAGCGGTCAGAGGAAGCCAGAGTTGTCATGGCCATGTCCCAGGAGTGGAGTGTGTGTCTGGGGCTCTGGGTGCTCCTTTTGCTTGGTGCGGGCATGGAGGAAGCAGTGGAGGGATGTAGCTGCCACCCAGCACACCCACAGCAGCTTTTCTGCAGCGCTGAGATCGGTAAGTTTTTGGCTGGATATTGATTTAATTTTTGTTGTCACTCAAGAAATGTTAAAAAATATTAAAGCTGCAGCATTTGATAATAGTAGAAAACTGATTTTAAGTTCTTAAGACTATGAATATAATAACCAGAGAGGGGGTATGATTTTAAAAATGGGAGGAGTGGCCCTCCTTCCGAAGACAGGAATGATGATTTATATTATTAATTGGCTTAGTGAGATTTTCCGAGAGGGAACAAGCTCCAATCCACAGAGTAAACCTCTATGAAAGTAACAAATCAATAGAGCTTGATAGCTGAGCTTTTCATGGAAGTTGATTTATTATTGTTGCTTTTTCCATTTTTCATTTCCAATAGAAATTAAAATAGAAATCATTTGTATGCAGAGAAATTCAACAGTCCAAGTAATTAAAGCATTATATAGGAAAGCAGTATAAAATATTAGTGGGGTGGTTGGTGAGTGGACTGTTTACTGATGAATATCAGTTATAACTTTACGTTTGTTTTAAATGAGTGGAAGTGAAAAGAAGAGAAATATATGCATCCTTGTTTCTCACAGTAGTCTTTCTTTTTCTATTATTTTATTTTTCTTGTATTTAGCCTTTACTTTCTCTTAGGCTTTTACTTTCTCAACAGCCTGCTGTCCTGTTTTTTTGGTATCTTATATTTGATTCTTCTTGCTCTCAATCACATAAAAACAAACAAACTCTAAAAAAAAAAACCAGTCAGCAACGAGCAGCCCCCAGCCTACTTTCTGTCTGTCTGTCTGTCTGTCTGGCTGTCTGCCTGTCTCTCTGTCCAACGCCCCCCATCATCCACTTCTTTCTTGTCTAAGCAGAGGCCAAAACCAACACTCTGCTCTGACTTTGAGTACTTGGCTCTAGACTGTGGAAAGCTGGAGTATGTGCCTCTGTCAAAGGTTACACTCCAGCAGAGGGGAGCAAGAGAGAAAGAAGAAGAAATTGCTTTTATTTTAGTGTTGTTTTATAATTGGTCCATATCTCCTTTTAGGTTTAGAGAGGGTAAGCTCCTTCAATGGGCTTTGAAAATGTGTCTTGACCTGCAACCTGCAAAAATAGTCAGTATAAAATAGAAGCTGAGACCTGTTTTCAAAACCTCCATAACCCCAAATTAGATCTGGGTTATCAGAACACAATGAGATAAGGCCTATTTGGGGCAATGTTTTTAGGACAGACCTTTTGCATGTGAAACGTGTCATCCATGAGTGAGATGTAAGAATAATTATTCTGTTTTCTCCAACTGGCATGACAGGCCTGTCCTGCAAATCCCTGATGAGATAGACTGGAACAGTCTTAAATCAGCTCTCAATCCAGACTTACTTATCCTGGCAAAGCAAAGGGTTGAATTTTATAACCATAAGTCTTTTGATCTGTGTGTGTAGGTTTCCGCTTTCTATGAAAAAGCCCCGAAACAGCTGTATGACATGACAGACAAGTAAATCAAGATGCACGTTATTTTGGCCAACATTCAAAAATTAAAACTATGTCTTTGAAACAAGCCCATTACAAAAAAATGCAGCTCTTTAGCGAATGCTACATTTTGGGTCATTTTTTTCTGAACCTGTTTCTGTTTGAAAAACTGGACCCAAACAAAATTGGTTTTGATTTATTGTTTGTTAAACTCCTACACTGAGTAGCAATCAACCAGTCATAGCTTAGCAACCACAAACAGACACAGCGGACCCATCAAGCTTTAGATTTCTCCACATGTTACAGCAAATGAGCATTAGACTGTACTAGGATGATACTTGGTATACTAAGAGTTTGCAGGATGGTGTCTTTTTTTATTCTTTTGAAAAATCAGAAGCACAAGAGCAAAGCTCTATGGAATGGATGAAACTGCATTTATCTGCTCTAATTTAAGCTGCAAATGTAAGCATGGTTGGTTGTAGGTTATATTAGAAAAAGCCACTAAAGGGCCTGGAAATCCACTGTGTAATATTTACCCACTGTGAAGGAGTCAATTTAATGTGTTGATAGCAGGTCTGACCTGATTTAGAGAAGCTAACACTCAAGCGTCCCCATCACAGTCATTACCTGAGACAGCATAATGTTATGCACATTTTCCTCACCCTCATAACCTCACCTCTTGTGATGTTAAAAAAAGAAACATACAATTTGACAGTATGAACACTAAGACATGAATCTGATAACCATCATCCTCCAGTAAGCCTCCGAACAAGGTTATGTCAGAACAAAATAACTGATCTTAAATTTTCCTGTCCCACTGTACTACATGTGGCAACTAGCACAACTCTGTAGTACAAAAACAACTCTTCTTGACTTAGTCTTTTAGCACAATATCGAAAGTATGTATGTAGTCACCTATTGCATATTAAAGACACGTTTACAGTTTTGTTTTGTTTTTTAAAGCATGTCAACCGGACAAAGAGTTTTCAGCCACCTCATGCAACAGGTTCTTTTTTAATTGGGTCCCATTTCCTCAGGGTCTGGTTGGGGGCTTTGGGCTTGTGGTTAGTGTGAAATGTTTGAGTCCTAATTTGGAAACAAAAGTCAGTGGTCCACTTTCAGGTAGGATGCAACTTTCTAGAACCAATGAATAATAAATAAGGAAAATAAATGCATCAAAGAAACCATTTCATTTGATGGCGTCTGTGGTTACACTGTCCCAGTTGTTTTCTGAGGATAGACTGGTGGCCTTTAGTTGACCTGGCAGTGTTGTTAGAGTTGATGAACCCTTTGAATAAAGCTGTACATCTGAGAAATATCCCATCTGGACAAACCTCGGACGATTCCGTGGCCATGTTTGTGTATTTGAGATTGTTTGTGTGTATGTGTGTGTGTGTGTGTGTGTGTGTGTGTGTGTGTGTGTGTGTGTGTGTGAGTTGGACAGAGGCCAAGCTATGCCAGCACAGGCTAATCCATCTCTCTCTCTTTCTTTCCTTCGCTCTCCCTACTTCATTTCCATGTCTATAGGCTTGGTCTAATGGGCTGCATACTAACAATATCAGTGTGAAAGCCCACTGACAGTCTAGCTTTGTGAGCATGACAAGGGTGCCGATTCATCTGGGAGGGGGGAAGTTACTTACTACATCAGTTCTCATGGTACAAGTTTGCAATATTTCTTTGGTTATGTAGCTGTGAGGCAGATGCACAGCCACTTTCACCCTGCAGGCATGCCTATCCTTATTCCTCTTTGTTATATAGCTGCAGCAACTGAATTGAGTGGGTAACCTATCCTGTGCTGTACAAAAGATGTCTAGGTGGTGGTGGGAGGGTAAACATTTCAGGAAATCTGTACCAAGAGAATCAAACTTGGAATAAAATGAGTTTTGAAGTTCAGTTATTACATGTATCCTCTACAAAAGAATGATACAAACTACACCACAAATGCCCAAAAACTTTTTTGTGGAATGTGATCCAAACAAGATTTTTTTTCTTTTTTTTTTGGCATGAGCAGACATTTTCTTATGAAACGATTAAAACTACTGAGCCTCTGTAATGAAAAAAAATTACTTTACTCATCTTGGCTAAGTGGCTACAGCAGCTTCTGTGTTGCACTGGTGTAAGTCCAATGCTTGGACTGCCAACTATTTGATCCTCAGACAGAGCACTGTTACACCTCAGTGTATTACTTACCATTAATTGGCCACATAGACCCATTATTCAGCTCAGCAGGAAAGATTTAAGTGGGGCGCCTAGTTTAACTTAATCTACTTTACGATATGTTTCTTCTTGCCAAGAGAAATGCAGATCAA
The DNA here is from genome assembly GCA_016859345.1 of Istiophorus platypterus. Classification (NCBI taxonomy): domain Eukaryota; kingdom Metazoa; phylum Chordata; class Actinopteri; order Istiophoriformes; family Istiophoridae; genus Istiophorus; species Istiophorus platypterus. Next base: position 18,591,336 of record CM029117.1, read on the forward strand.
AGAGCTGAACTGAACAGTGTAGTAAAGTGTAGTATTTCTGTGTACTGAGCATAACAATCTTATTTAGGGATATAATCATAGCTAAAGAAGTGGATGTACTGATAGTAAATGTGGCATCACCCTATAAAAACAATATTAACCAGCAGTGAAAGAATTACCGAGATACTTTTAAAAATACTGCAATGTTAATTACTAGAGTCCTAGATGAAAAATATTATTTAGAGCAATGGTTTGACATTTTGGTAAATAAAAATATTCACTTTCTTCAGCACCTAGAGAGCTCACTAATGAACAAGCTTTCAGTTTTTATTCTAAGCTAAACTAACAGGCTCCTAGCTGTAGCAGTATATTTACCAGGCAGTTAAAAGAATGGTATCAATATTCTCATCAAACTCTTGGCAAGAAATAAGCAAATTTTCCCAAAATGTTGAGCTATTTCTTTAAGAAAAAGTACAAAAGCATTTGAAGCAAAATTATAAGTAAATTTCAGTATTGAAACTAAAAGTGCTCATCATGTACACAATATGCTATAGATTATTGATACACTGACGTTTAGGCAGCATTCCAATGTTTTCATTGGACTTACATCAAACCTCTATACTACTACAGCCTATTACACTGGTAGTACTAAATAATTTGAAATGTGTATCGTAGGTTCAGCATGTAAAAACTCATCATCCAAAGTAATTTAAATCTGTAGCTGTCAAGATAATGAAGTGGAGTAAAATGTAAAAAAAATTCCTTGCAAAATGCACAAAATGGAAATAAATAAACTAATTTACAAACATCTCAAATTTAAAGTTCTAAAAGTACTTTCTTGGTCCAGCTATACCAATGCCTGGTTAAGTTAACCTGACAAATATTTAGAATGACGTGCCAGTTTTGTAAAAAGTGAATCAAACTGAGCTCTAATTCTTTGCATACGGCTGCATGTGTGTAAGGGAGTTTACAGTATTTTGTTTTTGCCTCCACTCGATTTTCAAAAGATTCCCGATGGTTTTTACTACACGCGGATCATCTCAGCAGCTACTTTGTATTAATGTACTGATGGTTGTAGGTCTAATGTTGTCAGATGTATTGTCCTGCTCTATCATAGCCCCAGGCTATTAATTATACAGTATAAGAATGGAGTATACCATAGTTATAGTGAACAGGCATCTTGAACTGTGCTCCCTGACATTTCTACAAAGTGAACTAGCTGTCTTGGAATAGGCGATACAATGCACGCCGATTAAACTACAACACTTTAAAAAAGCTCAGATTAACTTTCTGTCTGTATTTCCTGCCTTTCTATCTTCTATCTTCTTCAAGAAACTAAAAGACCATGTCTCCTTTCCATCTGAACCACTTTTACAGAACATGCTGAGCTCCTCCTCCGCTTAGCAGCACACAAATCTGTGGTGTAGTTATGTGATGAGCGAGAAGCAAAAACAAGGGGGTGGTTTGCTTAGCTGTGTGAGAGGGTGAGTGGGTTAGGAGGGGTGCTGGGTCACACTTTCTCTCCCCCTCATTAATACTGTGGCTTTTCTCTTTGTTTCATGGCTTTACCAAGGTCACTTGCTCCACCTCTGCCTCTCCGTTTCACTCTTCTCTCTGTCTTTCTCCATCTCACTCTGGTGAAACTACAGGGGATTGTTTTCCCTCTTTTAGAGATAAAAAGTGGAGGGAAAGGAATGACAGTTGTGCAGCAGTGTTGGTAGGAATGTTCCTTCCAGGCCACTTATGGGAAAAGCTAAAGTCAATTTCTTGCTAGGTCGAATACTAATTGAGATATTTTTGCATACTACATTTATACTGTAAATGATGCAATTGATTGGCAGTATAAAAACGTCTGGTAAAAGAAGTATGCTGTGCAATATTTTGGCACAGTGACACTGCTTTTCCTGGTGTAAAATGTTTGGATTTAAGAAATCAGAGACTCAATCTGAAAGACCGATATAGTAGTAACCTTAATTATTTTTGATTTATTGAACTACAGCAATGTTATTAGATCGAAGGATATGCTTGAAGGTGGATTTAATCTCTCAGTTAACATTATATGTAATTCAGTTGTTCAGAAGTGCAGAATTCATGGGTTTGGTGGGAGGAAAAAAGTATAACTGTAGCAATGAAGTCTATAATAACAAGGCCTAGTTTTGCAGAGTGAGGGCTGCATCTTGTGGTCTGGATAAATAAAACCTACAATGTTGATAATATTTTTATTATAATGAATATTTTTCTCTCTGAATGAGAGTCTGTAAAATTATATGACTTCTCTGTTACCTTCCTGCTGAGAACCACAGACCAATTATCCCGCTGCATTACCCTTCTACGTGATTTACAGTATATAATGTGGAGTCCCTTTTGTGCCAGACATGGTTTGGCTTCAGCAAGGGTGCATGTCGTGTGTGTGTGTGTGTTTGTGTGTGTGTGTGTGTGTGTGTGTGTGTGTGTGTGTGTTTGTGTGGCGTGGTATATGCTGTATACATAAATGTGTGTGTGGCTGTGTGAGAAGCGTTACTTAATGGGAGTGTGCAAGCAAAGAGCTACTTGTTATTCCATGTGGGTTTTGATTCCGCTCCCAGAGGAGAGGCGGGACACATCCTGTATCACTACTGAGAAGGGTTGCTGTACTGTCTGTGTAGAAGTCCCTCTATCTATCTATCTGTCTATCTGTCTATACCTCTAACTTGCTGACATTAAAAATACATAATTCAGAATGTTTTTTCAGATGTCTCTGGCGTGTAATTTGCCTTCTTCTCTTGCCCCTTTACTTTCATTTGGCATTTCAATTAATCTTACTCCTCTTTTCTTTCTTACTTTTCTTCCTGGCAGTGATAAGGGCAAAGATCTCTGGAGAGAAGATTGTGTCGCCTAGCAACAGCTCTTCACCTTACATGAAGATGATCCAATATGAAATCAAAATGATCAAGGTGAGAGCTCTGGACAGCTGTAACAGTATTTTTTCCTGTTGATGCTGTTGTGTATAGCTGTATAGTTCATGTGGGTATTTTCTGCATATAACCTGTCAGGAAAAGTAGTAAAAGTTTTTTTTTTTTAACAAGATTCTAACAATCAGTTCAGACCTCCCTATTTTCCAAAATATGTCCATAGGTGACAGCATTCAATCACAAGAGAATAGTCTAGCTCAAAAGGTCCATATTCTTGCAAATGTCTGTCTCAACTTGAGTGTGTGCTGTTAAGAGTAAAAATGAACACTGAGCAGGATTACGAGCTGCTCTTGATAAGAGTATTTTGTTAATATCCAGACTGTATATTTTTTATTTACCGCCACTTGTATTTCTGCATTTTAGAGTTGATTTCACATCTGTTTGATGAGCTAAGGTATTAAGGCCCAATATGCTATTTTTTGGGGTCATTGAAAATTGTTCTTGTACCATCATTATTCATGCTTACACTGTTGCCGCATGTATACTGCATTATGTTTATGTAAATCCAGGCTTATACCATCAGTTTTTCTAGGAACATAACCTCTACACTTTCCTCTCCCTGTCTCGGTTTTCAGATGTTCAAAGGTTTTGACAAGGCTAAGGATATCCAGTATGTGTACACTCCTGTCTTCTCCTCACTATGCGGGGTCAAACTGGACTCCAACAATAAAGCAGGGTATCTGCTCTCAGGTATAGCCGATGTAGTGGGTGGTCTTTATATTCCACTGTCATTCTGCAAAAATTCTGCCAAACAAAAGGCAGGCTGTGCGCAGTAATTTCAAACCAGTACATAGGTGTTGTTTTCAGTATGAATATAGACTGATAATGGCAGGATCTTCCTTATCCAGATGGCTTGCTTTTAAAGGAATAGTTCAATATTTTGGGAAATTCATCTTTTTGCTTGGCTTGCTAAGAGTTAGATAAGAAGACGGGAGGTACCTCACTCACACGGTGAAAATGCAGCTACAGTTAGCAGCCAGTTAGCCTCGCATAGCATAAAGACCAGAAAAGGGGAAAACAGCTCTGGCCCGGCTCAATAAAATCCTCCTACCGAACCTCTAAATCTAATTAATTAACATGTTTACAAAAACTGAGAGCCAGGCAAGCTATCTTCTAAGGAGGTTGGCCAGGAAGCAAATATGCCTATTTTGAAAAATGTCAATCTTTTTTTTTTTTTTTAAATAACCAGATAAGTTCTAAACATCGTAAAGTATAGGTCATACAGTTATAGTTATAGTAATCAATTTTTGTTAGCTGTGCCCTAATGTCTGCTATTGCTACATTATTAACATTAAAAAAGAGATTTAATTATAATGCCTAAGATGTGTATGATGTCACTAAACAGGGAGTATGTGGAGTGATGGGAGGATTTCTATTGGCCAGTGTGACCTGGTTGAGTCCTGGGACAACTTATCACTTTCACAAAAGAAGAATCTCAACTACAGATACCAGATGGGCTGTGAATGCAGGGTAATTAAGGACTGTTCCCTCTCTCTTCATACATAACTTCTCATTGTCCCACTCCTCTGTCTGTCTGTCTTTTTGTCTTAGAGATGCCTACATGAGCTTTGGCTCAAGAATCAAAGCAGCTGAACTGTTAAAGCAAAAAGGTCTCATCTCCTATTCTTGCTCTGTGTGAGACTTTCTTTCCATTTTGGCACAAAAGATTTTCAAGTTTGCTTTGACCTTCTTTTCCAATCACAATTCATAGCTCACAGCATAAAGTGCATACAAAGACACTGATCCAGCCTCCTCGAACTTTCACCCCAGCAAAACACTAATTCATGGTGTAAGAGAGGCCAAATTTGGGAACAAATAATGAGTGAATGAGTAAAAGAATAAATCAAACACTCCTCTCCCCTCAGATCAACACCTGTTACACAGTGCCATGTGCGTCTACAGGAGAAAACGAGTGCTTGTGGACTGACTGGCTGCTGGATAACAGCCTGAATGGGGAGCAGGCTCGGCAGTACGCCTGCATCCGCCGCTCTGACACAACCTGTAGTTGGTACCGGGGCGGACCTCCACCTGAGAAAGACTTCCTGGACATGACTGACCCATGACCTGTAATTCTGACACCGCCTCTGATTTCACTCCATGTGACTCCTGCAACACCTCGAGAAAAAAATTCCTGCTTTGGCTTACGTAGCTCAAATTTTGCGTGCGAAGTATCAAAGGATTTCACAGAAAAATTGGCTGATTTTTACATTCGGTGGAGCTTAACGAGCCGCTGAGCTTCTGTTAGCAGAGGTCAGGTGGTTGCTACAGCAATGCTAGGAAAAGTTTTATAATATGCAGGGGCTTTCAGCATTCCTTTGAGCCATTTTCTCACTCTCATACTTTCCACTTTGCTTGTTTTTTTTTGTTTTTTTACCATAGAATAAGAATAGCAGCAGACCTTTGACTGCAGATCATTCAATCCAGAGTGAATCTACTTTCTATCCTCTCTGACGGTAAATGCATAACCTTTACATAAGAGAAAAATTTGAGGACCTCATATTTGTTTATGCATAACTTACAATAAGTTATGTACTAATTTAGGCTATACATTTACTGAAAGAAGTATAAGGATGTTTGACAATTACTGTAAACCAGCAGGGGGGAAACAGTAGAAAAAAAGAAGCTGACTTCTGCCACAACCCTGCATTGCAAAATGTCCTCTACTTACTGTAAACAAATCACTGCAGCACTGCCATCTTTTCTTTTGCAAATGAAAATGCACTGTACATATCTAGAACAAGGCCACACCAGACATTGCCCAATTAATTATATTATGGCAAAATCTGACACAGGAATTATATATATGACCGTAATTCTTGTCCATCTAAATCGTAACAGCTTAAATTCTCAAATTTCTGAGACTGTAAATATTGTACTTCAGCGAGAATTAACATTTTAAAGGCTAACCAGATCTTGTATAATGGCTTATAGAGGTTCTTATCTTTTGGTTCTGCGTGTTTAGTTTCGTCGGTTGAAATCTGTACTATTTCCTGTGCCAAAAATCTAATCCAGCGCTTTAACAACAGCACTGCCACCTGTAGAAGCCAAGCCCCCTCACCTTAAAGAGAATGATGTAACAGGACAAGGTTCAATTCACTATTTCAGCTCCTTAAGAAGAACAGGAAGTGGATTCTTCTCAAGGTTAAAGTTCAAGAAAAGATAGTAAAAGTTTTGGCACAAGTTAACCAACAAAAAGAAAAATAACTCTTCCTAAATGAACTATTCTTAATGATTAAAGTGTTATTTTTATAGGTATTATTTAATATAATGTCTCAATATTAATTCAAAAGACCCAAATCTGAATTGACCCCTGTCTTGTTACTGGATTACTTCACTGAAATCATACAGTTTAAAAATGCATTATAACATGTTATCTTCATGCATTGGCCAATATGTCAGGACCATATTGGAGTCACATTCAATGATGAAATAGTTTCAATTCACCTGCACAATGCAGCAATTTTGCTTGATAAATGAAACATGTTAATGATAACATTTTTGAAAAGATTTCATGGCTTATTTGATCATAATGCATAATAACTGTATGGCTTTAGTGAAGGGCTATCAAACTATTCTATGTTTGTTTTATACTGAACAAATTGTTTGGGTTTGTATTTATGTCTCTGTTTCTGTCTAAATAGAGTTTTCTATTTCCATGTACCAAAAAAGATTGTATATAAAATGTCACAATGGAATAAAGTGCCACTGACTCTTTTTTCATTTCTTCAGTGCGTGAAATGTTAGAAAATAAGACTCTTTAAAAAAATTTACACGAGCACAGAGATAACAGTATCATTAAAAAAATTAAACAATTTAATGTGGATTTTGAGGTTTCTGCTGTTACAGAATAGTAGTTTAATTTCCTCAGTGAAAAAGCAGTCCAGTGCCTACAGAGCACAGTATACAGTCTACATCTTATACTTTACTTCTATACACCACCTCAGAGGTGCTATAGTGAATGCAAAAGTAAACTTCATAAAGGAAATTCGCGAGTTTAGTTTTCTCATGAGTGTAGTATACAGTAACATACTTGTTATTACTGTTTAACATTTAAAAAAATATTTTCAATGAATTTCATATTAATCTTATTTTGCAACCTTTTGTTAACTTCAAAACATCTTTCTGATCTTGATAATATCATTTACTTTAGGGCATTTGAGACATTAGAACATGAAAGTAACACCACAGCAATCACAGTTAATTAAATTTATGGAGTTAGGGCTTAGCAGTAGATAGATAGCAAGAGTAAAGAATCATGACTTGTGCATACAATCTGTAAGAGACACACACAGCTGTATGGTAAACACTTGTATTTGAAGGTGCTAGGATACAGTTTGGTAAATTTCAATATGTAAAATATTTCAAAATAAATTCTAAATTTCTATTTTAGATGTGAGAGATTAGAGTTTGCCACAGGGTTACTGACAATATACAATGTGTAAAACTAAAAAATAATTCCTACCATGTCTTTGTAGTTGGGGTAGAAAGTCTGATCAATGAGAGGGAACCTATCTGAGCCCAGCTTCTTCTGATTATTGATCAGTTGGGAAAACTGGAGGAAAGAAGGAGAACAGGACGAGGGTTAGAAAGGAGCAAAACTGAAATGACTGCTAATCAAAAATAGGGACTGAATGACTACAATATGTAACATGTACATACCGCTCTTTAAGTATATGCACATTACTCATATAGTAATAGTCACTGTCATTGTGTTTTACTGTAAAATTGTGTGTTAACCTACAAATGTTATTGTGAAAATTAACAGGAATGTTCCAAATTAAAATTGAAACTAATGACAACCGGCTGAAAACATCTCTGCAGTCTAAAGTCAATAAAATACTGTGTGGGCTTTTGCAGTCACAAAATAGTGTGGATGAAGTTGCTTACCGCCCAAGGTTTGTCGCAGAGGCTGTAGATGGAGTCCAGAGAGTTGACTGAGGGGACGCCTGCATACTGCAGACCAATGATCAGGTTCCTGAAGTCCTCATTCTGGGCCATACTGAAGGCATGCTGACGCACCAGGACAAAGTCAGGCCTGAAAGACCTGGTATGGATAAATGAAATAAAGCTGAAATTAGACTGAATTCAAATTTATAGATTGTTTCATTGTATATCATTTACATGAGCATTTCCTTACAGAGTCTGTGTCTTCTCAGAGTAATAACAAAATCAAAATAATTTATTTGGAGACTGTGAATTCAGTCTGAGTTGCTCTACAGTGTTAAGCAGATGGGTCAAAGTCTGGCTTTACTGTTTGTTAGATAAAAACAGACATGTTTGGATGGAAGATCTCACTGGCCTGCATCTTTGTGCAGGTGAAATTGAAGGGACAGCATTAAACACAGGTCTTGGAACAGATATGAAACCCACAAAGCCGCAAGTGAATGGTAGTATACTTATTTTTTTCCCCTGTGGATGCTGTGGCATTGAGAGAATGGTTACGTATGTCTGGCTGGCCACATAAAAAATAAAATAGGACAGTGAAAAAAAGCCAATGGTGTGATCATATCTCTCTTCTTAGAATAGATTATCATCTGTGAGGGATTCTTAATAAGCTTTCTCTCTTGGACCGCTAAGTCTCATGGGACAGGGCTTTATTTTGCTTGGATGCTAAACACATGAATTTGATGGTAAATGAAGCCTGACATGAGCAATTATTGTTATTTGTTCCTCATTATTTATAATTAAAATGGCACAATCATTTATATGCTATGACTTTATCAAATATAATGTCGCAAAATGAGTAAGAGGCAAATCTATTACATGAATAGTATTGTTTATAAGAGAAATATTAGTACTAACAGGAAGTAATAAACAACTGTAACCTGCATGTTTGTCTGACCTGTTCTCTCTCAGTATGCATTTCACCTCCCGTTTTCACATGGAGTTTTGCTCTACAGTAAATAAAACAGAGATTAAAGAAGCGCTCCTCAGTGGCAACGACAGCTTTGTTGTTGTTTTGCCTAGTAAAACAAAAACTGTGCATCCCCCCTGCACCAGCAAGCTGGTCGCGTTCCCTCCTCTGAAACCACACAGTTTAGCAAGAGATGAGTTTTTGCCTCAGAGGATGACAGACATTTCTTAGTTGAACTGAAATGTTGTGCTTTCTTGTGCCCATTTGTGTTTTTAAAGAGTGAGCTTAGACAGAAGCCTGGAGATCTAGGATCGCTGTAATAAAACTGAACAGTGGATCTTGAGCAAAATGAGTGATGACCCTTCATGTTTTAATGCATTAGTTAGTGAGACAACACTAAGATAAATGGAGGGCGGCTGTAGCGAGAACTCACTCAGCACAAAATCTCTAGTAAACAGACACTAGCATAAATCAGAGTTTAGCCCCAGGAATGATGTTGGTAAAAGTCTGTGAAATGTTTAAGAGAAATGGCTTCTCCTTCAAAATTACACAGAAACATTAAAACTGTTATATGGGGGCTGACGCAGTGGTAAAATTCTTTCCACAACCATAGAATCCTGTCATTCAATTACTGATAGTGGTAGCGCTCATGTTTCAATATAAACAACTGACTGCCTCAGTCGTTATTGATCCACTAGTGACTTATCCTGATAAGCCCACATGACAGTACATTAGGACACTATCCGCCCGTTTAAGCGAGTGCCCCAAAATGACAAATTTGTCCATAAGAGGCAGCCGGGGTGGATGAATGAGTCAACAAAACACAGATGTTCTTCGTTTTCCCATTTTTTTAGAGATTTCTTTAAAAAGCATGACCAAAATGATGGTCCATAACCACTATCATGTAGTTATTACTGTCACCATGATGACAAAGCTTCCATAACCTTAGCAAAGTAGCAAGTAATGTTTTAACCTAAACCAAGATTGTCTGTAAAACATTACAATCTAAACCTTAACTACAGTGTTGTCACATCATAAAACAGATCTGTTTTTCAGCTGTGAATTGTAGTGGTTTTGGGACGGACAAATCGTGCAGTCCTGCTGATAGGGATGCCATCTCTAAAGGGCATGGACAGACAATGTATTGTGTTCTTAAATTTGGTTGTACCGGTTGAACTGATTGTAAATTTTAATAAAAACAAGTGTCTTTTTCTTTGTTGATATTTGACAATTCTGGCCCTGGTATTACTTGATATCAGACTGAGACCAGATTTTCTGTTATTGCTTGCCCCTAGTCGGTGGTAGAACTGGGTGGGGAGAGGGTGGTGTGAACCACCCACACATTTTGTCCTCCTGGGTAGCCTCATTACTGGCAGTTGGAAGGAAGCTTCTGGTGACATGTGTCGGAGAGGTGGCTGCCTACATTCCTCCCCAAGACAGCAGCAGAGTTAGGGATGAGGGCCGCAGGGCAGACCGAACCGACATTCAGTGGTTTAGAGAAAATGGGGGATGAATGTATGTGTGCAGATAAATTGGAAATAATGCTAAATGTTAGATAATAACGGACTCCAAGTTTGGAGGTTTATGATCTATCAAAGATTACATTTTTAAGTATTTTACTTTATAAATTTGTGGGTGTCTATAGCAAAACACTGAAATTCACAGGTCTGGCGCTCCAGTGCAGTTCAGCTCAGTGAAACAATGATGGTGATACAGCATGACTCCTGCTATTTTTCCTTTTGTCTCTGAATATGTGTATGAGAGAGAGGAAATGTGAGGAAAGACGGGGGGTGGGGCAGAGTAAAAGAGATGTAGAGAGCAGTGAGAGAAAAGAGACAGAGAAAGAGAAAACTGGCACAGTGTGACCACCACCAGCTCTCCATGCACTGAGAATACTAATAAGACACTCCAAGAAACTAAAAAAGACTCTGGCAGGGGGGACACAGCAATTAATTTGACTGTAATCTCTTCATTACTGATAGTAGATGCTAAAGATCAACATGGTCCCAGAATCAATGTACAATGTACTGTAATGTATTTAGAGTCAACCCCACAAACACCTTCCTGCTGCAGTAAATACTCCATAAAGCAACAGATGCGTATTAACCAACACCTAAAAATAGTTCACCACATGCCTTTTTTCTGAGCAATTTTTGTTAAAACCTTCAATGACCAGTTGTTTATGGAAATCTCTGACCCAAGGGTCAAAGAAACTGAGAGGAAAAAGATATTGTCTGTCAACAGAATGTTGTGTGGCTGAGCATATGGGAGTTACTTTCACTTTCACTCAGTTTGTGAACTACACTACCAGAGGAGACAGAACCTTGGAAATGCTGTATGCTAATGTTAAAAAAGCCTCACAGTTCTACTACTTCTACTATTTTCATACTGACTTGCTGTGTATTTATTTTCATTACTATTTTATTTTAGTTTTTACTTTTTTACTTATTTATTTCCTCTTTTCCCTTGTGTGTCTATTTTGTGCAATTGCACAGAAGCAAATTCCCTGTTCTTAAAAAGCTTTTCTGATTCTGTTTCTTACCCATGCATGCATGCACCAAAGAGAATAGGATGTATTCCATGCATTGGGCCAAGCCAAAATAGGTGTGAGTCCACCTGCAATCACACAACTCAAAATGAATGTTTTTAGGTGACTTTATTTCTGCCTCGTGCTGATGATCCATTTGCATAGACTATTATAGTTAATTTTATAATCCATAATGGTTTGCAGTCTCCTCTTCCTCACCTTTGACAGCAAATCCTCTGACTGGCGAGGCTCCCATTGCAACTTAAATTTTGCTAAGGGATCAGTTGGAAATCGTGAATTTCCATATGTTCTACAGTGAAAATATTTCCCCTAGTTCATACAGTAGTATATAAGAGGAGCTGTAGATTGCGTGGAGCCATGCTTAGACTTACAAACAATGGCTAGCTGAGGGTTAGTTCGCAACACAGAGACTTTAGGCTATTGGCAAAATCACAGCTTTTGCTTGAAATCGATGAGCACAGTGCAATTACAGAGAAAAATGTTGGTAGTTAAAAACAGAGTCTAAAAAGTGCACACTGAACTCAGACAGGCAGACAATGAAACTTAATGATAATTATGTTATAAGCTTGCTCATTTTCTCTGCAGCATCGCCATATTTGTTTGAGACAATGATACAACTTGAGAGCTCAATGAAGAGCTCAGATGACACATGTAAAAGAATAATGCCTCTGGACAAGAGGTTGTCAGGACAGGTGAATGGGAATCTGTCTGTCTGCCTCCTCCTATGAATCAAAGTTTCCCTGACTCCACATTAAGTCAAGCAGTGGTCACTGTTGAGTGCATGTCTGTGTGAGAGCATGTGGGGACCAGCCCCTCATAAAGCATATAATTACAGGGCAGAGATGCTGATTATCGGACTGACGCTGCCGTCTTCATTTCCTTTTGGTTTTGTTTCCTGGTGAGCAGTGGGAGTCACTGTCTCGCTTACTCACTGGCAACCTTTATCCGGGACACTGATGTCTGTGTGGTTTGTGGTGTGTGAGTTTGTCTGTGTGATTGTCTGGTATTACTCTAGTAATGGTTGTGGTCATATGCCTCTGCCCTTTTTCCACCGATCAGAGGTTTTAGTAAACAAGTCTATTTATTATTTCTAAGAGCGTTCTGAGGTTTTTCCCCATTTGATCTCACAGAAAAGTCTTTGGATCGTCATTAATTGATGCATGCGATAAACATGGTAAAGCAAAACTATGCTGTGGTTTGAGAACTGATGCAAGTCTGTGAGTTTTACACTTTTTGTGAGGACCAAACATCCTCCAAAGTTGGGACATTTTCATAAGGGTTGTTGAGATTTGGTTTGTATTTCTTGGTTGTATTTTATATTGCAGGTCTTAGTAATTTAAGAGCAGAAAAATTAATTTCAAACATAATCAATCGGTATGCTGTGCCTTGAAAGTTAATGTGGACCTTTTATTTCTTTGTGGAGACCAAATGTCCTCAAAACAACTATAAAAGTAATCTAATTTGTGAAGACCAAGGATTAGTTCTGGAGTAGGTTTAGGCCTGAGAGTAGACCATGCCCATTCAAGAGCCCTATACTAGGCTGAGTGAGTACATATGTTCTTATATTTACTTTTATGGAACAAATGTGCGCATAAAATTTTCAGTTTGGTTTACGACAATACAAATGCACTCAAAAAAATGATACACACACGTAGAAATCAATCTAAAAATACAGAATGTGATAATGTTATAAAAAAAGTTGAACTACCTAACTCTAAACCATGAAGCATGAATCATCGAGATTTTATCGATCTAAAATAGTAAATCAACTCCAAAAGCTGAGGGTAGGTTTAATATCTAGGATCAGGGAATAGCTCTGAGAGTAAGACAGCTGAAGTTTTTGCATCATTAAGAGCATGCTGCTCTTAAACCCTTTTATGAGGACAAACTGTCCTTGTAAAAGTAGTAAAAAGCATAGACACCTTGGTAAGGACCCAGAGGTTTTTTTCTCGGTTTAGTGTCAGGGATGAGGTCCAGCTGTTAAGTTGGGTGATGGTGTTTTTATTTTTGGTTGTATTTTGGGTTTAATCTCACCAGCAAAGTAAAGGTTATGGTTGAAGAAAGAGCTAAAATTAGGATTGGAAGAAGGATTCAACTCCAAAATAAAGATTGCTTTTTCATGTATGTGTGGCGCTGACCTGACCACTTTGGTACCACTCTTGACGACCTGCATGTCCACGTTACAGGTTCCATTTGAATGTGAGACAAGGTTGACCTCCGAGAACTCGGCCTATGAGAACAGAAAAAGGACACAGGACAGTTTCATCAGTTTAACACATTAAGTCTCGATATAAACACTGACGAAATACTCAGGAATTCTACTAAATGGTAAATGTAGAAGAAAACCAAATTACAATGTCAGTGTTCAAAGAAAAGATCTATAATGTCAACTCTTTTCCATAGTTAAAGTTATTTTCATAACAGACATCAGTCTTCTTTATTCATTTGAATTAATGACTTGTATTGGGAGCAAAACAAACTAAATAAGTGCTGAATTACTTTCTACTCAATTGCATAATTGAATGATTTGTATATTCTGAATATACTTTATCATATTTACTGGGATATAAACAAATCTTTATAGTTGTATGTAAATACCCTAAAGTTATTCTGGCATAAATACATACATGCTGGTCTTTGTTGTGATTGCAAACATAGTGAAGACTTCTCTGACTCATAGCTGCCGGCTCCAGTCTCCAGTGCCATATATTTTTGTTTCTGTGGTGAGGCTTGAGGTTGTAATTTAACTGTCAGCCTCTATTAGGTGTAAAACTGTTCGGTGTGAAACTCCTGAAAATAGTCATTACAAATGCAGTAGCAAAGGACTGCAAATCGGTTTGCTGGTATGGAGGTTTAACCAATATGAAACCAAAATGTCACATACTGTTAAAATATAACTTAAGTAGATACAGAACCCACATCGTATTATCATGGTATTACCATGGTTCTGATATTATTTTACATGTTAAGAAATGATGGCTTTGAATATGTGGTTCTACAGTAATACATGGTTAAATATACACAGCACAAAAGTAATTTTTGCTAAAGATGACAAACGTAGAATTTTAGGAAAATGATTTGGCAGTTTCTGTGGAGCAGGCGGGGATCCAGATGTAACACTGACTCCTGACCAGTACAACATTTTTCATATCTTTCCTGTATGAAACACAACTAGGACACAAAAGCAATGTTAATGGCTCTCAAATGCTTTTAGCTATATGCTAACAACAGCAGGCTGGCCTATTTTAGCATGATAGTTTAGTAGACAATATTTCCTGGGTTCATCTTTTTAGTTTGGTGTTAGTAAGCTAACATTTGCTAATTAGCACTAAACACAAAGTACAGCTGAAGCTACTGGGAATTATGTTATTAGTTCAGCAGGTGTTTTGTGATAAATCAAAGAAGTCTGCAAATTTATATTTTGATTCATTCAGCTGTGTGACCACCTCTGCTGTCTGCTTAAATACAGAAAATCCCCCTCTGTTTACATGTTTTATACATAGAATAACTGTATAGTACAACTCTTATACAGAATAGTGAATAAAAGTGACACATTCCCACCGAGAACAGGCTGTGTAAATGGGGCTACTGATGATGTAAAAATGTTGATCTAACTATGATGCTAAGGGGGAAGTTTGGAGGATCATCTATGGCATTTAAATTCATCCCCTGGGAACCACGATTATCTGCACAAAATTTTATGGCTATCCATCCTGTGGTTACTGAGATTTTTCAATCTGGACCAAAGTATTGGACATACTGACCAGAGAACCGGCCAAAAGACTAGAACCACACTGCCAGATTGACCTTTTCTGTAGGTGTTTCCCGTTTGGAACCTAGGCAACGTGTTGCAATAGGTCACACAGGCATAGACACTTGGGTAAACCTGTTATCTTGTATTTCTGCAACCACCAAACACTAAAGTCACACGCTATTCACACCTTTCTGAAGTGACAGCAATCCTTTTTTTTTTTTTTACGCATAGCTTCTAAGTTCTTTTAAGTAACTTGTGGTCTATAGTCCGTTGTATAAACAAACAGACAACTGAACCTTATCTGAGAGAGTTTTTTTTTTTTTAAATTATCATTATCATTGAAAACGTGCTCAGGCACCATTGTTGCACCTCATCAATGAAAATATATGCATTCCCATATCAAATATGTGAATATCTTGTCTGTCCACTTTCATCACTGTTCCCAATCCCTTTCAACATTTTTTCAAACGATTCTGAGGCATCATAGGTCTATAAAATCAATATTATACCTGCTCCACTTTGATGTCGTAGTCCCCGAGGACCTTCTTTCCCCGAAACACTTTGACCCTGGAGGAGAAGAGAACAGGCTTAAGTTGCGATTAACACTCAAAATCTCTCGTTTGTCTGTGCTGCCCTCTACTGGACGTCACACTCCCTGTGGCACAAATGAGAGAAAGAAAATGGATGCCTGCTTGAGCACTTTTAATGGCCAAACTTTCTCAGCTGTAGCAGAATGTTTATTCAAACGAGGTTTTAATTAGCTTTTTGAACAGTTTAAAATGATACAGCAGGTTAGTGGTGCCACACCAAAACTCCAATTTTCCAAAACGCCATGTTAATGGGCGGCGACATTAAATTCTGATTAGGCATATTAAGCACCGTCTCGCAGTTTGGATGATGAATGTGCCCGATCACAGTGTGGTCTAATGGTGATTTCTTAATATCTTGGCTGCCACTTGAGTGATGCAGACATAGATTACAAACGAACAAACATAGGCTGGCAGATGGAGGGCAGGCAGACAATAGACGGACTGATAGAAAGGAAGAGATGAGCAGACAGGCAAACAGACTCCCGGCCAAAAATACAAACAGACAAAACACTCAGGATGTTTCATTTTACACACTGGCAATGAGTCGCTGATGATACACTGCATCCTTCATCAGCCCATATACTGAAGCTAAATAAAGCAGTAACCATGAGCCTGAATCAGAGCAACTTTGTATGTTTTTGAAGTCCTGGCTGATGAATAAATAAAACCAATGGGTACTTTTGTATTCTATAAACTACAGATCACTATACACCGTGTTAATCTTCAATAGTGATACATTTTTTCCTTTTTCTTTGTCTTTACGCATTGTTCATGCACCAGCTGTAGTATAGAATAGTTTGTAAAATGTAATGTCTTCTCAGGAGCCTCCTAAAACAAGATGATTTATCTCAAAGGGCTTATCCTACAAACAATATTATTATCCAAATTATCAGCAGGTCCTTGAATCCTCCATTAAAATCATTTATCCCGCTCCAAACAGTCTCCCAGATTATAAAAGTGTATGTGTGCTCAGTTTTCATCCCTGTATATCAATTAAAATTAATGTAAGATTCCCTCCATATAAGCTTACAAGACCTTGTGTAGTGCAGCAAAGAAGCATCTGGCTTGTTAGTCTGGTTCATTAGGATCTGACCATCTGTGAGAGAAACACTCTGAGGGTATAATGCAATAACTTCCAACTATCAATAACCATGCCAGCAAAACTGGGGACCTCAGTATTACAGCAATATATCTTTTCCAGTCCTGCTAGAAGGTAAAATTCTGTTGGTGTGAGGGTTTTTTTTCTTCTCTCTCAGCATTCGCAGCTGCTGTGTTACCATAATGACACCCTAACCTCTACCGCTGAAACCTCCCTCACAAACAAGAAAACAGCACACATGACAACCAACATAACTCTGTCTGAGACTTGTCATCACTGCAGCTTTAATTAGAAAATTACATCACAGTTTCTTAGAGGATTTAGTTCAATATAAAGAATCTCTGAAGCCACCGTTGTTGAATGGGTCCAGGGGAAAAAGAGACTCCACAGTCAGCTTGTGTTCAGTATCTGCAGTGCACATTGCAAAAAGATACACAAAGACGTGGGATGTCGGGCCAACACAGTAATGGATAATTATAAGGTTCTACCAAAAGGCTTCTGATGTAGCTTCCACATTTATTCCATCAAGAAGCATAATGGAGCTGCCACATAGCAAAAGACACCATCTGCAAATATGAAATCTAACAGTGCTGTTAATGAATGCCTGGAAGAGGCTTTTCACAGAAAAAAAAAAAAAATTAGGATGACAAAAGCTTGTTTTAGCAGACAGCTGCATAATGCTCATCTTCTTAAAAGCTGCATTACTACATTTTTTGGCCACTTGGGGTCAATGGAACAAGCTATGAACTAAACACTGACACTTTTATTACGTTGTAACAAGGTAAGTAAGTAAGTAGGTAATAAAAAAGGGAATTATAAAACAAATTTACAAATGTAATATTAATAAATCACTAAATAGTTCCAATTAAAAGGAGACTTACGAAAACAGCACAAAACAGTAAATTTAAAAGTACATTGATTAATTCATAAATTAATAATGATCCATCTTAGATTTTAATCAGGTTTTTAAAGGGGCAATTTCCTTTCCCATCAGTATTACCATCTCCCTGCTGCTTTTCCTTTTCCCATTAGCTATTCAATTTGCTTAGTCATTTAGCCTCTCCCTTTTCCTTTTGTGAAACTTTGGGCCTTTACCAGTTAAATGAGGTAAAACACTGCAAATTAGCCTTTGGCGGAAGCAAGGTCTCTCTCAAGCTTTCTGCTACTGTAGCTAGCATGCTAACCAGCTAGCCTCAGTCCTACATGAGAGGATGAAGAACTAGAGCATAAAGGAAAGAAGTTTGATGACGAACTCACAATTTTTTTTCTTCCACTGACAATTAACGGCTGATATTGCTAATGTTGGCTATGTAGCAATATCAAAAACTAACATATAGCACCTATAAAAAAATGTTTTCTGTGTAATTTCCTTAAAAAAATATATTCCAAGCATAGGTGTTAAGGATATTAGCAGAAGATAAACAAAATGAAAATAAATAGAGATACTGTAGATGCAAGCATAAATTCAATTACAGTTTAACTGAATTTCAAAATGGAGCAAATTAAATTTTTTTGGTTGCAATGAATACTTAATATACAATTTTTTCATAATCCAAAATTGCCCCAGCGTTTTGGTGTAAAGTATAAACTATTTAAGTTTCTATAGTAACTGCAGCAGATCTATTTTTTCTCAGGCATTGTGTGGGTGTGGTAAGATTTAGCTCTCAGTCTAGCTATTATCCAAATATAACTGGGAATACTTTAACTCAGGGTGCGGGTTGGCAGACTAGCCAAACTAGAGAGAAAGAAATAAAGTTGAATTTACATAAGTTGATGCTCTTTATCCATGAGGTTAGCAGCTCAAGCAGACACATTTGGAGTAAATGTCTAATGAATTGAGCTGGTTGGAGTTTTGAGTAAGTCGATTACGATATATAATACTGGAATGATGACTGAAACTTAATAAGCTGAAAATCATAAAAAATAAAGAGAGCATGATATACAGTAATTAGCAAGAGTTTTTTGGTTAAGATTTGCTAAAGTGAAATGTTCCTGAACAGGCTGGTATGGAGCCACTGAATCAGAAACTGCATTCTCATGCCATTCTGTAAAAAGTGCGTTAGATGTTGTGCCTCTTGTGCCATGCAAGACGGGATGAAAATAACACAGCCAAACTATCTATGGCTCTGTGCTATATGTTGTATCAACAACTGAGCATTTTCAGGGTCATTTGATTTAAATTTACTTTCACTTTCACATTTGTGGAGTGTAAGTGCCTCAGCCAGCCACACAGTTCTGTACAAATGAAGCCTTTCAAATCAATGCATTGCAATGACGCAGAGAGACAGACGGAAAGCGAGAAAAAGATGACAAAGAGAGGTAAGGGAGAAAGATGCAGGGAAGAGGAATTAGTGGTGTTAATATTGAAATTAATGCAAATTCAACAATACAAATGTATATTAAAAACAATAACTCTAGTGTGGACTTGGGTATTAGCTGCCTAATTCTACATATTTATCATGATATTAGGTGCATTTTTTTATTTGGACACTGGATTCCTGGTTTTAAGTATCTGCTGGTAACCCCTACTAACCAAAATACATCAGGGAATAATTGTGATTGGGAAAATGAGTTATATTTATTTGGTTCCACTGTCTCTTCTGTTCCTGGAAACTCTGCAAGAAAATAACTTTCTTCAAATACAAATGGAAGCTTGAGTGTTAAAATTAATCAATGGTCAGGATCAACCCAAGAACTCAAGAAATATCATCCTCAAGCTTTGTCTTACATGGATTGAGGTCCTGTTCCAGGAAAATGAGTTACAATCGACAAGAATAGATGCCATAATTAGGGTGTAATGAGTGTGTCTGCTGCCCATGGCACATGTCACATTATGACAGGTGCTGTTCCTTGTCCCTCTCTCCCACAGTTCCTTGCTACTTCTCTCCAAATGTCTTTCTCCCTGCAAAGCTATACTTTTCCAACTTTTCCTCTAAATACATCATTTTTTATGCAAAGGCATATTAATGGAATGAATGCATATAAATGAACCATGCATGATAAGTGACTGCGTTTTAATGGGCCTAGTGAGACGAGAGTGATTGAACAAGGCAAACTGTGTTGCTATGGTGTTTTAAAATGTAGAGAATACATCAGTCTCTTGGAACAGTGTATTGACAAAACTGTCAGAATTGATTTCAAAATTAAATAAGTCAAGGACTAAAGTAAAAACAACATTTGCAAACTATCTCTAACAGGCTAGATACAAACAAGACTGTCAGAGTTACAGCCTTGGTTTGTTGTTTGTTTTTTTGGAAATCCACAATGTTTTTTTTAAAAACCTATTCATAAATGAAAGCCCTCTTTTTTTCCTTTACATGCCCTGGCCTTCTCAACACTTGATCCACAATTGAATATTGTGAAAACAAGAATCTGACAATTGGGGTGAAAGAGCACAAAAAGTATTAGAGTGGTCCTGTCAGCTCTAGTGAGGTGGGACGTGGTGTAATTATTTGGCTGCCTGGGATGCTGTTACTGCGGGTGAAGACAGACAATGTAGGGGCATGAAAATGAGAGTAGAGTGGAAGGAATAACACGGGGGGTGGGGAACTGTGCTGGCTGGAGACCAAGAATTCAATTTCAGTTTCTATGGAAACTTGACAAAATGCTATATGAGATTCTAGGCATTATTATTATTATTAGAGAATTTCGAAGGACAGAAAACTTGCTGTTGTGCTATCTGTGGGTTAAAAACATTTAAAACATGGTGCACCTACCACACCCCAGTCTGTGAAACAGGTATTTTCCAAATGATAACAGGTGGAAAACACCTTCTCTGCAATCACTGGTTGGGATGCGAAGGAAGTACAACATACTTAAGCATTTCAATGCAGAGCAGTGCAGTAGGTCCTCTTTACCAAATGTTATTTAATGATAAATTTCTCTTAAAAGTACCACTTGGAGGGAGGGCGAGGAGAGAGGAGGGGAAGCTGTGAGTAGGGAAGCAGCATTTGGCATACTAAAGAAGGTAGGATCAAATATAACCCTAAACATTAATAGTGTACATAGTAAGCAATCAACAGGACACCACATGTTCAGAGGCTCAAAAGGACCAAAGAAGAAATGGTTGAAGAGGTGAGAAACACAAGCAGTTCAGCAACAAATAAAAGAGATAATGCTCAGTTTGGATGCAGGTCGGTATAACAGCAACAGTCATGACTAACAGATAGATATATGCAAGAAAATATTGTATATATCCTCTACACAGAAGACTTCTTCACTTATTGAATTATTACTAATTTTCTTGTAATCAAATTGTCCTTTACGTCACAAAGTTTACTTTGTTTTATCGGGACAGACTACACTGCCCAGGTTGATTTTTGTCATAATCTCATAATGCGTTTCCAAGCTTGTTCCGACACTGTCACGACAAGCCAGCCCTCTGATGACGCAGTGGTTTGGAGGACTGCAGTAAATCACTCAGAGACTCATCAAACAGAGGGCAGCGAACAGAGACACCCAGAGACAAACACAATATTTCTACCTTCTACCTTCTCTCTCCTAGCAGCAGCTCAGAATTCAGACTGACATTTGCCCTTCAATGCTTGTGAGTATTTGGTTGCTCCTCTGTTCATATTATGTCAGGGAAACCATGTAAAAAAAAAAAAAAAAAGAGCCAGGATCACCAGAGTTCTGATTGGCTGCAGTGACTGAACATGCACAGCATACAAAGCTTCAAATCAGTATGGTATTGGCTCATGTATTCTTGCCCGAGGTGAAGATGTTGCTTGAATTATTCAGCTGCAGCACAGGGAGTCTGTAACACCACCTTTTGACATTATCCTCCTCTCTCAGCCCTGCCTGAGTGCAGGTATCCCAGAGATTGTACTTCACTTGCACATAAATGTACCATGTTAGTGTGTCTGGCAAATAAGTGTAAGTTGTGGAAACTACAGTGCAACTATACAATGGTCACAATTTAAATGGTGGTGCTGCCTTTCACACCTTCTACACAATAAGAAATCTAGATGAGCATATTTGATACACATTAAATTCAAAATATATTTAGTTGATTAGCAAATACTGCCTCTACTTCCTTTATAGATATGTATTGAGCAATTAATGTGAACAATCTTTGGGTTGTCAGGTTTCTGATCTTGGCTGATGTTTATACAGTGATACCGCTGATAATTTAATTTAGTAACATTTTACAGATTAGATGGTTTATCGCAAGTTCAGACCCAAATATGGACTGTGCAACATTTAAACTTAATCCTTGATTAGAAAGTGACAGAGAACTTTAAGGAAAACGGACAAAAAACATTTTAAGTAACATTTTACAAGCTAAAATGACTATTTTTTGATTACTTTTGCTGTTAAGTAGTTAGTAAATTAATATAATCTTTTCTATATGTAAAATGAAATGACTTAATGATTACATTTTTCAAGTAACCTGCCAAACTCAAGTGATTAAAAAAAAACAAAACAAACATTTTTAAAGATAGTCCATCAACACTGCTGTTGCAAATTTTATAATGTTTTGATTATCAGATTTTCATTCAAATTTTAGGCAACAATTTTCCAGAAATTAAAACAGGATGGTCCTTTCCTGATGAATTAAAGGTATTTTATACAACCTGGCAGCTAAGTTGATCTTATTTGGGGGGACATTAGATTATATTATAATTTATAAACCATCTATAAAGAATATCTTATTGGAAAGTTGGACCAAAATGTGTAGCATGTGACAAAAAAATCATATTCTTAAGCATTTTTGTTATAAATATAAAAGATTTTAATAGTTAGCTTTTGAATAGATTCATTACTCCCTTCAATAATTTGTAACACTGAATAAAACTCAAGATGCTTAATAAATGTCTCACTGTACATCAGACATGGATTTTTTTGTTTGTACAATAAGTTTAACAAGTGACGGTTGGGGATAGAAGAGTGTGTTTGTGGTGGTAGAGGGATCAGTATCTGTGGTTTGTTGGTGTGGTTTTATGACATTACTACAGGGCGGGCTGCCCTCTCATGGAGACACAACTGTGTGTACGTGTGCGCGGGTGTGGGTTTGTGTATGTGCCAGCGCGTCTGCTTTATTGGAAAAAGGCTAATCGAGGGAAAATCGTGAAACAAATGGCAGAGCTGATTGTTTTCTTGAGGTTTTTCTTGAATCACGCCTTTAGATACGGAGAGATTACTGAGGTGTGCGTGCATGCGTGCGTGAAAGTTGGTTTTGCGTGTATATGAGTGTTTATGAGAGCACAGTCATTGTGCTTCCTGTCCTTGGGAAGCAGGCATGAGTGACAGTAATGTTTTGTATCTTGTCCCAGTAATGTGACAGCTTTGTTTTATATGCACTGCAGCTTCTTTCATTGCCGCTCTCTAATACCTCCCCTTGGTCCTCGCCACCCTCCACTACCTCACAGTCTGTCTCTTACAGCCTCCTGTAATTTTTCTCATAATTCGTTTTACACATTTCTCAGAACAGAAGGACATTTTCATCGACTGAGAATGTAATTACCTTTTTTTAAAAAACTATTTTACCTCTGCAGGTAATTGAGTTTTTTCCTGCAACAACTTGAGTCAGTTGACACTATGAGGCATATATTTTTATGTGCAGCCTGTTATGTTGAAATAAAGTTAGATCTCATGATGCCTTTACAAAATGTTGGAAAACAATTAAGTACCATTACTCATATAGTTCTAATTTTGTGTTATTTTATACTACTACTCCATTACCAGGTTCTGAAATTAACTTTCTGAGTCACCTAGTCAGCTAGGTTAATGTCTTTTTAGCTAATATCTCTCCTCAAAGTCGGAATAAACAGCAATGATTGGCAGATTGGCACCACAAAGGTTTCCAAACACTTACCTATAGTACAGGCTACTACAATATACTATTATAATATTCTCTCTCTGTCTCTGTATCTATCTCTCTATCAGCTACTAATAGATCGGCAACAGGTGAGTTACCTCAGAAACATTACCAAGGTTACTGCAGTCTGCGAGGGGAAAGTAGGGGCGGGACTTCACGGAATACGTGCATGTGTGTATGTGTGTATGGGTATTTGTATGTGCGTGTACGTGTGTGTGTGTGTGCATGTGTGTGTGTGTGTGTGTGTGTGTGTGTGTGTGAAACTGCGACACTGGCAGAAATACCGTAATTTTTACTTCACTTCATTAATATTGCAGATATAGTTTATAGTTTCTTTTCAGTTTAAGGGAACATTTACTAAACATATCAGTTTAAGTATGATGCAGGGGAGATGTACACTATTATATGAAGTTGTTAAAACTTTGCCTCAGTTTGACAACATTAAAATGCTGTATACACAAACTCAAAAACTCATATTTTACACGATGAGTACTTTTACTTTTGATACATTAAATAGATTTTGCTTCAAATATTCATGTACTTTAACCAAAGCAAAATTTTGAATGCAGACCTTAAACCTTTTATACTTTTCTTGAGTTAAAATATCTCAAAGCTTTTCGACTCCTTCCTTTACAATAAGAGAGAGTAATATTCGAACCGGGGTTTTGCGTTGACCAGTTACACTCTCACCCCCAAGTAATGAAAAGCGAATCTGTGCATGTTTTTCAAACCGAGAAAAATGAATTGCTTGGGCAGAAACATTTCTCATTTCACCTCCTCTAAATTCTGATTTTCAAACATTTCAGGAAAAAAAAGCCATGCATTTCCTGGACTTGTGATTGATTTGTAGTTACAATGGCTACATTAAAGGTTTGCTCCCAACATTTGAAAGACAAGCCTGAGAGGCAATGTGAGATTGATCAGAACTGTCAGCCCATCATGGCTTTCAGACATTAATATTATGATCAGTATGTGAATAAACATGAGAAAAAACAATCTTACAAACTGAGCAGTCCACTCAAAGTCAGGATGGTAATGAGGAAGCATATTGATGCTTCATTAGACTGAAAGGATTAATTGGGAATTGATTTAAGTTGATGCACTGGAACTTGAATGTCTATTTAAGTGACTATTAATAAGATTATAAACCTTTCATTGGACTTATAACTTATTTGCTATTTCTCGCTTGCTATCGACTTTGGTGCCATAGTATCAATATTCTGCTGTCCTCGCCCCTGTGTGACCTGAACGGCAAATTAGCCTGCATTGTTTTCATTCAGACTGAGTGCACTGGTATTTGGTTTACAGTTCACTAATTAGGGATGTTACGAAGCCAAACAACCACTGGCAAATATGGGGCATAATGGCTCAATTCAAAATGAGGTTCTCAAGACAGAAGAAAACCAACCTCCTCATTACTGCGAAGTGTTGGCTGTGTCAGAAAAGCCTCTATGACTGTGGTAAAACAGTCTGATTACCACTGTTGTATCTGAGTCTTGCATGGAAACCTCAAATTAAAAAGAAACAAACAAACGAACAAACAAGCAGGCCAGGCGCTGTCTGCATGTTTTGTTTTATTCAAAAGTCAGCAATGACAGCCAATGAAATTTGTAAGTCAATCTTTAAAACACACACAGCAGATTAAGGCTGCAACTAACATTATTTTCCTTATTGATAAATCTGCCAATTTCATTCCCGATTATTTGCTTAATGTTTTTACACATAAAATGCAATTTTTTGACATAATAAGAATAAAGGATTTGACAAAATTGTACATGTACACTCTGAGATGAGTCCGAACTTCAGAGATGAAACATAAATTCAGCTTGAAGTCTGCCTTTCATCTGTTTCTCTCCAAAAGTGATATACAATATGCCCTGCCAGGATACAGTCCCTCTAGTCACTGTGGGTTTTCAAGATGAAGAAATGTCATGCCCCGTCTTAAGGTCATGGTTTCCTTGGTTTAATTTTCCATCATTTCCTGTTTTATGGAGCGTTTTAAACATCTCCTCTCCTTTCACATCGTTTACTTCCTGTGTGGCAGTCTGTCCTCTCCTGATTGGTTTCACCTGTGTATAACTGTCTTCTCCTTCCTAATGTACTAAGCCTTTGTGCTTCTCTTTCCCTGTGCTGGTTCGTCTTCATTCTATGTGTCAAGTGGTCCAGCGATATACTTGTTAATTATTCTTGCAATTTTTCCGGACCTGACGGATTTTTTTGTTCTCAGTGCTAGGATTGGTCTATGACCGCCTGCCCAATGTTTTATTTCTTGCCTGAAAGACTGAGATGGATACAGAGCTGTGGAGACAGTTGGGTAAAATTAAGGACTCCGTAGCCCATTGGTGCTAGAAAAGCAGTGCATCATGCTAATCAGGTCTTCTTGTAATGGACCCTGTGAAAAATCAAATTTTAACAAGAACCTTGCATGTACCAGACACCATATATTCCTTCAACAACTGCACTGGGTAGATGATTTGATCTCATTGCAGCAGGAAGATGTATAACTTAAACAGGTTATGAACTTGCACACACAATCTCCAGGGACAAAATTGCTGCCTCTGATCTTGGGCAGTCTTGAAATGACAGCCACGCAATGATCCAACTTTCAGTGAGGTAAAACTAAGGTGAGTACTCCTCTTGATTTAATGGTAGGTTGAGATGGAGTGTGTCTGCAGCAGGAAGGAAAGCAGATAAATCACTGCAGATAACCCTGTTGTGGCTTGGCACAAATGAGACTTTATGTGTGTGCACTTTATCCAGATGTCCGTCTGTCTATTGTCTTTTTTTTTTTTTTTTGTCCTGCTGTCAGTCTGGATACACCTGAGAGCTCAGACTATTTTAAATGTACAGACAACAAACACCGTCTAATCACAGAAACAGTGAAGGGGGCTATTTCACAGATGAGTGAGATTTTGAAGAAGTCTAGTACTAAATGATGCCAGGGATTGTGTACTCAGGTTTGTCTATTGACAACAAGATCAGGTTGATATCTGCTGTTCTCACCTTGTGGTGAATTACCTTATGACTTGAATAAAAACGGGATTTGTATCTCAGTTCAGGTTTCATATGTAATGGTATTTTTTTATGTGATAAAATGAACCTTATTAACTAGGTGTTCTGAGGGCACACTCGGACAAAGTTGGAGGAGCAGCAGGCCATGTATTTTTGCACATAGAGACAGAAAATGATTCTCAAAGAGAACGCACACAAATGTGCAACTGAGTGCCAAAAACCAGATGACATTCAGATCTCAAATTATTGCCAAATCAAAGTGTAGCTATTTGAATGGCAGAATACAAATGGGTGTAAATTAACGAGATAGGTTTGGTGAAACTACAATCCCTAGGATTTTCAAACAATCAATCCCCTTTTTTGATTAGATTTATAATAGGCATTCAGTTGTTATATCAACATTATGTTAATACACCAATGCTGGATTCAAATTGCCTTCACATGCACAAAGGATTAACAGTAAGCTATGTATGCACATAGTCCAGCATTATTGTTCTTAATTTTATTTTACCCATATAAGGCTGTCTGTTCCCTGTTCACTCTCTTACAGCGGCATCAGAGCAATATCAAGAGTAATTACCTACTGCTGCCTCCTCACATTAAGAGCAGTCAACTGTCGAAACACTGGATGGCTCTTATTGTGAAGTGCTCATAGGAAATACAATGTATTTTTAATTCTGATGCGTGCCAACTGCAGTCATTCTGTCATTTTGATGGTGGATCTATTTTAGATATCGCAGGGAGAAATAAAACAAGAAGGAGCCTCCACATGGAGCTGGTCCATAAAGAGTTTCAGGGGACAAGCTTTATATCTCCAACTCCTCGGCAAGGCCAAAAGTTTCACTGTGTCCTGCTGTAGTGTGGAAAAACCACTTGCACTGTGTGCAGTGTTTAGTCAAAATCCAATCGCAATTGCCCATGGGCATGATCGAAAAAGCTGATTGTTTACTGGCCTCTTTATTAAAACATTGTCAGTTTGTTTGGCTGCATTCTAAACTGATACACAAGTGACTCCTCTGTTTATTTTCAGGCAAGGCAGCTGCTGAATGAGTGTTTGCCTGTTTTGAAAAATGGGAAGATTTTTGGCACTCCTTGTTCCTGGCATTTTCCTACATAGTCAATTTTATGTGACTCACATTTGGAGCATCTCTATGGCTTGGATCAGCATGAAAACTCATAAGTCCAAATGATGAACATCTGTGTTACAAACTATCTGATTCTTTGTTTATACAAAAAAATTAAGAACAACCACAGGGTACAAGCTTGTGTACATAAAATACTTTGGGGACAAGTTAACTACAGCTCCCTTACATTCAGTACCATCTGCAAAAAATAAAAAACAAACACAAAAGGATGTCTCAGAAACAACACTGAAATAATTTTAACTGG
This sequence comes from Istiophorus platypterus, assembly GCA_016859345.1. NCBI lineage: Eukaryota > Metazoa > Chordata > Actinopteri > Istiophoriformes > Istiophoridae > Istiophorus > Istiophorus platypterus. The sequence goes on from CM029117.1 coordinate 18,619,332, forward strand.
CAGTCAAAACATACCCCTGTGGGACTTTTATATTATTTGGAAGAGTCCTGTGTTCTAGTCTTGAATAACACACATGTTATCGTTTAAAGAAAAAAATTGAAGTGTGAATACAGAATGGGGAAAAACACTTTGTGGACCGTCCCTCATTCTTTGCAACTCTATTAAACTGTACTTGTCTATGGTTTATGGTATCTATAGGTGTTGCCGAATCAACCAGGACTGAAATCAAGAAAGCAATACAGCTTCAAAGTGGAAAGTGGTGACAAGAGCTTTAAAACCATTAAAAACTGAGATATCTCTGATAAATTCAGCTAGTTGACATCCAAGGAAGTACTCTGTGTTCTGTTGATGTTCTGTGTAATTTTACGAAGAGTTGTCACGTCAGATTCTACAACTGCCTTGTTAGGTGAAGTGCTCTCTCACCTCTTTCTATCATATATGTTGACACATACAAATTAATACGGTATACACCTACAAACAGCTCCCACGCACTCATCACTTTCACTTCCACAATGCTGCTGTTGCAAATTCATCCTCCTGTCACTTACTATTCTTTTTATAGGGAACTTGCATGGTGTGTGTGGTTTCATATGTATGTGTGTGTGCGTGCATGCGTTTGTCCAACGCCCATTTGTCGTGAAAATCCACATGAAATATCCACGATGTGCGTAAGAGATTGTTGTATCTTTACCGTAAAATGTTATAAATTAGACCACGAATTTAATAGATTTAATAGGCAATATTTAAATCTCCATCATTTAATCTTATTTTTATACTAACAATGGCTCAAATGACTATGTGTATCTGAAAGAAGTTGCTTGTAGTCACTAACAACGTAATAATGATTAATGAAATTAAATCTTTAAAAAGAAATCTTAACGTTATCTCTAGATTAGTCTGGTAGGTAGTCTGTCCCTCCCTCTGCCACAGTAAATGGGTTAATCCTGAAGGTGACTGATATAGCACTTTTCTCCTTATGAAGGTAACAACATGAGAATTTGATAGCACAAATGCATATGGAAAAAACAATCAATCAGTTCACTACAGCCCTAATGGTTTGGGGGTTTTGCTGCCAGGTGGCCAAAACTACCACACAACAAACAAACAGAAAAATTAAATTAGAATCATTTATTTTTCATTTCATCAAAAATGCCCACTGAGGAAAAGACAGGAGGCAGAGCTGGAGGTAGCAGAGATGAAGATGTTGAGGTTCTCTCTGGGAGTGACCAGGATGGATAGGATCAGGAATGAGTACATCAGAGGGACAGCACAAGTTAGAGGTTTTGGAGATAAAGTCAGAGAGGCCAGACTGAGATGGTTTGGACATGTCCTGAGAAGAGATAGTGAATATATTGGTAGAAGGATACTGAGTTTTGAACTGTCAGGCAGGAGGCCTAGAGGAAGACCAAAGAGGAGGTTTATGGATGTAGTGAAAGAGGACATGAAGGTAGTTGGTGTGAGAGAAGAGGACGCAGAAGACAGGGTTAGATGGAGGACACTGATTCGCTGTGGCGACCCCTAAAGGGAAAAGCCGAAAGAAAGAGAAGAAGATTTCATCAAAAATGAGTTTGACCTTTGGCTCATGGTCATCAGAATTGTGAACATATTTTTCTCTATTTTTTCCACATGCATTTGAATATGTATTACAATCAAGTAGAAAAAGGAAAACTCTCTTAGAATGGGATTTTGTTACTTTGGAGAGGTCAATAGCTGGAGCTACATTAAAAAATATCCAAACCCCAATTAAACAGACAAAGATAAAAAACTCTCACCGCTCAAATATTCTGTATTATCAGCTTTGCACCTGCACTAAAATGGTGCCTGCTGTGTCCTGTGTTATCTTCCTGCCCTGTTTTAAATCTTTCTCTCTCTATCATACAGAGTCTTTATGCCTAAAACAAACAGAAATACTTCATTCATGAGTCCAACATTATATAGTCACATGAAAGATACTGATATACTCCAGTGCCCCTTGTACCCTGTATGTACAGAAAATATAGTCAGCCACAGTCATTCCTGGTTACTGGCCATAATCTAGACCTCTTAAAAATTATTGTTTATTCAGCTCAAGCACTATGGAGATAAACCACTGCAGCGTCACAGATGTGGGTTTTTAGTATGGATGTCATGTAGAAAAAACAAGCTTTCACAGCGGGCAATACATTTGCATGAAACATCATGCAAATAACTTGTTCATATAAAACTTGAATTAAATAGTGTTCAAAACGTGTAAGTGTAGTAGTTATTGATAACGCTAAACTACATAGTAATCACTGCTGTCCACAGAGTCTCATCCACAGTTGATAGGTGCAGGAGCTCAGGTGGTGCTTAGTTTATGTAACAACTTTTTTACAAAAAAATATTGTGTTGTTAAGCAGTCTTTTCTGTACATGCCAAAACAAAATGTACCGATGGATTATTCTCTCAGGCTACAGAGATTTCATCCATCTCATGATGGCAAGATAACCTTGTCTAAAATGAATCATGAAATGATTCTCTCATATTTATCACTGCAGAGGACAACTCCTGAACCTGCCTTCAGAAGTGTACCACTTTTTACTGCAGATAAATGGACAGCAGCGGTGATCTTTCATCTGGATCAGTTATCATTATTATTATTCAATATCACTTATCTGCTCCTAAATTATTCAAATCACAAAAATGACAGACCTTTGAAATATCATTACCTTAGTTTAGAGCTCACCTATGACTGCAGTTTAAAACATTTAAATCAATTCACCTTCCAGAGATCACTGAAAAACATGAGGCTACTAACAACATTCACTATAGTTATCCAAAGTATTTTTCCTTTTCGATTATGAATGTAATATCTTTACTTTCTGAGGAACTATGTGTTATAAAGGTAGAAAGAGAGGTGAGAGCAATCTAACTTAAATGTAAGAGGAAGGGACCTTTGCTTTATGGTCTGTGTAGGTGAATACACAGCAGGTCATGTGTGTTTAACAGCTGCTAGTAGTAATAACATTTTTGAAATGGCACTGGAGGGCATTTGCAGCTATTCATGCTGTACCAGTTCAGCGTTACATTGGATCTATCCTGGTTTCATGGCTTGTGTAGACTGTAGGTTGCTAATTAGGTAACTTAGCAGATGATGCTGTTTTCCTTCACTGGTTCTGCTGAACTCTCCAGCAGAGAAGGGAGGCATATGATAGGGTATTCAGAGTGGGAGGGAGAGAGAGTTAGATGGAAAAAGAAAAAACATGAAAGAGTTGTCTTAAGATTCTGAATACATTAATTAGTTGAGTCTGTTGAACCGATGAGAGGTGGAAGTAACTCGCATTGGGGTTAATAGAGATTAAACCTGAACTGCACGTCACCATTTATCTCTACAAGATTATTAAAATTCCATACACATAAACACACAAGCAGGCAGGTACATTATAAGGCATTATATGGAGGCTTATATTTAGTTGCCTGTTATTGTTTAAAGCTGAAAACTGTACCTTTCCAAATCCTAACACACAGTTTGCCATTTGAGAAGCCCCAACAAGCTCATTGGGATCAGTAGTGGAGTATAGAGAATGCTTTCAGTCATGATAAATGCACAGTACCACACAGATGGGAAGATTAATGATTTATCAGTTAATGCTATTCAACTTGATTGAATGCAGCTGGCAGCGTTTGTGGGTGGGAAAATTAGTCGCTGAAGTAGTAACTCCTGCTGAACATCTGTTCAGGGTAACACTGTGTGAACCTCTTTATGTGTGCTAGTAAAACTTCAGGTGGACAGAAGTGGCTGGTGAAATATAAATCAGAGGAAACAGAGGCAATTTGTAACCTCTCTAATGCAAGACTGACAGAAAAACAGCAGCATTGGTCCTATGTTTATTTTCACTGGATGAGTCACCTTTTATGAAAACTTGCTTCTCTTATAAGTAAAGGTGGAACCTTTATAATGTTACAGTGCCAATCCTAGTGAGGAGTGTGGATTAGATGGTTGGACATGTGACATTTCTGGCTTAGACATCTGAAACTAAAAACTACCTAACCCATATTCTCCCAAAATTTATCACAGGGTTCTCTTTTTTTTAAATACAACCACCATTGTGCCTCATCCTAATCAAATAAAAATTGAACATATTTTAACCAGAGGTAGCAGATCAGAAAATGCCTCTTTTTGTCATTATAAGGTTGCAATGCAGCCATTAGAAATTCCAGTGAGTCACTTTGCCCAGACAAGGAAAAATTCCAGCACATAGCTTCCTTTAAAACCACCACATATAGTTTTCATAGTCCAGTCTTTGTACGATCAAACAAATGAGATATAAACTGTTAATTAACGAGCTTTAGAGGTGCTAGTAGACGGATTTTGCAACTTCTGGACAGAGCCAGGCTAGCAGTTTCCCTCTCATCCTAGCTTTTGTGCTAATCTCAGCTAACAGGTTGTTACCTCCAGTGTCATATTTCCATGCAGACTTGAGAGCGGTATCTATTTTCTTAATGACCTCCCTGCAAGAAAGTGAATAAGAGAATTTGACAAAATGTTAAACTGTTCCTTTCAGGCACATAGATATTAGCTTGTCAGTCCACACTTGTACTGATGGAAAAATTAAACAAAAAAAACATCCTACTGAAAACAAAACGTGTAAATGTCAATTTAAAAAAGAAGCTTTTTCCTCACGCTGACACAAAACTAAGTAAATTCAGTTGCCTTATTTTCATGCAGATCAAGCAGGTACTCTTCCAATATGGAAACATCACAAACAATCTAGGATTGTCCTGATCCATTTGTGCATAGCTGCAGTGGAATCACTAAATCAAGCAAATTAGATGTGCAGTGACTCACACAGTCTGTTGTGTGTCATCATTTCAGCTAAGATCCAAAGCAAAAGCCTGCTCTGCATGCTCATACAGGGCATGCACAAAGACAAAAAGTCCTTTGATGTGGTTTCCTTCTTTCATTGTTCTACATAATGGCTTGTCACAGAGTGGCGATACCAAGGACCTCGTGTCTTTTTGGTTCAGTGCATCAATTGCATCTTGTGTGGTTGTGAATGTGGTTGTGAATGTGTTTGTGTGTGTATGTGTGTGTGTGTTAAGATCTTTGAGCCATGACATGGCTGAGCACAGCAGCCCTGGGGCAGTCATGTGCCGTGGTGCTCTGTCGGATGTTGGAGACACGTGTCGCAGATCTTCCTGTTACCATTCAGCGCTAACCAGTCTCTCTCTTCAACATTCTGTTCCCACACACACATGCACAAACATTTACTCTCAGTGTATTCATCCTTTATGTCCCTCTGGGTTTCTCTTTTTTTTAAATACAACCACCATTGTGCCTCATCCTAATCAAATAAAAATTGAACATATTTTAACCAGAGGTAGCAGATCAGAAAATGCCTCTTTTTGTCATTATAAGGTTGCAATGCAGCCATTAGAAATTCCAGTGAGTCACTTTGCCCAGACAAGGAAAAATTCCAGCACATAGCTTCCTTTAAAACCACCACATATAGTTTTCATAGTCCAGTCTTTGTACGATCAAACAAATGAGATATAAACTGTTAATTAACGAGCTTTAGAGGTGCTAGTAGACGGATTTTGCAACTTCTGGACAGAGCCAGGCTAGCAGTTTCCCTCTCATCCTAGCTTTTGTGCTAATCTCAGCTAACAGGTTGTTACCTCCAGTGTCATATTTCCATGCAGACTTGAGAGCGGTATCTATTTTCTTAATGACCTCCCTGCAAGAAAGTGAATAAGAGAATTTGACAAAATGTTAAACTGTTCCTTTCAGGCACATAGATATTAGCTTGTCAGTCCACACTTGTACTGATGGAAAAATTAAACAAAAAAAACATCCTACTGAAAACAAAACGTGTAAATGTCAATTTAAAAAAGAAGCTTTTTCCTCACGCTGACACAAAACTAAGTAAATTCAGTTGCCTTATTTTCATGCAGATCAAGCAGGTACTCTTCCAATATGGAAACATCACAAACAATCTAGGATTGTCCTGATCCATTTGTGCATAGCTGCAGTGGAATCACTAAATCAAGCAAATTAGATGTGCAGTGACTCACACAGTCTGTTGTGTGTCATCATTTCAGCTAAGATCCAAAGCAAAAGCCTGCTCTGCATGCTCATACAGGGCATGCACAAAGACAAAAAGTCCTTTGATGTGGTTTCCTTCTTTCATTGTTCTACATAATGGCTTGTCACAGAGTGGCGATACCAAGGACCTCGTGTCTTTTTGGTTCAGTGCATCAATTGCATCTTGTGTGGTTGTGAATGTGGTTGTGAATGTGTTTGTGTGTGTATGTGTGTGTGTGTGTGAGAGAGAGAGTGTGAGTGTGAGTGTGAGAAGGAGTTTAAAAGGAGACAGAGTATCACACTTAACACACAGAATATCGAGGAAAGATTTTCTGTTCCTCCATCTGAAAATGTTCTTATAGAATTAACTACACGTAGAGCTTTAAATTTCCAATTCAGGGCTTGTAGTGCTTGATTGAAGAGTGTTTTGCAGTCACATAGAGTGAACATGAATTGTGCTTCATTAAATTACATAGTAGTGTGTGCTGGCATAAAGGAGGCCAGAAAATAGGATGCATATTTTAGTAGAGCAAACAATAGACAGCAGAGGTGATCCTGTTCCACAGAAACTAGCCAGGCCACAATTCCACTAAAGTTAAAAGTGCTAAACTCTCATGAATATGTTCTTATTGATTGCAGAAAAAATGTTCAATAAGTATAGTTTTCATTTAAACCAGATGTCATTATCTAAGGATTCTATTTCTATAGGTAGGTCTCATTTATTCACTGGTTTTAGCTGCTCGAAATTTATTTGCAGAGAAAACAATATATTCAATCAATATGATTTCTTGTGATTTTTGTCAACACATTGATATGCAGTGTTTAAACACAACTTTGTGCTATCAAAATTTAAGTCTATTACTATACAATATTACTATTTGTAATGTGTGCTATAGTAATCATAACACATAGAGGTAATGGCCATGAAAATACAAGGACCTAAGCATTCGACTAGAATACATGTTGACAACATGGCACCGATTCAGTAATTCTGTACGTGCAGTACCAGTTTGTTTGACTAATCTCTAATTCTCCAAACCCTGATACTCCACTTCAGGCTGTGGCATTCACAATCAGTCAAGCAAAGACATCAAACCCCCAACAAATGCCCAACAAGCCCCAAGCAGCAGGAGTCCCACTGAGGTTCAGCTGCCATACTGTAGTTTAGAGAACTGATGTATTCTTACTAAACAAACACTGTACCTCTCCAGTCACACTGTGTTAAATGAATTTGAGCTTTGGATCTATTAGGACATTTTGTCTCACCTGTGCACAAATAATAAATGAGGCAGAGCTACACAGCTGTAGCATTGGATGCACACCAACAGTACAGTGGGAATTTTTTTCCTCTCTGATTTTCTCTGCCTCAGAATCTGATGGTGTCGCGGCCTCGCTGGTACAACAGTCTCACTTTCATTCGCTGCCCTTCCTCCCCTGCCTTATCTTACTCCTTATATCAGACATCTCTCCTCACCTCAATCTCCATTTCCTCTGTCCTATAACCTCTCACTTTCTCTCTCTCTCTCTCACTCATCACCTGCTCTTTCCCCCTCTCATCCTCCTGTCGGTCTGATACTGTTTGTGTGTGTATGTTAAGATCTTTGAGCCATGACATGGCTGAGCACAGCAGCCCTGGGGCAGTCATGTGCCGTGGTGCTCTGTCGGATGTTGGAGACACGTGTCGCAGATCTTCCTGTTACCATTCAGCGCTAACCAGTCTCTCTCTTCAACATTCTGTTCCCACACACACATGCACAAACATTTACTCTCAGTGTATTCATCCTTTATGTCCCTCTGAGGATTTTTCTTTTTTAATTCGCCCTTTGTTGCTTTCTCAGCATCTCTTTTGGCCTGTCTACCTTCATTTATTTCTATATTTCTGTCTCTGCCCACTGTGTCCACCTCATAACATTTTTTTTAATTCCCCACCCTAATACTCTGTCACACTTTGGCAAATAAAAGCTTGTCCTTGAAGGTGTTTTGTCCTCCACTCATGTCTGATCATCCTCTACTCCCATTTTACTAACATCTAGTGACATAACAGACACTCTGTGAAGCCCAATCCTACCCTCCTCTCGCTATCATTTTTTTTCCTCTCAAATCCTCGCTGCCACACACTGGTTATCATCCCCTGTCTTCAGTCTTCTCCCTCCTTTCTCTCCTAAAGGCTGGGATGTAATCATTCTTTCTAAATACTTATTGGCCACAGGATGCTAAATATTCTGTTCACTTCTGTCTAACAAATAAATTGAGTTTTGGGCTTCTAGCATCTATTTCATCAGGGTTGATGTAATTAATGAAAAATCCTCATATAATAATAAAGCAGGGAAATATGACTAATCTCCCGACTAAAAAAATGTTACACTTCCATCTTATGATTGCACATAATATCAAAAAAACCATGCCTTTCTGTGTTACTATTTGAATTACACCAGAATAGGGGAAAAAATTCCTCTTGAGATCTCTGATGAATCACTGTTCCCTGCTGTTTATTCCACAGTACATTTTTGCTCACAGAACATGGACTTTTTTTTTTGTTAATGCACCTTTTTTCCACAAGGTCTGTATAGAAATCAAATAAAACAACAATTGCATTCCTATACTCTTATTATTAATATTACTATTGTTATTTTTGCACTTGGTGCTTTTTCACATAAAGGCTTTTTTCCTGAAGCTGTTGGGGATTAAATCTATATCATCTTATACCTATTTTAAACATTTACCCAACTTAACTATTTTCATAGACATTACTTTTTTTTTTTTGAATAAAATAGAATTTAAGACTCGTTTGCCTCCAAATAGATCACTTGATAGATCCACATCTATCTGAGCCCTTGCAGGTAACAAAACACTGGTTTTATCTTTTAAAAAAAATGCTCTCTTAATGTTCAATGTTTCACTTGCACAATATTTATCTGATGCAACAAAATCTGAATTTATAGAATATTGACAAAACTATCCCACTAGAATTAGTTATAGGCTCTAGCCAATGTCTTAAGCAGGAGTTTTCCAAACTGTCATGAAACTGTAGATGTTCAAGTTTATACTTTTATAAGTGCTTCAGGGATTTCTCATTCATGTTGGCTTAAAAATTAAAATGAACATTCCTTCTCTACTTATAATAAACTATGAATCTATTTGTTGATTTTACTGATAAGCTTCTGACTGCTGATATCTCATAGGAAAATTTGAGTTTTACTTGAAAGTGAACAGATAAAGTTAATACAGAATACAATCGGCATACTAGTGAATTCTAGAGTTATTACTATTCAGTCATTCAGTCAGAATGATAATTTTGGCCTCTTGGGAGTGAATAGCTAATAGAGCGATATACTGCAGGGGAGGTTCCACTAGCCTCTGCTAAATTAATGATATACAAATTAATAAAATACAATAATGTTAATTGTCCCTGGGGATCAAACAAGATTAATTTCCCCTGACCTCTGCTACCTGTGGGGCTTGTAGCTCTTTTAAGTGTCTTATTAATCACCGGTGATTAAAGTCTGATAACCATTGCTGGACTTTAGCATTTCTGTAGTTGAATTCGAAAGATGGGTTTTTTTTCTATTCATTAAATTTTTATTTATTTACTAAAAAAGTTATTTCTCTTAGAGCTCAAGTATGCTTGTTTCAATGTCAAATTTGGAATATTGAGTATGATACTGGGTGTAAATGCCAAAATACTAACTGAATCCAAGGTCTACCCAGAGGATGGGGTCACAGTGAAATAACTGTGAAAAGTGAAATTATCCTGATCCAACACAATGTGTTGCTTAACACAAGAGTTACAGATAATATTACATAAGGAAGAACACTAGTTAGATCTAGCCTTGGTACTGATTTAGCTGCAATAAAAAATATAAAAGGAATTATATGGTGAGATTGCTCATTTCATGCAACAGATGGGTAATAATGTGGAGGTGACTGTTTTCTCAGACGATTTCCAAAACTGATTGTCCACTGGATGGTGGGTGGATCTTCTTCCCACTATACAAAAAACAGTCCATTACACAGAAAAAAGCAACGAACTGACCCAAAATTACTTATAGTATAGTCAATCTTTTCAACATTAGGTATCCTACTAAAAAAAAGGTTTTTAGAAAGGTGATACACTGCCCGCCAGCTGATGAGAAATATTTTAGCTTGAAGATGACTTTCCCGTCTGGCCTGTCTCTTGTCTCTTTTATTTCTTAATATAGCTCTTTGTCATAGGGAAATGCATGGTGTAACAATGTGTGACACTTTATAGCCTCTGGGAGTGAGAAGGATAAGGGTGGGTTTTATGATTTTAAAAAAGGGCAGGCTGGGTGAAGAAAGGGATGAGAGAGGTGAACACACACTGTCAGGGTCTTGTCTCGTGGCCAAAGGTCAGTGAGGTGAAACATGGATCTTTGGATTGACCTGGATGGACCAATGGACCTTAGTCTGGCCCAGAAAACCACTTCATACCAGTCTTGTCTATAAATTGCTTGCTACTGCGTTCTGGAGGGTTAAAGACCAGAAGGTGTCTTTAAGACAGCAGGTTCACTCCAAATGAACCTAACCTGCACAGCAGCTGGACTACCTATGAGGAAGCGGCTGCAACAAGATGATGGGGGCAATCAAGCCACATCAATACTGCCTAAAACGGTTGTAATTCTGCCACTTAGAAGTTGATTTTAACTTGGTGTTGGAGAGAGTTAACAACTATTTCACCACAGCTATTTCCTTTAAGATCTTTCAGGCAGGTGAAAACATGCACAGCGCAGTATTTACTGCAGCTCCCTATCAGCAGCCACAAACCCTCACTCTGGGTGTTTGAGACAAGCTGGGAGGGAGGATATTCTCTGGTCACGACTCAAAGGCAGCACACTCTGCACATAAAAATGCACGCACGCACACAGAAACAGATCTTTAGTTAAGTGTTGATGTATTCCTGCCTTTTTAGAAAAGTGCTTGCTTAGACAAGCCATGTGACTTGCCCTGAGGTGTGTGAAATGCAAGGAGTGTGAATGGTAGATTTATAGTAAAGGCAGAAGGCAGCCTTTAGCATAACAGAGCACACAGTAAGTAACTGCAAACCCAACCACACGAGCACACGCCTGAAGTGCATACACATATGGGAACACACGCATGAACGCACACGAAAGAATGCACACACACACTTAGCTACTGACAACAGAAAGCCGCCCCTGCAATTAGTTTTCAGGTTTTTCTCTCCTAATCTCTTTGGTGTAGCTGTAATTATTCCTTTAGAGGATAGTGCAGTTGTAGTGATATCTGCTCGCAGCATTGCATGCAGTTCAATTACTAAACCACAGATTTATAAGGTCTCTGTCTGCAGAAAGGATGAATAACTGTGAGACGCATGGAGACACTGAAACAACGACGGTCTGTTAAAAAAACATCTGCAAAGAAGTAGGAAGCCAAACAGGAGTTTATAAACTATATAAACCCAAAATGAATGAATACTTAGATATATTATTATATATATTGTACTTATCAGTCAAACTAATAGCAATATACATACTATACTGTATATGGTTTACATGGCTGCTGATGTTGCACAATTGGACTTATTTTGGACAAATATTTGCACAATTCACTTATATGGTTCTAGGTAATGTAATGTATATACTGCATATAGCTGTTTATGATAAACGTGTTAAACGTGTTTAATTCCTTATTTAATATTTTCATTGTTTCATGCAAATATATATGTGTGTGTGTGGGTTTTTTTATCTCTTGGCCTGTCTCCTAGTGGCTGTAATGTGAATTACCCCAGTAGATCAATCAAGTCTTATTATGTGTAATGGAATTAAAGAAGGAAAACAAGAAATTATTGTTTCATTGAATATTTCATGTTTTTTTTGGAGATAGCCGTGGCTCATCCAATCAAGAAATTTTCAGTTTTGATTGGAAATAATTGAGAACACATGGTTTGCATGTCTTCCTATTCCTTGGACAGCAGAATTGGGTTACATAGCGGGTACAACATTATCTATCATCACATTATGAGTGCTTTATGTGTATGTGTATATAGTAAGTGTGTGGAGTTGTATGATTGTGTGCATTGTTTGTATCATTGAAAGTATAGAGGAAGTGATCTCAGCTTGTGGTATCTCCATATTGACAGTTTGACTCATACACCTACTACAGAGCTTCATATCATGGTGAGCTATGCACCATGTGGGGTCTGTGTATGTATGCATGATAGAAAGGAAGAGATAAAAACAAGCAGCGAATAAAAGAGGGTTATTACCTCTGCCAATGAAGTTATGTAATTACCTATGTCTGTTTGTTGGTCTGTTTGTTTGTTTGTTGATTATGATTATGTAAAAGGTATTGAACTAATTTGCACTAAACTTGGTGGAGGGATGGCAATGGGCCAGGGAGGAACACATTAAATTTTGGGGTTGTTTTGGATAATTTACCATGAATTTGACTTTGTTGTTAGACGATTGTCCATGGGGGAGGTCTGTGCTCTACTGAGCACCTTCATGTATTTACTTTGTGATGTTTAGGCCCAATTTGCAGTTAAGATCTACAGAGTCATGGCATTTTGTTAAAAATTAGCATATTTTGGCCTGTTCTCTCTTCTTCAAAGGGCTGTTGGTCAATTAACGGCACAGTCACAGCAGATATATAATCAGTGACTTAGCTGGTAGGCGAAGTAAACGGCACGGTGCTTTCATGAAGAGTTGGATATATAAGCTTTGTTGCATCATCCAATTTTATATTTTCCTGCTATTTTCACTTTCTGGTATCACTGGGTACTAATACTGGGTTTCAGGGATCCACAAAGTGGTGTATGTATTATCTCCTCCATGGGTGTTAGTGACCACCTGCAACAATTAATGAGTAAATATTCAAGTGAATATGCATGCATTTATCCTCCTTGCAGGAGATGTCACTACTCTGCATCCCTGTAGTGGGCCAAGCACATAGAGGGACTGGGGGTGACAGTTCTTCTTTAAAACCTTTGCAGCGTGTGAAAGTGTATGCTGTTGTATGTCGCTTCTAAATGCTTATATTCTTTCTGGCCTTTATTTATACTGTATCTTGGTTATCTAATTACTGTTGTGTTCAAGAAAGGGGTGCAGAAGCAAGCGATTGGGTCAAGGTTGTTCTGCTGTCTGCAGCTGGCTTCAGCTGCACATTCCGTTTGCTGGCACGGTTCATTGGCAGTTACAGCTTAATTGACATCAACCACCATTTTGTCAGATCTGTGACCAGGCAAATAATGACTGACATCTTTTTCCCCTCCTCAGCACATACCCTTGTCAGCGCATCATAAGCAGGCCCTCTTTTATTGTAGCTTTATTGTTCTTCACCGTGGCAGCTTTGTGTTTAAGTGTCCCCAAATGGGGAAGACACTGGATGCCAAATTGTTCCAGATGGTGAAGTCAGCAACTTGCATGGCAGCTTGCTGCCATTTTGTTTGAGTGTATGTATGTTTGCGTATGAATAGGTTACTGAAGCAAAATTATAAAGCACTTGAAATAAAATTGATATATAAATGCAGTCCTTTTGCAGCTTTTCATAATCTGTTTGATACTGTGAATCCAGTTTCCTTGTTACTTTATGTTGTATTTATTTTTCCAATAATTTGGACTGACTCTTGTTTATGATACCTTGTCTTTTTCTGGTTTGTAATCAATCATGTAATAATAATCATGTAAACAAAAAAAAATCACTGAATTCATTTTCCAGTATTGTTTTTAGAGTTTCACAATTGCTTGCAGTAACAACTTCAAAGGCAATTTGCTGTCTTTAGCCTTATTGGACATGTGTCTACCTCACTGCATAGCTGTGTCTCTATGTTCACGAAGAGAGCATAAAGTGAAATTTTTGGTCAGATGTGTAGTTTTAATGATTAAGAGGGTGGTTGACGCTAAGGCATCCATAATGTCAAAAGACATCAGATGTGTAGAAATGCAAATAGGTGAGTTTGAGTGTGAGTGTGTGTGTATGTATTGGAATCTGATTTAATTGCTCTGTATTTCCTTCCAAAATGCACCACTGCACCTTATACCATACAGTCAACTGAGCCATTTCAGACCTCAGAGATTTATTACTTGATGCTGTACTGCAGCTGGTTAAAACCTTAAATGTGTGGCTATTAATTAAGGCCTCACCAAATTCTAAGTCACAGTCGAATTTAGCGAGTCCCACTTTCTGCTTCTTTGATGCTGGTGTGCTATTGCGCGGTTACTGTGAAATTCACATTTTCCTCTCATACTAGAGTTGTGCTATCTGCTTACTTTAGAGATGCAGCTTTCTTACAATGAAGTATTTCTTTTTAACTTTAACAACAATTCATAATGGATGAGGTTTCAGCAGATCCTAAATTTGGCAAACACTTTCGGTCCTCTCTGTTGATGGCATATAGCCTGCTGCAGAAAATGATGACAAAAATGCTACAGAAGCAAGGTCAGAGCTATCTCATTATCTAAATCACTTCATCTTTCATGAAACACTTTATCTTATTAATATTACAGTCCGGCAGTCGCCACTGTAGAACCTCACCTTTCAAACACTATAGAAGTCTATAACTGTTTGCTACTAATGTCAATGAGGTTCGGTTGTTATAACTATATAAGAGGTACCTACAGAATTTGGATATTTGACAGCCTGTAGAGATTCTATGACAATGCTGAATGTCCTGAACATTGCTTTTATATCACAAAGAAACCTATTTTGTTTTTTAAATGCCTTTATAGCAAATTCTGCTCTGTGCTCAGGCATTTAGCCATAAATGCTCCTGTCTCCTATAGATGTCACACTAGATCATGAGATTATAATCTTCAGTGTTCCAAGGAGGAATTTTTTGCGCACACTGTATTCGGCTTGGAACAATTAAAAAAAAAACCTAATTTGGAAATGCTACCTTCATGTCAGGCATTCGAACACCACATTAAAAGGTCCTCTCTTGTCCCTCAGGTCCTGTTTTTTTGTGATATATGCGAATACTGTAAATCACTTTTGTGTTCATACATGACTTTGATGACGAGTCTATGCTGCCATTTTGGCATGATCTCTCTTGTAAAAGAGATACATTATCTCTAGAGAGTCCCTGGTTCTGTTAGTTTTAGTCGCAAAAACTAAAGGCTTTTTATTCTAGTGTTCATCAGTGACATTTCAGTCTAATTTTCATCATACATTTTACATTACCTTAAATTTTTATGTCTTCAATGCATTTTGAGGCTTCAGCTTTGCCATCTTTGTGTACAGTTACCATGCTTACAGGTACCCATTTCACTAGTTAGCTTTTCCAAATTATATTCACCAGATACACTTTCTCTAGTCTAATCTAGTACAGTTGATCCTGCTAACCTAGCATTACCACAGCTACCTGTGCTTTTCACTGCAGAGCAGGGAGTCATTTACAAGCTGGATTCACTCACTTGTTCCCTAAAACACTTTTTACTGTCTGGGTTCAGTTAGAGAGGAGACGCTATATTGTTGCATAACATCAATACCATGATCTTTGTTAGGGAACATCTAGAGGGAAATTTAGAAAGAATGGCAACAGTAACCCAGGAAGTTATTCACTCCTCCTGATGGCTACAGTAAAGCTAGACAACGTTAATGTTACCTCCACTTCCACTGCCACCGATAGTTACAATAGCACTACCTATTTATAAATGTCTGTGTGCTGCCTGCATGTTCTTGTAGTTTGTTTTGGCTGTTTTTTTGCTGCCTTTTGTCTTATTCTCCGTGGACTGTGGATTATTCAGTTTTTATTTGTTGAAGAGAAAGTTAGTACATTTCATCATAGTACACATTTTCAAAGGTTACTTTAGTTTTAGTCTTGTTTCTATTCTGGAAAAAAAGGGCATCGAGGGGCATTTTTCGTAAGTGTTTTTATAAAGAAAATTATCACTGACACCAAGTGTCAGTAGTGAGCTGAGTAGCTCAGATAGTGGCTTTAGGCCTATCTGATCCTGTGATGGAATGGAGCCTGTAATTGTATGGATTGAAATGAGACAGCGAGAGAAATCAAGAAGGAGAGAGTGCAACTGATAGTAAGTGATAGTCACTGAGGGAGAAAAGCCTGGAGCGCTGTTTGCTACAGCTTCTTCTTATACATTAAAAGTAGCTAATGGTTGTGGATGGCACGCAGGGACTGACAATCTTTCCTTCTGCTGAGCTAATTTTCCCTCCATCTCTCCTCTCTTTCATGTCTATCTCGCCTATTTTACTATGGCTAGCTTTCTCTGCCATTATCTCTGTTCCCCTATCTTTTTTCTCTCTCTCTTTTTTCCCCTTTACCTCTCACTTTCTCTGATACCTTGGATTCCCTGCTGACTCCAAAACTGACGGTGCTTCATATCGACCCTCGTCTAATGGAGGACAAACAAAGGCAGGCTGAAGCTACTCTTTTCACACAGCTCACAGACAAAAGGGGATGCACCAAGCAGACATGACTCCCCAACTAAACCCTGCCAGAGGGAATCCACAGAACCTCCTCTGATAACATTGAATTAGTATATTTAGTTTTGTATGTTTCCATAGCAACTATGACAACAGATACAGACCATGTGTGTCTTGTGTCTCTGTTAGATCTGAGATAATATGAAGAGGTTGTGAAAGCAGTGCACTACCATTGTTGTCTAATCTATTCTTTTTTTCAACATAGTTGCAGTCCCTCAAGAAGACCTATACTCAATTTGGTCGCATAGAATCGCACCATCCAGATTCTAAGGATGGATTTACCCAGATTTTTGTTAGTATGGGGAGTAAAAATATTAGTCAGAACTGTGTGATTAATTAGACAGTAGAGCCATGCCTATAAGCCTGGGGACAGTTTTATAGCAAATCATCAATCTTATAAATTCAATTAGGAAGAAATAAATAATTACGTCAATACTGAATTTTGCAGCACTGCATATTGTGTGACAGTGGGTGGGTATGTGCCAGAGTGTTTCCTGTGTTTGTAGTGGTCTGTTTGTGTGACTGTCTATGCTTGTGTGCGCTTGTCCATATGAGGTGGAGTGTTGTGAAGAGAGGGAAGGCTGCACAACACACTTGTTTTTTCCATAAGGATATAGAAAACAGCTTTGTAAGTGCTCCAGTGTTATTAAAGACTGTACTGGATTTGGTTGGTGGCTTTGTTCAGCTAAGAAATATCTTAAATATTTCTGTTGAAATAACAACTCCCTGTCCTCTGCTGGTTATATTAATCACAACAAGTGCCAGCACATAGTTCTTTCACTATCTTTTCCCTCAGAAAAGCACAAACAAACAAACACTCTCTCTCTCTCCCGCTCCCTCTCTCCTCATTCAGATGATTCATTAGCAAAAGGAAGGAGCCAGTCACATCAGACTAAAGCTAAAGGACTATTATTATGAGATATAGTCAGAGAAGTTTAATTGCTTTGGCTGTTCATAGCAATGTCCTTGGCAGTAATGAATGAAAAGAAACAGTATTTGACACCTAATTTCATAGTTTATCTGGCATTATGACATCAAACATTTTATCAGCTCTGTGTACTATTAAAAACTGACAGGAATCTTTTATTTCCTCCCCAAACAAAATTGGAGCATTATCTGTAGGTTTCTGTACTGATATTTGGTAGAGTAAAAAGGTCTCAAACAGGCATGTCAGTATGTAATATAATTGCTTTCACGTGTGCAACGGATCAATAGATGTTGCATGGTGAAAAACCCTTAAATAATCTAAGAAATCAGAGGAATCCATCTAAATCCACGAGGTTATTGACTGAAAGATGTTTTTATGTCTCCTAACTGATTTTGTTGGAAGTTTTAATAGTTGTACTTCGTCTTTCATGCTCATAAAATGTCTACAAAATTTAAAGTGAAACACAGAGATTAGCTACAAAAAGACAGAGAAGAGGGGCAGATGTGTGGTGAGGAAGCTTAAGTTTTTGTCTTTTGAGTAAATGTACAGTTTTGAACATACAGTTTTGATGTCACAATTTTCCTATTTATCTGTGAAGATCATGCAGAACTGTAAACACTGGGGGTAAAATCACATCTCTGCCTTTTTTTTTCAAGGATACATTTTCAAGATTACTGAAGTAGATCGCACGTTGCCATAGCGACACTGGACTATTTCACCAGAGGTTGTGATGCTGATTGGTCTTGTTTGGCTCATGCATGGTAACAGGTTTATCACTAGAATACTGTAGAGGAGTCAGAGTAGCACTCAACACAAATACATTCAGTAATGCTGTTGACATAATAGAGTGGCATTTCCCAGTTGACCCTTTTTTTTAACGTATTTTTAGTTGTAAACAGTGGATTGTAAAGGTCAAATTGTTGGTCAATCAACCAACAGTCAATCCATGACTCATGGTCAATCCATGAGTCAGACTGCTTCATCACCTCTAGTTTATCTTGGTTGATTAAAGAGAAGGTTTTCTGAGACAGAAACTTAGATTTTACATTATTTGGGTCCCCTAAAATCTAACTAGAGACTCAATGCAAACCTCATGTCATGGCTTTTGCATAATAACCTCAATGGATAAATTTACAGAATGCCTTAGTAACGAGTTCTTTTCTTGTTAATGGTGCCTTCTAATCCTGCTGGAGAGGCTATTTAATAGAAGAGATTTGGAGAGGTCTGTTTGGGAAATATGCACATACTACAATCAGACTGAAGGTTAAAATGTGAAAAGGTTAAAGTAAAGCAAACCTGAGCTATCTGGAACGACTGCTGGGGCATTGATCTTTCACTTGATCCCCTTGTCAGTGGATATAAGTTGAATTTTACAACTGTGCTCAAAATGCATTTTGAATTGTGTCCCTCATACATTTTCTCTGCAATATATTCAGTTTCATGTTGTGTGGGTAGTATAGCCTTAAGTAAATATGCCTGAAAAAAAGTATATTATAGGCATATTTTCACACTTGTGATATAACTGGCTAATCTAGTGTTTCATATTTAAAATGTTTTTTCTGTCTTAAAAAGGATGTCATTCTAAATTGAGTAAAGTATGGTTCAGCCATTAATATCATATAAGCCTCAATTCAGATAACATTAGACATATTGTACTTAAGGAGCATATTTTACTCACTTACAAAAATACATGGACAATATTTCAAGTCACATGAGTCATTCCCTATTTAAAAGAATAAAACAAAAAAAAACAATAAACAATGCTGGCAAACAATACAACAAAATAGCTAGAAAAAACCCTTAGTTTTTAGGATTTGTTGGCATCTACCAGTGAAATACTCAGCTAGCTGAGTCAGCTAACATATTCAGTACTCTTAGTGCTGCTACCATACTCCGTTAGCTATTTTTCAGGGTTTCTAGAGTACGTAATGTTTTCTCTTATGTCAGGTATTTCACCAATTATTTATAGTGATAAAGTAAGGAAAAAAGGCTTGGACAGAAGCAGCAAACAGCTAACATGTTAGCTAATGTAATGTTAGCTACAAGATAGCCAGGTTGCCTTTAACAGTTATGAAACTAACAACAAAATACAGGGGTACACTTTGGAAAATATTTTTTTGTATATTTTTATTAAAAAGAGTCAAACGTAAGTATTGGTGCAATTTTACTTATGGGTGTAGGCCAAGTTAAACTGAATTTTTCAAAACAACATGAGAGCTTTTTGTTTCCAGTTACCTGCTTTGTTCCTTGTTGTGATAATGGATCAGCTTATAGCTTTGTTTTGGCATGATTAACTTAAGCATGCTTTCAGGCTGTGGATACATTAAAATGTTTTAGAATAAAGCCTCTCAAGCTGTTTGGCTCTTAGGTTAACAGTGCTTTGCTTATCTAATTATCTTTGAAAAAAATCTCTGATACAGTTGAGGGCATGGAAAAAAACAACAAAGTCATGAAAAACTAAAGGGAAACATACTGTGCTAGCTAACAGAGAGGGGATATTTTCCTTCTTATCACAATCAAATTAGCTAAAAGGCTAACTGCTTTTCTTGACTCAAATGTAATGGGTGATCTTTGGTCCTGACAGGTCTTAGGGATAAAAGCTCTCATTAAAGCTGGTTATTAGTCAGTCTGTAGTGACATAGCCAGTCCCACAAATCTGCATCCAGTAGCCTGGTCCCATGGGAGCAAGCACATGCCTTCTATTTATATAGTTATTCTGCACAGATACAGTATTAAAAACAAAAGCATGCACTGTATGAAGACTGCAAATTAAAACATAATGTAACTCTACCATTGAGTAAAATATGACTATATATGAGTGTTCAAAGAATCCCAAGACAATGACAAATATTTAATAGATTTCATACTCTTTTGTTTTTTGAAAGGATATTAAATTACTTATTCAACTTAATATTTGAATTTATGATTGAGTTTAAAATCTTACAATGTAGAGCTCTCTGTTTCTCTACACGGGTGTGGCCTACATAGACAAGCCCAATAATCATATACTATGTTTTGAACAAACAAATCCACCAAACTGAAAATGAATATTAATTATTAATCTTTGCAAAACAACCTATATAAGCATCTTCTGATCTGATTCCATAATAAGCAGGACATTTCTTCTCAGTGCCCTCTAAATCAGCTGTATAAAATATTAATCATTTTATTTAAAGTTTGTTTAGGTAAAGAATCTGGTTTTGATTACAAAAAATACTTGGCTAAGATTTGGGAGCTATTGTGGCCATGATTAGGGCTGCACTGTCGACTCAGCTGTACATTGTTTTTCAACTAATCAAATCATTGTTTAGTGCATGAAAAGTTAAAGAATAATGTCAACTCCAGTGGTTAAATGATTAAGAAAATTGATTATTAAAATTAAAGCTGATTAATTTTCTGTCAGCAAACAAATTGACTAATTGTTTCAGGTCACGATTAAAGAAAGAATAACTTGTTTGTAAGTATTATAGCCATTGTGCAGTAATTTAGTTTTTTAAGCCTTCACATTTGTGGTAATGTTACTCATACGGGAGTGAAGCATATTTCATAGTCCTACCTGTACCTGAAGAAACAGGCCCCCACTAATGCAACCCCTTGCATTGTTTTAACTAAGGGCTGTTTTCAATGTGACTCACATAACTCACACAACAAAGAGGTCCTTGTCGGGTAAACAAATATATTTTTGATTCAGGCTAGGTTTCTCTCAGAATGTGGAATGATGTGTGTTTCCATCCACTACCATTTTGTGAATATTTGCTGTTGGATTTTTGAAATAAACAGCTGGAGGCCATAATTCTCCAGTCTGGTGCCATTAAAATATTGCAGAAGAAACTGACATACTTAAAGGAGCGTCATTCAAACCTCAATTGTTGAAAAACGATGTAGAAATCATGACGAAAATATGGTACTTATGTTTGTTTTATTTATAAAATTAAGGTTACAGTCTCCTAATTTCACCATATGGATCCAATATTTTTATCTATTTTTATCATCATTTTATTTGAGTCTGTTTCCATTGCACTTTTTTACGTTTTGCTTTCAGTAGTACGTCCTATTTCGTCTCATTTTGCAAGTTACAAGGTTAGAAATAGTACCTTTAAGTTTTTTTTCTGTATCATTCCTGTGGCTCAAAATGCCACCAGTCTAGTATGACAACTGCTGAAAGGACCATGACATCATGAGGTTGAAACAGAGAGCACTCTACAAATTTGAAAGGACATTGCCGATGGCTGTAATAAGGTCAGTTCTCAGCCTGTGTGTTCGGAAATGTCACCTGCAGCTGAGAACCATAATGCCACAGATAATTCCTAATCATTGATGAAGTCAAACATACATCCAGCAGAAAAAAAAGGATCCTAGACTATAATCAGAACTGTTTGCATGTCCATAGCGTATGTACCATATGTGGACGTGTTGTGTTAACCTTTAACAATGAACTCCTTTATGACCAGATTACTGTTTTATTCTTGGTTTTTCTACCATGTATAATTAGATTAAAATGAAAACAATATTGAGGTGATTGTAAATGTTTCTGTACTGTGTGACTGTGAGATGTTGATGGAAATACACAAGGCTCCACCTCCCCACCTGCTCTCAGTGTGTGCTCTTGTTTCCATCGCCAATGGAGAAAATTAGAACGACTTTTTTATTGCATGCTTGGGCACACACACACATGCACATGCACATACACACACACACACACACACACACACACACACACACACACACAACTGTGTGTTTTCTTGCTTTTCAACCACAGGAAACCAAATAATCCCAACCAAAATGTGATTCCATTTTAGCAGCATAGCTCTAAGGATGTCAATGTTGTTCTTTAATTCAGTCAATCAATCAGCCAGGTCTTTTAGTCCACCGCTTTGGCCCAGACCAAAATATCTCGACAACTACTGGATGGAACTGCTATGAAACAGACATTTATGGTTCTCAGAGGACAAATCATACTGACTTTGTTGATATCCTGACTTGCTTCTCGCACCATCATAAGGCTGACATTTGTGTTTTTGTATTTGAATATCTCAACAACAGTTGGAGGGACTGCCATGAAATTTGCTACACACCCTGTAGATAAATTGTAATAACACTGGTGATTCCCTCACTTCTCATGCAGTCCCACCATCAGGCCAAATTTTCAAGTTGTCCTAATCTTAATAACGTACTTATCAATACGAACACCTGCAAAATTAATGACATTTTTTATATTCTTTAATTATTAAATTTTAGCATGTTAACATGCCACATTAAGATGGTGAACATGGTATAAACATGAGCACATTAAGCTGAAGCATGTTACCATGCTGACGTTATCATTAGCTCAAAGCACAATCACTGCGCAGCTAGAATAGCTGAGACTCTTTCTTGTGAAAGTTTTTATACTTCAAAGTCAGTTGTGGGGAAAAAAGCTAAATCTAGCTATCATTGATGACATGAATGACAGATTAAAAGAGCATTTATACCTCCACCACTTATGTGAAGCAATTTCAAATATCGCTACTTGTTGGAAAAGCAGAAGACTTTTAAATACCAGCTAGTTAAATCTCAAGCTATAACTGCAGGGCATCGGGGTGACATTCAAATCAACCCCTGCTCATCTTACAGCGTCAAACTACAGTCAAACCAACAACACTCTCCACTGTAAGTCATATCAAAAAGGTAACAGTCCAAAATAATCTCTTCTGATAGGCACTTATAGGTGGTAAATACACAGGCAGAAACTGCAGAGTACATACTATAGATAGATAGGAAGATAGAAAGGGAGCACAGAAAGAGGGAGAGAGATGCAGACAGACATGGAGTGTAAAGGAAAGAGAGCAGATGTGGCCTTTGGGTTGAAACTGCTGAATCACCACGTCTCTTCTCATTATTTCATCACAGGATGAACCCGAAGCACTGTATCTGGAGCCACACACAGAGTGACCGTCATGATAAAAGGCATCGAAATGCAAAGAGAAAGTAGAAGGAGATGGAAAAAAGAGACACAGATGGATAGAGAGGGTGAGGTCATCACACCGACATCCAAAGAAGCAATAAAAGGGGGATTCCCAGATCCTTTCTCTCAGTCTTTCTCCTCCTTAATCCTCCCCTCTGCACCGCTATCACCTTGAAAGACCTTGGTGGACACTGTCTCTTCCCTGACCCATCTCTATGGGCCCGGGTCTGTTACGTAAAGACTACATGAGGCTACTCAAACACAAAAAGACTGAATTACATTCACTCTCTCAGCCGGCACAGTCAGAGTGAGCCATCATAGTACCACAGTTAATAATATAGAGCTTGGAGAATGAGAGGAAGAAAAGATGATGAGAGATACAGGGAGACTCATGATACTTTTATTTGGCTATGCAATTGACAGCCAACAACATTATTTGGAGTAGTAGCCCACTGGTATCTGCATGGCTAACTTCCCTCGATTCACTCAATGCAATGTATGCCAAATGCACTTTGAATGCTACTTTGGTGTATTTCAAGATGCAAAGATAGGATTTATTTGGAAAAGGAAATTTAAATTAGGGAATAGAGGACGTTTAATTTTGTGACAAGATAAATGAAGGTACGAAGGAATAAAGGAAGACTGATAGAGGGTTAACCCTAACAACCCTGAAGTGTGTACTTTGCTGGATGTTTTCTCTCATTTAATTTTAACTGACAAGTGGAAATGACCAATACTAATTGCACGCCCTTCCCTTTTAGCCTTGCTATCAATCTTGTCATCAAACATTGCTTGTAATCTACTGTTGTGGGTGTAAAATGTTTGTCTTAGATTACTAAATGACAAGACGTCTGGAAGAACAGTAACCCTTTATTAAACATGGTTGATGGATTGATTCATAAAACCCCTTTTAGACCCAATGTGTCTCCCAGACTGAAAAGTTTGATTAATGTTTGGTTTGTTTACACGAGATTTCAAAGACTAACTTTTTGCCTGATCAGAGGTTTGTCAGATTTTCTATATCATGCATTTATGTAATTAATCATCATCTCACTCAAGGCTCTTCTCTGCCCTGACCCAACAGCGTTAGCTTTCCACATACATTTTAAAATTGATTTAAATAATCGTATTATTTACTTTTAAAGCACAACCTGACATCTCTTAACATACTAGGAGCCTCACCCTGTTCTTAGATCCATCGGTTACTTCTTGCTCATCCCAAATCCAATTATGTGACTGGGAAGGTATTGGATTCAGACTATTTTTTCTTTTAGGGACTGAAATGTCCTAATTTTCCATCTTTATGCATGTCTGTGTGTATACATGTAGATGTACATGTATGTGATGTGGCATGTGTATGAGAAAAAAAACATCATACATATGCCCCTGTGAATGCGTGTGTGTGTGTACTTATACACATATGTGTGTGTCTGTGGATTATATATCTATGTGTAGACATACTGTTCTTATCACTTTGTTTTACCATTTCAGTGTTTTACTATTATATTATTTTAGTAGTTTTATTGTTTTTACTTTTGCTTAATTTATATTGTTTTTATTGCCCTCTGAAGCACTTTGTAACATTTGTTTTAAACTGTGCCATAATAATAAAGTCCATTATTGAAGTCAGGACAGCAGAGTCACTGCCCGTCTTCTGCCACTGACCGAAAACTCTCTCAGACTTAATGGAAGATGGGAGATTTAATGCACTTATTGGACTAGAGTTTCTGCCAAATGAATTTAACATTGTATAACTTAAGTCAATTTAACTGATGACATTTTAAAACTTAGAAATCAAATGTGTGCTTTTTTTGCACAAGAGCATTTTGATTTCATGCAAAATGAAATAAAGGATATATGTCACATGATCTGCAGAATCAGCAAGTAAAAGTCTGGCCTCAGGCTGATGCTATCTTTAAAAACCATCAAATCTTATTCAGATACCAGAAATGTCAAACAGTTATGGTATTTCTCTTGTATGATTGATCAGAATATAGCCTTGATGAGAATGACAAACAGAATAATAAATAAGAAGGAATAGCCAGTGTGATTCTCTCTTTTCCACGTTATATTACCGGGAACCTGTAGTCCCGCTCTTTGCTGAGTGGAAAATCAATAACATTAAGCAGAATGCTTCTCTGGCCCAGATGCTTTAAGGGAAGCTGTGTCTGCTAGTCTCCCCTCCAGGGAATAAACATTAATATTTATGTCTAGCTCTCTAGCTGAAAGATTGTTTACAAACAAAATAGGAGGACCTAGGAAAATAATATAAGTAATACCACAAATTCCCTGATTTAAATTTCTTAAACGTTAAGTTATATAACACACTTGGCATCATAGAAAAGCTTGCTTTGTGCTGTAGAAAACTTTAATTTAGGGCTATATTTATGTGTTAGATTTTTACTACCTTCGCTAACACTCATTTTTATTGTGACAATAACAAGCAGTCATCATAAAATTACTCAGTAGCCATTGTTATACATGCTGTACAGGTCTCACAAATGTAAAGTAATCATATCCCCCCCCCTTTGTGAAACCACAGTGCATGATGTGAGTCAAATCATGTTGTTATTGTGTTTTTAGATATCACTTAAAAAAATTGTAAAAAGATGGTAAGGTATTACAGAAACTACAGGATACGGTGATTGTGAAGGTTACAGCATGTATGCTAAAGTGAACTGCGATATTTTTTTAATAGCTTTGTCATTTTCTCTTGCACAAGTGTTGAGAAAGGTGCAAAGCAGTAAACCCCAACCTTCTCTTAACTGATTTTCATTCAGACTAGGCGGTTTACAATTCAAACAATCAAAGTCTGAAAAGGCGTATTATATCCATATCTATATGCAATTCTAATGTATGGTCATTACAAAGATAATGTAGAAGTATGATTTGCAGTATGTAAAGTCTTGCATTCAAATGCCTCTTTTTGAATGTAGGCTGCAGTGTCACACATTCAGACGTCACCACATCATGGGTGGCAGCTGTCCAATCATAAGCCACCAAAACACTCACAGCAAGAGATACAGGATTACCATAATGTGGAGCTGCCAGTCCCATCCAGTCTATAGAGTGTAGTGCAACCTCAATACTCATGCTCAATGCATAATGCACCCTTACAGAGATACTCCTGTTCTGACTACATTGAAAATAATATCCACTAATATACACTAAATATTAAAAATAATTTTGCAGCCCCTACAGCTTGGACAGTAGCTAATCAATAGTACATGACACAACTTGTGCCAAAGTGGCCAGTAGTGACAGAGCATTTAGTTGCGGTTCCACTTTACATTTTGCAAACATTTAAATATCATTATCAGACACCTGCAGTAGCAAGATTAAAAAGACAGATGTCTTTGTACCTTTTTTGGGGCATGTTTGAAAAATGACCTAAAATTAGGAGGGAATTTTTCCAATCTATTTTTGCCATTAAAAGGACACTTTTGCAAGCAGGGAAGAATCTGCTTCCAAAATAATGATATAGACAGTGTATGCCGTGCAAGGTTAATAAATAAGTATCAACACAAGCTCAATTTGTTTGTTTGGCTCATTTGTTCTGGAGATTTTGACCATATCTCATAGTCTTCATCTGCAAATGGAGTTTATTCAGTTGTCACTCAACTGTAGATTCTTAGCTCCTCTACTACTACTTTCCCATGTTAGCTTTAGAGCCTGCTATTTCACTCCTGACCTTGGAAACAGCAAGGGCTTTCAACTCAAGGTCCACTTACTCTCTTGTTCTG
This sequence comes from Istiophorus platypterus, assembly GCA_016859345.1. Classification (NCBI taxonomy): domain Eukaryota; kingdom Metazoa; phylum Chordata; class Actinopteri; order Istiophoriformes; family Istiophoridae; genus Istiophorus; species Istiophorus platypterus. The sequence goes on from CM029117.1 coordinate 18,646,406, forward strand.
CTACGTATTGACCATATCATTTGATTTTTGTTTGCAACAGTAGTGACAGTCAGTCATGTGGGATACTAAACTTTAATTGCCATATGACAACATTCCATAAGGTCCATTAAATTGAAAAAGTCCAAAGTGTGTGCCACTTTAGCACTTAGGCATCAATACAAGGCTGACAAGATGAAACTACACCTAGACAATGGCAGCAATAAATGGTGGTAAAATCTGTCATCATAATCAACTAAGAAAAACATCTACAACCTGAAAATACGATTTGCAGGGACAGAAAGCAGCCAGTGGGCGGCAACATTACTAGAGAGCCAAGGGCTCGTATTTCACATGTAGAAGCCAATGTTGTATTGTATACACTCTTGTATTAACACTGTATGATGTACGAGTTGATAGCATATGGATCATATGGTGTTAGCCAGCTATGTATTTAAGGGATGAAACACTTCCTCATGGCTCTCTGTTACTCACACACACATTTACATACGCATACACACATATGGCGTCATAAAGACTCACATAAACAGAGAAAAATAGAGACAGATGACAGTGTTGGGTGGTGGGATGTGTGAAGCCAAACCACAGAGAGACACTGTCCTGTCTGTGTAGATTAATGGAGCTGTTTCTATTTATGGAGCAGCTTCAGGGAGAGGAGAGAATACATTGTAATATAGACATGAAGGCCAAACATTAACAACTGACTGAGACATATGGATGTAAGAATTCATTTCACGATCATGTACGATAAAACAAATCCATCATAATCATATGTGTGTGACCACTGCACTGGAACATGTGAACCATTTAATCATTTTGAACCGATGACGATTGCACAAATGAATCGACATCTTATTTTAATTTAGCATCAATCAGCGTTACACTAATGTACCCACTTTTAACAAAGCTTTTTGAATAAACAGAATATCAAATTTTTATACCAAATTTTTATGACAAATTTGCAGAGCATCCCAGAAACTTAGAAACTGTTTGTCTGTTTCACAGGTTGTATTTAAGGGTTCATTAAATATTCCAATTAAATTCAGCAACAGTATTCAGCACAACTACCATTCGCATCAACTACCGACCCTAGTCAATTGGACAACACTCAACCAATAACTAAAGCTGCTTGTATAATAACACTTACCATTCATGCTGAGGCTCGTCGATGACCAACAGGATCTTGAACTTCTTGGAGAGAGAGGGAGACGGAGCTGACTGCTCCACGAACCCGGCGGCAGACGCAGCTGTCTGTTTGACTGCGTTGGTGATGGAGCTGAAGGAGCTGAAGAAGCCAGAGGAACCACCGGAGGAGGAGGACTGGGCCTGTTGAGGCTGCTGAGCCAGCTGTGTCGGATGCCGCTCCTGACTTGCGGGGGAGCTGACCGGTGCCTGGGAAGGTGCTGGAGCGTTGGTCGGGGACTGGGCAGGGACGGGCGCCGTGGCAAGGGCTGTGACCTGCTGGGAAGGGGAGGAGGCGGTGGGGGGAGGAGGAGCAGGTGGGTCCGGCCTCTGGAGGTCTGTCATGTAGCCATTGGGCAGGTTGGACATGAAGCTGCTGTCAGAGAGACGGCGTCGGAGGAAGTTCATGATTGCGGACGAAAGGTTGGTCTCTCGGTCGGCTGGTTAGTTGCTCTCTAAGTGTGACCCTAATTTCTTGGCTGAATGGATGAGAGCAGAGACAAGCAGAGATGGTTACAGAGAGACACACACTGAGCAGAGGCTAGATAAGTGACAGAGAGCAAATGAGTCCAGATGATTGAGGAATAGGTGATGGAGAGCTGTTTCTGTGTCGGAGGAATGAAGAGCAGGAAGGAAAGGATGGATGAGGTGATGGATACCGCTCTGGTCCAGTCTTCAACAGACAGCTCTCCAAAGCGCAGCTAAGCCAGCAAAACAGCCGCGTGTATGAGGTGTCCCTCCTCCTGAGCCTCACGCCTCCTTACAAATGCGTGTGTGTGACGTGTGAGAGTTTGCTTTGAGAGAGAGAGAGAGAGAGAGAGAGAGAGAGAGAGAGAGAGAGAGGTTTGGTGTCGTCCCCCTTTCGTGAGGTGGTGGTGCTCTCCCCCCTCCACTCTGCCCGCCCTCCTGCCTGCCTCTTCTGCAACTGCTGCAAGCTGAATGCGCTCAAGAGATGCTGCTCTCCCTGCTTATCTCACGCTTTCACTCGCTCACGTTCCCTCTGCTCCTTTCTTCTCGCTCGCTCCCTCTCTCACTTGGCACGCTCAGTGCAGTTGCTGACTCCCCCTCCCCCTCACCCCCTCCTCCTCTCTCCTGTCATCATCCTCCTACATCATGGGCTACGTGTGTGTGTGTGTGTGAAAGTGTCGTGCTGCAGCCTTGTAGCACTGTGTGCCGTGTGCAACCAGTGGAAGGGGTTTCCTGAAACCATGCATAAGGTGGCGTTCACAGATGGAAACACCATCCAACCCTGCTCTGCAAGCCCCACCTCCTTCACCTGCCATACCTTGATCCATCCATCCAGCCAGCCCTCCATTTTTTTTTTTAACCTCAATCTCAATCTGTCTTCCTTTCATCTCTTTTCCCTTAATTGTGGTCTTATGTACATGAAAGTGCTGATAGGTTCTCTAGTGGATTCATTCTCATAGCTCTGGATAAAACCATGCCTGTATTTTGCCATTAAAACCATGTTGCATGACACAGGGCAGGGCGGATTTGTAATTTAAACCACTGTGATGAGGAAGCTTAAGTAGATGACTGTAAGAAAATGGAAAAAAAATGGAGAGAAGGACAGAGATTCAACTATCTCTCCTGATATAATCAGCCGAATGATTCCCCTAGTGGAATGTCTATAACAATGTGCTCTGTTCTCCAGCCTAAGAAAGCAGCACATGGAGCTCACATCCAAGCTCAAGTAGACCCTGTAGTGATTCCTATGATATTAGTGCATTTTGCACCATTCTTTAATCCCTTTAATAGTATCTGTATTGATTGTGTATGCAGTAAGATTTTCCAAATCATTCCACATAAGGGAATTGCAGCATTGACATATAAAGTTATAACAATTGAAGGATCCAAAAATGATAGCTTTCTGTGATAACTACATACAGCATGAATAGCCAGCAAATCTGTAGTCTTACCACACATAGATAATAGCAAAACGCTCAAAAACAAATCACCTGACAACATATTCAAATTCATATATATTCTTTCAGTTAAAGAGTAGATGAAGCTTCTTTCCCACACCACTGTGTGCTTCAGACTATTTGTTTCTCTGTCTCTTTTGGTTTTTATTCCTAAACAAACATCTCATCTCCATGCCTTGCTTCATTTTACATTCACAACATGCATTTCAGGCCATGAGATTTCTAACTGCTGTCAGCAGCGGCAGGCTGTGTCTGCACTAAGCTTTACTTCAAAAAAGTCAGAAGATCACAGGAAAAAGAGGAAAAAAGAAGATTATTCAAGCGGAAAGAAAATTCCACAAATGTCTGAATCACATGAAGTAGAACAGCTTGGAATTAAAAGACTGCAGTAGAGGAAAAAATAGACCTATATTACAGTACCTCAAAACTGTCTTGGACAAATATTTCTTAAAGGATTTAAAGTAGTTTCACTAATTTAGATGTATTCACCTGCCCATTTCCTGGATTTGACTGCTCATTCAGCATCAGGCACTGAGATTTCTGGAGACTCTCAGCCATTATTTTCAACACATACTTGGTTGGCACTAATAAACTCCCAATTGATGGAAATGAATTCCTTGACCTTTATGCTATTAAGAGGTTTCTTTCAGCTGTTATCTAAACCACTGATATTTCCACATCTCCTTTGAACCTCAGCTATTTTTGTGTGACTCTGCCTTTTTTTTTTTTACACATGAGAAATTGAAAGTATCACTGCATATTACTGCAACACATTCCATCAGCCATCAACCCCCACCTTTTATTTACTCCAGTTTTTGGTTGTTGAACATAAAACTGCAAAGGACTGTGCTTTTCCAGTTATTAAAGACCAATGCCTCTGCAGTGCATCCAAAATTACATTATGTGCAGCGTGACAGAAAAATGTGCTGGTGACAGAAAAAAGATAAGTCGACAATCCGATTTTCTTGTCATAAAAGAAAAAAGAAAAGGAAAAAAAGACATGTCCAAAGACTTATGTCCATACACATTAATTAGCCTTTGGACTCAAGCATAGGCATGAATAGCATTGTAAAATAATTACTAAATTGAACTGTTTTTAGTTCTCAAAAGAATTTTTTTGCATAACAAACGCAGAATGCACATTTGCAGCAAGTCACGATGAGTCAAGCCGAAGTGGGGGGGGGGCTGTGCTTAGTCAACCAAAAGAGAGACGGAGTGAGTCACAGAACTGCAGTGTGAACTGTAGCGACATCCTGAGCTCATCCTGGCCTACATGTTTCATGACACACATACACAACACATAACACATCTCCAAATAGCCAATATACAATATGTGAGGGGATGAAATTGGAGCCAAACAAAACACTGACTCTCTGTAGATGAGTCAGTGGTGTTTTGTGCATTAGAAGGGAGATCAGGTGTATTTTCTTTCCTTATTAGCAATACCACTCACAAAGACAAATTTCGGTATACGTATTTAGCATACAGAATTTGCCTTAACCGTCATCTCCCTTGCAAAAAAGGTGCGTAAACTACAACAAGATCACGCTTCTCCAACTCTCCTCAGCTTTGCTCCTCTGGAATGGCTATAGCTTAGAGATGAGATATGATCTGTCTTGTGCTGCTGTGTTTGGGGAAACACAGTAAGAATGCGCACACATAGCAGATCCACAATGCCAGTGACATCACTCGTGTCAACACACATGTACTACAAGTGCATACTCAAGTACACAGCTGCTGACATACAACACATCTAGACCTCTGACTTGAGTGTCATTACTATCAAGGCCAGTATGCGTACACACGCACATGCAGGCATGTCACTATATAAAACATTTATTCTTTCAGTCATTAAAATTAATAAATGTGATTCATTCTTAAACTGCGCACAGAACCATTGTTTTAGAATTTGAAACAGTATTTTTGGTGGGGGATAGGATATTTAGACATTTCCTAATTTGATTATTGGTATGGGTAGGGGGTGGAGCTTGGGGGGGGGCAATGATCCTGGTTAAATGCTGCTTTGGGGGCTTTGTGGTAGATATCCCAACAGCGTGGGTGAATATGTAAGGTTCAAATCTCCTATGGCGTCACTGGCTCAGTTTAGATAACCCATGCCCATGAAAAACTGGATCATTTTGGCTGCATGGACATCTGCTATCAATGGTAGGTGATCATGACATGGCATTATAAATGCAATATCCTCACTAGGGTATGCAAATAATTGCTAATTCCAAAATTATTCAAATGATTCAACTTATTTCCAACTCCATCCTGGTTTTATTAGATTTATAATAACCTTTTTAATTACTTGAGTTTAATGGGGCTGCCAATACTGGAGAATAAAAACTGGATAAATGGAAGTTTACCTTGCAGGGAGTAATCTCAGATGCACTGTCAGGTTAATTGAAAACACAGGGGCACAACCCTAGAAGCAATAGGGCTATTTTGGGCCAGTGCTTTAGCCCAATGCTGTCTTAACAAGGTTTTACAAGGGTAGACATTCACAGAAGTTACCTCACTATGCTTCTTGCATTAGAAATGAGTCCTGGTGACATGATTCAATTGAAACATCAGAAAAAAAACGGAAGAAAAACACGTTAAAAGTCCATTTTAGTCTCTGAAGCTAGTTCAGGGCATATGGTAGAATCAGTCAAGCTATTATAAAAGATAGCTCTCTGAATGAACCTTAACAGCACTGTGTGGATGGACCGAGCTACAAGATTAAAACACCCACACACAACTCTGCAGCAAATCCCCCATAGCACGGTTTAAGAAGGTTTCTGCACACTACACAAACATGCACATGCATACATGCCCAACAAAAACTACTCTGCAGAATGTGTTGCAGTGCTGAAGAGACTGATGCTGATATGTGTGATAGGTCTCGTTGTACTGTATCTTTTAGGCACAACATGAAATTCAAGATTTAAAACTGCCATGGCAACATGTATAACAGAAGCAAAGCAATAAAAGCACCACAAAAAAGGATAAACATACTAATTAGTAGCTCTTAACAAGCAAAGATAGATCGAAGTAATTTAGTAAAACCTCCATCCACCTCAAGCATCAATCAGCCAACTCACTGCTGTTAGGATCATTTTTAGCGATCAGGATGGCTGTCCCTCCTAACCTAGGATAGCTAGCAGGGCTAGACCAGTCAAAGCTCAATTTGAAAAGATTTAATTTCTAACCCTCGTTACAACACTTTTTACAAGTGACACCACAATGGCAAGCACTATTTAAAATCATAAAATCAAAAAGAAAAGAAAAGACCAGTCATGACGGGCCTTATTCTGTCTAAATCAGTTTATCAGATGCTGAACAATGGAATTGTTCATTGGGGGCTACTGCTGCAAATGTAAGTCAAATGAATGAAAATCTCCATTTTTCTTTAGTGTGCATTCAACATTAAGACAAGCATTATTAATTGAATGTAGCTAATACATTATGTTTGGTTAATATATAACATCATAACCAACAGTTAACCATGAAAAATTACCTATGACAACATCGCTATCTGAAGCACATACCTTAGACATGAAACATTAAATAGACATCACTGTATTGCTGTACATATTGTAAATAAATATATACTGTGCCTGTAACAAATGAATGTGCATGTTTATGTACGTCGCTACTGACCACAGATTTTAAGTCTTATTGAATAGACAGAAGATGAAAACACATGAGAAAACAAGTACCTGACAGATGAAAAAGGAGATCAGAAGTTTAATAGATCACTGGATCGGATGAGTGCTGGTTTGCGTATGTGTGTGCTATAAAATCAGCTAAAGAAACTCATTTGTGAAAGAATTTAGCCTGAAATCATGAATTGATATTATGGCAATTTCTATTAAGTGCCCTAATTTGATGGATACATTAGCTCTTTCACCAACACCTACACTGTTTACTTAAATAATATTTATATACATAATCTAAATATTCATTTAAGCATGTGTGCCATTAAAAATAAACTGAAACAATTTCAAACTAAGATTAAAATTGTTAGTAACACAGTCATTCAAACTCAATTTATCTCAACTGTGCAGTTTAGTTTGACTTTTACTTGGTCCTGACTCCAACATTATGAATATTGCTGGCTCACTCCCTGCTTGGCGACACCATAACCCTTCTGTGGCGTAAGAGACAAATTGCAGCCTCTGTTTCTCTCCTCTCGTGAGGCTCCGGAGCAGCTGTGCATCTACAGAAGTGTGTGTGTTTGTGCAGTTCATGGTGCATTTCATTTTGATGTTCCATCACTTGGCATGGGCGGCAATGAAAGATCTCCATGGCAACGGACATGTAAAAGCTGAAAAATTCTCCTAGTTAGTGCAGGTGCGTATGTGTATGTTTGCATCTGTGTTTGTACTCACATGCATAGAATATGTGTTTAGTATGCCTATATGAGGGGAATATTAAATCACCTAGGAGAATTTACTCCACTCAGTGCCATCTGCATTCCTCTTCTTGGGGTTTAATTGTTATCACAATTTACTCTCTGGAATTCCTGTAAACTAAATGACTGAAGCCATACCTACCAAGGCTGCTGACATCAAAATGAATCATTCCTGAGGTGCCACTGACAGTCTAGAAGAGGTACCGCAAGTTACAAATCACATGGCATTTTCAGACTAAACCATGAGATGGAAACATCACCCAGATCACTTCAAATCGGAAAATCAATGTGCAAAAAACGGTTTAGTTAGTTGTTCTTGTTCCAAGGCAAAGTTACAAAGGCACCCTTTGCTTTCATTCCTATCACAGCAGTCATTCTCACACCAGCCTACACCAAACACTGTGAGAGATAACGGGGGTGTGATGAGAGAATTCTCAAATTGGTTGGCAAAAATATATTTAAAAGTCTTTCTTCCGTTGTACTTGCCCGCATGCTTCTTTGCCTCTACCACTACCTGTGTTGAGCTTACTCCCCTCTGTGCCACAATATGTTTTCTGCTGGAAAACATTAGCAACTCGGAGCATGAAAGCGCTTGATTTCAGTCCTTAATGTTGTTGACTATACTGTGTAGTAGCTCTGTAGTAGCTGGATGTGTAAATAGGCAAATATTTGTTAGGACAGCTTTGTCTTAGCAAATAAAAAATAAATGATATGTTAATTCATCAGTGTCATTCACAACTTTTTTGCATTGCCACCAAGTGGCCAAAAAATCAGTTATTGCTGGCTGAATTGAAGAATATTTGAACATTAACAATGGAAACAAATACTGTCATGTGAAAATCATTACTCATAGAGACAAATCCACAGAGAATTATCACTCAACTCTGCAAATCCCCTCAGCTCTAGGGAGAGTTCTAGGGTCCTTTGGCTCATTGTTTTGGCTTTAAGGCCAAAAAATACTACTGTTATGGTTCAGTTTCACTGCTCTTATCAACTCTTTTTCCAGTTAATTATCCCACTATATGTTACCTGCCCAGTACCAGACAGCTGAGACAGACAGAGTTAGAGGCTAGCTGGTTAACATACTCACTAAATGGTCAGATATTTCCCTTGGAAGTTGGTGGAAAAAGGGCAAAAAGGAAAATTTACATGTGACTTACATTCATAAGCAGGCCAGAAACACAACTATAAATAAATGCACAGTCTCTTTTAGATGTGTAAATAGAAAACTGTTATCATGTTTGTCATTTCAGTTTAACAGATTTTTTGATTAAGATATTTGATCCAATAAATTTACTGCATCTTCCCCTAAATTATAACCATATAAGGACTATTTCACCATAGAAATACAACAAAGAATGAATCCAATGAGGATGACATTATAGAGTCATAAAAGTAATGCCATCATAATAGTTACAAATTCATACGGAGGAAAAAATAAACAGGGGCCAGCAGAACGCATACAGAGTGAGAACTAGTGCACACCTCTAGGGTCATGATCAAAAGTGCTAATATAACATTCACATAGTGTAGTATAGGATGAAAAAATTTAAAAAATATATATCTTTTTAGTCCCACTGGTGCATCAGTGTCCCTGAATTAACAAGGCACTTTAACACAGTGAGTGAGCTTGTTAGTCAGGATCCAGTGACCTTATCAATATTCATTTGGCTGAAAAGCTTGCTCACGGCAATTACTAAGAAGATAACATTTATCCCACTCTTGACAGTCCCATAATGAGCTGCAGACACATTGCCAACTGTCATGAATCTACATTCAATATTTATTCATTCAAATAGATGTGAGCACTGGGTCTACAAGACTCGAGACTACTGCTGCTGAGGACTTTTGATGGCCTCACGATCATTTTGGTTTTTACCGCATGAATATCACAGATAAGATTAATTTGACTTTCATGGGTGTTCTTGGTTTCTTTTGTTTTATGCATCATGAGAGTTTTTTAAGCTGTCAAAAACACAATTAAATTTTTCCAATGATTAAAGTCCGACTGTAAAAGTCTGAGACTTGACAGGAGCAATCGTCATCATCTACCCAGGATAATTAAATTCTCAAAGATTTTTTTTTTTTTCATAAGATTTGTTATGTGATACAAAATTCAAGAACCACCGAGAATGAAACTCCTGGATAGAAAAAAAAAAAAAATCTAATTTAATATTCAGCCCGGACTTTATTGAGTCTATTTCTTTGAACACTGAAAAAAAGGGCTGAATGAAAGTGTGAATTGCTCAAGTTAGTACTTAAAATGCAGCTAATGTCACTACATCCTATGTAAAAGAACACTTCAGGCAGCAAATTCAGGCTAAACATGGTGCATATTTTAATACTGCTGCAAATTAACATTAACTTAGAAATACCTGGGAATATAACAACACCACAAACTACATCCTCCAAAAGGATCTCACAGTTGAATCAACAACTTTCTGAAATAATTTAAACAAACACTGAACATTATAAACTTCACAAAGGGAGGTTTTAATGCAGGATATTTGTATGAGGCTGGATTAGTGTTGGCTAATTGTTGCCACTAATTGGCAACTGAGTGTACTGATACTAGCTTTAGATTAAATCAAAGATCTGTGGCTTCAAGGCACTTTTATTTTTAAATGTCTCTTTCCATAGGACTGTCACAATGAATTACAGGACGAAACAGTGTCTGGTCCAACTGCATGTGGCTCCTGAGCAGAGCGCACACAACCATCTTCACTGACTAGCATAATGCTACCTCGTTACCACTAGCTAAAATTGGTAGAAAACCGCCCTCTGGTGGATAAATTTGACTGTTAAATTTATATTTACAGTACAGCAATGTGTTGCCTGGTTATTTCAGAACCATATTTCGTCTTAGACTTCGCCACTTCTAAAATATGTGGCGAAGTAGTCATTATTTAGGCCGTTTAACGAAGCTTAAAAGGCAGTTTAATGATTCACGGCGCTTACCTTCCACCTCCGACTCCATTTCCCGTGAGCCCCCTTGCCCTCGGCGGAATCTGTGACGCATGTTTTAGTCGACCGTCAAGCCGCACAGCTGACTCGAACTGACCCGGTCGACGTGGTTAAACGATAAAACCGATATATTTAATGGTATCTGGTGTCCGTGGTCGTGTAAAGCGCCACGTCGCCATTCCGTTTGAAATGCATCTCTTACTTCATGCGGCCGAAACTTGGTTTTATACGTTAGTTGGTCGACTATCCCGCTCCTAAACCGCCCGGTTTTGCTAATGAAAAACAGTCCGAGCTAGTTCAAAATGACCCTTCCAGCTTTGCACAACACCGGCGTCCTTTACAGAAGGATTCTGTCACAGTTTCCCCAGGACATCAGCTTAGCCTTTGCCTACGGATCTGGCGTTTTCAAGCAGCATGGGACCAGCCAAGGTCAAATGGAGGTAAGAGACACCTGCAAGTTCACTTTACAGCATCGTTACGGTCACACTGTGACATAGCCTCTGTAGACTGAACATGCTAGATTGAATAAATAAAGTCAGACTAATGGTCAATTTTTCAAAAAGGAGACACCGATCATTATATAACTCCTGTCTTTTGTCTCGCAGTGTCCAGTATTATAAAAACTGTGAAAATTGCACATTGTTAGGAACAAGGCTCAGTACATGACGGATGGGCTGATATCAATGTCACTACATTATTATATTGGAAATCTGGGTCACTATATTAATGTGAATATTCAAGAATAATAACTCTTTATATTGGCATTTTTCTGACATAAATGCACTATGCATCACAATATTCCAAATATCTATTTCAAAAATGTCATTTAAAAATAATGACAGCATCGTTAAACATGTCACGTGTGTTTAGCAGTAATTCACTCATGAACTCATTTTGTTATTTTTTCTATTGCATATTGGTTTATTCATTAATTGGGGCAACCTTACTTCAAGACAACCTATGAACTTAACATATTATCATAACACCACAACACAATCCCACTAAATGTTGATAAATCAGTAATACTATATCTTAGAATCTGTATCCTAATTAAAAAAAAATGCAATGTTCCCTATTGTTTTCACTTTTAATACGTACAGAAGAACATGCTGGACTTTGTGTTTGCGGTGGACGACCCGGTGACGTGGCACACCATGAATCTGCTGCAAAACCGCAAACACTACTCCATCCTTAAGCTGTTGGGGCCAATGAAGATCAGCTCCATACAAAATGAACATGGGGCTGCGGTATACTACAACACACTGGTTCCTGTGGATGGGAGGGTAAATTACATGTCTTGGCATCTTTTTTCTTGTCTTCTAAAAGGAGGCTGTCCAGTTCTCACTTTCTTCTTAAACCTCAGTTTTTTTAAACTATCATAGTTACTCACACTGTGTCTGGTTTGCACGAGAATATTACTATTCGATTGGTATGACTTTAGTATTTTTTTAACCAATAACAAGCGCTGTTATCAGAATCATATATGTTCAGCTGATAGAAACAGAGATCAGACCAACCTTGTCCATAAATATTAAAAGTAATGTAAATTAAAAAGAACATTGATTTTGTATTTCTAGGTGAAAATGTATAAATCCAGTAAAGTATCAACACTACATTCTCCTAATCTCGATATCTAATATCTGTATTACATAACATCTCATCAACAGTTTTTGGTTTTTTTTGTCTGAACATTACTGTACATGTTTGAACTACATATGTCTATGACCTTCTCCTCTTCTTTTCAGGTAATCAAATATGGAGTGATTAGTACAGAGTCTCTAATAGATGACCTGATGCACTGGAAGACCATGTACGTTGCTGGACGCCTTCACAAACCAGTCAGTATTACGATTAGATTGTGACTGAATTAATTAGAAAAAACAAAATGTCCAAATACTCTTTATTTTAGTGTGTAATTATTTATTAGGCCAACTATTTACTGTTAGCCCAGTCTAATGGTTTCCGGGCTTTTGAGAAAATAATCACATGCAGTACGCAATGAAATCTCCCCAGACTTTGCTAAGATGTATATTCATAAATAAACCACATGCATCCATGCTTATGTGCATGCGTGTGTCTCCATGCAGGTGAAAATGCTGGTGCAGAATGAAAATGGAAAGCTCCGTGCTGCTTTGGTGGCCAACCTGAAGAGTGCAGTGACGGCCTCCTTCCTCATGCTGCCAGAGAGCTTCACTGAAGAAGACCTTTTCCTGCAGATAGCTGGCCTTTCCTATGCCGGTAACTAACCCAGACAATTACATAAACCTAAAGAGAATTAAACACACATGAATTTACAACACATATGTGCACTTCTTATTGCTATTGTTTAAAGACAGCAGAGATTCTATCAAAGCCTATGGTTCTGAGTTGGTTCTCTGGCAAATAAAACACTCTTAAGTAATTAGACTGATGGTTCTTGTACCCAGATATACAAAAATAACCTGTTCAGGTGCAATAACATGAAATACTAGCAGGTAAATTCACGTCCCTAAGGTAACGAGAATATTGTTGTCATGTAGCCTTCCCACACAACAGAAGCAGGAGGTAAGGCCCTGACAAATGAGGTAACAAGTATTTTAACACCATCAGGAAATTTACACAAGAAACTATACACCAGAAAGAGTTTGCTTTCTCAGACATTGTTACTGCTAAGGCACTACAGGAAAGATGGAAGACTGTAAAATAAAAATTAGAGCAAACATATTATACTTAAGAGAAAACGTTTTGTCTTTGCCTCCTGAAGGGGATTTTAGGATGGTCTTTGGAGAAGACAAATCCAAGGTGGCCAATATTGTCAATGACAACATTCAGCACTTCAGGATTCTGTACAGCAACATCCTGCGGGACTGCCCTCAAGTGGTCTACAAACCTCAGCAAGGAAAACTTGAGGTAAGAGCTCGGTAAACATGAATACATAGCACAAAGACCTACTTTGATCGTCCAACTCAGTATTTAAACAGCACAGCTCAACTTGGACATTATGTGTTGTATCTACAGTTTTGTCTTTTTTTGCATTGATACTCATAATATATTACCCTTAGATATTTACACAATATAATATAAAAAAGCAACAAGTATTAGTGTCAAAAGTTATGCTTCAATTTAATTCCTCTACAGTAGATTTTTGTGGATTTTCAAGGCATTTTATACTATCTACAAACAGGATGGAACACCTCTGAGATAGTGTTTTCATTGATTGATGGCTGTTAAAAATTTGTAACATCATGCTGTGAAAACCTTGCATGAAAACGGTTATAGAATTATTTAAAGAAGGACACTTGTTGACATAATTGTGACCAATATTGGTCTGTTTAAATTAATTTGGGTTTGAGGGCAAGATTACATTTAGACAGGATCTGGGCTCAAAATATAACCCTATGGAAAATGCTAAACATTACAGGTGGTATACTGTGTGGGAGAAGGTTAGAAGGTTCAAATCAAGCATACTATAACTGGCAGATAACAAAAATATCACAGTGTTATACCTTGAGATACGTTGACTTCTATTTAAAATTAACTCTGTTTACTGTTTCTGACCACTCAGATGACCATGTCGATGTGAGAGTTGGTGCCGATGCCAGTATCCAGTCTACTGTATATCTATCTCTGGTTATTTATTCTTGTGTACCTTCAGGTAGACAAAAGCCCAGAGGGACAGTTTATCCAGCTGATGGCATTGCCGCGTACCCTCCAGCAAAGGATCACAAAGCTGGTCGACCCACCAGGGAAGAACCGAGACGTGGAGGAGATCCTGCTGCAGGTGGCTCAAGACCCAGACTGCGGGGCTGTGGTACAGCAAGGTACAGAGCAAAGAACGAGTGGATGGATGTAGAAGTAGTGGTAGAGGTAGAGGAAAAGACAGGTAGAAGGGAGAAGCAGCCAGAGAGAAAGTGAGAGATGGATTGAAAACAAAATCGTACAGATGAAGGTCACTATCGTGTGGTAAATGTTAGGTAGAGTAGGATCATATTACAAATCAATGATGTTAGAAATCCATTATACTAACATACTTACACAACCAGTATACTGTCAAAAGATGCCCAAACGTAATGTACCGATGGATAAACAAATGAGTAATAAAGCAAACAAAAATGCCACTCCAAGCCAGCTAGTGGCCCATCAGTTCTAAGATTCATCGTCATTCCTGTTTTCTTTGAAAAATAATTACTAAAAAATCAAACAATGGACAGACTATTTTAGTCTCCTTTATAAGGCATTAAGCAGAAAAAAATGTTCTTGCCCAGATGAAGATAGAATGATAGAATAAATTGGTTTTAAATGCGTTCTAAATGTATTTTGTTGGTGAAAATGTTCTTGTTAGTACAGGCTCTGCCAATAAGCAGCAGTCATACAATCATATTGCAGTCTGATGGGATATTAAAGTGCATTTTTAATTGCATGTTTTGCCATGTTTTTGTCCCTTCTCAGGTATCTCATCTATTGTTAAATCGTCCAGTATAAAACAGAGTATTAAAGGCATTGCTACAGCTGGTAAGAACTCTTTTAATATTCATTTCATATTTTGGCAATTTAGAAAAATTATACATTGTCAGGTTGTGTTATTAGCGTGTAAGCTGATTTTGTGCTTAAAGTAAAATTGTGAAAAAAATAGTATGGCATCGTGGTAAATGTGGTTTGTTGCTTAGAGTTACATATGAAGGTTGATACCACTCTCATGTCTTTACGCTAATTTTGGAGTTACAGCCATCGGTTGCTTAGCTTAGCATAAAGACTGGTAACACTTTTTATTAAGGAAAAAAAAAAGGTCAGTACTATTTAAAAAGTGTTCCTAACTTCAACTGTGCATTAAGCAAAGTTTGAATACATTAATAATTCTTCTACCGTGGTTGTTAATGTGCATTGCACTGTGTATCCTGCACCCCCTCAGGCTTGTGGAAGACGGTGTCGTACAGCTCCAAGAAACTAATGAAGATGTGGAAGGGCTGGAGAAGGAAGCCTTCTGTGTCCCAGATGTCCTGATCCTGTCTGTTCACTAGGAGCCTGTCTGTGTTTATAACCTAAAGTAAATAGTTAAAAATTTCCCACAATTTCATACTATTTTTAACTATTCACTTTACCTGTCTGTCTTTATAACAGACAGTCTGACAATCAACTTCCATCCTTTGATTTTACCCTAACAAACTGTGGCTGGAACAATCATTCATTAACCTCTGGCTGTGTTGCTCCATAGTCTGTATGACTGGGATCGTTGACCAGCTGTATGACTCTCTGAATAGTTTAGAATCACCTGTGAGACTGCCCTTTATCATGCGAGTCATAAAAGTTGTAGAATAAAGGGTGACATTTCACAAGTCAGACTGAACTATGGCTGACATTTCAGAGTAAAAGAGATTGGACTAGTGGGGATGATGAGACACACACTCACTCGCAAGGAACTGCTAAAAGGACAGTACCGCAAGTATACTGAAGAAATGACTGAGACATGAAAGAATCTTCTCACCTGGGACATACATGTACCACATCTGTGGATTTTCTGTGTGAATGGTGCTATTAAGATGGCAGGAAATGGGCAGCTAAAGTGCTGAGATGATGCAGAACTTGATATTTTTATGGGCAATTTTCATTAGTGTATTCAAAAAAAAAAAAAAAAGACGATTGATTCCTTTTCAGCTGTGGACTAGTTTTACATGTCACACATACACACTTCTTATCTCTATCTCTCGTATCAAAGATCTCAGAACTTTCATTTCTTAACGCTTCACATTTTTAAGAGTGTTATTGATTCTTGTGCCATATTTCAGGCAGTATTTATAAACTAAAATTAGGGTCAAATTTTTTTGAGAAGCTGTTCAGCAGGAGCCCGTCCTGTCCTTTCTCAGGAAAAAAAAATGTTCATAGTTGTTAAAACAAACAGTTATAACCTCTCTGCTTCATGATATATATATATATACACAATATTTTCAAGAATTACGTCACATCCCAAAACACTGGATTTAGAAGATAATATAACAAAATGTAACTGATATTAATGCCCCACTGAAGGGGATTAAGATGCCACTACAGCAGATTGAAGGGAAATATTAATTCTTATCATAAAAAGTACATTACTCTCAGTATGTAATTTTGTTTGAGGGAAAGAAAAAAGCTTGATTAATCACAGGATGTTTTGACACATCAAAGCAGGAAATGACTGGGACACCAAAATGGTGCAAAGCTGTCATTAACAGAACTAATTACACTGGTAACGAAGAATAGTAGATACGTATTTACACAAGTCTTCAAAAAGGATTGCACTATTTTTATGTTCTTGATGTTAATGGAAAACACAAGTTTGTACCGTTAAATGTATACTTAGGAAAACATCTTTAAAAGACAAACATAAATAATTAACTAGGTCTACTGGGCCTCATTCCATCATAGTACGGTCACAAGTGATTGTACCACCTACCTCCCGTTAAAAGATACTGTTTATCAACACTGTCCTTAGTCATACTTGAAAATGTCGTCAGCTACGGACACATGAATCATTTCAAGGCAGACTCACGTCACCTCTTCTAGATCATAACAATCTACCTGCCTTTCCTTTGCAGCTCAATATTTTTAAAGCTGCAAATATAGTCCAACCCTGCTGTCAGCGGTGGTGGAAAAAAATACAAGTCTATACTGTAATAAAGTTAAAATTTGAGTTGCACGAACTTTGATCGGTTAAACTTCTGCTTGTAATAGTTTTGCACGAGTACTTCGAATGCAGGACTTTTACTTTGGAGCACACGACTCAAGGTGTCACCGCTCGCCCCAGCACCCAGAGGCTGAGGGCCAACTCCGAGGGCCCTCGGCCAGGGGTCGTCCGGGGAGGGACTTCCGTCTCATCACCCCCCGGGGCCCCCGGGGCCCCCGGAGCCCCCCGAAGCCGCCGACCGACGGCGGCCTCACCTTCAGAGGATGTGATGCAACGGGCCATTATCATAATGTAGGCTGATATCACCGCTCCGGTCCTCCGCCAATCAGCGCGCTTCACTTTCACCACCTGCTAGGAGCTGAATTCCATCATTCCAGGCATTCCTGCCCCCCTCCTCCTCCTCCTCCTCCTCCTCCTCCCCCTCGCCTCTCCTCCCTCCCTCCTCCTCCTCTTCCTCGTTTACAACCAAGTTTGTCCCGACAGCTCTGCTACTATTGTCTTTCCCTCGTACGGGACCGTGTTGCCGCGGCTCGTTGTTTTCACTGTGGAATATCTCTTTTATTTCCTGGGGGATTTTTTGGTTTGTTTTTGTTTTTATTTATTTTCTGTTTACCTCTGGTGTGGACGTTATCATTCTGGAAGGCACCAAAGTGGCGCTTGAGGGAGGTACGTTTGCTTCCAAACATGTAGTTGTGTCTGACTGACGTTGTTTCGGGTTTGTCGGCTGAGAGATTGCGCTCTTCACCATTCGAGCCGTGCGGGTCAAACTCAAGTCAGTTTCTTGTTTTGTTTTTTGTTTTTTTGTTTTTCTTTTTCCCAGAAACATTCAGCTTGTGAATGGAGACAGCTTTGAAGTAGAGGGCGGAAGATGAGGGATAAAATAATAATATCCGCCTTGAAAGCTGAAATTTCATTCATGGCACTGGCGGGTCCCCAACTTTCTCATGTCAAGGACCCCCCCCCCAACCAGTGATAGCAACACGCTTTCATCCGCGGATTCTGCGACCTTTACATTTATCTCTCCGGGGTCAGAGACTGAAACCCAATCGCAAAATCAGCCCACTTCTCTTCCCCTTGTGCCAATTTCAGGTTAGTGCCAGACTGTTTTTGTCGTGGACTTTTCCTGGAGACCTCTTGAGGGAGAACTGATAGGGAAGCACTGAGTCAGCCGGATATAAATAAACGGCCGGTGAGAATAGAAATGGACGCACTTGCTGCCAATATAATCGCTTCGGCGTTGCCGGAGTCGGCCTCGTCCAAATAAAAGGGGTCTTTGCGCGCACCGCGGTGACGGTGCGCGTTGGAGGGGGCGACGGGGAGGAGGAAACCGAAACCGCTCCGGCGTTTAGTCTGAGGCTGCGGGGATCGTTTTTTAATAATAAAGCCCCTCAAAACACTCTTTTCCCGGGGAAATGAGGGAAAGGTATCTTAGGAATGCAGAAAGAGGGAAGAGAAGCGCGCTGGAGCGTTTTTCCCTTTTCTTTTTTCTTTTTTTAAATCCACAAATGCCTCTCACAGCACAGCTAGACCGGAGGCTTAACGTTGCAGGACAGAAATCCTAAAAAAATGCTAAAACGAAGTTTAGGACGGTCTCCAAACATCACAGGAAGAGATGTATGAGATAAGGGACTGTAGTAGAGTTGCAGTGGTACTGCAGTGATGGTAGAAGTGTCAAATACTACTACAAGTCCTGAACTCAACACTTAAATGAAAGATTAGAAGTGTTATCAGGAAAGTGTATTAAAAGTCAAGTAAATCTGTATGCAGAATGGCCCCTCATTGAGTCGTATTGTATGCTCTATACTACTGGTTTGGTAATCAGCAATTTTACTATTGTGGCGCGTCATGGAGCTAATTAGAGCTGCAACAATTAATCCATTAGTCAATGGCAGAATGTTAACTGTTGACTATTCTGGTTATTCTTTTTTAAAGCTTTTCCTGGAACCAGCATCTCAAATTTAATGCTTTTCTTGTTTCATACAGCAGTAAACTGATTATGTTTTGAATTTTGGACTGTTGGTCAGACAAAACAAGCAGTCTGAAGATTCTGGGAAACTGCGTCTGGCATTTTCCCTTACTTTCTGCCATTATATAGACCAAAAGACTAGTCGAGGAATCGGTAAAATAAACAGCAGATTACTCGATGAAGAAAGAATCATTAGTTGCAGCACTAGAACCAATGTCAGTGACATTATAGTAGTGATGGACATTATGATCTGGAATGTAATCACAATAAATTGTCACAATCCTCTCACTAACGCAAGTAAAAACACCTAAGTTCATGTGATTGATTGAATATCCAGTTATATGTAATTGGTTATCGTAGCCAGTTTGAGCGTAATAGGATACAGACTATTGTCTTGAGAGTAAATTTAGTTAAGTAGGAGATTTCCTGTATTAGTCATTTGATAAGTTCATTATTCAGAGCTACTTTATCTACTGTTTAGTTGCTTCATCTGCAGCATGTAGATATTATAGGTATGATAATATCTTTCGGTAATGCTTTATTTTAATTTCTAGCATGTGGTTTGACTCTCATTTCAGGAAAAATCGAGACATACGTGTGAGACCATTTTTTTTGTAGTTAGTTCAGTTGGTTGGGCTGAGTGTATTATTGACTTCAAGATGAATCTCCATGAAAGAAATTACTCCATTTAAACCCCAGTGAATATTCATTACTCATTCATTTATTACTGGAAATTTTATTCTTCATTAATGTTGGATTGTATGCTTGTTTGTAGACACATTTTACATTTTGCTAGCTCACCTGTTACCCCCTGAATAAAGGTTTCAAAGTTGGGCTAGCTTAGCATTTAGAAATAACTTGAAGTGCATCAACTGGTCACTCTGTTTCATCCTTGGTTAGTACAAAACAAGGGTTCTTTCCAGGAAACTTCCTAGGAGATCATTTGAAAATATATTAGAATTTAGGTACAACTGCATCAAAACTACAGCTACTGCTATAAGTAGAGAACATGTGTGATTATAATAAATTATTTTCTCCCAGCCACAGGACACCAAAAAAATGGAAACATCTTTGTTAGAAAGAAAATTGTAGTCTTGCACAAAGGTGAAGTTCTCACAGAGCTGCTTGTGTTAAGCCAGCAGTAAACACTAATGGACTGGGATGTGGAGAAGAAAAAGGTTTTGCATAAAAACATTATTTATAATCTTTGAACTATGCCATTTGAAATAGTCTAATTTTTGTATCTGCTTTGGAAGTCAGGCTTTGTATTCACAGTGTTATCAAAAACTTGCAAATGATCCACAGCCATAGTCTTTATATAAATATTAATGTCTTTATTTGTAATTCAGAATCTGTCAGATCCTGGCATGGTTTTGAGGCTATTAAAGACATGTCATCCATTAAATTTTAAGTCAGTTTCTGTATAAAATGCTAAACAGAGATCAAAAGGCAAACTTTTTTTTTTTTCTGTCAGCATTTTCAACTCAGTGCCCACTCCTCTGTCCTGCAGGCATCCAAGCATGGAGACACCACTGGATGTTCTGTCAAGAGCAGCATCATTTGTTCATGCGAATGAAGAAGAGAGTAAGTTTTCTCACGATGCTATGGTTCCTCTTGTGTTTTGTTATGTTTCTAGAGGCCTGTGCTCTCAAAAGGTGAATTGTGGACAATGATTTGTATGATTAGAGTTGCGTTACATATTGATGAAGTGCAACATTATGTTCAGCCACAAGCCCCAGCCCTGTTTTCATGACATGAGACAATAGGCGTCTTTGTGCTGTGTAAGCTTGCAGTTGCAGATACACAGGCAAATAAGACCAAGCACACTCAACTGCCAGCAGCACTGCTTTTTAACCAGCTGCTCGCTTGTGTTAACCTGCTTTCAGTGGGATCAGGAAGGGGTGTTTCTCTTACTCATTGCCCTTTTACTGTCTCTTTCTCTGTTACCTTAACTCTCATTCTCTCACTCTCTGTCTTTGTAGCTGTTTGGTTGACCTCTGTCCATCCTACTCTCCTTTTTTTTTTTACTTCCCTCTCAGTCTCCGTGCCCCAGTCTTATTTCTCCTGCTATGTCTTCTACCGTCTTTTCCTTCCTCCTCTTCTAATCATGTCAAAGGAGGTTCTGGCATTGCTGGAAAAAAAAAAATTCCTTCCAAGATTAAGGAGAAATGGCCAATCCTTCTCAGCAGGCCTCTCCGCAACCAGCAGGCCCCTGGGCTGATTGAAACCTACAAGGACACTTAACATTCAGTGGATGCCACTGATAATTAATCTGCACTGTTGGGAGGTGGCAGTTTAGTTATGTTTTTAGTATTCTCTACATTGGCTTTGCAGAGGATGTATCAGGAGCTTAATAACTGCAGCGCTTAGACTTAATTCACTATTGTATAAAGAAAAAGCCCAGAGTGGTGAGCAGGAATATTTATTCATTTTTATGAATTTGTTTATGTTGTGGAGGAATTCAAAGCTTCTGAATCATCAGGGGGCACCATAGGGTGAATTCTTAAAAGGAGGCTAAATGATTGAGAAGAGTGTGTGTATTTTAATTGCGTAAAAGTGCAAGCTTGCATGTCTCCCATGTCACCAGCTTGTTCCCATAACGCTACGGTTTAAATGAGCTGGATATCTGCTTCCTTGCACTCTAGCGTAAAATAGCATGGGAGCTCTCCACTCCTCCTCCTCTGTTCCAATGCTCCCCTGCAGTGTTTTTGTTTTTTTCCTCTGCGCTGATGTCACTTTTTGTTGTGGGTCATGCATGGCCTCTTTGTCCAAAGACAATGCACTCGACCTGTTTCCACAAAAGTGCAGAAGAAATGGTGGAACCAGTGAGGCAGCTAGCCTGTTATGCTAGTTAACCAACCAGCTAGTCTGCCAGAGTAAATCCTAGTCTGTCAGCCAACCAGGACAACAGGCAATTGAGTCAATAACTTCTGCCTGCTTGTTTGCATTTATGACAAGCCTTTGTAATGCCTGTGCAGCACTTGATACCAGAGCACTTACCACAGAACAGGGAGAGGCTTGGGCCTGCCTTCACAACAGCTGCTTAAACTCAGAGGGACTGAATGGGGCTTGTCAAGGCCAGTGCTGCAGTTTACAACACTGAGAAATCAAAATTAAAAGCTTTATTCAATTTTTTAAATCACATCCCTGCAGATAACTCATCTTTCTGAGAAATGATTTTTTCAGATAATTATACAAATGCTGCTTGAGGTAAATGAAATTACAGTAGATGAATAATGTATTTGTCCAAGGTCATGCTGCTTGAGTCAAAAATGGAAAATATAATACAGCCAACCATGAAATAGAATTGTTGGCCTTGGCCCTGATCAGTTAAGCCTGTTTGAATGAAAAGTCTTTTAAGGAAAACCTTCACTTTTATTACAAATTTGCTGCATAAAAAAATACCTAGAGTTTGCACACACAATCCTTGTGATGAGTTGATGGCAGCAACAGCTATTCACTGAGCAGAAGGCGTCAGGCCAGTTATAAGCATCTGAAATATCACAACCTTAGACCTACACCTCTACTCTGCCTTGCAAGTTCAAATCAAAGTCAATTTTATTAAGATAGAACGAAATCACAAATTTGCCCCTGAGGGACTTACAGTCTTTAAAACATCTGACCCACTATGATTTGATCCTGGATTTGAACCAGAAAATTACAGGACGAACTATTCAATGTAGAAAATAAAGGAAAAAAAACTCGAGAAGAACAACAGAGGAGGGATGGACAAAGATGCGGCAGGTGTTGCATATACAGAGTAGATAGAAGTAGCAGTAGTAAAATAAGTATATCAAGAAACAGAATGACAATATTAGGTAAATAAAGTACAAACAAATACTGTAAAGTTAACTAAATATGAAGTGTATCAAGTTAAATCTGTATCATTGGCCAGTTGGGAGAAGTGTAAACAAATGCTGAGCTGAGGGGAACTGTAGAGTCAGTGATAATACTTTGTGCCTTTGTCACTATGAGGTACTTCTTTCACATTACACCTAGTCATTTGATCCATAGTGATTACAAAAAAAAAATGAGTATAGCTGCTCCAAAGACCTTCAGGCAAAGGGTAAAAGAATGGGCATCACAGATCAGAAAAAAATGTCCAACAAGATGAGGTTTTTGCATTTAGGTCGAGTAATGTGATTTGATCCCAGAAGAAGAAAGCACTTTCTCTCATACCAGATACATGACCGCACTTCAGGAGGGCTTATTCCTGCTGTCAGTGCACTCCCACCTTCTGGTTGGAGGACAAGCTGTCTGCAAGCAACACTCACCACAGGTCCTAAGCCAAACAGTCCTGAAGTTGAATATACAGTAATTACACACTTACTAAAAAAGCAGTGAAGTAATCTGTACCTTATATTTAATGGTGAATGTGGGGAAATGCTTAATACTTGCCATCACCCCTCCATAGCAATTTTGGTGGCTACTTGGAAGATCCTGCAGAGAGCTCCACCCTTCCTGGAAGACAACCTGTATTTGAAATCAACCTTAAACAATTCGGATTGCACTACAGACTCAGCTGCAAGGACCGATTAAAAAAAAAATTCAATGTTTTCTATAATATTGCCATTTTTAATATTTTTTTTGAGTGAGTTGTTCAGTTTTAGGGTGAATTCAGTCACTATGCCAGTCAGCAGGCCCTGGCTATGCTTGTTGGGTCTTGGATGTTAAACTACAGCCAGTCTTTCCAAAGAAGGCCAGTGGTTTAGGGCCCTATAAGGTCCCTTTTGTTTTTGACAGGAACCACAACAAAAGAAGAAACCAGTGCCAAGAGAAGGTGGTTTACTGAGATCTGTACAGTGCCCTCTGCACTAGTTCTGTACCGCTTGTTTGTCAAAAGAAAACACACAATCACAGACACACGCAGACACACACACACAGAATCCCCCGTTGATTGTTATAGTTTCCATGGTTTGTTCAAACACTGGCAGTCTTTTCCTAGCCGTTAGTGAGGGTTTTGGTCTAAGGCAAGTAGTCCATTAAAACAGAACCTTCTATACTGTACGGCGCTGACAAAAGGCTCAGATAGATACTAAAAGCGATGGAAAAAATAACAGGAACACCTTACAGTTTAACACAATCTCATGCAGCAAAACCAAAAACCCCAGCCTTTAAAGTCACCACAGAGTTGATTCAGCATCAGTCTGAACAAAAGATGAACATTCTGAGTTTAAACTCTCATATTCATTGCAAAGCTAGTTTATTGCATTGCAGGATTTTGTTCCTGCTATTTTTGCCATCTCCTGTATAAATATCTGCTCTTTGATGAATTTAAGTAAATCTGGTTATTGTTCACTAGTAAATATCTGATCCCCATTGTCTGAGTTGGCCTCACACAGTGATAAACTGGAGTTAAGTGTCTTCTTCGAGCACTAGACAGGTGGGTGATTTATTTAAAAATTTATCCATACTCTAACAAGTCTTTTCCTGCATGTGTCAAAATGAGGCAGATCTAGTATTTCCACCATGGCCCCACTATGCCTTAATTTATTATTATTTTTTTTTATCCATGTCATCAGCTTGGTTCTTAGGATGGCAGTTTATAGGTAGGTTATTCAACCACTTTAGTCCAGACTGAATTATCTCCACAACTGTTTGACAGATTTCTGTGAAATTGTTTTGGAGATATTAAGTAAAACCTCAGAGCGCTGCTTGCATGGCTGTACACTCTTAATGTCATTTTAACAGGAACATAAATTCACATAGCTCTGCTTGTGCTTACATGAAGCACCAGGTGTGACTGAGAAAATTAGCTGTTACAAAAAATTGTATTGAATTCTAAATCTTTGCTGGATTTTCACACCCTTTGTTGTGGTGATTTTTGTTGGAAGGCCTCCTTTGGGCTAAATTTGGAAAGAATCTGTGTAGCGTCAGTATTTATACTTTTCATGTTCATAGAATGGATATTACAAAAGCTGACAAGGGTAGGCAAACTGGAATTAAATCTAGTCATTATGTTCATGTACTGCAAGGTCGACACTGAGGTGGAGGGGGCTTGCAGAGGTAATCTCATCCAGTTGTAGTCTTAGTTTTGGGTGTCCACACTTTAAGTTACATTTGTAACCAAACTAAAGTTAAGGTTAATCAGGCTTTGTGCATTTTAAACTCTTAGAGGATGGCGTAATAGTGCTCTCACTGAGTGAGCTGTTAGGAGTAGTCAGATCTTGTTGGTGCTTGATGTTGCATACTCAGATCAACACTGAAAGTGAAATTAGAGACCTTGCATCATGGCAGTTTTTCTAAATCTTGCCGGAGGAGAAACATAATCTACGTGAGAGGTAATTTGACCGAGAATAAATGCCTATGGGTGTGATGGGTTGGGTTTTTGGGTGTGTATGGAGCTTCCTCAGCAAGGAGTGGATTTGCCCTTCAGCGTGTCCAGGTTTCTGGCAGATTTCTATCAGTGCAGCCTGTGTAACATGACACAGGTGTTAAACCATTAGACCTTATAGTGTCAGCAGCATAATCACATCTCCATAACTCATCTTTTCTACATGGCTTGCTAAGATGTTTGGAAGTTATTAGAGCTATGAGAGCTTACACTTAGACACATTATATGGACATTGTGTTTCTTTGTAAACCAGCTAGTCAAACTAAAAGAAGCTGTGCATTGATGTAGTGCTGGAAATTGACTTTTTTCAGAGTAGCTGAAAAACCAAGGAGTCCAAGGAGTCTGCAGGACATCACTGCTCCTGACTAAGAAATGGTCCAGACCATAACCCGTGTAAAATCACAGCTTGTCAATTTTTCGTATTGGTTCTTTTTTTGTATGAATTTAACAAATGATTAATTAGTTTAAATGCCCCGTTGCCGCAAAGCTTTGGCTTGATGCATTTATATATTTATATATATATATATATATATATATATATATATATATATATATATGTGTGTGTGTGTGTGTTTGTGTGTGTGTGTGTGTGTGTGTGTGTGTGTGTGTGTGATATAAACAGTATGGAACCCTTGTGTACTGGTATCTAATGAGACTGAGTTTGCGTTGTGTAGCGTTTATGTGTGTGATCAAATTTGTATCTGTGTATAAAAAATAAATATGGAGTAGCATGCATGAAAGACTGTAAGTGCCACTGTCTCAAACACCACTAGTTTTGCAGTTGGTGTTTGTTTCCTTGTCATTAATGAATGGGATACTATGATGTCATTACCTGCCCGCATTTTCGGAGTTATCGCCTCCTATCAGTGTGGGACAAGGAGTCTGCAGTCCAATAAATATTGGTTATCAGCAAAGGTTTTACCAGTGCTAGCAAGATCTCATGGATGAGTGGGTCCAAGTGATGTACAAACAATGTACAGAGTCACACTTCAACATGACTTTATTTTTATATCTGTGTTTTTGTTCTCACACCCATTTTATCCGTTCTTTTCTTAGTACAAAAGACATTTAAAGTATGTGAGGTATTACTGTATCTATTACTCTTTACCAAGGCCTCAGACAGGAGAAGGTTTGCTGCTGGTCTGCTTGTTGCTCCTTAATGGTCAGGATGGGTCAACTGACAAAGTATAACAGGAGTTGTAGTGTAATCAGTCATAGTACAGCACCGTGATGAGAGCTGACACAAGCCTTTATATCTGTATTTGTGTCTGTTTAATAATAGAACAGGGGAGTCAGTGCTACCTGGATGTGACAGCAATGACATGCTAAGTGGGTGCTCCTGATGCAAATAATGCAGGCATAATAGTGCCTACAAGAATGGGAATCAAATTTCACCGAATAATTATGGTATACTGCTCTGCTGAAGTACAAAAGTTAAAATGCTTTATTATTGTATCACCTAATGATAGAAAACGGACATATTTTGACTGCATTCTAGCTCTATTTTACTTAAAAACAGCAGTGTTGATCTATGTTGCGGGGGAACCGTTCTCTTTATTGTAGACAGTATTATTAGAAGTTTCCAAGGACAAATGGTATCTAATGGTTTCTGTTGTCAAATCACCAGCTACTTTCTCTGAACCTGAGCTGTTGATCAGTTCTTTTTTTGGATTGTTGATCGTTATGCTTTGTAACTCCATTGCAGTATCATAATTTAAATGTTTTACCTGTCAAAGGGGCAGTGTCATGTTTAATCATCTGTAAATGCTTTTACAATCTGGCTAATAACGAAAAATTTTTCTGCTTTGTGGTCCTGGTCTGAAAAACAGAAACTGTGGCCTACATACATCGGCAAACTGCACCAAGTGAAAATTTATTTATTTATAAATGTATTTATTTTGTTCTTATTTAAAAAAAAATAGGGATTAGGCTAAAGAATGACTTGTCACATGCATGGTGAGTATGTGCAGCTCACTGGTCTGTAGTCAGCAATTTTACAATTTTACAGACATTTATTGTCTGTTGGCTGCTGCACAAATACCAGTGCACACAGGCACTCATGTCATCGTCACCGCTTTGTTAGTGTTGTGGTTCAGTGGGCGGCCATTAAGACTAGAGGGGCAAAGGGCCACCATGGTCACAAGGTCAAAGGTGAAGTGTCAAAGGGTCACTATGGCAAGTCAAAGGGTTAAATACAATCGATCCTTCGACAAAAAAGCTTAGTTTTTCTTTCACACGTAGAATTACATACTTTCTAATCAAGTTAGAGGAGATGTAGTTTAAGTGATTTACCTTCACCAACAGTTTGTTATTAAATTTTAGGCATAAACATTACTTTTTTTGATTTTTTTTTTTTCTCCTAGATTTGATATGGCCAATTCAATTTCAGTGCACGCACCATCACTGCAACATCACTCAGTTGGCCTACAGAGGGAGTAGACAGCCTCCTTCCTCTTGGATAACCTGTAACAAGCTTCTTCTTTTTAACTGACAGTGGTGAGATCACCAGGTATCACATAAAAATGAAAATCTGGTCTTTCAGAATCACATTTTGTCATAGATCTTCCAGCATAATGAAAACCTTTCTTAGCTATTGGAATCTCCTCTTACCTTGCATAGATGGAGATTCCTGACCTCACTTGTACCTCAAAATTTCCTAAACAAGGGCCTGAGTCAAATAGCCAATAGTGGTTACTTGAATTTGTGGCCCTGGTGAAAGCAGTTTTCCTTCATGTTGGCATCTAGACTGACCAAGTATCCAGCACAACTCAGTAAATGCCACGCTTGCTGGTCCCATACCAGTTCTGCTGTCTCAGAGAGGAAACTTTCTGAGAGCTGTGCTGACCACACATACTTTACATTCCTCTCTTTTTGATAGCACTTGCCATAGTTACTCAGAATGAAATGAAAAAGGATTGCACTGCCTCTGAGAAAAAGTAAGTCTTCAAAAAAATATATTATGGCAGAGACATACAGGTTTTGCCTTTTAGTGAAGTCATTGGTTTTGCTGAAGTTTGAAGAAGATAGGAAGGGTGCTACATAATGATATGTGACATTTTGTGAACTTACTCCACTCAGAAAAGTATGCATTGTATTTGTAGCCTCAACATTCAGAGTTAAGGTTGTGTTGTCGACATCTGAGCACACCCGAGGCTTTAATCCAGGCACAGAGACGGAACATGAGTGGTAGTGGCAAAGAGCCTGCTATCCCATCTAGGAGCAGTCTTGGCCAATAAATGATAAGCCCCTGGGGTCAGTTTGCTACCAGTTAATTGTTAGCATGGCGAGAATGTTGTCATAGGTCTCACTAGTCAATGGAAGCAGTGAGAATTTTCCATTACCAGAAATAAGATCGGTCTGATGTGATACATTTGAAAGGCTTGATCTTAGGAGAAGAAAACTCAAACGCGAGGGGAAAAAGCAAATAGACAGCAGGTCAGTTTGAGGGAAGAGTGAGACAGTGTGTTCCAAGGGCAAAGCAGAAGCGGGACAGATAGGCTATAAGGTAGACTAGGTCACACATGACTTACATTTCCTGGCTGAAAGAGAAGATTTTACACAGGCCACAGGTGACTGGTCTTGTTTCCGTCACTGCAGATTATATAACACTACTGAGAAATCCTAATGATGGGTGATAAGAGCACAAAGCTCATCAGGTTTCTATTAAGTGGCACCAATAAGTGATCAAAGGCTATCTTCAAAGCATAAACCTTAGCATATCTCAGACTGCTGTAAAATGCATAGTGGGCCATCATGATGGAAATGACACTGACAACTGTTTTCACTGGTCACTTTCACTTGGACACCATGCGTGGACTGATTTCTGTTGCTGAAAGCTGCTATATACGGATCATTGATCGGGACCTGAATGCAAAATAGAAAAATTACATTTTTGATATCAATATTTATATTAGCCGGTGTCTGTCAGGGGTTGTATCTATCAGTGATCTGTGACATTATATACCAACCTGCAGCATGAAGCCACTCCTTTAACAATTAGTTATTACTGCAGACCAGACTCTTACAAGGCATAGAAACATTAAGATCTGCAGGGGTCCTGTGGCCTGTGGTTAGGGCATGGGGTTTACCATATACCTGCAACATCAGCTTTGATTCCAGCCAGGGACCTCTGACATAGCCCCCCCCTCTCTTTCCAAACATTTCTCTCTATATCTACACTATAAGCTGTCAAATAACAGCTAAATTAAAAAAAAACAAAAAACAATTTAAAAAATATTTTATATCACAGATTACATACGAGAGACTCCAAATTTAAACAGAAACTCACAATATAAAGCATTTTTACAGTCTAAAAAAGCAACAGCATTTCTTATGTTTGATGGGCATAACACTAAAAAAGGAAGAATCGTGTTTTTACATTGAGGTAGAAATTTTGCAGGGTTATCTCCATGTTGTCAAGCATTTACCTTTTGTCTGCCATCTGCACATTCTTTATGAGAAATATTTCACTGGAGCAATATTTAATACAGATTCATTATACATTTTTAAAGGTGATATAATTTGACTGCTCTTGTATCTCAGTGGGCACAAAATAAGTAGCAGTTGAAACTGAACGTAACCACAACAAGTGAGATGTGAGAGAACACACAGGTGGGAAATGACAGAATAGCTTTGTTTCCATACAATCACCTGTGGTTATCATTGTTTTGGTGCAGCAACCTGATATTTCCTCCTCTGTGAGTGAGGATTGAGGATATTGTCAACACTCCCAGAAACCCTCTGTGATGGTATCGGGTTGCAGCTCTGTAATTTTGCCCGCGAGTACTCAGAAAAGATCATGTACATGTCTTCACGGAAAATTGCACAGTTTGTTTCCTGGTTGGGGTTGAGAAGCAGGGATGTTTAAATGTTTCATCTGAAAAATTTTCAGTTGATATAGAATACGTTAAATTTGCATATTGATTACATTTTTGAATCACCAACCTGTTGTATCATAACTTGAAATGCAGGTCTGCCAGATGTTTGTACACATTATATATGTAATCAAACCTTTTAGAGCCTCAAAGTTTGTTGAAAAGTCACAGTCAAGTAACCACGCTGATAACAAGAGCTGAGACAACAAATTTCAGAGGGGATAAATATTTTCCATCCATTATGTCACCATGTAAACAAAGCCAGTAATTATGTGATAGTATTTCAACAGAGGGCGCCATAAAGTAATCAAGGTCTTGACCTTTGATCTGTTCCAGTTTGAGAGTGGTTCCGCAACCCAAGCATTTAAAGATAATGTTTCTAGTGAAGTCTAAAGCCAAAATTATACTTCCTTTATCCACTTTCAACAAGACAAAAAGGTAATTTCATAAGATGTGTAAATAAACAGAAAGACCGAAATAAACTCAGAAAGTAGGAAGTCTTTTTTCTTTTTCTTTTTTTTTTAACACTCTAAGACCGTCCTGTGATCTTTTACTTTGCCAGTGTTTGTGTCACAGCGCCAGAGCATGTTAGTAAAGCATTGGGATGAATCACCATCTGGCCTGTGTGGAGCTGTTGTCCAGACACACCCACTCCCTGGAGAAGCCCAGACCTGTTCAGAAAGAGACACACGACACCTCAGGAGATTAACTAGGTTTAGCAGCGCCTTGTCCTGATAGATTAGACAAATAAAAAGACAGGCAGGAAGTGAGGGGGCTGATGCAAGAATGATGGGTTACACTGAATGAAAGATGGGTGTATGGGCGGTTGTACTTGTAAATCATTTACCTTACGGAGTTAGAAACTAAGTTAAATTATTACTGAGCATTGCTCAACTTATTTTGTAAGGACGGAGATTTTAGAAACCAGTTCATGTCTATTCAATAATTGTTATTATTCATTGATGTAATTAAGGTTGGGTGGGCAGGCAATGATGCTTTTCCACAAAGGTTTGTGGTTCACAATGTAGATACTTATTTTTCCAACAAGGCTGATGCCACAGCATGCCTTTTCCGATAGCTGAAATCACTACATCACTGGCGGTCATCAGTCCTCGTATTAAGCTCTTTAGTTTGACACCTCTGAGTCATGCTGAAGAAAACAAGCTGGAGAAACCGTGGGGAGAAAAGATTATTACCGACAGTAGGCTAAGTTATGCGTAAGAACTTATCCCTATGGAAGAAAGCGGTGGAATTTCATCAATTTGTTGTGTAACCATTAATCTCCTTAGTATGCTTATTCAGTCTTACAGCCTGCCAGGCCAGAACAAAGACACTGTGTTAGAGAGCTTGTTTGCCTTTATATGTAAATTCAAAGTCAGGTTTTTGTGATAAATGCAAGAGAAATGTGTATGTTGAGGTAAATGCAGCAGCCACAGGGAATACACTAAATTTACTGTACACAGGAGATACAAACATTCATTAAGTCTTGAATAACTGTTAAATAGGACATAAAGCATTTTGTAGATGAATTAATAAAAATTATGATGATGATCATAATGATCATTGTTAAAATTGCTTGGTCATTTTAGTTGTCATGACTTTACCAGTAATTTATTCATATATAGTGCCTAATGGAGTTTGTAAGAGTAAAGGTTTGCATTCATCCTTGTCCATTAGTGAGTTCTCTTTTCTACTGCATGAAAGCCACAAATTCTGGACAAAAAAATGACACTCTAAAAAAGACTGTGTCAATTTTGAGCAATTGAAAAAACAAACCAATCAGTGTTACATTTCAGTTATTTTTACAGTCTCAATACCCCGAGAAGCTTTTTGAGAGCCATTAAGTCTTTATCTTGCCTTAGAAGCTTCACTGAGCTGCTGCCAAGCAAAAGTGTGTGACACATCTGCTGTGTTGAATTGTTCAGATAATTTTTACTCGGGCATTAGCTCACTGCCTATGGATGCTGATCACAGTTGTAAATTAAAACCCTTTTTGTTACTGAGTTACATGTAGCATAGATACAAGATAACCTTCTTGCCCTGATATTTATATTTTCTAAAAGGAACTGTCATTTTAATTGTTTTACCTCCTAATAAAAATGTAGCCTCACCCTGCTCTGCTTTCAATGCTCTGTTGAAAGGAAGAGATATCAACCCTCTAAATAATTTCTTAACTAGTATTGGAAATGTCTTGGTCTTTTCACTTTGGTTCTATATCATTGTTTTTTCTTGTAAAAAGAAATTTGTATAACTTATAGGGGTATAATTCTAACACACCCTCTTTATAAACCAATTTTATATATTTTCTGGCAAAAAACACATTTAAATGCTCTGATTTGTCTAAGTAAGATAGAAATCTAGTGTCTAAGTATCTTCTGCCTTCTAATTTCCACCTCTGATTGTGATGATAGCTTTAAATCAGGTCTGAGAAAATCAAACATTTCCATCATCTGTTGGCAAATGGGTCTGAAGGCCTCAAGGGTCCACTAGTCTGTTTTCATCCTCCATTGAAACAAGTGACCTCCTGTCTCCATCAGCCTGAAAATGTGTCAAAACGTTGAGGTGGCAGAAGACAGTGTGTGCATATATGGATTGTACCTGCCCCTGAACTAGTTGAGCTGTCTACTTACAGCTTTGTGGTTTAAAACAATGCAATATTTCCTGAAAGGTTGCGGCTTCACAAAGCTGTCAACAATTCACTTTTTACTCAATGAACAAAAGCTTTACCTAGGTTCTCACACACTAGTACAATATAAGCTAAGCCACAGTCAGCAAAGTTCAGTTTCGGGCCTCTTACTTTTTAGATGCACTTTTCTGCAGTTTAAGCCTGCGTTGTAACATGAAGCACCAGCTGTAGTGGCAGCAGTGGCACTGAATGGACTCTCTGTCTGAACGCAGAGTTGTTGTATGTGAAACTGGAAACAATGCCCGTCCAGTGAGACAAGAACCATGTTCCTTAGTTCTGAGCCATCGTGAGTGGGGGAGGTCAGGAGGGAGGAGGGGAGAGGCCTTTGTGTGGACGTGTGTGTACAAGAAAAAAAGGGGGTATCTATAATTATGTGTGTTTGTGGAGCAGGATGGAGCGGATGTACGAGGGTTGTTTTTTTTCTATATGTATGCATATGTACTGTGTTTGTGGTGTATTTATGGCTTGTGTACGTGCATGAGAGAGACCGTGAGAGACAGAGGGTAAATTCCTCTGTTTAATTAGTCTGTTAATCCAGTTATGAGCAGTGCAAGAAGTTGTGACAGACCTGTTTAGTGAAACAGAGGTCAACAAAGCAGCCATGACTGTGGGGTTAAATAAGGTCCCAGCCAGTTTGCTGATGAATGTGTCCTACAGTGGTTTTAATCTGTGTGGAGATTATTACTTCTGTAGGACAGGACTGTAAAACCACCAGCTTGACAGCTTCTTCCTACAGGTTTCATCCTGACGCCAAGAGTTGTGGTACAAGACTGCGGCTACTAATGAGACTTCTTTTTTCCATTTTTACTCTGCTGTTCTTTCTTTCTTTCTTTCTGTGGCATTGAATATATATATTTCATTTTGACTTAGAAACTGTCATTTGTACCTGTTTAGTTTGGCGTACGTATTTAGTATTTTGTCCGAACCTTTCACGATGTTGCTCATGCCACATGAAAACATGCACATGCCAAATGTGTGTTTTGCGTGTTAACTCACACGCCAAAGCACAGACACACCCTGCTCATTATATTCTCAGTCACATACCCTGAGGAAGTTGCTCTCTTCTGTTTCCACACAATGTAACGTCGGTATGGTCTTATTCACATCCTGTTCATCTCCTCTTTTCATCCCATTTGCCTCCTGCGTTTCCACATCACCCCCCCCCCTTTTTTTTTTAGAGCCCAGATCCTGGATCTGAGTCCTTGTCAGGCACCAGGGGGCAGAAGAGAGCCACTGTGAAAGTGAGGGGACCTCACTGTTCTCTGAATAACTTTTTATATCCATTAAATTCAACACAGTGAAGCGTGTTTTCCCTTCCATTTGTCATATCTACTGTCGGTTTACTCATATTGCATTCAGAATGTATACACCACCTTCCTGACTGAATAAAGAAAAGCCTGCAGTCTTTTTTATATTACATTAGGGCTGCATTATCAATTAATCCGCCAATTGTTTTTTTCTTTTCTTTTGAATAATCGTTTAATCAGTGGGGAAAAACAAAAGATTTCTAATCAGAAACGAGAAGCGTAAAGAGAAGCACATTTACCCTACTGCCCCCTTTTTTGTCTGTCCTTCTTACAACTTTTAAAACTTTTTTCCGTGCTCCCCCCCCCCTTTTCTTTTTCTTTTTTTCCTCGTCTCCCTGTTTCCATATCTACAAACCGCTGCGGCCGATTGAAACCTTGATGCCTCTGACCTCTTACAAGAATATTCATGGTGTGCGTGTGCGTGTGCATGCGTGTGTGTGCGTGTGCGTGTGTCTGCGTGTGTGATCCTCCAAGTCATCGACTGAGGCTCCTGCGGCCCTTGACGTGTTCATTTGCACCTTTAACCTCCTCGGCCATCGCTCCTATATTTCCCGGTCGGGACTCGAGGTCTCGCGTCTCGGGCACGTTTAATTTCATGCGGCGGAGCTGCGCTTGCTTGCGATTGTTTTTTTTATTATTATTATTTACACTGTATTGCATCCTTCCTGGAAAAAAACAAAAACAACAACAACAACAGCAGCAGCAGCAGCAGCAGCCCAACACCGCATTAACCCGCCCGCCCCCCTCCTCCCTCCGTACGTGCCCGGGGAGGCTGATCCTGCGCGTAAAACATCCCTGATATTTGAGGCGCTCCAGGGATTTAGCGAGCATGCCCAGTGCGGCCCCTCGGAGCGGCGGAGGAAACCACCGGCGCGGCGGAGGAGTCATACCGAGCATAGCCTGCGTGTCGGTGCAGTCGACTTGCAGCTGGCTGTGAGGACAACTGACGCTAACTCTTGCGGGGTTTTTCCTTTTTTTTTTTTTCCTATCTCCGCTCTTTACCATCGCGTTACATACATACGCCCGTATTTCCCCCCCCTTTATCTATCTCCTTCCAACAAAAAAAAAGAAAGAAAAAGTGTCCTGAACTCTTTAGAATAACTTGGGGGGGAATCCGGTTACGGTTTTTTTTTTGTTGTTTTTGTTTTGGTTGTTTGTTTGTTTGTTTGGTTTTGTTTTTTTGTTGTTGTAATTTTATCAAGGTTTTTTTTTTTTTTTTTTTGAGGCTGGGCCTTTAGCATTTTTTGAGCGTCACCCGAGCGAAGAAGAAGGAGAAGAAGAAGAAGAAGAAGAAGAAGAAGAGAGGAAGAGAAAAAAAGAAGCTGGTCTTTTTTCTTTTTCTTTTCTTTTTTTTTTTTTTTTTGGTTAAAAAGAAAGAAAGAAAAACAAAACCTCGATAAATGCTACTAACGAAAATGGACCTGTTGAACTATCAGTACCTGGACAAAATGAACAACAACATCGGCATTCTCTGCTACGAAGGTAACGGGACGTCGCGGCCGTTCGTGGGCGTAAATTACGGCTGTTTTTGAAAACTGCCGTTCAGGTTGCGGGTTGACGCCAGCGACGTTTCCACGGTCGCGGTTTTTCACTTCGGTTTACTTCGCCAAGGTTTTTGCTCGTTGAGTCTCTCGATAACTACGTGTTGTTTGATTGAATTTCTCCACGAGTCGAACCGGGTCGTAACTTTTCAACCGTGTGGACTCGATGCCCACGTACGTTGTTTTTTCCATGGAGCGTGGTTAACAACGCTAGCGACGCTAGCTTAGATTTTCCTCTCTTAACTGTGTGCAGGTTATCGGGAAAGCGTATTTATTAGCCCCCTTTCAGCGTTTCTCTATCGTCGACCGCTTCCATAAAGCAAGGCTTGGGCAATGATTAAGATCAGAGGCCGAAATAACAGTCCGTAAGCCATGTGTGAATTTCACGGCTCTCCTCCTATGGCTGACTGTCTGTGTTACTAGCTGCTCGGTGGCTGTGACTCTCTCTTGCTCTCTGTTATTCGTATCAGACCTTTGCATCGTTAACTGTGATGTTTGCCTTTGGTTGAATCACATTATGAAAAAAAAGTTTTCCAGGGTTTTACACGGTGTGTTGTTTTTTTTGTGATTGTAAATCCAGTAAGACAAAAACAAGAAGTTGCATGTGAAAAGTGTCTGGGATTTCTCTTCTCTTCTCTTCTCTTCTCTTCTCTTCTCTTCTCTTCTCTTCTCTTCTCTTCTCTTCTCTTCTCTTCTCTTCTCTCTGTGGACCTGAGTTATTTCTAGCATTAGCAGTGTTGGATTTTCTGTTATGTCATGAACAGAGAAAAGGAGCTTCCTTGGAGTAGTCTGACTCCCCTCATCTCCTCTGCCCCTAATACTCACGTGTCAGGGGTTGTAATATTGTTCAGTCTTCCTGGGGGCTATATGCATGTTCTTTCCTCTGTCCTGCCCCCTGGCTCCCACTGCTCCATGCAACTCAATCAGTATCGACAAAACATTTTATTTTAACTTCACGATATACGTCTGCAGCTGTGCAGCTGAAGTCCAGTTGAGATTTTTTATTTTTTTTTAGATTTGCACATGATCTGGGGCTAATTGTGTCTTTTTTTTTTATAAATACCGAATCTGCACAGGACCTGGTAGAAAAGTGTTAGAGAGAAAGTGTTAGAAAGAGTTTGATCGAGGTGGTGACTAATGGATTATCTCCGTCTCTAAGGCAGACTTATGTAAAATACAAAAGGTGTGGCAAGACACAGGTAAAGGTTTCCGTGATTGACAGATCAACAGGCTTTTCTTCTCTCTTCTGTTCCTCTGCCCTCAACCCCCACCTCCCACCGCTGCAGCTACTGTACCAAAGTTAGCAGTTCCTCTCTATCATCAACATGCAATGAACATGTAATAGGACTCCTGCTGTGACCGAAAACCATTTTGCAAATTTGCAAAGACGGTCAGAGAGGCAGGTTTTGGAGATGGCCAGGTATCGTTTATTAGGACCAGTTAGAGGAAAAAGAGATGCAGCTGAAACATGATAAATAAAGAGATGGGTTACTTTGTTTAGGCTGAGTTCTACTGATACCACTATTAGCTGAAGAACACAATGGTATTCTCAGTGTTTGAGCATGCGATTGAAGCCTCTGTCAACAGTGTTTTATTATAATACACGTTTGGAAAATAGGCATTTCATTTTGAGAGTTTTGCTGAGCAGTTTAGGTACACACGGATGGTTGGGGGGGTTGTCTTTTCAAAGCTTCATCTATCTCAGGTTTCACCCTGTCTATCTCAGTGAAGAATATTACAGGAGTGAAAAGGGGAGGGGGCTCCTTAAAGTGGTATTTTAATACTCGCATATCCTCTGGGTGTCTTTTTGACATGATGAATTTAGGCACAATACTTTATTTCTATCACTCAAAGCTAATCTCCACAGAATAGGCCCATCTATTTGTTTTCTGTTTGTTTTTGTGTGTGTGTGTCGCTTTTAGCTGACTGAGCTAAAATCCGATTCCATTTGCGTCATGATAAGAAAACAAAGTTTGGAATAACAGGGAAAAGGGCCAATCAGTAACAAGCGTGAAAGAAAATCCATTCAAGTTCAGACATGTTGAGCCAAGAAGGGGCTGGAGGAGCTTTGTAATATTGTGGGTGCACTGATTTGTTAATGTGTGCACAAGCACTCAAATACATGCTTGGTCATATATACTGATAGACTGTCCTGAGAGCTTTATATCCATTCTTAATTGCACACACCTCTGTCATCATCATTTATTATTAAGTGCAGATGTGACACTTAACTAGTTATCTCATTCATGTGCAGGTGTGTTAATATGTGGCATTTTCAAAACACAGTTTTTTTATATGTCATGACACAAACCTACACAATGCAAAATCTGATGCCATTGAAAAACCATATTAAAATAATTGTTGGATTGAAGTCTTTTGACTGCCTGTAGGGCTGTAACCTCACCGTCAACTGGTGAATTGGTCGGTTTATATGTTCTCGTTCAACGAAATTGTCATTGGCCAAAAATAACAGTGTTACTTTTATAAGGAGAAAAATGCTACATCATAGCCTTCCAGGATAAATCCTTTATTTACAGTAGCTGCAGGAGGGACAGACAAGCAGTGAAAACGGGGATGTTGTAATTTATAATTCATTTAGGCCAATAAGGCTACCAAGTGGAGTCCACTGTGGCAAATTAAGTTTATTTACGGATAACTTGCATATTTTTTTCCCCCACAACCAGTCAGTTTCTTTGAAGAGTAGTTACAGTTTCAGTTGACAAAGGTTTGGTTTGGTTTACTGGCACATGAATGTAAAACTATATGACAGAAACAGACTTGTGTGTTTATTTGCTGAAATAAATAGAAAAGTTGATAGTAATTCTAGGTGTCTTAGTCATGTTATGGTAATACTGATTCTGACCTTTAGTTTGACAAAGTTTGGTTGATAAGAGACGATGGGTGGTGTTCATCTATATTCTCTGTTAGTGTGTGTATATAATGTTTTTTTTATATTATAGAATATTGTGTAAAGGGTTGGGTTGGGTATGTTGTTTCCAGTAATGTATTTCACAAGCCAGACAAGTTACTTTGAAGACACTACCTGACTCCACACCACTATCTGCTCAGTTGTGATGCCTACTTATTTGAAAACAATGGAATTGTGGTGCAATCTGGTTGACAAACTACTCAAAATTGGTTTTCAATGGGAAACAGTTCTGGGCCATGCTAAATGGCAAATAGTACCCAGCCCTATTCATGCAGGACATGTACTAGCAGTATTGAATTCATGTCTTGTTGTTTGACCTTGAAGTGTTGGCAACCAGTGATAATGATGCCAGGTAGCATGGTGGCAAAGAAGTGCTGGACTCAAACCATGTTGTTATGCTGAAGTGTAGAACAATAAAGTGAATCTCTACCTTCTCCAACAGCAATGGTTGCTCTGGGCATCAGTATAACATACAAGGGATTACATACAAAGGATCAAATTATTAATTTAATATTGTTTCAATAACTGATCAAGAGAGTTCATTGATTTGCTCATCAACAACACCAAATTGCCTACATGGGCAGCACTGTAAATAAATGCCAAATTTGGGCTCCAATCTTCTGCAATACTACACCATCTGATTGCTTCCATTTAATTTCAAATCATTTTTGTTTCCCAACCACATCCAACTGTGATTATATTTTTGGAAAATATTGTTTTAGGCAGTTGATTTGCTCTCAGACTCTTTTAGAGGATATGTACTTTTTGACCGGCCTGCAGTGTTCTAGCACTTTGTCCTTCTTTCTCGGTTTGTCAATAGGTTTCTCCCTTTTTTCTCTCTGTAAAGCTACTATCAGTTTTAGGCCTGATACTGAGAGGTGCAGGGGAATGCTGAAAGTCTCTTTTGCTTCTGAGCAGGTCAAAATAAACAAGATTTAAAACTTCCTGAAAGTCAGTCACTTTTTTCAACCTCTATCCTTATTTGTCTGCTTGTCTTGCTCTCCTTTCCTCTCTCTGTCAGAGATCAAACCTATCTAACATCCGGAGATATCACATCACACAAACAAGTATTTCAGTGGAAGAGCTTTTTTGTATGTCCTTTTGAGTATTTAAAGCCCAAAAGCTCTACGGACTTCAAAAAAAAAAAAAAAATGAAGGCAACCCGGAGGGCCAAGTTCAGGTTACTGAGAAACTCAGCCAAAAATAATCATTTTCGCTGCTTTGCTGAGAGAGAAGAGGACATGCTATGGCTCATCATTAAGTACCTGAAGGGGGAGAAAGAGAGGGAAATGGAGGGATAGATAGGTTTACCTCCATTTGTAATCCAATCTCATGATCTGACTCCAAGCTGTTTGAAGTTCTGTCAAGACAAATAGGCTTTGATCATGTGGACCTAATGAACTGAGGGAGCTCAGAGGGGAAAGGAAAGAGTGGAGTTTTACTTGGTTGATACAACCCTACTTCTACTGATTGTCTGCTTGTTTAGAAAAAAAAAAAAGAAAATATCTAATAATATTGCAGGGTGAATAAATATGTAGAGTAGACACTGTATGCCTATAAACTGCTGTACTTTAAGTAATTTCTTTATTAATTCTCATACATATGATATAAACTGCAGCAATTCTTCTGATGTATGTCAGAGCCTGTTCGCTTATCAGTGATGATGCGAGTACTTGCCTTCATTCCTCCTTCCAATCTCTTATTTAAGAGACACAAAAATTGCACAAATTGTGTTGGTCCTTTTTAGCATTGTCATTCGGTATTTCTTATTAGCTCACTTTATTGTGCCTGCTGCTTTGCAGAGACCATATTCTGTTCCATTCCATTCTCTCAATAATACATGTTTTTATTGTTAAAAAGTCTCAGCATCATCTGTCTAAACCTCTTTCAATATGTGAACAGAACATCATACCCCTCATGATTGTAGGATTTATTACAGGGCAGGGTTATTTCGTAGATACGTGTACTAAAACTGAGTGTAATGTTGAATTGTGCGGTCAGGTCAACAGTGTTTGACTGCGTCGGGAAGGGGAAACATTCACTTATTCACCCCCTGTCGAGTGCTTCACTCCTTTACCTCTGATGAGCCCCGTCGGTGTCCTGGACCCTGATTGGAGAGTGTGGTGTGACAGTCTCACTTCTTTTATTTCCACCCCTCTGTCCTGCCAAAAGCAATGATGTCACCCTTGTTGCCATGGTACACAGTGGGGCAAGCAGGAACATGCCAGAGAGAGAGAGAGAGAAAGAGGAGGGGCTGCTGCTGTGGTGCAGACGCCATGCTAAAACTAAACATACATGGCGAACATTGGTTGAAAAGCGTGTATATATTGAACAAAAAAGGCCTTTGCACTGTGTGTGTTTGTGCGCGCCAGCCTTCTGAATTACTTAATAATGTAATTATTTTCAGATGAGTACTCGGATTTTATGAACTCATGTACCTAAAAATAGTTGTTTCCTCTTCCAAAAGAATACCGTCAACTGTAGTTTACAGGTAACTTCCTCTTTAGATTAGGACAGCACAGAAAATGTGTGCAATAAACAAATAGTAAAGTAATATGTTGCTAATTGTGTTTAAAGTCTAGTTTTCATGCAGCTTGTAGAAGTATTTGAAATATCTAACTTGGTAAATATTCAAAATAATTGCGTTTTAATTCAATACCCAGAATGAACAAAAATTTAAAAAATTGAGCAATGTACAATTGGTTCTCCAAAATGTAATCGACGCTACAGTTTAATATTGGTTTTGATATGAAATAAAAAATTGAAATTTGAAAAGAAGCAGGACCAACCAGTTGGTGTTGCATTGCAGGGGATTGGTGTCTAATGTTGTCAGCTTGTTTTTTGGCATGGGGGTAGTCATAGAGAAAGCTGTGAGTTGTAATGGGAGTTTGAGTCCAGGCTTTATGTTTTGTTTGGGAAAGTCAGACAGATACATGAGGCTGAAGCAGTGGAAAGTCCCCGTGCTGAGACAGAGCCAGTGGTAGTTTTCCTGATTCTCTTTTGCTCTTACTCCCACTCACTGACAACTCTGTAGGCCTTCTGTACCAGGGACTGGAGGGAAGCAGGGAGAGTCAGACATGGAGAGAGAACTAGTTCACACCACACACATATGCAGAACCCATCCACAGCTATTTCTTCCAAAACATTCATAACCAAATACTCCTCTGCTTATGCCAGAGGTTTGTGCCTCTCTCAGCAAACTGTATGTCAACAAAATCCAAAGTTTGAGCTG
Source organism: Istiophorus platypterus (assembly GCA_016859345.1). NCBI lineage: Eukaryota > Metazoa > Chordata > Actinopteri > Istiophoriformes > Istiophoridae > Istiophorus > Istiophorus platypterus. The sequence continues at coordinate 18,688,382 of CM029117.1, forward strand.
AAACACAGCCTGTACAGTAAAACACTGTCATGAAGTAGCTTTTGTGGTCAGCGTGTTTAATGTGGCAATAAAACAGTTGCCTTTTACTTGAAAATACCATCATTTTGACTAATTACCATAATTTCCATTTATGGCTCTGCACCCTGTTTGAAGTTGCTCTCAATTCATGTGCTTATGTGCCAATTCAGTCTCAGTCATTTTTTTAAATTTCCAAAACTATTGTTATCTCTCGGTTTACAACCTTAATGAATGTTCTAATAGTATAATAACACAGTTCCTTTTTTGTAATGTACTGGTTCTTTAGAGTTTCAACATTACTTAAAAAACTCTCTCTCCTTTGTCTTTTTTCCCTTGCTGTCCTCCCACTCAGGTGAAGCAGCTTTGAGGGGAGACCCAAGGCTCCAGTCCTTGTCCTTATCTTCATCATCCTCCTCCTCATCCTCCTCTTCATCATCATCATCATCATCATCCTCATCCTCATCATCCTCGTCATCCTCCTCCATTTCGAGCCACAGGACAGGTCCCCCACCCATCAGCCCTACTAAGAGGAAGCTGAATGGGGACCAGGGAGACAGCGACATGGACGAAAACGAGCATGTGGCAAAGATGAGCCGACTGTTTGCTGCACAGCTGTGAGTACTGAGACAGACCCGTTCATAGTTGCATGAGTGAACAGGAGCTTGCACATATTGTAATAAAATCCATTATAGAGAAATTGAAATTGAGTTATTTTCTAGTTACTCTGTTCCTGGGGTGCTAGGAAAAGAAAAATGGATCCTCAATATTCTCTTACTACACTACATCTCTTTTCTGTCCGTCTTTCTCCCTTTCACACAAAAAACAACCTGTATCCCATCTTGCATCCTTGAAGCTACAGACACATACTCAGAAAACTCACTGTTTTTTAAAAAGAAGTCATTTTTTTACTTGTGTATGCGAGTGTTTCAGTTGGCTGTATGTTTGTGGGCTCCTCGCTTGGTGAAGCTGTGCACAGGCAGGCTTTCTCAGAAGTCCCAGTTTGGACTCCAAGGGGCTACGCCAGGTTTAGCCGGCTCCACAGTGTTCTCCTTATAGCCACAGATCTTTGGAAGCTTGGAAACAGGGACTGCACAACAGAAAGATTACTCACATCTCCAACGTTCCCACATTCCCACTTCCAGAGATTCCAGGGATTCTGGAGCGCTGATTGGTGGTGAAGGACTGCAGGGGCCAGGGGCAGTGGTGTCAAAGTTCTGTCTCCCTGTCTCCCTGTCTCTCTCTCTCTCTCTCTCTCTCTCTCTCTCTCTCTCTCTCTATTTGACTGAGTCAGTCATGGTACTCGAGCGATGGCTATTTTTTGCAGAGACAGTCAAGGAGGTGTTAGGTAGAGCTGTGCATTTTTCCATGCATGCTAGCTCTTACTTGGCTTGTTGCTTAAGACAATATCCAGAATTAATGGTTGGTGGTGTTTTTGTGTCACTTCACTTCATCACAATCCCCTATTTGTCAACCACATGGCTGTGAGGTGACACAATGGAACACAGTAGATGGTACCCTGGATACACTGAAAGCCCTGTATTAAGAGTACAGCAAAGTTACTTGTAGTGTATTTCACTTGATAGCAAGTGCACACACACAGATGCATGTGTCCGTGTGTGTATGTACATGTAGCACACACTGTCATTTGTGTACACTCGCGCATTTCTCAAATGTGAAAACAAAATTTCTTGATTAAACCGAACAATTATTGGGAATGTGATTTCAATTCAACTGACTAACAAACACTTATCACCTTTAGACTTCATAGTTTAATCGGAAAGTTTGCAGCTATATTCCTAGAAATTACAATGGATTGCACTGGCACACCAGAGTTAAAATTTAGGTTTCCACAGAAGTTTCTCGAGTCATTCCTGCAGTATCATCCACCTCTTTGCCAATGAGCTGGATGGTTTGTATGTTCTAAATCTCTACAACCCAGCTAAATACACTACTTGCGAGTCACAACCCCATAACTCCAAAACGGTACTAAAACAGTACTAGTTTATTTAGTCTTTATTGGTGAAGCAGTTGTTGATTTGAATGTCCTAATCCTTAAAGGGTTTCTTTTTTTTTCCAAAGTTGGGCTTTTATTCGTGCATATCCACACTAAAATTGTATATGTTCACGTGCCTGTATGACAGGGAATGGATATATTGTGTTACAGGCAGGAATCTCTGACTGTTAAATCAAGCTGTTCTAGTGGCACAAGAGGAAGGGTCTTTGTTCCTTCATCTTGTGGCCCTGTGAGCTCACATAACAAAGGATTAGCTTGCGTGTTGTGACATTTGTGCAGAGTCATCTCGTTTTCTGTTATGGATGTGTCAGTGGTGGGACAATTAACATTTATACTCTGCACACAAACCAGGCAGTAAATCCATCTTTCCACTCGCTTGTATTGTTCCATTCAGTTGTTTTCCACTCTGTAAGATACTTTCTTATGTACCGTGCGGTTAACTTCTGCATACATTGATAAGCAAATGCTCCTACTCGTGTATCACAAGTTTGACTTTATTTTGTAAGTTGGTGTGCCAAAGTACAATAGGGCTTATTGTCATATCAGCTTTCAGTTGGTGTTGCAGTTGTTAGGTTCTGTGAAAATAAAACTGATGCAACCTTAATGTCTTTGATGGTTAAGGCTCACCGTATTATGAATATTTCCTAGAAAAGACCCGTGATAAGCCACAATCCCATCATTTAATCTTCATTTTTATTATGACCTTGAAGTCATTTGACTCTCTATGCTGTAGGTTAGTCTCAACCTAAGAAAAGTAAATTGCTAGTTGACTTGCTGGAACTTAAAGTCAAATTCAGGGCTTTCTAATCCACAAAGATTCATCAGGATATTTTTTGCATTCTAGAGACTTATTTGCTTCAGGGCCATCCTAAAAGTGTCTTATTTTAGTCATTTAATTTGAGGTTTCTATGAGGGCATTCCTTTCCTGACCAAGGTAACTGCTGAGTTACTTGTTGAATCCTGCAGTCAGAGTCAGCCTCTGAAAAAATTTTCCCCCTTGTTTAAATTGTTTTGCCTGTCCAAAGAACAGTGATTACACAAAGTGGAGAATTATCGGTTGTCGTTACAGAAAAAGTTAAGCTAAAAATAACGGGAAAAGGAAAACACTGTAGGGCACTTCACAGTTGACTCGTCTCTATTTAACATACATGTGCTTTCTGCTTCATTTAACTCATTTGTCAATTGTAGGAACAGTGATTAGATGTAATGGAAAAATGATGGACCTAGTTCTTGGGGAAAAGCTAGACAGTAAACCAGAAAAAGAACCCCTGCAACCCTCCACCACACACGCTCACACACACACACACACACGCTCACACACACACACACACACACACACACACACACACACCCGTTCAGATGTTCGCAGATGGTTATCTAACACCGTTCTAGCTGTTGGATTTTGCTGTCTGTCTAGTTTGTTTTTTTTCCTGCATGTTTGCTCAATGTTGACTATTCCTGCATGTTTAGAAGCTTTTGTGTTCTCTCCTCTTTTCCAAATTTTTTTTTTCTTTTTCACTTTTTCTTGAATGCCAGTTTCCATTTGCTCTGACTATATCAGTTGGTAAATAATCTGTGTTTTTGTCGTTCCTTCTCATTGACTGTCTTTTGTTGGTACGTTGAGTCATATTTTCAGTGAGTGTTGACACAGAGAGACACATGACACCTTAGACATGGGGCAGGGCCACGAAGGTGGAAGCTCAGGTTTGTGGTCCAATCACTGTTAGTTTAAGTTGGGGAGGTACAGCTGGGGTAAGAGAAAGAAAACTCTGAATAAACTCAAGCTTTTTGTTTATGTCAAACCGTATAAACAGAAAAGGTACATGAACAGATTTTGCTATTGTCAACAGCATGTGAATTTAAGGTTGTGGTTGCGAGTATATTTTTCTCAGAAGTCTTAGTGTTTTAAGATTTTTTTTTTTTTCAGCTAATTCAAGTCCCAGTGGCAGGCTGATGCATGCATATGTGTGTGTCTGCAGTGAATCAGCCTGTGTATGTGTAGGTATGCACATATATCATTATGCGTTCTGTCTACACGTGTGTGTGCTTGTCCATCTATGATTGTGTGTTTGTGTGTGTCGGTGTGTGTGTGTGTGTGTGTGTGTGTTTAAAGTGGGCTCCTTGTCAGGCAGAAGGGGCAACGTTCTCATTTTCTCTGAGGAGTAGGAGGAGTCTTGAACAAAGAAGCCTTATCCTGTCCACTGGAGCCTGCGGGCTGGAAGCTTGCTGCTGCCTGCTTGCCTGCCCGCCACTCTGCAGTTGTAGACCTACGAGTATAAGAGTCCTCTTGCTCAGCTGTTTTATTCCTCCTCAAAAATAAGAGCCAGTCACAGAGGAAGGTGTCGTAAAGACTTTCAATCGGGGAATATAACTACATGAAAGTTTGTTTGCAGCAGCCAGTTAGTTGATTTTTCCTAGATGTGAAAGCTGGGGAGTATATCAGATTTAAGAATGTATTATCTGTCATTACAACCAAATTGTGTGTTTTTTTTAAATACTATGAATATTTTTGGTCTGTACCATAACACGAAATTACTAAGCCTGATTGTAATGAACCTGGTAAGTTAAAATGATTGAAGATTTCAACCAAACAATGCAAGATAGTCATTGCTTGGAGCAAGTGTTCCTTTTTCGCATTCTTCATTTTCTTGGTCATGTTCTTTAGCCAAATAATCAGGCTGAATTGCAATATCTTTTCACTTTAATATTCGAATTGCTGAAAATATCAGAGACCCATGCAGTGATTCAGAGGTTTGAAAAGAAACTAGGTACTTCTAATAGTATGTATCCTTCTCTCATATTCATGCTATGTTACTCTCGAAGGTAATGCACTAGGACTAGAACCTAAAACAAAAAGTTAGTCAGTTTGCTGCAGTAAGTACTGCAGCATACAGAAACTGCAGCTGCTTTTTACTGGGAACTTCATCAATAAGTTGTTCTCATGGAAGTTTCTCCAGAGGCCAAATGGGGAGAAAATAAGAGATAGGAAGAGAGTCTCTCTCTCTCTCTCCCTCTCTCTCTCCTCTCTCTCTCTCCCTCTCTCTCTCCCTCTCTCTCTCTCCCTCCCTCTGTGCATGCATGTGTGTATGTGTGTGTCCCAATCCTCTTTTGCGTGTGTGTGAGTGTGAGAACAGGTGTGCGCTTGGCCAGGGCTGTTGAAGTCATTGTTACCCTCTTGTTTTACATGGGACTATTTATGTAGCATATGAGGGAAGGAGGGAGAGCATGTGGGTGTTTTTTTCCTCTTCTGTGTGTATGTGTGTGTGTGTGTGTGTGTGTGTGTGTGTGTGTGTGTGTGTCTCTGTGTGTCTCTGTGTGTTCACATGTTGTCTTTGCCTTCTTGTTGTGGTTGTTCCCATATCCAATCTGTCCCAGCTTTGATTACAAAGGATTTTCTTCAGTTCGCTTTCTCTGCAGTCAGTTAACTGGCAAATATGTGCTTGATTTCTATCTGTATTTCTGCATGAGTGGAAATTTGAAAGATATAAAATGGCTATGTCGAGATCTGCTTGTACATGGTGTGTGAAGTCTGTCTTTCTAGCTTTAACGTAGGCATATTTTTATGAATTAAGAAAGCCTTTTCATTAATTTTATGTAATATTTTACATTACATTATGTCTGTCAAGGACGATTTCTTATACAGGTTTTGATTATTCTGTTCTAAGGATCTAAATATTGTTGCTTACTTCTGCTACAGCTTGGATTGAGCAGGTTGAATTGTGTTCAAATTTTTTGTATGCTTTATAAACATAGCCTAGGTAAACCCTGTGGCTCAGTGTCTATGTGTGTGTCTGTGTGCGCATGTCTATCTGTCTGTCCATCCATCCATCCATTTTGTGGGTTTCTGCAGACCTCGCAGAGCTTGGGCCTGGTTGTAACCTGTGGTTGAGCCTTCATCCTCCTCCTGTTTTTTTTTTTTTTTCTTTTTTCTTTTTTGTCATCTTCTCTCTACACCCTGATTCTTCCCAGATGTTTCCTGTGTGTATATCTCTCCCTCTCTTCTTGCTCTTTCGTTATTTATTTCTTAAAGGAGTAGGATATGAACCGCTGCCCAACCAAAGATTTGTAGTGAGGGTTTTCTTTTAAGAAACTGGAGCACAATTGTGAGAAAAGGCCTAGAACTTTTATAGCTCCTGTATCTTTGCCTCACAGTAAATATAGCAAACTGACCAAATTGGCAGTCTCCTATAGGGCTAAACCTGGCACCATTTTAAATACTAAACCATATTTTTAAAGTTCCTGGTTCATTTTGTAATTACGTTTCTCATAGTGGCAAATAGGCAAGTTAGCACATTTAAAGCTGATTGTTAAGCCAGCAAGGGTAAACAGCAAGAATACAAACCTACAGCTTTTTTTTTTGTTTGTTTTTTGGTTTTTTTTGTCTTTTAAGTCTTTCAAACGCATGATCACAGTCATTCTCTTTAACTTGAGGTTAACTTGAAGACAGAGTGTCATGTGACGGGTTACTTAAAAGGCAGCACTTAATGACAGATCACAGTAGTTTAATATTGTTCAAGATATATGACTATATCATTTATGTATTGAGGGTTGGACTCCCTTGGTTTTAAATTACGGGATCTTTCAGTGAGTGCCCACCACAGTGACTACCACTAATGCCAGGCTGCACATAACCCAGACTCTAGTAAAGTAGAATCAAATAGATTGCCTCCTTATATCATTGTGTCAACCTATCCATTCTGATTTCAGTGACATGGCTCCCATTTTTAACTGGAAGAGGTAAAATATCGCTCATAAAGTATCAGCCCTATCACTCTTTGTACTTCAAATCACATTTAAGATAATAAGATAATTTAAGATAATATTAAAATTTTCTGACGTGTTGACATACAGTATGTCTAGCCAATCAAGTTAGAATGAGTAAAATAAATTGTTAAACCAGTCAGAAGAGGACTGTGTCATGCATAAATATTGTATCAAAATGTAGTATGTTAGCCTATGTGTTCCAGTGTGTTCATGGTTTTGGATCTGAATCCAACACGAACCCTAGAATCCACCAAGAAGCTTTTTTTGAGATGGCAGGAACAGCACTGTGTTTTTGACTAATGTTTACAATCAATAGGGACCGCATGAACTGGTCAGATGCATTGTAATTACCATATTCGATTATGATTACACATTAATTATCAGAAAGCTGTTGACTAAGAATTAACTGATTCTGATTGCTGTTCACAAGTCATTTACACTCAGCTTGGAGCTCCTTACCAAGTTGCTAACACGTTAAACAAGGCACAGTCATCTAGATCATTTAGGAATAAAACACCCACTAATCTCTTGGACTTCTGAGCATTAAAAAGACTAAATATCACAATGGTACAGAACAATGTTTCTCTTTAGAAAACTTTCTCTAGGCAAGAGTGAAAGGATGCAGGACAATCTCTGTTATGGATTGCTTTTGCTGTCAGAAGAGTTCAGTCTTATTCAACATTTACTCTTACTGATTTCAGCTGCAGAATATTTGAATGTACAATATTTAGCCAATTTGAGAACAAAGATGGGGCTGACTTCTCCTCGACCAAGGCATAAGTTTCATTTTGTAGTCTGGGCAACTTATGGAAGAAGTGCTATTTAACCACAACTGGTAAAATCTGCCCGGACAGTTGGCAGAAACAGCAGTTTTGGCTATAAATGAAAACCCTGCAGTCAAAATGCTGGTAATAAGAGCTCACTTAGTCATTCAAAAGGGTCACACACTTTTTTTCTTTTACTTCTATACATCCATTATTAAATCGGAGCTCCTCTCTCCCTTTCTCTCTGTCCTCTCTCTGCCCCAGTGCTAGCCTTTAAACCGCTGCATGGTGTTTTCAACACTATTGATACTTGATCCAAAAGTGATTCCTAACCACGGGAACATTTATTTTTAAAATTAGTTTGAGCTGCATCCCCTACCTTTTTTCCACAATCTGTACTCCTCTCTTGTTTTTAGAGTTTCTCTCCCATACCCCTTGTAGGTGGTAAGTTTCAGAGTTCTTTACAATTCAAAGGGTGTTTCCTTCTGTCTCCCACTTTTAGCTTTCATCCTCTCCTCTAACCCCAGACCTGGCACCCCTCTCTGTTCAGCTCTAGCCCTTGTTACCCCCCCCATGCACATCTCTTATTTGTAGCCCTCGCCATCCGCCCTTTCCATCCTCTCCCTCTCTCCCCAGCTGCGACCCTAACGATAATTGAGAGGTGAGTAAGAGAGACAAAGACACAGAGTGGGTTTTGAATGCCTGATCCCTGGCATGAATTGTGGTCCGGGGTTTGGTGGGCAATCAGGCGAGGGGAAGGCGGGGGCAATGGTGGATTCGACAGCTACACCATTCATTGGTCAGATTTGTTGATCCCGTTCACTGGCTCCTGCGAAGGCCCCTCTTGTGTGAGGATGTGGGCATGTCTGCTCTTTGGCAATGATTAAAGTTTGGAACAGCTTCCACAACCTAACTCAAGACCCAGCTGCTGGGAGGGGATGAGAGGGAGAGACCTTTATTATCTGTTTTCCTTTTATCTTATCAAGGTTTGTTTATAATTGAAGATAACAGAGTTATAAAGGAGGTCTCTGGTTTGTAGCATTTCATTAAAAGCTGACATTTCCTTTAGCAATAATTTAAACCATTTATTTACTTGATCACAAGTTTGTAATTATTATGACAGGATTTTAATTTAATGAACTCCGCAAAGTATTTAATTTTTGTGACTGATACGAAAGGAAAATTGATGCCACCACAGGAAAACACAAAAGCTTGTTTTGTGAGTCGTCGGCCAGGGTTTATGTAAGAACTGCCAAATCTTTCCCTCTTTAACCCTCAGGAAGTTTGCTGTTGATTCTGAGAGAAAAAGAAGAAAGAAAGACAGAGAGAAAAAAGAGAGGGGGTCTCTGCTAATGTAAGCTCTCGGCACAAACGAAGGAAACTACCGACCTCACTCTTTCTTATCCTAGAGGTCTGAGCCATTCACATGCAACTCCCCCCTGCCCACCTCTCCTCAACCCCCCCCTGTATTCTTTTGGGACTATTTATTTGTGGACAACATTGCTGTGGGCTCCAGATGCTTGACCCAGCAGTCAGGTTGCCTGGTCACACAGATCTACAACTGTTTGCTGGAACTTGTTGTTTTGCATCCAAACAAATCTTAAAGGACGGCTGCAGCTTTCTTCCTCTGGTCTGTTGTGTATTGTCATTCAAACTTTTTCACATGGGTGGGAAATGCCTCCACACAGTATCTGGTGAAGAATAAAGACAGAATTTCATATTATATTCCTTCCACCACTGTTTGAGTGCACTTTATTAAAAGTAACTTTACTTGCTTTTTCCCAGCTGCGGCTTCATTGTGTATGTATGCCAGTATAGAAAGAGGTATTCAGTGCATATGTGTTGATTTGTGAATGGATGTGTGTAAGCATTTGGTTGTATGGAGCAAGAAAGAAGAGGAGAGATGGTGAGAGACTAGTACAGTAAATCTTGCTTCCTGTAACTGGGCCTCAAATTGAAGGAGGGGAGTGGAGCTGCAGGAAGGGTGTAATACACATTCGCAAACAAGGACCACATTTGACGCACAAAGCAAAATAATTGCTACCTGTTAAACTACAAGCAAGTGCACACAGTATCAGGCACAACCACTTCTTTACATATTAAAGTTGTTATCATCAGAGCTGGGAGCTTGGAAAAAAAGAGGGCAAAATCTGTGTTTGGTTGAACTGTTGTTACTTTAATCCCCTATCCTTATCTCTGCTTTTTCAGTGATTAAAATATGAGCTCACAGTTTAGAGAGTTGGATTTCTTCATAGTAATTTTGTTTCATAAGCAAAATTTATGGTCAGCCTACCTTCTTTCACATTTAGTATTCAGCTCATGGGCATAACTATGTGTTGTGAAATAGAAGTCAAGGAAAAGAAAATGCAGGAAACATAAAGTTGTCAACAAGACAACTCCTCAGCCTGCATCTATGTTACTTTAACAACGCAGGTTTTTTCAGGTTTTAATCTGACTACAGTGAGTGCAGCTGGCTGCAGGTTCACTGGAGAGATAAATTTGGTTTTGTGTACTGAGGAAACCATTTTAGAACTTTGTGCTCCTTTGCCCTTCTGTGCACAGATAAGTTTGGAGTTCATCCATGTTAGATAATCTCAGTGTTCCCTTCTCCTTCCTTGCAAGGAGAGCAATTGTGTCAGGATGTGCTTTAACAAAATAGTCTTATCAAACCCTCCAGCGATTTGAAAAGTGAGAGTGTATGTATGAGGTCAGTATTAATAGCATCTGTTTGTCCTGCAGTGTTTGACACAGAATCCCATTTACAATTGTCCTTTTATCTTCTCTCTTTTTGCCCTCATCTCATTCTCTCTCCCTCTCTCTCTCTCTCTCTCTCTCTGAACCCTTTTTTACCTCTCTGTCTTTGTCTCTCTATTGATTCATCATTTTCTCTGTCCATTTGGTACATTTCCACCCCATTTGCCACTGGTTTACCCTCGTGTTGTTGTTTTTTTGTTTTTTTTAAAGCTCTTCCCTCACACAAAGTTTAGGTGTCATGTTAGTGAAATACAAAGTTTTTTTTTAAAACTCCAGGTCTGACTAATTTCTTATCAAATTTTCTTTTTTCTTTTTTTTCCCCCTAGAACTAGTAAAGAACTATATTTTGTGATTAAAATTTTTAATTTAATGGTAGCATCGATATAACGCTGTTGCACCCCAACCCTTAATAGAAGACATTAGACATTACATTCATGTGCCTTGTGTAAATTAATGTGGCTCTTTGTTTCGATCTCTCTTGCCCTTTATTGCCCAGGAAACCTAATGGAGACTATCGCAGCTCTCCTGTCTCCAAGGACCGCAGCCGGAGCCCCATTGAACGTGTGGTGGTGCCCAGCGGTCTGGGAGTGCACAGCAACCATCTGTACAGCCACGCCCACCATCACCACCTGGCCAGCTTAGCCAGTATGGACCAGCCACTGGCACTCACCAAAAACAGCATGGTGGAGACTGCACGTGGCAGCACAGCAGCTATGAACACAGTGCCACACACAGTCAGCGCCGTGGAACGCCAGCAGGTAACAAACACATCCTGTTTCTTTGGCCTTAATACTGACTACATCTCTCACAAATTGACGAGTAAAACCTCAACTCCGGTTGGTCCCCCCTCATGATGTGAGCAATATGCATATATCGGCCTTGCTCCTTGGTTGGTCCAGAGTAGAAATTTCCTGTTTGGCTTGTTAGTCAGAAATGTTTTAAAACCCTGGTGGTAACTGAGTCATTCCTTCTCCCTCAAACTTCAGACCTCACTCTGGACTGCATTTTTTACTGTAATTGCAACTTTCATTCCTGTATATTTAATCCTTTTCTCTTCTTATTTACTCCTTTTGCACTTTCTATCAACAGATCTTATTTTATTTTTGACCGGCAAGAATAACAGTGGATTTTGGGGCTTGGTGTCGATATACACGTAACATTGACCTTTTGTGTTTCAGAATCGTCCTTCGGTGATCACATGCGCCCCAGCCAACAACCGCAACTGCAACCTGTCTCACTGTACAGTCTCCCACAACGGCTGCTCAAGCCTCACTAACAACTACAGGAGAATCAATAGTGAGTGCACTCATGCAAATGCATTAAGATGTCTTTCTGTCTGTATGTGTTCACACAGACACAACATCCTATTTGTCAATATTCTGCCATATTGGTACTACTTTCTCATAACTTGTGTTTAAGGAGCAAAGATAGATGATTATGAAGTCTTCATAATTAATTATTACTGATTATTACCAGGTGGCCTTTATTGAGTGCATTTGTCTCTAAAAGTGGGTATAAATTTGGAAAAAAAAATTCCCTTCCAGTGCAGTTCGTGGGAAACCTCCCTGAGAGAGCACAATGCCCTTGAGAGAAAACACAGCAGCACATACTCTCCACATTCAGACTGACTTATATAAGTTGTGATGCTGGAAAAAAAAAAATTAATCCAAATTTTCTGTTGGGGAGGCTGAGTGTTTCTGTTTATAGCAAAGTGATTGTTACGATGGAGCTAGTGCCTTGTCTGTTATCTCTGAGTCACTTGAGGCCTCGGCCAAACACATCTGTTTTATTCATCCTGTCTGTAAGTGTCAGTCATGTTTTCTGTGGGTTGATAACTTTACTGTGGCTGTTTTTATGATCCTAGTGAAATCCCGATGATCTCATTGAGGTTAACAGTGAAATTTAAAACGGTGATTTAATATTGAAGAACTCCAATGAAAAACTGAATTAGATGTTGGAGCTAGTATTTTTCCATCGACCTAAAATGCACATTACTGATGTTTAAACTGATGTTAGACAATAAATAACCCAATGCCTGTTATACAAGTGAACCTGAGAGATGTTTCTCATTTCATTATGGGAACTAAAAACTCTTGCCTCCTCCTATTCTGCCTCTTTTAGCTAATACAGCCTGCGACCCAGTGATTGAAGAGCATTTCCGCCGCAGCCTTGGGAAGAACTACAAGGAGCCCGAGCCCGCTGCCACCAACTCCGTGTCTATCACAGGCTCAGTGGATGACCACTTCGCCAAGGCGCTTGGCGAAACCTGGTTGCAGATAAAAAACAAGGGGAGCCCCTCGTCGTCCGGCAGCAGCCCAAACTCCTCCCCCGACAGTCATATGGTCAATCACAACCACTCCCCTTCCGTGGTCTCCTGAAGGGGGAGGTATTTTTAGAGGGATTTGCTCGTTACCCCAGCCCTCGCAATCATCCCTGCTCCAACATCCTTGCCCCCATCACTCCTGGTCTGTCACCAGCATCCCAGAGGGAATGCCTGCCTGCTGGTCTGCTAAAAACATCCACAACCCTCAAGCCTGCTCTCTCTCTCTCGCTCTCTCTCGCTCTCTCTCTCTATGAACACATAGAGGATAATCAAGCAATAATGAAAAGGTTGTTTTTTTCCCCCTTCTGTCCTCTGGTATGCTAATGCCAGACAATAATAAGTGATGAGGGCTCGACTTGGGGACTGACTGGAGCTTCAAGCTGCTCCTTCCATTCATTCATTATCCCTGCATATCAAGCTTGGAGCTGAGCAAGTGTTTGTAGTTATATGTACATAAAGAGAGAGAGGAAAGGCGGTGTTTTAATTATTAATTTTTGTTTCTTTGTTTTTGTTTCTTTAACAGTAGTTTTGCATACTGCTTCTGCATAATGCGATGCCTGACATTTGATGAAAAAGATAAACACTTTGGAGAAAATAATCTCAAACCACCTGACTGTGCTACCAAAGAAACCTCAGACACTGATGTTTATCAATGCCCACATCAAAAACAAAACAACAAAAAGCCATTGTTTAGTCTCCTCCCTATGTTTTATCTTTTTTTTCATTCTCTCACCTTCTTTCTCTCTCCCTCTCTCTCCAGTGTATGTGCTAAGGTGATTCTGTTGCTGTATGTGTATACTTAAGTGAATTTGGTCTGATTTGCACTACTGCCAAAGAGGGTAAAGGCTGGCATGTCACTGTTGCAATTTGGCACTGCACACCCTGGGACTGATAGAGCTCATATTCAAGCAAACTGATAAAATTCGACTTTTGTTGGACCTCTATTTGATTCCCATTAATGCCTGTTTAAAATTTTCATGAGCATAATTTCAGCTTGCCCAAGACACAACTATCCAAGCCTCATTATTATGCATTATTTATTGAATGCAGTCCTAACAAAACAAAAAAAATGCATACACATATACAAAAAGGTAGATAAATGCAAAGTAATATTAGTTTGGAAACCATGTGTCCCATTATCATATTTGTCACATCACTGCATGTTTATTAGTACAGCTGTTAACATAAAAAAGAAACAAAAAAATATTTTTGCATGGTAAGAGAAAGTGGGTGAAAAAACATTGCTTGTATTGTCAAACACTGTCAGGTCTGTCTAAACTAAGCCATACCATGTTAGTTTGTTATTCGGTTCTGCCTGTGTACAGTGTTTAGTCACCTTTAATTAAACCGATTCTTCCCCACCAGCATTTGACAGATTATCAGTCCATGTTAAGTCAGACTGGTGGGTGCAGAGATCTCTCCATATTAAGGGTAGGGGTATAAACAAGGAGGAACTGGCCGCTCTTCAATTTAAGTAAACATCTGTCACCATGGGCACTGGTAGAAGAAATAATCAACCGGCTGCCATATTATGCCACTTCTCTGGATAACATCCCCAAAACAAGGGTACAAGTCCAGAGAATTAAGGATAAACACGTTTTTCACCTGTTTCATAGTACAATATATTAAGAGATTTTGTCCATTTTGTCTGCCGTGAAAAGTCTAAGGAAAGTGCATCAAAGTTTATGTGCAAACACAAAATATCCAAAGCAGGACAACCTAACTTCACTCCACTTCCAGTCTGAAATTCACCTCAAGCAAACTGGAGTGATTATTAGAACATAGAGGCCAGAATTAGTTTCTTCACCCACCTCTCTTCACCATTTTATTGAGATTTTATAACTCAATAATTCAGTGTTCACAACATATATTGGGATGGTAAATACATTACATGGCCCAGTCCTCCATACAGATCCGGTATGTATGATTAACTGCAATATATCCAATCTCTGAATGAATCAGGGTTGATTGGTATCGGCATGGATAAATACATTTCTGCCCCAACAAAAACATACAAAAATACTTCCCCTGCTTAAATTGTGCCAAATTGTTGCATAGTGATTTTACGAGCACAGTCAGGTTATCAAATCAGTTAACTGGTTTTGATGGACATCACAACCATCATGAGAGGAGATTAGGACTAAAAAAAAGTTGTTCAGCCTGCAGTGTGATGAAGATTGGTCTTTGCTAAACAATGTGCTTTGATGTGTCTCACAGGCTTAACTGTTGACAGTGATGAGGGGATAGATGACACTGCATGTCACTTTGTGGTGGAGAGAAAAAAAAGTCTGGTTTCTCGACCGGGGGAGAGAAGATTATTCAGATCTCTTCAAACATGCCTTTGTTTTTGTAACTCTTTGAAAATGGGTGTTGTAATTATATTTGGCTTACACCCTGCCATCCCTCCCTTCCTCCCTTGCTCCCTCCCTCCCTCACCTACACACTGTGGTTTGGTAGACTTCTACAAGGTTTGAAGGGTAAACTGATGCTTTTTACAGATGCATGTTTTTTTGTTTGTTTTGTTTTTAATAGCTGGTATCTATTAGTGTTTTTAAGCATTTCAACCTAACTACTATTAGCCTTTTCATTCGGACGTTAGTTGTTACTTCTTTTGTTGTTAGTAACGGACATAGACACTATACACTCACTGCTGGGTCAGTTGTACTCCATATTATTATTGTTATTGTTATTATTACAATTTTGTATTTTTGTTTTCCATTAATATCAGTATGGTAACAAACATCTATAGTGGGACAGCCTCCGGACAGGCTCTGTTAAACGATGAGAGCTGCGCTTCTCAAAACCATCTTGGCTCGATCGTCGATGGGATCATTCCCATGGCAGAGCCACGAACGTTTTGGTGTTGAGCTGGTTTTGGGATACGCAGCCCGTTAAGGTTTTCTTAAGATGTTGATCCATCGGTGGTACAGGATGCTACAGCCTTCAGCGTGACTGAGCTGAGACACCAAATTGGCACAAATTAGTCCGCAGGGCGTTGTTTTCCACTAAGCCATCTGAGCCTAAGACAAAATAAAATTACTTTATTGTTGTGAGTCGATTTGAGGGCCGTCTTAAAATCACCACCTCCATACCAGCCTTTACCCACATTGTTGCTGCAGTCCAAAAAGTTTTTGGTGGAGGACAAGCTAGCAGACTAGGAAGCTTTTTGGAAACAAGGTATTGTTTGCAATAAGAGTTAGTGATGACGGCTCTCAAATATCTTTTTGACCCTTACAAAAGTGTCGTAAAATGATCACTCTTAAGAATTATTTTGTACAAATAAAAGGCAAAAGTAGCATCACACAATTAACATTGGAAAACATTGGAGAGATGCTAGCAAACAAAACAACACTTAGTGTTTATCTGAATTTATGGTCAGCTTTCAAAGCTCTCTCAACCCTTAGCAGTTGACTTTTTGTGTTCTGAATTGGTGTCCAGAATTTTTTTGTTGTATTTCATTGCTTTCCTTTCTGACAACATTGTATTGTTGCTGCAGTTAAGCGAGACTGCTGCAGTCTGAAGAAATGAATTTTACTCTATAAAAGAGCCTGCGCCAAGGTGGCATACATTCCTCCAATAGGGAACTTTGTACAGGCCTCATACACACTCAGTATCTCCATAACCATTCGAAATAACAAGGTTGCCATGTTTGCTCTTTTTGGGCACAAATCTATACCATAGGACAAGAGGACAACCAATGCAATAAAGATTTTAGGGATACTCAGAGTGAAAAACTTTGACAAGTTGGGCTGTAAAAAAAAAGTTCCCGTGTCAATCTGTAGTAAAGAACCGAATCAATTCATCTCTCTAAGCTGAGTTTAAAGGTGACAAGGTCTGGTTTGGTCATTGTGGTTATTTTTTTTTATCAAAAATGATGAGCACATCCAGTACAGAGTTCTCTACATGGAACGTCAGTGTTCTAGAAAGTCCACACATTCCATACTCAACTATCAGAACAGATGTGACAGAACTAGAACTGGTGGTAAATGTTCTAGAAAGCCAAAATTTTGAGTCATAACCCAACTGACAGTGAATTAATTTCTATAGCAAATAAGTCCTCTACAATCTCAGTGTGCTTCTCTGTAAGATTCAGAGTGGTTTGGATGGTGATTTTTGGCAGGGGGATGGTGGTGGTGGTGGCAGTGGCAGTGGCAGAGCTTCAGGAGCTGAGCTTCTGTAAGCACACTCTGAACCACAAGACGTTCAGCTGCCACTAAGTCTTTTCACAGGGACATCTCCTCCTCAGATTCAGTTGACTCTGATTTATATTGGATGCAGTTGGCAACTTACTAGAAAACCCGAGGGAAAGGGGCTTGGTGTCAAGAAGATTTTGTTTTTCTATTATTATTCTTATTATTATTTCACTACCAGCCTGTAGGTAGGAGGCTCTCTCTCTGCTCCAGCACACACACTCCCTACACACTGTAGGAAAATCACTTAAGAAAAAAAATACTTTTTTATAATAGGTAACTATAAGACCATCATTACGCTGTGCGTAACGAATGTACAGAGAAAAAAATCGTAGGTATTTTTTGAGGAACAATTAATTTGTTAATGATATGTAGCTATTTAATTGTTGTTTTTTTTCCCTGTCCTTATATTGTAATCATTGCATTTTCTTTTTTTTGTGAAAAAAGTTGATCTTTTTTGTTTATAGATTTTGTCTTGTTAGAGTAAAGGTTCAAGTGCAGGAGCACAGTAAACGTATGAAACCACAATAAGCCACTGGTGTGTCGGTGACAATCGCTACTTCCATTGGTCCCTGATGTTTTTCAATCACTATACTTGTGTTTGATCATGTGACGTCTGAGACACCTGAACAAAAGTTTCACTTATGAGCAAAAATAGTTTGTCCTGTTGGCAGGCTCCTGATCAGTTAGCATGTTTTCTATCAATGGAACAGAATCATTTTGCCACTAGCCCGGTGCATCTTGTCGTCCATTTTCCAAACCATTTCCATATGAATATAAAAATTAACATAGTCAAGGGCTAGCAGGCAGGTAAAACTTCCACCACTGCATGTAAGCAGCACAAATAGTGGGTTTTGAAAGTCTTTTGATGACAGTTTTGTTTTACAGATGGGAACTGAGCTACAAGTAAAACCATTAGTCTATTTGAAAACATTTGTCGGTTTGGTTCAGCTTGTCATAACAACAAAGCTTAGTTGATGGAAATCCGAAGCATATTTTGTGCACAAGTTCATCTGCTTCATTGCCCGTCAGCGAGGCTGGGGTGAGCTAAGCTGCATATGTCACGGTTCCCATCTGTGGAGGCCATTTGCATCTGTAAACATGAACATTGTGCAGATAAATCAAAGAGGAGTTGGTCTTTACTCTAACTGTACGACATTTTCCAGGTCCTTTTTGAAGTGGAAGTAGCATGTACTTAGTGGTAGTAATACTCTGAACTGTAAAAAACAAAAAAGAAACAAAAAAAAACAAAAAAAACAAAATTTGTATCAAGAAAACAAGTCAATTTGTGGCTGTGTCTCCTCCTACTAAAAAGGTTTTGGCAGGCCACCTTTTTTTGTACGTAAAGTAGCCTTGATGAACAATAAAGTGCTTTTAAACCACTGTCTGAGTGTGTGAGCCTCTGTCTTGGGACTGTGTTCGTTTCTGTGTAACAGTTTTTACGAGTTGAAATTTTTTTTTTAAGACTCAAAGATTCACATGAACTAAATGGAGGAAAGGATGTAATAAATGTAAAAACACACCTGAATCACATAAAAATATTTTGCAGCAATAAAATTTATTCCAGTTTTTGGTTAAATACTTAAAGAGCAGGAATAGGGCAACAAAAAAGCTAGGAGAAAAAACAATTATGAAAACAGTTTTTATTTTACAATTAAGTATTTTTCTCACATTTCTGACTTGAATCAGTTTCACATTGCACCAATCGTTTTCCACCATTACCTAAGCTGCTGTTGAGATTTCATTTCACAGAAAATATTGAACATGTCAGCAGATGCAGATTAGACACGGCACAGAGTGTTTAAAAAAAAAACAAATTGCACTGACAAGCACAGGCATGCATCAACACAAACAAACCAGAAAGACCTTCAGTTTAACCACCGACTCTTTTTAGATTAAACTGTGCAGTAACATCTGGCAGGTGTTTTCTTAGAGAAATACTTTGAAAGGAACAAAGCTGGTTTTACTATTAACTGTACTGTGTGTGTCATAGTTGCTAGTAAATGGACAGGGAGACGGATGGATTCGCTGAACGAGCGAGCAGATGCAGTAGAGGCCTGTGACCATTCAGTGAAGCTTTTTCAACGCGAGTGTGGATCATTGAGCTGACTCCGAACTGTGAGGAACTGTGACTGATAACAACATTAAATAATACAAAAGCCTCATGCACACAATGTGAAATACTGACTTGATCCCGTTTCTAATGTCGCAATGACGATCTTGAATCCAAATAAGGACTAATTGGAATTTTAAAGCTTTTCAGCAACTTCTCTGAAGCAGTTTTCAGTTTCAACAACGTGAATTTTATGACTCTGTCCAGTATTGGCCACAAAGCCCTCAGTCGGCCACTAGCTCCCCTCGTCCGTCCTACAATGTACAATTCATTGAATGGAGATAGACGGAAACATGGATCCAGAGGGAGTGTCCAGTCCTTTGGTGGCTCGGGGTTATGTTTTTCCAGTCCATCAGATGCTCTCGTCATCACTCATATCCCAAATCTGATGAGACACAAAAAGACACAACAATAAAAAAAAAGATACTGTAATTAAACAGTTGACACAAGTCAATATTTTCTCTTCTAAACGATGTCTATGTGGCTCCACCAGATAGTCTTGACCCCAGTTCCTAGTGTTTCTGCAGGCTTCAGCAGTTTTCTCAGTCGGATGAGGTCAAAAATCTCCAGAGCAGTTGAGCAAGTTGACTTTAAAGGTGTTCCAGTTTGTCATTGTGTGCATCCTTGAGGTCAAACAAATATGAGAGAATTTCTTTCGTGATAAAATACCTCCAAAGATTTCTGCATATATTTCATATCATGCACTGTTCAAAACCAGGTTTGCTAGACTGCAGTTTTATGTCACTATCATTAAGGTCCTGACTGAACTTAACAAGTGTAGGTGCACTACACAGAGTCATTAGTTATAATTTAATGGGCTTAAAGATGCATGTAAACATGCACTGAGGAACCGGAATTTTACAACACAAATACCCCTGCATTGCAATAGAATCCAATACAGATCAATAATAAGTCAAAGTTTTTGATCTAATTAGGCTGCGCTGATTTAATACTTGTCTACAAACAGCCATGAATTTTTGATTTCATTAAGAAAAAGAAACCCAAAAACTGTAGGAGACAGTTTAACTGGAATAAAAGAAAAGTTTCTGTTTTAACAAGTAAGTAGAAAGATGAATGCAAATTCGAAACAATGCAGCTCTCATTTGTTGGTTACACTCACCAACTGTCAAACAGCTTTGAAAATAATAACTTGAAATCAAGGCTAAAACCAGGAAGTGACAGCAGTATGTTAGTCACTCACAAACACACACACACACACACACACACACACACACACACGGGGGGCACTCCTTTGCAATACTGTGTCAGTAAACAACAGTGGCCTTCTCATGGCAGCAGATTCTTCACATTCTCGCTCTGTAAGACGTAATTCACATACCTCTACCACTGGAATGTGGAATCTCTCTCTCTCTCTCTCTCTCTCTCTCTCTCTCTCTCTCTCTCTCTCACACTCACACACACCAGAGTTTTGACACATACATGCAGGGATCTTTTCAATGAGCTGCTTCACCACTCATACAGTTGAAGTAGGAATTCCAGTGCAACTACAAAGGAAAGACCTGATCCTCCTGATCATACATTGAGCGATATTGCCTAAAAAACAGGTACATTTTCAATCACAAGTACAGACACAATATGCAATTACTGCCTATAAGTAGAGCTAGGAAATTCATCTAAAAAAAAAAAAAAAAAAGATCAATGTCTTTTTGACCTTCCTTCATAAGGAGAACATCTGAAGTCATAAGAAAAAAAGATACAAGTCAAAAACCATCTAAACAACCAACCAAAGACAGGCTGCAAATAATTATTTTCTCTATTAATCATTTGATCTATAAATCGGCATGAAAGATAAATGGTTTATATGGTTGAAACTATAAAAAACATAAAAATATTTACTAAGAGGTTTCCAAACTGTTTGTGGCAGCACTTAAATTTTTGGTTCTGTAAATTCTCAAATAATTACCCAATGATTTCCATAAAAAGTGTCCTTGTCAGTGGACAGAAATTCAGTATAACTGGTAAATGTGAAATGTGTCAGCAGGAAGGAATACAATTCTACGTGTATGGGAAAGTTTACGATAGTAAAATAGAGTGTTACCCTGTTTTACTCTCTTTAAATACTGACACATTTGTTAAACAGTTCTTCCGTGTCGTGTTTGTGAGGAGAGGCAGGAGTGTGAGGAGAAAGAGACCATAATTACACACATCATTATAGTGACTGCTATGCGCTGTGGCCTCACGGTAAATGACCACAGCAGTGTGAAGGGAACAAAACATGGAGGGGCAGTAATGGCTCTGACGCTTCTGCTCAAAGTACAGCACACGTCCTCAACAGCTCTCTTCAAGGGCTCGCTGTTATTCATACTGTGGATCCAGACCCGGCCGGTTCATGTGAAACAGTCGATGTAATAAATCAATTTAATATGAACAGTACAAACCTCACTGCCGTTCAGCCTCTTTAAAACAGAGATGAGGATCTACAGTATTAATAATAAGATAAACTCGCAGTAGGAACTTTAAAGGTCCTCTGTGTAGGTTTTCTTGGTGCCGAGCATTGTTTCTTGACAGGAGCAGGCGGTGGTCACTTATCAAGAGCTTCAGACATCATCGCGTTTACAAGACGAGAGGTTAGAAATCGTCCTCTGGCAGTGTTGCCTCTTCATACTCTCACGTTGGACTGAGGGCAGAGTGGACGCTACAGTGACTCACTATCACACGGTGGTATCACGGGACGGGCTAGGATTAGTTTAGTTAGCATGTTAACTACAGGAGTTGAAGGGAAGGGATTTAAGAGAGGAAATCAAGAGTTAACAGTGGTGTTGCTTTCCAACACAGGAGACAGCTCTAGGCGAGTAGCAGGAATAAAGTTTGATGCTGGACTCACAACGTTTCTTCTAGACTGGTAAATAAACAGCTGTTAATGCTATGTAGTGATAGCAAAAACATATATATCACATATAATGCACAAAAAAAGCAACGGAATAGTTCAATATTTCAGGAAATTCTTCCCAAAATAGGGACAAGAAGATTGTTACTGGTCTAGTCTCTAGTATGGAGCCGTAGTCAGGATGCGGTTAGCATAGCTCAGGATCAAGACTATGACAGGGAAATGGCTTGAAGGGCTCTGTCTCTCTTTAACAATAATTAACATGTTATTTCTCGTTCAATCCGTACAGACAGAAACGTGAAAACTTCAGTTTGTACTTTTAATGATACCTAATGAGCAACAATTTCTCTTTCTGCCCAGTAGGTCTGTGCTCGATTCAGACGCTAAGCACAGATTTTAGTGTTTAAAAGTAGTTTTCTCTACAGGCACAAAAAAAAAACTTGGCAACCTCCCTATGACAGTAAGCCACTGCGCCAAGTGTTGTATGCCCACAAATACAGCCAACAAATATTTACAATGTAAATAAATTTTACAATATTTACAATTTAAATACTTGTTGATATAACAAATTATGGTTTTAAATTTCTCTCTATGTATAATTTTAACAAATGAGCGACAATGTGGTACAGCCTGAGCTATTGAGATGTTAAACTGACGTTTCTCTTTTTTCACTTTGGACACAACCAAGCCAGCTGTTTCCCCTTGCTTTGTTTCCAAGCTAAGCTAGGCTAACCCCACCCTGTCCCCAGCTCCATCATTAATGCACAGACATGAGATTAGTATTGACTTCCTCACCTCACTCTTGAATAGAATGAGGATAATTGTATACAAAGAAGTGTTGCTCTATGGGAAACAGGCTTTATATTAATCTAATATTAAGGGCTTATTGATCTGGGGGGGTGGGGGTCACATCTAGTTGTCCAATTTAAAAGAGTGATTACAATCTGAAAGTCAGCAGCTAAAGGCAATGGCAGAATGTTTGAAGAGAACTTGTTTCAAACAATTCAGCTAAAAACTAAAGTTAGTACAGCAGCACTGACTACAATTTCCTCTTGAGTCAGAGTCTTCCATTTTGTTTATGTTGTTCTTGGCCTATCTATTTCAACAAGAATGTTTTTGGTGCTGGTTTTGTTATATCTTTGTTTGAGACAATGACTTTTGTGTGTCTGCATTTGGGTAATCTTGTGTATAATTTCCAGTACTTTGGCTTGAGAGGCAACTCTGCAAAAAGCTGTCATACTGGTTCTGCAGCATGACAACCTGGAAAAAAAAGGTCTACCAGAGTAGGGACTAAAACTGAGTGTGGGTTTGGTCTTACATCCCTGAAATCTTCGGGCCGCAATTCCCAAGTAACGGTGTGTGGTTGGGGAATTGCTGGGCTGTGTGGAGAATCAGGGACAAGTTCATATCAAAAGCTGGATATTGGGCATTTCTGCTCCACTGCTGCTGGGGAGCGAGCAGCAAAAGGACAACAAGTAAAGAGCTTTTTCTGATATGAAGCGACACTGGAGCCCCTCTCTGGAAAGCTGCCATGCCACGCTGATGACGTGCGTGCGGGTCTTTTGAGAAATCTTTTGTGCAAAATGAAAGAGAAGAGGGAGAGAAAGGAGAGACCTTATGTAACGCAAACAGCTCGAGCAAACTGAAGCCAGCAACTTTACTACACTCTTTCAAGCATGGCTAAATACTTTGGATGTTTCTCAACCATTTACCCCTGTTGCTGCAATATATAAGAAGATTTCAGTAAAGCTGAGATCAAATTAAATTACTTATTTGCTTGCTCCAATTAGGGAGCTTATTGAAATCACCAATTTCTTGAGTAAATGCTGAATCACATCATGCTGAACTCTTTAAAATTGATTGTGAAAATTCCGGTATGAAAATTTGCGGCTTCTAAGTGTTTAGCATGATTGTAAATTGTAGAAATATATAATTATGAATAAATTACAGCAACTGATGGTTTGTTAAACCCCTCCCCCAAAAAGCAACTGTCCAGTCATAGCGTAGAAACTTCAACTAGGCAGAGCAGTCCTGACATGTTGAAGCGGCTTGGCTGTAATTAAACTGATACCTCATACATACAGATTATAAAGTGTTGGGAGGGTATTGTCTACATTTTTAGCCTCTTCAAACCAAAACCCAACACACAAAATAGAATGGATGGAAACGTCTGCCTGCTAACTAGCTTACCACCTAGTGCAGTGGTAACTGAACCACCGAGCGTTTTATGCTTTTATACTTTTGCACATTAAACTCTTACTGGTCAAAGGTTATGTTTGCTGCCATCTTGGAATTTACAGTGAAGTTAGCAGGTTTGTCCTATTTTTACTGGATTTTCCACTTCTTTTTTTTTTTTTTTTACTGAACATTACCTTTCCAGCAACCCGTGCCGACGTCACCGGACACAGCTTTATCCCAGCTGGCATTATGTTTGTCAGAACCACCGGTTTGGCCTCATCATCAACACCAAAACTGAATTATGATGTTTGAAAATACAAACAATGAACTACAAATTTAACCTCTGTGTAGCTTTTCCAAGTATGTGACCTAAGCAGGCAAACAAGCAACAATAAAACAAAACGTTAGTTGCAGCCCTGGCTCTGATTATATCTCTCCTAAGTGGATGACCCGCACACAACACACACACACATACACACCATGACAGCACCTCAAAGGGATTGGCAGAAACACAAACAACACATCTTAAACTCTAAAGCAGTCTTATCACTTCTGGACCTTCAGTCACTGGAAGTTAAAAAAAAAACACAAAAAAACAACAATTCATAAAGTCCAACAGTAAGCTGCATGTAATCATTCTGTGAATGTGTTTGTGTTTGTAATCAGTTGGGCTCTGGCTGATATGACAAGCATAATCCAGCCTAGTGGTTGAAACAAGGCTGGGATCTGATCAGATAGAGGAGGTTTTAGCTGGGAGCCGAGGCTGGTGGAGTCACGGCCAACTCTCTGCTGCTGCTGATTATTGTTTCCCCCCACAAATACGACACAAGCCTCAGCATGAGGGCCTTTAGCAATATTTACCACTCCGCAGGGCCAAGTCAAAGCACTGCTTCTGGAAGCATTAACACCAGAACTATAATATTTTTGCTGTCTGGCATTATAGTTTGTTAAGGAGCAATTGTCCAGATCGATGTGATTTCAATGACATTAGCAGTTGCCGTCACGCTGCTTGGGGTTGTTGTTCCTTAGGTGAGCTGCCACAAAACTCTGAGCCTCCTTACAGGAACACATCCTATATGCGGGTGGCCCCAGTGGGAATCCAACCTCTGAAGCCATTCAAGCAGCCAGTGCTACACAACCACCAATGGGCTTTGCTATTAAACACACATCTGCTTTACATATTATAGCTGACACCAAAGCACAAAGCGCAAAGTCAAGCTTTCATCGTGGAGACTGACTCCATCTGATATGCAATTAGTGGACCACACAGAGTGACGTGGTTTATGGCTGCTGGATATAACAGTGACTGTGTGCTGAACAGCGAAGAAGAAAATTCAGGAAGTAAGGAATCACTCTTGTGATCTTTGATAGTTTATGTGAGTTTTGTTTTTTTTTTTTTACAAAGCTGAGGAAACTTTAGCGACTGTGCCTGATATCTGTCAACCAGGCTGCTCGCTGGAGAGATAATACAACTTAAGCTCTTTCCAGTTTAAGTAACGGCATTTGTCATCCAGGCATGCGTGTACATTACGTAAATGTTCATTATGGTTTTATTCCGACGTGACAGGACATTTCCAGAAAGAGCCACAATGCCTGGGTAAAATTTTGTAACTGCTGCCAAGCAGTGAATTGAAAAAGTACATTAATAATAATAAGAAGAGAAGAGTCAGTTTTATAAAGTAAGACACAAACAGATGTTAAGTTGGGGCATTTAATTTCTATTTCCTAGTATTCTGTATGTAGCGTACTGCATGATATTCATTCGTGAGGCTAAATGAAAGCAGAGCATATAGGGAGGGAGTGTTGGTCTGACTATTATTGTGTGTGTATATGTTTCTTGTCTTTTGTGCAGCACTGCAAGGGAGAGCAAAATAACTGCATCAAACTATTTACATGGGTAGAATCAAGAATAATCTTGCTAATTTTAGTGTTTTGTTGTTAGTTTATAACAATTTGTTTAACAAGCTGTACATTTGCTTTCTCTGTGTATTTCACTTGAGCTGCTGTGGCCTCTACAGTAATGTTGCAGCATCAGTTCAGACTTCTGCTGCATTGACAGTATTACAAAAATTTTCCTAAGCCTGATCTTGTACGACTGCCATTGCACATTTAAACAAATAATAATAATAAAAAAAAAAACGACTTGGATCCTTACTGCACATAATGAGGTTCATAGCTGAAAATGGCTTTAGTCAGCACTACAGTGAATCAAAACTCAAATGAATCAAATGACTGAGAATGGATTTTAATTTTGGAGTTGTTAAATATGGAAATGTTATGGAGCTACTGCCCTGTAGAAATATCAGCACAGGGCAACTGGTTCAAACTTCAAAAAAGGGGGGGGGCAGCCATGGAAATTCTTGTTTCCTCTAACAAATGATCTAACATCTGTTAGCCAGGAGGATGTATTTGATGATTTATGTTAATAAGGGTTGGATGCTTCCCCTTTCTTCCCTCTCATGAGTGGGGCAGTGAGACCCACACAGTTACTTCTACAGTCAAAGAGAGATGAAGTCATGTCAATACAAGTAAATATAGTCATTTTTAAATGTGTCAGCTCACAAAAGTTGTTGGGGGAAAAAAAAGGCCAAACTTTTTACTTCACATTACTGGCCATAAACATTTGTAGATAAAAGATTCCCTTCTCCATCTATTTTTCCCTCTACAGTTTCCTTCTTTTGTTTTTCCTCACTTCTCCTTTTCATTCCTATCCCCTCCAGCAGTGAACCTCAATCCACTCACAATACCTGGGATGACATTCTCACTCCTCCACATGTTCAGAATCACTCACACAACACACACAGACTGACGATAAACATGAATCTCCTCCTCCTACACGCACACCTACTCATGAGCAGACACGCACATCCAAATGAGCTGTGCATTCAGGCTAGTTGATGTAAATAAATAATGCAGTTTGGGTGTAGCCTTTCTGAGGATTCGGTTTCTGGGATGGAGGAGTATTCAGCTGTGAAACAGTAGCACTTTGAAGTACAAAGGTGTGATAAGGTCTACAATCACCTGAGGGGCGTCTCAGGGAACAAGCTTTATGTGGTTTAGCTGGAACCTGAGCCTTTCATCTAGTAAACAGAAGGAAAAAGTCTTGTAGCTATTTTTTTATTTAATCTTAAGTTTTGGCTCAATTTAAACTATAGTATGTAATAGTGTGTGAAATAATGCAGATACAGTAAAACAGCAGGAGCTTAAGTTTTGTGGGCTCTAAGGATTATAGGGGTCCCTTCAGTTGTGATTGGATCTATTGAGAATTTTGCCTCCTTTTGGATCATTTTGATGTGGTAGGTAAACATCTAACTCTTTTTTTAGTGTAGGGAGGGAATGGTCTGTTGTCTTAATAACTTTAGAGATCCTTTGACTTATCATCTAGTGGTACCACAAGGTTAACATTTGTGTTTTTGTTTTTTTTTTATTTGAAATGCACAATTCACATGATCTTTTCTACATTTAGTGCCAGAAAATGTTCCTGCACTTTTTTCTGTGCTCATTGTCTCTACTTAATTGCAACACTGACATATGGAAAGCAAACCATGCATTTATTCTGTGTTGTTGTGTTTATTACCAAGAATATTTATGCCAGGCAGCAGGACAGGCACCAGGCACCATACTGCGACACCCGGTGTAGCTGAAGCAGCACCTGTCATCTGGATGGAGTTGCTGCATGTTATCTGGAGCAATGCGGGAAGTCTGGAAGAGCCACTGTATGACCATGTGTTGCAGATCCAGGTCCATTTTTATTCCAGTACGTGTGCAAACGCTGGATGTATTTGGCCTTCAAGCTTAGTAGCTTTACTAATTTACACAATATTTTGGTTCCTTCCACATCCACCTGATCCCTTAAAAATAGTACTATCATGAGCAGGATCAATCTTAGGTTATTTTTATATGTAGATTTCTATATTCATCACTCAAAATGATAGATTTCACATTAGGCTTTGCAGTGGTGTAATGGTAGCTGAAGAAGAGAGTATACTACATTTCCTGCAATTCTACTTTCATAAGTACACTCTCAAAATAGGAAAATGCCCTCATTCTGACTGATTATTAAGTGCACTGCATCATTATGAAGGGTATATGCATATGTAGGGCTATGCATCTATGTATCTGTGTGTGTGAAAGGGTTGCTGACAGTGTGAGTGCATGCATTACGAAAGAAACTGAATTTAAGCCAATATCTGCTTTGGTTTCAGGGTTTGAGGGAAAAAAAAGAGAGAGAAAAAAAGAGAATCTTAACAATCTGGGCCCTAAAATAAGAGAATAGTCTGTTTTGTCTTTGTGGGTTGCACAACAGGCTGGCAGCATGTCTATTTAAGGCCATAATTATTCTATTGTCTACCATTTTGGATCCATTATGACTGTTGCACAGTTTATAGTAAAATGCTGCTGGCAATCCAATTGGTTAAATAAATATTCAGACTTAATCATGGTCTGGGAAGGCAGTGTGTCATGTTTCAGTAAGAAAAATCAGCTGGGATTAAGAGTGGTAAACCCTATTTTGCCTGATTCTCCTCTTCCAGTAACACACTTCAGTGGTCTCACACACATATGCAAGCACATGCAGAAAACATACACAGACACGGACACTGGTGAGGGCATCAGTCACTATGCCAGCAGACACCATGACCTCAGGCGGCCTAACACAACACCAACTCCTGCTGCAGCATGCTGCATTCCCAGCTACATTCCTGAATTCCCCTCAGACATTCCTGCTGAATGTGGAGGGAATCCGCAGCGTGATGATTTCACTGGCAGAGAGGCGGTTTAATGTAGGGTGAAAAGTTGAAAGGTCAAAGCCCTTACAAAGTCAGGAAAGTAGGAGAGGCTGTGACCTGAACCTCTGTGTTTCAGACTTAGGGGTTCCCTTACAGTGAAGGCAAGAGGCAAATGGACATCAAGAGAAACACAATAATAGCAAAACACAAATAAATCCTTGGAATGAATGCCCAGTATTCAACTGTGATATGACACGTTTCTTAATATTGTGTTACACCAAGAGCCACTATTTTATTTTTTCATTCATTTACTTGGGTTTTCCCTTTAATTTGTCACATCCGTTGCAAACATAACAGCAGAGTGTTCATCAACAATTCATCAAAGTATGATGAAAATGAGCACATGCTTTTAATCCCCAAAAATATCAGTCACCAGAAAAGAGCAGATGAATAAAGCAGCTGCTAATTTTGTGTGAAACATTCAGTGGTGCAACAAAATACAAATGAAATATAAAAGAGTTGTGTAGAAATAAGATGATGTCAAGATGTACGTTGCTGCTCTAACAAAGAGCATCAATGGTGGATCAATCAGCTTTATAAATATCAGACATTATAACCGTCCAAACCTTTGCTATGTGTTGCATGTGGGACTCTACATTGCAATAATGACGATGTTACATTGTAAAGTCCAAACATACACACTGTTCATTGGTGATGGATTCCAAGGTAGAGCAAGACCAACCTAATATAGCATGAAGCCTATGCCAGAAACTAATTTTACTGCCAACTAGTGCTTTTAAAGCCCAAAACAAATTGTGGTTTATTTTATCTCACTATATATCTTCCAGTTACCAACATCTTCTGATCTGCAGTACATGCTATCTGAAAAGCTTGGTTTTTGAATCCAATGTGATTAATCTGTAAAATATCCCAACTCTTTTGAGGTGACACATGTCAGTGTCCATGTGTGGAGAGCCATCGTGTTCTTTGTGTACAGCCTTAATGCAGGAACCAGGTCTTTATTTCTACTCATTACCACATTGGGCCATCCAAGGCCATCCAACAGTAACAACCTATCTACTGAAAGACTCTAAAACTCCTAATGTCTTCTGTTTAATAAAGTAATGTCTCCAGGCAGCGTATACAATTCCTCAAAAAAAGCAGAGCTTTGGCTAATATCACTTGGCAGTAGAAACACTCATTTGATAAAGTAGTTCCAGATGACTGAATGGATAAAAGATGTCGGCACTGTGTGATCCAGATTCAAAGCTGTAGTTGTGTCCGACTGGGGTGAAGAGGGGCTCCCCTGAGACTGACTTTCTGATCATTTAAACCACCATCAAGACTAGACATTCCACTGTTAGTCATTACCTCCTTCAACATACAACAATAATGTGTGTCCTGTTGTCTGGAGAGCAGTGTCTCTATCGTCTCAGCTGTCAAACTACTACACAAGTGATAGTGCCCCCCCAAACACACACAGACACACAGACACACACACACACACACACACACACACACACACACACACACACACCCCACAGTGATCCTCTGTGTTTTCTCTGGTGTCCTCATTGTTCCAGGGCTATAGCTCTCAGGGGGGAACACAGTGAGCAGGCTAGATGTGTGTATGTGTGTGTCTAATTGTGTGTGTGTGTGTGTGGGTGTGTGTGTGTGTGTGTGTGGGTGTGTGTGCGCACACATCTACACATTCTATTCAGTAAGATTTCAGACAGGAAGAGGAAGAGGACATGGGTGGAGACAGGAAGAGGAGGGGTACCCACTAACCTAACCTGCCCTCTCAGCAGCACATGTTCTGTCCACTGGGATGGATGAAAAACTGACCCATATATCCACATTTAACTCTAAAACCAATAACAATCATATCAAGTGTCTGGTAAAACAGTATGGTCAGATTAGTTCGGTATTTAGTATTAGTAGTAGTAATTCAAATTATAGTAATTTATGGTGCTGTATACTGAACGAAACTGAACTCGTTATATAACTTGTAGGCTTCAACCCCAACCAACACCACTCACTTTAGTTTCAAATTTATCCCCCCTGGAGGCACAAAAGGCTTTAAACAACTTGTCTCTCAATCATACTTGTCCTCCTTAAGATCTGTGGACTTAAATATGTAAAATCTGAGGAGTTCTCCTTTGACTCGTACCTCTGTGTATACCTGTGTGGTACATTGTATATGATACACATGTTTCATTTGTTTGTTTCTGAGTACCTACCACATGCTTGGTATCTATTGCCCTATACAATAAAGCACTGTGGGACGGGGCAGAAAGCAATGTTCTGAAATATACATTTAATTATCTAAACCTAGAGTTAGACGGGAGGTACCAGACTGAATTTAGGGAAAGGGTGAATGACAAAGGAGAGGAGAGTTGAAGCCTGACAAGGGGTAAAGGTTTACGTAACCTCAGAGGTTGGGTGAAGGTTAACATGGCTGGGAGTGAAAGAGATGTGACACTGGTTAAAAGAGCAACAGAGATGGTTCAGAGGAAGCTCTGGTGGGAACAGCGCTAGTTTGCAGGTCCCAGCTGAGGTCACGTCCCCCGGCCATGTTTTCATAAACTCCTGAATCTTGGGGTAATCAAACAAGGCACCGGCACACACAACACTCGCACAGATAGCAAACCCTGGAACCAAATGTCATAATAGAGACGGGATCTAGGAAGTGATGCAGCACACCCCTCCTCATCCCCCTCCTTTTCCTTTTGGAAGTTTGTTCCTCTTTCTCATTTTTTTTCTTCTCTTTACTAAAAGTCAGACTCCATCACCACCACCACCACCACCACCCCTTTCTCCCTCTTTTTTCTCAGAGTCATAAAGGCCAGCTACAACAACAAATGGAGTCTCTCTCGGCTGGGTGTGGTGGCCTGTGGAGCAACAGCTGGGTCCTGTTCTTTCTCTTGAGACACTGACTGACTACTCGCCCTCCTTTCCAGGACAACACTACCCCCATGTCTTTTGCTTTCTTTCTTCAAAATATAGCCTTTTTGCTCTCACTTTCTCAGGATTCTGAGCCTTTCAAGGGGCAACTCGTATCTGCTTTTCTCTGAACTCTTCACTGATTTTTCTTTTAACTCCCTCTTCTTAGAAATTGCTCTTCGTTTCCTCGTCAAACGAGTCACATATCCGCTCTCTCCTGAATGCTCTGCTCTCTTTAAAAAAGTGTGGCTACTCTCTCGTTCCATCAGCCTCGCTCTGCTTTTCTGTTCTTTCTCTCACTTAATCTGTCAGTCCCCATCTCCCTCTTCCCTTCCCCTCTTCCTTTCTCCCTCTGCGTCTCCCCTAGGGCCCCCATTTCCCTTTGACAAATTTCCCGTATACTAGGGGAAGTTATCAACTTAATTTCTGATTCATACGAGTGTTTCATAATGCCAGTTTTTCGTCCGTGTTTAAAAACAAGAAAGAAAGAAAGAAGAAAAACTGTCACCAAATTAACAACATTCTGACACACACTATAGACATGTAGCTTTGAATCCTTTTCAAAATCACATAAGCATGACATTATAAGGGTTTTTACAATCTATTCTTATTTATGTCCATACATAGAATGACAGCTTATTTCTTCATATCACATTTGCTATTAAATATGAATTAAAAGTCCTGAACAGTCTGAAGCCTCCATTCAGTCTAGCTGCTGTTGCCTTTGGTGAGGCATTAGCTTGTGCGTGCGTGTGACCAGTATAAACTCTACCTAATGAACCGTTTTGAGTGTGGAACTAACCAAATGGCAATAACAGATCAACTTGTGTGTGTGTGTGTGTGTGTGTGTGTTGCCAGTTCAGACCTGCCCTTGGTTTAATTAGAACTGTGAGTCAAAGCCAACTGACGTGTGGTCAGAGGGGCAATCAAACACAAGCAGCGCAAGTAGGGCCCCCAGGGCACACGCACATGCATGCATTCAGGCATCCATGTGCACACACACACATTCACACTCTCACACATACGCTCGCAACAAACACCTTTCAAAAGAATAAAAATTATGACATCAAAACAATTTTCCCTCTTTCTTTTTTTTTTTTCCTTAGTTCTCAAAGAGACTGCGAGCACATAACTTTCAGACTAACCAATCTCTGTGAAGCAGCATGCCCCGACACACACAAAAACACCGTTCTCAGGACTAAAGAAGGCAGAGTGCCTAGTAAATCACAGTGCAATCAATGCAATTTTTTGATCTGATGCTAAGAAAACCATACATTCACTATCTTTCATTACAAATGCTTCTTCACTTTGCACATCAATTGCTGAGGATGACAACTTCTTCACAGAAAGATCCAAAGTCTCTACTTTATAACCCTTCAGAGATGGTAACTGTGACCGATCATTTTGAAAAATACTATCCTTGTTCATCTATCGATCAAACAAACCCAAACTATTCTCAACTTCTGAGAGAAAACATACAGCCAAGAGCTTCTGGACGACTAGAAACCATACAGGCTACAGATGGACGTTCCTGAATAGAGAAACTGATTTTGTCCCTTTTCTTATAGCTTCAATATTCAGTGTCACACTATATTCACATCTTCAGTATGGGATGATGTAGTTTCTACTTTTCTTTTTTTTCTATTTTTAATTGAAGTGCATCATTAAAGTTCTTTTGTTTTCACAGGAGAATTGGGTCAGAGGAAACCATGCCAGTCACAGATATGTATCTACATGAGCAAAAGTGTTTGTGTTTGTCAGAGAAATAGATGGGCATGCGCGCACATACACACACACACTATATAAACACAAATGCAAACACGAATATGTACAAAAACTATATACTTATACATATGTACATGTATTATTTCAGTTTGTGTGTGTGTGTGAGACATTATTTGAAACAGGCTCGATGCTATCACTACCCTCCATGTGCTGGGCAGAACAGCATCGGGGGAAAAAGATAAGAACTGGCACTGTGACCATATGTACATTGTGTGTGTGTGCACGTCTGAATCTTGTATAGCCTGACTCTGGCCTGCTTGGCTGGTCACAGGTAATCTGCCCTGGAGCTGGAACACACACACACACACACACACGCGCACACACACACACACACACACACACACACACACACACACACAACACACACACGCACGCGCACGCGCACACGCGCACACACACACACACACACACACACACACACACACACACACACACACACACACACACACACACACACACTAACCGCACGCACACACGCAGCCATCTCTTATCTCTGCCTTTGATGCAGCTGCAGAGTTTTCCTGCATCAAAGATTAGCTGAACCATGAACAGAGGAATAAACAGCCCTGCTCTCAGATTGGGCTCACGAAAATACTTCAAGTGAGTATGTACTGACATACAGCATAGTAGCTGGACATGCTCTCATATATGTAAACCATACTTAAGCTTGTGTAGACAAAAAGTATCAGGTAAACACTAACACAAAAAGGAAAAGCCAGAAAAAATGGTTGTTTTGAATAATGTAACTTTTTAAAAAATAATTTATTATAATTGTGAAGAGCGGGACATCAGTTCTGCTACTTTGTATTTAGTCTTTTATTTAGGCTGCTGGGGTTCCTGGCCATCATTTATCACATGCTCTGTGCTCAGCTGACAGTCAGAAATACATCAAGTGAAGGTTAGTTTGCAGTGTATCCAACAATAGAACATTAACAGGACGCTATGAGTGCTTCACATACTGAAAACAATAATTTCCTGAAATTTCAATGAAATCATTTATCACCTCCTCTGACAGTGGAGGCTGTCCTAAATGGGCTTCTTTGTTACACAATATGGGTGATGTTCAAGCACAAAGGCTGAGTTAATTTTAAAATGTTCCAACTTTTCTGGACATCATCAGGGAGAGTTAAAATGATTGTACGCATAATAACTTTCTAGTCTCTTAAAATTCCTCCTCAAAGTATTACAACCTGTCTAGCTGTTCGGCATCGGATCTCTTAACTCGTCTATTTCTCAGACTGGGCATCCTTGACCACATTTTACAGTCAGACCTATACCTGAAGATTTTTTTTACAAACAACATTTTACAAACTTGGCTGCTGTGCAGCTAACTATAAGAATGGATTTCACTTGTTCCCTTTTCAAAAACAACGGTTTGGGGGATATTCTTGCTAAGAGCAAGAAAACCATGGAGAACAAATGTTAGAAAATAGAAAAAAAAGCATTCAAAAAGTAACACCCATAGGCTCTGCTGACATTTTTTAAAACCACAATCGTGTCACACCATCAGTAAAAAATTACTCATGAAGTCCGGGATATCAGTGAGCTATCCAAAAAGCCTCTCTGTGAAATGAGGTAAACGCAACCTAATTTAAAGATTAAAATGGGAAAATGGTCAAAATGCTATTTTGGAACACATTAAAGTAAACTTAGGGAGACATATAGTACAGTGGTAAGGTAAAGTACAGAAGTGAAAGTCCATTCTAAAAGTACAACTCTGACACAGATACAGAAATAGTCGTTAAAAGCTACCGAAGAGGAAGAAGTAGGAGCTAAACACGGACATCAAGACAACTACTCCGTCTGTCGCAACCCAGTCATCTGTCTGGCTAACTGTCTATCCATGCGTACAGCCAGCTGCCAGGCCAGAAGAAGGCATCACTCTGGACTGACTGGCGCCAGGAAAGAGAGGCCATGTATAGGAGCTGGCCCGCTGTAAGTTTTCCCAAGTAGTGAAGGAAAAGTTGGCTTTATGGGTCTCATTTATGACTTATGAAAATACCTCCCTGTACGACTGATGATTGGTAATACTGTACGGGCCCCTTTAGACCCAAGATGTGGGAGCAGCTGTCCTGGGTGACATGCGTCCCCTTTGCCCCCCACCTACAGAATATTTCTTCACCGCCTCCAGCCCTGTATACAAGTGTATTATTAATACACAGACCACCAAAGTAGTGGAATGGAGTAATCTGCTCGCCAAAGAAGTTCAAACTCTATCGCCTACTATTCATCACATTATTCCCTTCATCTTTTCTATAATCATGTATGTCCATACTGTATGGACAAGATAAAAACTCCAAATTCAAATAATGCAAAACACAGAAACATATAATGTAACAGGGAGTTTAGTAAGTAACAAACCTGAATGTAAGAAGATTGGAGAGTAGGAATATTTTGCTTATTGTGGTGGCAAAATGAGACAACAGAACAATACTGACTGGATATTTAATTTTTTTCTACTTTTTTTTTTTAAACATGTAGTATGTGTATCCTGGGTATGTATATTCAAGTTGTATTTTCCTAAAGATAGCAACCCCTAACATAGGAAACACTGAACGGCTATGGTAGCTCCGTGACTCATATTACCTCAGCTCAGAGACAGAAAGAGGGGGAGGGGGATTAAAGCAATGATGACATACTGTCCCACCTGACCTGAGTCCTAAATGTGAGTAGCTCTGACACAGAATGTCTGCTATTTACCATGGTGATTGGACGGGGTGAAGTCGGCTTATTTTGTACCTGTTCTGTTCATCAGTGATGACAAGATCTAGGCTAATTACAAATTGTTGTAATTACAACTACCATGTTTTCAATTATATTTTAAACATGTAGTTTGAGGACCCACTGAAAGGCACAGACTGATTTACACAGACAACTGATGAATCAATGAAACAAACATGTTGGAAAAGGGAGATAAAAAAACAGATATAGACAGTAACAAAAATTAGAATGATTTAATATTGTAGGTAAAGAATGATGCAGACGAATTTGTAGGACCAAGTACACACACTTGTACAGGGAGAGAAAAACCTATAAACACTCAGGAGAGGTTCAGGCGGGTTAGCAAGTGAGGTTATAAGTCAAGCCTGTGACTGACACGTAGCTTCTGAATTTAGCCTGTAAAGACGGGAGATTTATACTGACTATGTATAGCGCTAAGTGTTTGTGTGCATGGGTGCATGAGTGACAGAAACTATGTAGGGAAAGGCAGAATAGGAGGTGTATTGTGTCTGTACATAGCTGACATGAATCCCTACAAGTCAAGCACACATTTATAATTAGTGGTGCGATAGATGTCAAGCAGGCATAGCTAGCATACATACAGGACATAAATATACATGTGCTGAGGAGCAGTAACACATGATGACACTGGCATATTTGTGCGAGTACGTGCACTTTTGTCAAGAAGAATTCGAGAAGACACAGGCAAGGGATAAATACTGGGCATTTTATGGATCTGTAATGTCAAAATATTTTCCTAATAATTTCCTAAGAAGTTTCCTGGAAAGAACTATGCTAATTGAATATAAAATATGCGGCAAATTTAGACGGGACTCATCCACTCATTGTAAGCTGAAAAGTTTACAAATCAAAATACAGGAAGAATAATGTCTCCAATAATATGTCCATACTGCATGGTTTCCAATAATAAATGAATAATGAATCTAATTTACTTGGGTTCTTTCAGGGAAATCCCTGGAATAACTAACAACCATTTTCAAAGTGGTGAGTTGTCAGTTTATTCTGTGGTTCGTGTTGCTGCTTGGAACAAGATGTTGGGTCAGGATATAGTTTAAAAGAGAGACACGATCTGAGAAATAAGCAGGAGCAGGACAAAGAATCCAGAATTTACACTGAAATTAGTCTCCACTCAGTCCTTTAAGAGCACTTGGCTTTTCCATCAACCCCTTTTACAGAGAAAGAAAAGAGGCTACAGAGGAGGGGGGTTTTTAATCCCATGCACCTTTGTTATATTGCCTCATTCAGCTTATAAATGTGGAGCAAAATGGTGAAGTGTGCTCTTCACAATTTCCCAGATCCCATGAGACATCTTCATATTGCATGATTTTTTTAACATTTCAAAATGTGTATTTTGGATTTTAGATGTATATTTGAAATAGATATTTAAACTTCCCATGATAGAACAGAAAGCAAAGCATGTCCTTATTAAAAAAAACAAAAAACCTGAAACCAGATGCTTTGCATTTTTATAAATTAGTCTAACAATCACAAAATTGTTGCCGATCATCTAATCAATTATTCAACTTGAAGCATCACTTGAGACTTATCTTTTATATTCTGAAAGTTGGCTTGATCACATCTTGAAATTACATCTAGCTGAATAGGAGCAATTCTAATTGAATATTTTGAGTTGAAGTTTAAAAAACAAAAACATTTTAAAACTGGGTGGGACTCTGATATAAACTGACATAAAACACGTTTTATGACAACTATGACAACATAGCGACATGAAAAATAATTTTTCATTTCATGGTAAAATAAATGGAAATGGCAATATACAACCATCAGGGATGAACAGTCATTTACACTCAATTCAAAATCTGAAAGTAAGCACACGTTTTAGAAACGTCTCTCTCAATCTCTCTCAATCTCTCTCTCTCTCTGTCTGTCTCACAGGCAGTGTGCTAATGAAAAAGCAGACTTAATATGTTTTCCCCAAGTCCATCTGGTAATAATTGTATCATGTAGCAACCGTAGCTGTGTTTGGATAAAGCTCTGACATACATGGGGCCCTCTGACGCTCCAGGAGTAAATGTTTATGTGTGTGTGTGCGTGTGTGTGTGTGTGTGTGTGTGTGTGAGGATGTGACTGGTGAGGGTAGAGAATGTGTGTTACTGTGCGTGTACATGCTCCTGCTTGTATGTTTTCCAAGCTGCTGGGTGATTGGCCAAGGAAACTAAAACCAACTTTATCGTCAGCACACTGTTTTACGTAGAGAAGCACAGACCAGAGCAGGGAAGAGCGCGCATGGTTGGGTAACCTCTGCTCCCTCAGGCATTAGTATGACTCAGGGTGATGATTCATGCCATCTGATAGTGCACACTATGTACTAGAATAAAGTCAAAAGAGAGATTTTTTTTTATCACGACTCAGGTTATCTTAGTTTGTAGTCAAACCAGGATCTTCATCTATAAAAACCAAAACAATTTTGCTGGTAAAGCAGAGGGATTGCTCTCGAACTAAACCATCTACGGTGTGTTCAGTCCTCTGAACTGCCAATATGTATTGTTGTTGAATTGTTCTTGAGCAAGACATCGAGTGGAGTGTCAGCTAAAAAAACAAAAACATTTTAAAACTGGGTGGGACTCTGATATAAACTGACATAAAACACGTTTTATGACAACTATGACAACATAGCGACATGAAAAATAATTTTTCATTTCATGGTAAAATAAATGGAAATGGCAATATACAACCATCAGGGATGAACAGTCATTTACACTCAATTCAAAATCTGAAAGTAAGCACACGTTTTAGAAACGTCTCTCTCAATCTCTCTCAATCTCTCTCTCTCTCTGTCTGTCTCACAGGCAGTGTGCTAATGAAAAAGCAGACTTAATATGTTTTCCCCAAGTCCATCTGGTAATAATTGTATCATGTAGCAACCGTAGCTGTGTTTGGATAAAGCTCTGACATACATGGGGCCCTCTGACGCTCCAGGAGTAAATGTTTATGTGTGTGTGTGGGTGTGCGTGTGTGTGTGTGTGTGTGTGTGTGAGGATGTGACTGGTGAGGGTAGAGAATGTGTGTTACTGTGCGTGTACATGCTCCTGCTTGTATGTTTTCCAAGCTGCTGGGTGATTGGCCAAGGAAACTAAAACCAACTTTATCGTCAGCACACTGTTTTACGTAGAGAAGCACAGACCAGAGCAGGGAAGAGCGCGCATGGTTGGGTAACCTCTGCTCCCTCAGGCATTAGTATGACTCAGGGTGATGATTCATGCCATCTGATAGTGCACACTATGTACTAGAATAAAGTCAAAAGAGAGATTTTTTTTTTATCACGACTCAGGTTATCTTAGTTTGTAGTCAAACCAGGATCTTCATCTATAAAAACCAAAACAATTTTGCTGGTAAAGCAGAGGGATTGCTCTCGAACTAAACCATCTACGGTGTGTTCAGTCCTCTGAACTGCCAATATGTATTGTTGTTGAATTGTTCTTGAGCAAGACACCGAGTGGAGTGTCAGCTAAAAAAACAAAAACAAGTGGTTCCCTAATTGGGCTTCCTCAAACCCCAAGGAGTCCCAGAAATTTCAATTTCCTGGAAGGTTCCATTTTATCAAGTAAGGATTGAGGTAATTTTACGATGATTTCACTTAAAAATACATAGTGAAATGATGATGTTATAAAAACACAGGTTACACCCTCTAGAGTGTTTTGCATAACTAAATCCACAATATAAACACTCTTTGTTACCCAGTTCAGTGCTAAGACCTATAAGGTGAAATCATATCAAGTATGGGACTGTTTCTCCATGTTTGTCCCTTATACATGGGACTCTGATCATAAAACTGTTATATCAGATCAAAATTGAGGCGCTGTCATTGTATGCAAATGAGACACATAAAAATTCATGTCACAAGATCAAACCAAAGAAGGGATAGGAAATGTGACAAGTGAAACATTCTTCTCTAAGTTCATCACACACGTCTCCATCTTGTGACTTACTGGCAGTGCTGGTTGGAGTAGGTGGGAAGGGAGCGGAGGATGAAATCTGCAGAAAGACCCTTTGTACTGAGAGGGTCACACATCCTCTGTTTGGGCCATTCATAGTCGGACAGATTGATGTGCGTGGGAACACACAAATGTGCAAGCAAATAGCACCGCTTACCGAAAATGACGATAAGTAGATACAATATAAAGAATGACCAATGATCATGGGGTTGTTGTTCTATCATGTTCAGGTGCAAGTGCAGTAGTCCTGGAAAACACATTAATCAAAATATTTTACTTTTAAGAAATTACAAACCTATATTTAACAGATTATAATGTAACATTTCCCTTACTACAATTACTGTATGATTCTATGCATGGATAGTAGACTGAACCACTGGAGCAGAACATCTGTACTAAAGCAAAAGGGACCACATCATTATGTGTGGTTTTTCATCATGGTATAGCCCTTTGATATTGTGCTGCTATCACAATACTCAGATTTTTACTGGACTAAGTGCATCTCCTTTTTTCTTCTTCTTCTTACATAATAATAAGAAGCTTGCTCCCTAGATGTGCCTGTATGGATGAATACATACAGGATTTTATATAACTTAATCTACTGAGCCAAAGACACTGAGGGATCAGTGGGCTTGAGAGGAGAGGGACAGCATCCTGTACAGACACTCATTTCCTTTAAGGCTCTCTGAGTGTGAGCGTGCGCGTGTGTGCGTATGAATGTGTGTGTGTGTGTTTTTTGTGCAGGCATGCGCGCATACGTGCATATGTGCATGTGTGCGTTGATTTGTCTGGCCAAACTCACTACTGTGAGGTTACACTCAGGAAAGCCAATCAGCCAACACAATGCCTATGACACAGTTACCTGGTTTAAAAATGGGTTTAAATGCTTAACAAAACACAACACAATGCCTTTGGATAAACATGCTTTAGGGGTCCAGAAAATGGCTGGAGAAAACATGTACATAAGGTCAAACAACCTGTTTTTACCTATTCCAAATTACTAGACTCGAAGTTGGTGCAAAAAGGCTCTGCCGTCGAGACAAATCCGCAATCTCTCACCATGACTTTCATTGGCGTCTTGCATGATCAATTGTACAAATGGGGATTACGGCACACACTTTCAGGTAGCCTCTGCTCAAAGGCATCCACTGTGTGGCACTCGGTTGTGTACACAAAAAGTGATGAAGAATGAAAAAGAGAGAGCAAGAGAGAGATGTTCAAACCCTGCTTACAAGTAAGGGGGCTGTCGCATAAAGTTTGCATGATTGTGGGATATGGTGTGTGTCAGAAAGCTATAAAGAGGGTTGCTGCCGGTAAGGAGGGTTCAGACACTGTTAGATGAACCGACAAATGCTTCATTTTAAGTACATTGAGGGTTTATATTCTCCCTAGGCAAATAGTGGTGGTAACAGTTACAAGGACTGTAGTACACAAGAGAAACGGGCCATAGCAAATTGTAGAGTAAAAAAGTGGAGGGGGTGGGGGGGGGTCAAGTACAAGTACATATCAGGTCAAAAATATTTAAAAATCATTTGTCAAGTTTGATTTTCCTTGCAACAAAAACAAATGGCCTAATGAGGCCAAAAGATACAGCAAGTTGCATACTAAAACAAATGTTCAACAAGGCCTCAAATATATGTAACTAATTTGCCAGACACGAGATTCATAGTACATTTTCCACCCTGCCATGCTCCTACCAGTGTTTGAAATCTCAACAGGGCTGATCTCACAAAGAGGCCTTTCACAGTGATACGTGTGCACTCATGTGCACACACACACACACACACACACACACACACACGCACACACACACAGTCTAAACTTTTACCGAACTTGAACTCCCGCAAAACCCTGTGGTGACCACATAAAAAGCAGTTCTCAGGTTACCAACTCACCCAAAATAGGCCATAAGTACATAGTACTGCTATCTGGTGACGTAGATTATAGTTTAGAAAGGCTACATACACTTTCAAACACAGACATACATGGCCTGTGATGAATTCACTACTACACATCAGGGAAAGACGAGAACATTGTAAAAATAACTTATTATGAAAGAAAAGAAAAGTCGACTGTAGTCCACGCCTGGACATTTTGTGATAAATCAACAATGTTAGAGTGTCAGGTTGCAAAGTATAAAAATCTAAGGCCTTCTGTGTGTCTAACTTCTAAACAAAGATAAAGGAAAAAGACAAATATTGGTGGTGACAACGATAGGCTCTGAACGATCCGGTTACGCAATTTTTGGTAAACTCAAACCTTCTCAAAGCAACATCTCATTAAAAGACAAACCAAAAAAACAAAAAAACACTGGAAGTGATAATCATCATCCAATGATGACTCATAGCTGTATACAATTCCAGTATGTACACATAAAAAAGGTATCCAAAAAGTACTCTTTAAACCCCTAATTTTTACATTGAGAATCATCATTATTTCAGGCCAGTACTTCTTAAAATATGGAGCAAGACCTGAAATGAGTCACTAGCCTGTTTCTAGTGGGCTCCCACATGAAGTAAGTAATAATATGCTTCCCTGAGTGAGGGAATAACTTCTGTCCCTCCCTGGAATTGGGGAAAAAAAAGAAAAAAATTTGAGGGACGTCCTCCAAGAGCAGTAGTTTTCAGAATAGCTAATCTGTGTACAGGAAACAGGCGCTAAGACTTCTGGCGCTAGAGGGCTGAGCAATCAAAACAATCTCTCCATCTTCTGATTGAGAACGGGACCTGTACCAGACTCTTCAACAACACACTTCATCAGGGCAAAGGGGAGGAATATCCCCCCTCCCATGCCCCCACTCAACCACTCACTGACACTCGCTGCTTGTTCACCCCCCCCCCACCGCATATCCCTCATCTCTCCACGAACAACCACTGCAGATTTTTACCATGTCCCTCACTCACTTGGCTGGATTTCGTATCCCGTCCAGCCTGGTAAAGAAAGAGTTGGAGAGACTTCCCCAGTCAAGGCTGCTGGACCAGACGGCATCAGCCCCTGGGAGCTAAAGGTGTGTGCTGAACAGCTATGCCCAGTACACCAGCACCTTCTCATGATGAGTCTGCACTTCGAGAGTTTCTGTTCTACGAAAAACATCATGGCCGCTGCCAGTGTCTAAGAAGAGGTGTCCCACAGTTACAAACAACTACAGGCTGACAGCACTAACCTTTCACATAATGAAGGTCATGCAGAGAATGGTCCTAGCATACCTTTGACCACTGGTGAGCTCAGAATTAATCCCACAGCAGTGGATGACCCAATAGACAGACCCGACAGCATGGTGTGGATCATGTTATCGGTCTTCTCGAGTGGCTTCGACACTATCCAGCTTAGACTGCTGCAGGATAAAGTGGAGGACATGCAGGTGGATTGAGTACTACCTGAGGGGCAGTCCACAGCTTGTGAGGCTACAGTGTTGGGGGCCTGCATGTCTGGTGAGGAACATCGGGGAACCCTCTCATCTCCCCTCCTGTTCACTGTCTACACTTATGGCTTCAAGTACAACTCAGAATCCTGTCATCTACTGAAATTCTTGGACGATACTGCCATTGCGGGGGGGTTGGGGGGGGTGGCCAGGAGTAGTAGTACAAGGACTGGTGGAGAACTATGTAAAGTGGTACTGGGAAAGCCCCCTGAAGCAGAACAGACTGTGGTAGATTTCAACAAGGCTCCACTTTCTCCGGTTTGCTTCAGTGGGACTGACGTGGGGGTTGCTAAGTCCTATAAGTACCTGGGCATTCAACTGGATGACAGGCTGGAATGGTCCACCAACACCAAGAGTATTTACATGACGTGCCTGGGCTGGCTTTACCTCCTGAGAAGGCTCGGGTCCTTCAAGTATGCAACAAGATGGTCCATATGTCACATCAGTCTGTTGTTGCAAGAATAATTTTCTGTGCTGTGGTGCTCTGGGGAGGAGGCATCACAACAAAGGATTCTAAGAGACTGAATAAACTGATAAAGAAGGCTGGGTCTATCACTGGATCCAAGCTGGTCACAATGAAGGAGGCAGTTGAGGACAGAATGCTGGCAAAACTCTCTGGCAACGCCTCAAACCCCATACACAACATGTTAGCCAAGCTTAAGAGCACCTTTAGCAACAGACCCTACAATTCATCTGATTTTGCCAGGCCCGCTGACATTTAACTGCTCATGGACTACCCTTGCCTTCATTTTGTTTTCTAATCATACTGTTTTAGCACGTTAGGACTACAAGAACATTTGAATGTATCTGATCACTTGAAAAAATATCAGGACTGCTTTTAAACTGTGAATTACCTCCTTCATTCCATTTTAATTTTTATCGATTTATCAATCTATCTGGAGAGGGGAGGAACAAGTGCAAGAGATGGAGAGTATGATAG
Source organism: Istiophorus platypterus (assembly GCA_016859345.1). NCBI lineage: Eukaryota > Metazoa > Chordata > Actinopteri > Istiophoriformes > Istiophoridae > Istiophorus > Istiophorus platypterus. Next base: position 18,732,862 of record CM029117.1, read on the forward strand.
GGAATAAGGTGCACCGATAGAAGGAGAGGGGATGAGAGATAAAGAAAAAAATAAGAGAAAGAAAAAAGGAGGGAGGCCTAAGACTGGGAGAGAAGATAGGGAAAGACAGAAATAGCTAACATTGATTTCTTCTTCACTGTCCTCTACTTTTCTTCCTTCTCATGACTTTCCCTCTTTTTCATGTCCTGCCCTCTTTTTCTCTTCCATTCCCTCTTTTCACCCATCCCCGTTTCTCTTATCTACACTCCTTCCAAGCTTTTCTCTTCTCCCCTCCTCCATCTGTGTGTTATGAGCAGCATTTGGGGAGAAAGTGCGTGGGATTTTCCCACAGCTCGGCAGGACCAGACCCAACCCCCACCACCCACACACACCAATTTTCTGTCTCTCCGTCCACTCCCTCTGTCTCATGTCAGAGGGGAGTCTTGAGGAAAATCACCCATATTCCACCGCTAATTATTCTGGATGTTGTCTGGAACTTTATGCCAATTGTTGTTCCATAGTCATCAACTGCAAAAGTGCTATGGCAACACAACAATCCGAACAAGGCTACAAGACAAAAATATCGCCTGCCTTTGAATTAAAACAGTGTACATCCTGTTAAACATTTAGTTAGAGAGCCCGTAGTGTTCAGAGGAGGACAAAGCGGTTTTCAAACTGTATGAAGAATTTATGGATTTCGCAGGAGCATAAAACCTACAGCTACTGAACGACCATAGTAAGGCCTAGCATCTAGCAATTTCTTGCTGCCTTATTCAGATCCAGGACTGAGACTAAGTTCCAGCAGGCTAGGGGCTGGTTTGTGGCCTTTTCAGAATAAGTTTGTAAAACGTGCTGTCTGAGCACAACAGAAGTCGAAAGTGTTTCTAGCCTCTTGGAAAAAGATTTGTGAAAAGCCGGATGTCACAAGGTGCAAATTCTGCAGTTGGGCGTAATTAAAACCATTGCAGAAGAAGAGGGTGCAACAAGATGACACATTTAAAGGAGTTCCCGTCAAACCCCAAACGATAAAAACAAATCTAGGAAACATGATGGAAATATAGATGTCATTATTGTTTCATGTATTTATTTAAGGAATGTAATGGTCTCATTATCTCTTCACTTAGGTCTGATGTTTTCTTTCCTGCTGTTTTTTCAGTCTCTTCAGTAGAGCAGAAGTTTCACTGATCGTTTGAGTCACATGCTGCATGTGTGTCATGATTTATTTTGGAAGTCTCTTTCCATCTCACTTTGTCACATTTAATTGTGCGTAAAAACAGGTAGATGGAAACCCACCTACAGAGAGGGAAGAGATGAGATGTGACACTGTTCAAAAACAGGAACAACGGCACGACCAGTATGGAATCTGCATTTTCCAGCTAGATGTGAGAGAGTGCAAAATCTATTCACGGCCAAAGTTATCCAATTTTGAGTACCTCTGCATGAATAACACAAACTCCCACACCTACATTTTTGGGTTTGAGACCACAAAACTACAGTCCCTCAGGCCCCATGGATACATGTCTTCTAATTCAGGAGTGCCCAGGTTAAACCAACCCCCAAACACCCTCTTCAGCTTGATGACCCCCACAACTGGTGTCCAGCAGGTTTTTTTGTTGCTGCCATGACAAATGACGACAACCTTCTGGCAGCTTGACTTGCAACATGCCAAACCCTTTCTCCTGATTTTATAGGTGATGGCCTAACATAACGGAGCCTCTGCATTACTTCTTTGGCCATCTACAAGCAACCCTGATTGGAGCCGCTGTTTCCCTATTACAAACAGGGCCTCTCACTTCCCAGGACCTCAAAAAATTAACTATGTAATTTAAATGACAACGCAAAATAGATCATCAAGAATCTGACTTTCTCTCATGAAACTGGGTCATGAGAAACATACTATACAAAATACACACATACGCTAACACTGAACTAAACAGTGTTGTTTTTTTGTCTGCGTTTACTGTGACATTGTGTTGTTATCCATATGCATGTTGACACTGTGGCCTCTATCTCTTAGTTCAGCAGGCTTTGTGTGCATGTCTCTACCTGCTGTTGCAGGTGTATACATGGGTGTGATTTACCTCTGCTGCCTGTGTCTCCTGGTGCAGCAATGTCAGCCCTGTCAGGTCTTCCAGGAAAGATTGGGAAGAATTAAAAACCTTGGAGAGGAAGTTGAATCCCTCCCTCTCATAGTGGTCCAAGACCTGCACAAAAAAACAAAATGAGCAAAAAACAACTACACGTTATTTAACAGGAAATGTAATATCTATTACAGGGGTAACAATACATACATTCTGACTGAAACATACACACTACGGGCAGTTGTGTCTTTGTCTTGGTCCAAGATCCATATTGAACAGCCTACTGCAGAGCCTATGCTTTACACTTGTACTTTTTAACGGAAATCAATGTGTAAACAACAGTAGACCAGCAATGCTTTGCATCCTGCAGGGTAACTGCAAAATTCACAAAAAGAGAGAAAGATAATTAGCTGTGTTTATGGAGGTCCTATGAGTGTCTTACAAAGGAACCTTCCTGTAAATGCTATATATTTGCACTATAGGAAGTTTTGCACTCAAAAATTTTTCCTTAAGTAACCCTAAACAATAAATTACATAACCTTTGATGGCAAGAGAGATGTAGACTATTTCAAAAACCCCTTTCAATTGCTCAGGTGTAAGAGTTGAAATTCTTGACTGAAATCTTCACCTTTTTACTTTTTCCTGCACTTTCAAGTAAAATATTACATCTTGACCAAGACATTTCTCTAAGTGTTCTTCTTCACCAAACATTACATGCTTGGTGAGCATCCTTTTTTAATCTGATGGGTTTACTTTAAGTGGAGAGTCATGCAAATGTATCACAGCTTAAAAAGAGATGTCCCCTTAAATTAGAGGCATTATGAGGTGGCAGAGGGGCAAATTTCTCTCAAAGAACATAATATTAATAATAATTATGATAAATATACAATGATGATAAATATAATAATAACATTTTAACAGCAGAAAATAAAAAAAAAGAACAAAGCACTTTTGCCACTCTGGTCTTTCGGCACAATCTCTACAACAAAGCACTTCTGCAACCATGCATGAATGTTTACTTTTATCTCCTGCCGATGGTGACTTCAAATACCGACACCTTCTTTACAAAACACACACACACAGATCCTCTGCCCTCTTGACTACCTTCCTAAGCTTGGCCAAGCTTTTCATGCACAACCACAAGCCCTCCTCTGCAGGTGTAGGGTTACCTCTGCCTCAGACATCAACACGCACTTTGTGCATCACTGCCTGTGTGCATGTATGCGCGTGTGTTCGCAGACCGACCTGGCGTCTAGTCTTGGAGCCAGACGCACCGCACACAATACACACTGACGTGTCCCTTGTTCATCTTTTCAACTTCTCTTTTCTTTCCTTCCTCCACTTTTATTTCTTTGATTCTCCACTTCCATCTATGGGATCTGTTACATGAGACGCCAACGGCCAAAACCATTTTGTTGAAATATCGTTGCTCATGGCACAGAAACTTGATCACTCTGATGAAATTGTGATAACATAAATAAAGTCACTCCAATCAGTGCACACAGACACAAAGTTACAAACACAAAACACACATCATTAATTTATCTCCATTTCCCTATCAGACATACAAGAGAGTGAGGAATATTGAAAATGGTTGCCGATTCAGAGCAGATGGGGCTGTGAAGGATGACCAAAAAGGTTTGCCTGCATCAAATGTAAAAAAGTGATGCACTGTTTTTATTTTTAAATTGAGTATAATTGAACACTTACTTCCTTGTAGAGCTGATAATGAATTTTCTTAAAATAGTTAGGACAGTTCATACAAGAGGAATGAAGCATCTAATACCCGACTATACTCTGTTGTGCAGAAAATGCATTGTGAAATATGCAATAAAGACACAAACACATGTATACATACAGAAAACCGGAGAGAGATTAAACTTTTACAAGATTTTACTGTGTTTAGCAGGCGCTGATGGGTCGCAGTAGTGATCACATGCTGTTGACAGACAACACCAATTAAGAAAAGCTACAAACACATAGAGTTATCAACATCTGGATTACATGGTGTGTTCCACATACTTTATGTATATAAACACCCACATATGGGATACACATGTGTACATATGCACTTGTCCTAAAGCCTCCTTCCTTATAAAAGCCACATGAATGTCCACCCACTTGCTTTATTTGACAGTGGTGATGTCTTCTTTTTGAAGTTGTTTGTGGATCCATACTTTGTATATTGACGGAAAGTATCGCTCACCACAGGCTGCGTCTGTGTGTGCTTTTTGTGTGTTTGTGTGTAGCAACCTTAAACATATCAAACATACATGGGGTGGTCCTTGTGGCTAAAAGGGGCTTTAACTTCAGCTATAAATGTACAAACAGTAGTAACAGATGTAGTGTTACTGGTAGTAGTCGTAAGGATTTAAGGGAGGATGTCAAAACACAACGGTAAAGGTTAATGAAACGCATAAAAGGTTCAAAGCTAGTGATTTTGCATTGATGTTACACCCACTGGGCACTAGTAAAGTGGTCCTGGTGACTCAGTGGCTTTGACTTCTGTAAGTATGTGTGGTCATCATGCCAGGTAAAACACTTGCCTTGAAAATACAAACTCTATACTGACTCATTGAATAATAATTTAGGCCTTTTGGGATTTCAGAGATAAAGGACACTGTACAGAAGTAGCAGCTCATAAAGAATTTCGAGTTAATGAATAATGCTGCATGGACATACATGTCAACAGTATAAAGCAGTACCTAAGAGTTTTAGACTAAGACTTTCGGGAGCCTTATTCTAAAATGTGAGAAATATTTACTGATATAAATGTCTATGACATTCATGATAACAAAGTTGTCCTACTGCTGTAATGTACAAAACAGTACACAAAAATCTAAATTTAGAAATACTGGAATTAAGTGCAGATGAATATTAAAAAAATTGATATAAAACATCTGTGACTGATAACAATTTGGCAGATGGTTACCAGTAACAATTGCTTTTGTCATCAATTATCTTTTAAATTAATAAAACAATTGTTTAGTCTATAAATCATCTGAAAATATTTTCCACTAGGCTCTTTAAATAGTTCAGCTTTCTCTAACAGTCTAAAACCCAAGGATACATTATTAACAATTATATAACAGAGAGAAAAGTAGCTAATCCTCACATCTGAGAAGCTAAAAGCTTTTTTGCTTGATCCTTAACTTGAATGATTAATCTACTTGACTACTTCTCAATTTTACTGTTGAATGTGCAAAACTCTGGTGCAATGTGTAATACACACATATGTGTGTTTCCTGGTTTTACTGGTCTCCATGGCTTTTTAAATGTATTTTAATGTAGATGCTATAAACAAAGGATACTGCTGTATGTCGGGAGAAATGCTCTGTGATGCAATGATGCTGACCACAAGACAAGTTTCCCCATGAGGACAATGGAGTATACCTTATTAAATCTTAATCACTTATCAAAATAGCTGCCAATTGATTTTCTGTCAGATGACCGACTGACTAATTGTTCTTTGAAAGGTCTTAGGTCATATGCACATCTACAAAACAGAAGGGCACACAATAGGTAATGGATACAAAACTAACATGAAAAGTTACCAGCACTCCAGAATCAGATTTTAACTTTAACACTACTCAACGGTTAAATAGAACAATTATGTGAGCTGTGTTAGTTCAGTGTCTTTGTACTACAAATGTGATTTTTTTTTTTTTTAACTATAAATAGTGGTAGCATATTTGGTAGTGTTAGTACAAGTAGTTGTAGTAAGAGGGGGCTGGCATGGTTTTAGACAAAGCCACGTCAGCTGTGATTTACTCTCTGGCGTGTAGTTTTATTGGCTCGCAGCCTCAGAAAGAGTTAGGAAATACACACGCACACAAAACGCACACAAAACGTGCGCGCACACGCACGCACGCACACGCACACGCACACACACACACACACACACACACACACACACACACACACACACACACACACACACAGTGAAAAGCCCCAACTCTAAAGGAACTGCTCCAGCCCAGACAGGGGCTGAATTGTTTTGTTTCCATAGTGATCTGGCAGCACACAGCTGACTGCAGCAGGAGTACACACAGACAGACATGCACTCACTCACGCAGACACACAAACACACAGATAGAAAAGAAAGGAAAGAAAGGCGCACACACATCACAGTGAACTTATACACGAACTGAGGGACACACAAAAGGAGGAGAGATATGTGGGAGGGAGAACAGGAAGGGAGAGAAGGTAAGACGCAGCTGAGAGATGGAGGGAAGAGGGAGAGGTGAAATAGGGGAAAGCTGGTAGACTGGAGGGGAGTGAAAGGCAGATAAACAAATGAAAAACAGAGCGGCAAAGGATGTGTGGGGCCTGAATTAACTGAATTGAAACATATTCACCAATTTCACTACGTAACCTTTATCCCTGCCTCAGTAAAGGATCGTCTTCCCTAAATCATGTTGTTCATTGTTCCTGACTATACAGGCTCTACCCAATCCCTATCAAACCATATGAAGCCTCTGTGCAGACCGAATAATCTCATCAGTCACACTCACACAGGCAGAAACATGACACCTTAAGATGGGGTGGAACTTCATAGGCCTTTTTTTTCTTTTTTTTTTTTTTTAGAAGCAGCGTAGGTGGAGAAAACTCTAAACTTTTAGAGGACAAGTGAGCCAGCTCCCTCCCCCCTCTGCCTCTTGGTTTCTCGCTCTGTCTTCACATGAAAGTGATAGATCTGGGGCTTTATGACCTCTTTATAGACACAAAGACTGCATTGAGATCAGGGGAGAAAGAGAGAGAGTGAACCAGCCCTCCACTCATCACATCACCCTTTCTTCTCCACTGCACTTCCACCCCCCCCTATTTTTTTTTTAACTTTCTCCCTCTCTACGTTGTGGTTTTCTCTCCCTCCTCTCCGGTCTTACATTAATGTACACCGACCAATCACAATGTTGGACGCTGCCAACCGCAGGGCAACCTGGGGCACTGATTGGCCATTTGGCTGCGGATACCAATGACCATGTGTTAAAAAGATATGAGGGCGATTCCTCTAACCCCACTTTGCCGATTCTGGGATACATAGGCCCTTGAACAACCAATCTTTGTACAAACATGCACACACAGATCAGCGGTGGGAGCTAATTCCACTCATACGACAGTCACTGACATCAATGAACAACTGCTGCCTGATTGTTACCATATGGTTTTACCAGTTTTTCAATGTGTGGGTGTGTGTTTTCAGTATTCCTCAAGGAACAACCTTTCAACACGGCTCCAATGAATGTGGAAATGGAAGCGATGGGAATCCCCCCATTTCTGCTAAGGCTGCAATTTCTGTTTCAAAACAATGTAGTTACATGGTAACATAATCTAACCTTGATACATACATCAGAATCTGCCTATCTGCATCTATATTTCAATCTTTCTAACGAATTGGAGTCTAATCTCAAAGCACTGTCTTGTTATTAAAAGATATTGGAAACATAATTTGAATGATTCAGTAATGATTCGTGCCACTTACAATGGGTGAGCAGGCTGTGCATTTGTCGAAGGCAAGGCTGGCAGGCAGGACGTTGTCAAACCTCGAGAGAAAGCCTCGGATCTGTGGAGGAGAAATCAACACATCAAAGCCAATAAGAAACAGAGGAGCAGGATCGCTCAAAACCACATTCACATCATTAAAAAAAAAAAAAATTAGATTAAATCTGAAAAACACTGCACATTTAAATTATATCAAGACAAAAAAGTCTAACCACAGACACACAAGCTGATGATAATACAAGTCGTCATGAAAAAATAAACAGTTTTTTGGGGTATTTTTGTGTGTTCAGCTTTTTTGGGACACACAGGTTTTTCATTTGAGAGGGGAAGTATTTTTCAAGCCTTTAAACAAAAAGTAAATGTAACGGTGGAAAAGTAGTAGAAAATATTGAACTTGGCAATGACAAAATTAGGAGGTGGTTTGACTTTCTGTTTGCCACATTTCAAAATTATACTGACAGCGCCCCCTGGTGCCACAGTGGCTAAACACTTTTTCTGTGAAACATTTCCCTACTACGTTTCCCTCCCTACTGAAAGCCTTCACTCCTATTTATGGCAAGAGTAATTGTGGCTAATTACCTTGATTAAGGACTAAAAAGCCACACACATTCATGCACACACACACGGCAACAGCTCTTTAGCAACATGTATTGAAACAGCACTCATCCCCGGTATAATCTCCATCATTTCCCTCCCTCCTCTCTTGTACCCGCATCCTTCTGTTTTTCAATAAAAGCTTCACCCATTATGTTTTCTGGTGACGCACATAGACCAGAGAATGAAATGACTTCCTGACTATGATTATCTGGTGGTGAGCCGGACAAATATATCAAACATTTGTACCTCATAACACATAACAAATGAGAAGAAGTGGAAATGAAAAGCTTTCAGTTCTTGGCTGTGATATTTGGGTGCCAACTACATTACATTTCTTTCACTTCCTTTTTAATTATCCATCATGTGGCCACAGTCCGACAAGCCAAGCCTGTATCCTAACTTCGGGCTATTCGGTTAAAGATGTGAATCTCAAACAGTGTGACTGATAATCAAGTGTAATGCAAAACAGTACTTCATCTTGCAAAACAATTCAATTTACTACATTTGCACAACAGCTGGAGGCTAACATTATGTTCCTTTTTTCATTAATTTCTTCATCTTTTCCATCTTTTCATCATTTCAATTAAAATCGATCATTTCAGGACATACACAGAGAGGCATAAAAAAGGGGACAGAGGGATTGAGAAATTATTTGCAGTAAGAGGCAGTACAGATAAACACATGGAAGTGAGAAGAAAACTGGCACAGAAAACATGTTAAGTGAATAAATTAACAAGTGAAGGGGTGAGAGGATGAGTGTGTCAGACTGGTGGGTGTTGCGTGGGCAGGTGAGCTGGACTTCAACGGACTGGTAGCCGTACATAAAACAGCACAGCCTTCATAAAGGGCATACAGTACATAGAGTATATGAGTCATTGTGTTCTAGTTCTGTGAATAAATATAATGTGTTTCCAGCTGGTGTGCTTGTTTGCTACTCACTGTATTTATTCAGACAACCATGGGCATAGTTCTCATTTTTACATTACATAATAACAAATGTAAATGAATGACAGTTAAGACCCTATGGACTTGTGTTATTTAAGGAGCCAAAGTGCCTTATGGAGTTATGGGTTTAAAAGCACCACACTGCTGCCTGCAATGGATCAAAAACCTGTTGTTTTCAAGGCAAAATTGATTATCTTGGCATCTGTCCATTCCTATTTTAAAAAAATCAAACCCTATACTTACAGTTCAATAACTTGTAAATAAATAGAATATGATGTTGGTTCTCTAAATCACCACAAGTTGTCACTGTGGCACCACAGAAAACACAGCCTGTAGCCTCAAACTACTCAGCTGCAGTGTGTTGTATTACCAGTTGATTGCTGGCGGTACAGGCATTCCGGCCATGATAACACTTGAATCGTAAACATAAACACACACATTTGCACTCTCATGCATATTATTTATGCCACATTTCTTTGTGGTCATCATTTTCTCATTCCTGTGCCTTCACTCTCTCTTTCTATATGAACACACATATAAAGCACCCCATTTGCATTCATTTTTCTCTGGATTATTTGGATTAAATGGAAAGAGCAGCAGAGGTGTCAAGTAAATGGCAGAAATTCAGATTCTCTGGGTGATGAATACTGATGATAATGCAAATTGAGGTGGTGAGATGTTTACGTAAGTGACAGCAGTCCGTAAGCAAGAAGGCAGAGTCTGCATAGCTGCAGTCTTCCTCTATCAGGTGATCCAGTCCAGAGCATATGATCATTATTTCAATTATGCTTTGAAAAGGTTTTCTACACAGCAAAGCATTCTTGGAAAATATTTCTTTAAACACAGCTTTTTCCAAACTAAAGTACCATTTAGTTTTCAATATGGCTACCATTAAGTTCCACATGCTTTCTTGGTTCCAACTACGAATCTTTTAATATATATATATATATATTATATATTTATATTTATATATATTAAATTTATATATATATATATATATATTTTTTTTTTTTAACATTTCTTTATTTTTCTGTCTCTGTTTCTATTCCTTGGAAACCACTGTAAAATAAGTCAAATCACTGGCCTCATACTAAATATTCACACTTCTATTTTGATTTCTTTAATCAAATAATATGAGTGAAAGAAATCCACTTATGACCATGGACACAGCAGAGGAAATGGCATGAAGCCGCACATCCAAAAAAACAAACACAAACACACACACACACACACACTCTTTGCATTCTTCGCCAGAGTTCTTCTGGGAGTATTAGCTACTTTAGCCAACTCACTGACTCTCCTATGTACTGTGTTTATATAACAGCTCTGTATTTTTCCTCCCCAAAGATCAGAAGACCCCTCTGCTTCCAGCTAATCCTTGCCTAAGCTAGACAGCTGTGTTCATCGACCTGAGAAACTGAACTGATTCTGTTCTACACAACAGCAGTACTTCAAATCTAGTTATGGCCTGTTAAGGTGAGCCACAGGGCTTTATCCTAGGCCCATCTCTACTTCCGAACATCCTCAATCATAAAAGACACAATGTGATTTATTCCAATAGATACCACAAAAAGACATGCATATCTGAAGCCAAAGTCTGAATCTCATAAAACATCTTCCTCTCATAGTTAACGGGACTGTTATTCTTGGCAAAAAATCGCTTTCTTCTCTTAATCATGATGGTTTCAGAGTCGTAGAGAGTATCTTTATACACATACATAGACACACAAACACACACACATATATAATATATATAATAATGTATAATATGTATAATATATATATATATATATATATATATATATATATATATATATATATATATATATGTATATGTATAACTAAGCCTTGTTTCTGAACTCTTAAGAAAGAGATTACATTTTTACTTGAGGTCCATACAACTACTGTGAAACCAAAATGAGGATAGTTATGTTGTCTCAATCTCAGTTAGTTGATGTGTGACAAAATATAATAAATAATTAATATATAAAACAGAGTGTTCCCTGGGAAAAATCTCTTTATTTCTATAGCAACCCCATCAGTAGTAGTATATACAAAGACAAAGAAAGAGGCCGTTTTAGAATTTTAGCATTATTATAACACATAGATATGGGCTAACAGTTAGCACAGGCAGATATTGGTAGGGGGCAGTTGGAGGTGAATGGGACAACAGCACAGAGTGTTCTTAGTATAAAACCTATAGATGCATGTGAGTCAGGTTGAGTGTGTGTTTCTGACCTGATGTGGCACTAGACCCAGAGAAGTAGGAGGTTCAATCATTCGGTCATCACTGCTGCTGGCCACTGCATAGCCTCTGGTTGGACAAAGAGAGATGATAATTCGGTTTTCATTTGCCTTTTTGCACATCAGAATGCGACCAGAACTTGTACAACTTTGGCAAAATTTTTCTATTCGCTAGAAAGAGGAAAAAAAGCAATGGAAAACAGTAAACTCTAAACAACAAATATACTCGCAAAAAAATTATATTGACAACAAAGATGTCCATTTCCCTTGAACATTCAAATGTTAAATGAAATCTGAAACGTACTGCTTACCAATAAATCTAGCAAAGTTTAAAAGATTTGACTCTCTATGGATAACAATACCTCAAATATCACATCTCAAACTTAGCTAAGAGTGGTTTTGCAAAGTAAGAATTGTCTGTCAAACTGCTGCAAGATTAATCCAGATGTGACAATTTTCTAAAGCTTATAGTTTTACAAAGTAAGATTCCATATGAAAGCCAGTATAAGGGTCTTAAAAAGGGATAAAGAGATGGAAGACAGGATTAAACACAGCTATGAAGTGAAAAACAAGGACACAGAGAGGGCAGAGAGGGAGATCTTGTTGTAAATGAAGGACACACAGAAGGATGGAAGCAAAGAGAGTATATGAAAACTCTCCATAGCTTTCTGAGATTTTTATCCAGAATAGGCAGAGCAGCTCCGTAATGGCTTATAACATCTCAAAAGAGAAAATGGCTGTCTTATCAGGCTCAGCATACAGCCACTTTAGTATGACTTTCATCAGAACAGGCAGACACACGATTGCATTTCCACAAAGACACAACCGTGCAAACACTTAACAGGCATGAAAACATCCCCATCAGTGTTTGAAAACAACAGCAATAACAATACAGTTTGAGGAGTTGTATATATTGAGTTAGAAAGTGTTGCCAAGTGAACCTCAGAGCTGACTGAAGCTCACAGTGCTAGAGCCTTTGAAGAATAAAAGCAAGAGAACTACTGGAAATTATGACAAAGCTTCTATAGTAAAAAACAGGTTTTTGGGCTCTGGTAAATTCAGGGAGCTTTGCTACAACCAAATTAAAAACCGACGCTAGCTTTTTTAAAGTAAGACCTCAGCTGCAATGCTGCTTGATCAAAAAGCACAAGTAAAGCAAGTAAAGCTTTTTGAAAGCTTGGAAGCTACAACCTCAAAGGCACAGTCTCATTTAGTTTTAAGCCTGGAGTGAGGTACCAGTATAAAACTCTGGATGTCCGGATGTCAGACACCTACAGGTGATCAGGGCTGCTCTCTAAAAGGTAGGTGAGTGTTAGACCGTGCTTCTATTGGGTTGTGATTTTAAAGTGGGGTCAGTTGGTAAAAAAAAAAAAAAAAAAAGCTTCGTCAGAACATCACAGTTTTACTTTAAACCTTCATTAAGCATTTGAGCAATTACATTTAGGAAGCATATCTTTCATTTGACTGAAAGGGTCTGCAGTTTCCATTCATAATCTTCTCCTTTATCAGTTGGTGAACAGAGCAAGCACATACAGTATTTACTAAATCTCTGTGCTCAAGACTCAATAATATGAATGTATGGCCAGATCAGTACTACTAGTATTACTACCAGAACTATATTTCTAATAACTAACCAACCTAAATTTTCTAAGTCTATTGACTTACCCTTCACTGTGTTGCAGAATGGACACCATCATCTCAACAGCAAGGGCACCAGCAATCATGGCAAGGCCTGGTCTGCTGACTGTGCACTGCTGATCCAGAGTCCGATCCCTGGTAGACTGTTTACAAAAATTAAAAACAATGGCATAAACAGCTGGCGATACAAAAATAGCAATGACCTCAGACAGCATGTCTAGACACCATCCCAGCAAGCCAGATTCAATCGGCTAAATCTGAGACGGTTTCCTCCAATTTAAGGAGACAAGAGGAGATGAAAAGAATTGGGGGTTACCGCCGATCAAATGGAGAAAATAGTTCATTTTTTCTTAACACATTCAGATGACACTCTTTTCCAAAGTGACTGAGTGAGTGAGCGTTTATCAGCTTACGGTCTTGATCACGGACTGTTCTCCATAAATGGGTAGTAAGGGAATCCTTTATGTTAAGTAGCCTTTTACTAATGACATACAATTTTCATAAATGGGACCATCAATGTCTGTACCAAACTTCATGGCAATTCATTTTCTGGGTATTACACTCTAGACACAAGAGCTGGAGACCTGAAAGCTGATCGATGACACGTCTTAACAACTGACAAAAGTGTATGAAAATCTGTTGTACCATTTTTCTTCAATCAGCAAAACATGTTCAGAGAAAAACAGCACAAAGAACACTTGTCTCATTAACATTACTTACAGTTTTCTTTTAATTCATTCACCAGGCCCAAATTCATATTTAACATTTAAAATTTAGAGAGAGGCTATGCCTCTAATTCAAAGGTTAATATTTGTAAAATCTGTGACAGCAGACTGGAGTCGTCTGGCATTTATTGCGAAGTCAGAGCTGAATGGCACAGTTACCAGAAACTGGCTATGGCCTTCAATAACTGATGAATGCAATTCATAAATTACTCATTGTAAAAGTTCATGGGGAGAAAAAGATCAAAAATCAAAGATGTCAGGGGTACAAAAACATGGACACAGGCAGAGTGTGGATGGGATTTTAAATCTTTTTCCAGCTTATGCCAATGCTTACAAGAATTAATGAAAAATTCAAACTTTTTTCCTAGACAATTTTTTTAAATGTTCACAATCCCACTATACCTGCAATAATCGTTTGTTTCCTAATCATCTGGGAGCAGCAGAGCAAGCTTTCAATACAACAGTGATATATTATTACCTAATAACATTATTGCACAGCTGTTGCACGGAGCACCAATCATTTGGAGTTGTGTCTCTGGCCACCGAACAAATATCAGTGCGATATTTACTTTTAGCTCTGTTTTGGTGAGAAAATTATCTGGAGCTTTAGGTGACTGATGCTCAACTATATTCACCAGCTAATTGCTAACTTTGTCTGTCTACTGTTTGGTGCTAGGTGTGTAGTGTACAATGTGTTTCTTAAAACCTGTGGTGATGCCTGTGGTGTCTGCAAAAAAAGGTTACTGTGAGAAGGCCGTAAAAACAAAATAATGATCCAAAACAGACTAAATGGCTCCCAAGAGTGGAACTGCAGAGTTATGAGATTATTTTCCATGGTGCTGTCTCTGCGTGCAACACCTTTCACACCCTAGTAGGCATTTGATCAATTAATATAAAAAAAGATGATAGGAACAGTTTTAAAATCAATGCTGATTGAAGAAAATATTAATCAATTAAATCATACCTGATTCATTTTTAATCTTATATTTCCCCTTTTTATATATGTGTGAGTGAATGAGTTTATGATTGTATACATGACATCTTTGTGTTTTCCTCACATCTCCTGGTGCCACAACATCATTGCAAAAGTAGCAGCCCAGCTTGTGCCCTGGGATGTTGGAGAACAGAGAGGATCCTGGGATGGAGGACGCAGAGCCAGCTGGTGTGGAGGATGAAGAGGAGGCAGAAGAACAGGAAGGGGAAGAGTCTGCTCCTGCAGAAACACTCTGACTGATGGGGGGTTTCTTCAGGCCATGGCGCATCACGACAAATGTGTCAAAGCCTAAAGCAGCATTCACCACTAGCTGGAGAGTAAGACACAACAATCATGGTCAGTCATGGTTTAAAAAGTATGTACACAGCAGTGGCAATTAAAGATATTAAATAGCTTTGGCTTGAGTAAGGATATTTTCCATTTCTCCCAAACAAAAAAAAAAAACACACACACAGCAGATTTAACAAAATCAAATTAATTATAAGCGGGAAATGTGTTGATTTCATTTCAGTTCATTTCAGCGAGCACTGACATAAAACAAGCTCTTTAAAATGTTGAAAGCATCTAGACTTTCAGAGAAGCGATGGAAATAAATTGTGAGGCCAATATGTGTCTGAGATAGCCCCATGGCACAAATGGCCAAATAACCTCTCAACTGAGCAAGCCATGGGGAAAACCTAATCAGCAGGCCAAAAGAAAACACTTTAACACATATAGTGATATAAGAGTTGCATCAGTGATACCACTGGAGGCATTATAAGTTCCTGACACGATGTTCAATAAATCCAACAATGCCTGGTAAATAATAGAATTCCTTGTTGTAAACAGAAAAACTGGTCAATGTCATCAAGAAATTTCAGCTTCCTGGAAGAGAAATCAAAGGGCTCATAAATTTTTAAGTTCCAGCTTAAAGTAAAACAGGAGTAATGTTAAAAAAGTCATAAATGTGGCTTACCATAGTTCTGCAGTGTCTAGGACCACTGTATCCTCTCAAAGTTAACTTATCTGCTGAGAGTTCAGCATTGATTTCCTTGTATTCACCTTAGCACCACCATAATAATACTTTGGGACTTTTTCGTTACAAATACAAATACAAAACTTTGTGACCAAAATGCAATATTAAAGATCAAACAAGGATGCAACCCCCCCCAACTGCTCTCATAATGCTGTTTCCGCCACAGCAGGCAACACTTCCTAGAAAACCTCTAAAAACCAATGATCCGTTAACTTTTCACCACCAAACAGCCGAGATGCACAGTTAGCAGCCAGCTGGGAGGCATAGTGGAGCATATAGCAGGTAACAAGCCAGACGTTTCCCTCAAGGGCTGGCGTAAACCAAAATCAGAGCCTGAAGAGTGGAAGTATTAAACTTCTGTTTGTCGAGTGATCAGACACATGACTTCAAATGAATACTAATGTTGCTGCTGGATGTTTAAATAGACAACTGTTTGCTAACAGGGTCACTATTTCAACGTAAATGGTGGTGATGATGATGTTGTTGATGATGTTAGTGTTACGTTCACAACCTGTTCCTGCTGCATCCAAGTGGACAAAATCTGTTGTTACATGTTTAAAGATTGATTTTTTTTTTTTAGACAAGCGGTTCTGATCATGTAAAAATCAATATATATATATATATATTTTTTTTTTTTTTTTTTTTTTTTTTTGGCCACCCTAGTCCTTCAAAAGAGCTCCACGAGAAGCCCAAAAAACTCCAGCTCTGACTTATTATTGCTTTATGGGGCTGTTTTGGTTGGGGGTATTCAACAATGACCCATTTCAATGTCTAGCAGATACGAAACAATATGAGCATTAATTTAGAGTAATGTTTTTCCGGTCAACGAATGAATGTAAGTCTGTTACTCAGTCTCCTTTTCGGTGTTTGACTTCCTTTACCAGCAATTTGCTAACTTTGTCTGCCTGCTGTTTGGTGCTGGACAGAAATTGTACAGTCCGTTTATCAGCAGACGTGCCCACTTTCACATCATCTTTTCATCAACTGTTTGTATAGAAAATATGACGAGTGCAGTTTTAATTAACCCCACCTCCGACCCCAACCCCACCAGTCAGTGACAGTGGGACTGTTATGTTCTTTGTACATACTGTACAGTGATCCAACACACCTTCCTCTTGCTGGCAGCTATCACTGTGGGCAGCCAGCGGCTCTCCCTCGTATCCATTAGTAAGAAAACCACATCATGTTCTGAAATCAGGTTCTCCAGCTGCTCAACATCTCTCTGGGCCTGGGAGACTGTGGCCTGAGAGAAATTCACTGGGTGACCAGGCATGGGGATGCTCATATTGTAACCCTTCGAATTCTGGAAGAGAATGGAAAACAGAGGAAAGACAGAAAGGCAGGGAAACAAAGGACACGGTTTACAAATTTTGGTGGCACAATCCTGACACTGGTTTCCACAGCTACAGTGTATAAGATGCAATGAATTATGTTTCAGTGTTTTCTTAACTGGTGCTGCAGAAAATCTTGAAACAAAAAACAACTTTTAAATAATTTTTAGCACTTCAAGATCTGATCAGCGCTTATATGAGAGGCCAGAAGCTGAAGATCTTAAGATGAGATCTTAACAAGAATCGGTATCAGAGGATCTATTGCCTTCACTCCCCACATTTCAAGAGTGGGAACTGTTAACCAAGCCTTGAATTTAAATTACACTGTGAAGTAAGTGCTGCTAAGCATTCAGAGGGTGATTTCAGGCTGCAGAGATGGTAATCATGTTTCAGTTTTCATGGTAAAAATCCTAAACCTGAAGCCGAGAAGAACAAGACTGAATAAACTATTAAAATAATAGCTCTGAATCTGGAAAAACCCTGCCCTGAAAAGACAAACAACATTTGATGACACTCCCACAATGCCACTGTTGATATCTTTAACTAGCTCTGATCTAACTGTTGATGAAATTCAAATACAGAAAAAAAAAAAAGTTGGTGTATACACTGCAAACTATCCTATAAATTTCCCTCTACACAATTGGTCCACAGACAACATTTAAATTCTGCTTCTGACATCTTCAATATCGTGACCTTGTTTGAACCAGGTCCTCACAATTCAACTGATGCCTATCTGTGCTGTCAGCTCACAGTGGTCACATTTCTTTCTTTATTTCACACTGGCACCTGATGCCCCTATATTTGTAGAAAAACAGGCATGAAGGAGAAAGAAGCAGACACACACACACACAGACTGATAAAAAAATAGGAGCACAGGTATTGAAGCAGCTGGTATAGGGAGTACACAAAGTGTCTAGACACATAACGACAGCAGGTCATCCATCAAGTGTGAGGCCTCTTTCCAGGAAGAATGAGCGAGAAACAGAAAACAAGAGAGCAGAGAGAGAGGCTCAGATATCAGGTTGATGACAAGATGGCATGACGGTTATTTGTGTGTGTTATGCATTTGTGTGTACACGTTCATATTAAAAGGGGACATATCAGGTCCTCTTCTCTCTGACACCATAATCCTACTCATTTCAGGAACAACTCATTACCAAGTTGTAATTACAAGCTTTAGTGGGGTCAGTTCCTTTAAAATGAGGCTTCAATATCAATTACAAACAGTGAGTTATCCAGACTGTGGGATGTAATGGATGAGGAGGCAGGTGAGCTGGGCTAAGGTGAGTGCTGTGATGCCTGCTCTTAGTCAGTTTAGATAAAACAGGCTGAGCAGTAGCCGTGAGGGTGTAAACCTTTCATTACATAGACTGTGCTCTACTTTACAGGACTCCCCAAATGTATTTAAAAAGGGATATTTGAAATCCAAAAACAAATCATAGATTCATAGGATGTGATGAAGGAATGTTCAATGCTTTAAAAGTTTCACAAGATCAAAAACTTGTTTAGAAAACTGTGGCTTACTCAGCATTAAGCACTCAGATAATGTTAGTATGTAAATATAACAAATTCTATTGTTAAATATATTCAATGTCATGTAAAAATCCTGCATTAAAGGTGTACTTAAGTAAAAGTATTACTTGAAATATAATTGACAGGCTATCCAAAAAGAATAAAAAAGGCCTGAAGGTTGAACATATTGCTGCACGCCATTTTTGTTCTGCGACCACCTTTTTGTGTTTAAGACGAAAGTCATTTATTATTACTATTAGATGTTAAAAGGTCATATTTACTGGTGTTTACATTAGTAGTGTATTTACACTGTTAGGTAGAGAAGATTCATGAAGAATTATGTAATGGTTGAGATGCAAACTAAGACGCGGAAACTTGGAGGATAGGATCTGGCCCCCATTTTGCCTACCACTGCCTTATAGTACAAATGGGAAACAACTTAGCAAGCAGGTTATTGTGTTTTAACTTCTTAATATTTGTGACCTCCCTAATCATGGCATTGCATGATATTGGGAGGGCAAGATGAAAGGCATTATATATACACGTTATATTACGAATTGCTGAGGGCTTCTTTTAGAAGAAAAAAAAAACAGGCATGTATCTGCATACAGGTATATACTCGATAAATGTGCAATAACTCTATACGTTTCCAACTGGCCTAATATGTAATGGTTGCATTCTTTTACATCAACACAGAGCCCTGCTGTGTTTGTTGCCATTTTTACATTTAGTAATCTAGTGAAATATTTCCCATGGGGAAGCCTGTCATTAATTAACAAAGTAATGAAACCACTAGCATTAATATGCAACTAATACGTCTCCTCATTTTCTGCATGGTTTGGCTATCACAGCTCAGACACAACCAATCAAAGAGGAATAAGATTATAGGCCTAGCATAAATAAAAGTGAGATTACTATAATGTCAACACAGTTGTACAGTGGCTTGATATTGCAAAAACTCACAGAGGAAATCTAATCATCTGCAGCTTAACCAACCTCTATTTAATTTTGGGAACAAAAAATAGAAAGATTCCTTGTTGATATGATCTCAGAGGAGCAGGACTCAACTCCACACACTGGACAAGATAAAAATATCAGTTTGAGCGATATAGTTTGACTTTAAGTACTCACCACGCCAGGAAAGATTTTGGTGAGTCGGTCAACAGCTGCCATGGCTTTGGACTTCCCTCCTCCGAGACAATCCTCAAACTCGTAGAGCGGCTGCCTAACTGGATTTGAGTATGAGATCTTGGCATTATCTACAAATGTGATGTGTCTCACTCCCCATCCCTACAGAACAAAAGATAAAAACAATTCATATCTTTAATCACATTGTTTTGGAATACTTCACCATTATTTATTGACATGATGAACCTTATCCTGTGCAGCATTTGTAAGTAGCTTCAGTGAGAATGAGTGGGAGGTTTTGTTTCCAGAGTGTACTTCAAAATTAATACTTAGTGCAATTCCAATTTCAGTTTGAAATAATGGGTGCTTCAATGTGCCAGTAATACAAATTGAAGTTATTATAGCTGCTTTTCATTAACAGCCCCCTCTGTTAACACTAAGTCTAGCAACACTATCAATAACATTACACAATAGCTGAAAATCGGATCAAATTTCAGGCTAAATAAAATTGATGTTTGTCCATATGGAAATAATGGAAATTCGGAAAATTAATTATGGAAATAAATGCCAATACAAGTTCTTTGAGAATATGATGTAAATGATCAAGGCAAGACAACATGAACCACATACAGAATACAGAAAATTTGTACACGTTTGTGCTTTGTTCAGCACTTGAAAGTCTGGCAGGGCCTGGAGGCAGAGGAGATATGATTATAATACATCATTTGAGTGGAGACTATCTTTCCTATCTGTCCTGAGATGGTTCTGCTTACATCCCCAGAGTAAATGCTAGTTATTAATGAAGTTGATCCTTGGAAGACTGCAAGGACAGTAAATCTGTCAAACATGTCGATTACTCTGTAAACAATTGCCGGTGGTTAACTGATAATCAGCTGAGCTTCTAGTTTTACGAGGCATTAAACAGTTCAATCGCATGGCATCCATTTGTATAATAATATGTCAATATATCATACGATAATCAGCAGGGGTAATTTTTCCCCGAATTTCACAGACCACAGCACTGGGAAAACAATATGTTTTAAAATATAAATTCAGACTGTTTCTCAAGATGTCCAACAGGACACTTAACTGTTTTAGTTTTAAAGAGTCTGGGGAAAATTAAGTGCCATTGAGTGTAAAGTGTCAATTGAAATTGTGCTCAGCTAGCACAGAATCGACGATTCCCCATGTGCTGATATCCTTGTTTCACCAATCTTCTGTTGCAATTTCTGATAACCTCCTGCTAGTACAGTGACACAAGTTGTGAAAAACTCCACAAGGTGCCTTTTAACATCACAAAATATGATGATCCTAAAAAAAGTGTGTCAAATTCCAGCATATTTTCATCCTTTTGTCTGCCCATGTCTTTTTTCTTCCGTCCTTACCATTAGAGTCCTCGCTACATTGCAGCCAAGAGTCCCAGCTCCCAGTAGAAGACACTTTGTGTTGACCACCTTGTCCAGGTCCAGGGAAGGAACCAGCCTCCATCTCATTAGCTTCAGGTTCAGATCCACTGATGACTCTGCAAGCCTGGAGATAGCCAACCAATATAACTAAAGGCCTTAACCGTCCCTGAAGATCATTTCAGCAGATAAAGAGTTTTACAGTCTGCAGCAAGAGGTCCCAACAGTTACAGGCCAGCAAGGTCAGGCAACACCCCTACACTTCATTCCAATTTCTGTTGTGTATATTACCTTTTAGGGTCCATGCATTCACTGAGGTTGACCATCCTGGGTCCCATGGCCCCCTTAGGATTCTTCTCCCAACCAACACTCTTTGGACATGCTGTAAAAAACAACATTAACAGAGTAAAATAAGCATAAGATGAACTACAGAGTAAGTGATAACAATGAAAATGGTACTGTCAGTGAACCCTATTTACAAAAACTTACATACTCGTTTGTCCTCATGAAAGTCTAGTATCTACCCATGAAGCAATTTTGATTTCATTTGATCAGGTTTTCATAGATCCATCAGTGAGATATCTGCCTTCACTCCAGAACCATGAGTTTGTGGTGCTCACACAAAAATTATATGGCATCTTATTTCTTTTTTTCTTGTCCCAAAAATACACTCATTGGATGCTATACTGGACACTGCTTCAGTGTGTCTTGCTTGCTCTTCACTGGTCAGCTTTGGCTGCTAGATGCACAGATGCCACTTTGTAATGCAGCACAGATTAACAGTGGACGTTGTTGGAAACGGTGAATTTAAATGGGCCACATGAGTTTATCGTTGCAATTTAATTTCCATTTTGGATTGAGATATGGATTGAAAATCACAAAATCAGCCATATATACATTTCCCTCTGTTTTTGACTAAAGTCTTTGTCAGTATGCCTTTAATTAGCGGTGAAGCTGAGCCTGATGTATCTGAAAAGTTGGGCTAAGGTGGATTGGTTATTCTCTTTCAAAATAATACCAAATTTGTTGAATTAAAACAAACAAACAAACAAAAAACCAGAATAGCTTAATCAATTTCTGTTGAATGAATACATCATTTGTGAGTTAATCAAAACCCATAATGTGTTGAAGAGAAAAACTAAGGTAAAAAAAGACACCTCATCTGAACTCAACAAAACCTTCACAGATCACAGAGCTACCCCATTTCTGATCCTGCTATTATCATTTAAATTACTTCCACCCCTTCTTCAAAAGCTAAAGGAACAATGGAGAAACTGTACTTGATTTGTGTGGCTTTAAAAGGAAAGAGTTAGCCTTAGTGGAGAGTGAACTAAGACTGAGGAGTCATATCCGTTATAAAATACACATTCATTAACACAAGGGCACACAAATTTCAATGAACAACAACAGAGAAAGGCATATGTTGTATTAACACACATACAAGTTACATGCAGTCACATGCACTGATATACCATGCTCATAAAGATTACCTGAGTTGTTGGAAAGTTCAGGCAGTCTGACCTGGAAGATGACACTGTGCTGAATGGAGCGGCTTCCCTGCAGAGTTCTGTCCCTAAAACACAGCACCTCCACTGTGTCGAGCTTAGAGCCCCTGACACACACAGACAGACACAGACACACACACACCAATAAAGGAGATGTGAAAGTCAAACAAAGAAAATAATACCCACATGATTTACAGATTAGATCTAACTGAAAAAACAAATCATGTGACATTATGAATGTCTCACATAATAGTAAGATATGCTGTAATTTAACATACAAAATACTCACTCCCTCCCTTTGTAGTACAATAAACAGACAGATAAATGAGAACTTACAGCATTATAATCAACACACGTCCACATACCATCACATTTCCCCTAATATGGTACTAAACAACTGCAGATTACAGAGTCAAACTCAAATTAAACAACTGAACAAGCAAGACATCATGGCTACACTGAAATCCTATCTTCACCCGCCTAAGCCTGTATCAATAGTTGGTGTTTATCACTAATAGAAAGTGTAGACAGGCATAAGATTGATGAGGTTGGTATTGGATAAAAACTTTCCTCTGACTACAGCGCATGAAGGCTAAACTCTCTCAAGGTATTTGCTGCTGATAAGCCACTGGTATCAAAGAACACTATAGCTGAACTGGCCTCGATGGGAGTTCCCTGTTTAAATCATTATGCAATCAAAATCTGTTTAAAATAGCAGCACAAGAGCCAGGAAAAACTGAGCTCTCTAGAGGAAAGTGTGACAAAAAATGTGGAGCAGAATGGGGGGGGGGTGTCTGCAGTGTTTCCAAACAGGTTGTTTCACCTAAACAACAGTGAACCATGCCACACCAAAGGCATTGATGTTTTCACACATTCTTGGCTGATGACAGATTATGATGATATGATGTAACCATGTTTTAATTCATTTTTAGACATCAAGATCAACTTGGAGATTACTGTAGTAATTGCTTGTTCTTGTTATGTCTGTTGTTATTTTTAGTCAAAACTATGATACTGTTCTTTGGGTAAATAAATCTGAACTTGCAGCTGCATTACTGCAAAGCTTTGACTTGGATTTCTCAGGTCCCAGAGGAGCTAATCATTCAAAAACTGGCAACAGAGCAGTCAGTGATTATGCCCCTAAAGTGCAGAGAAGCCTATCTGCTGATCTGAGGTTTTCACCTTTCATTTGTTTATTTTAGCTTGAACATAGCCTTTTTTTCTTTTGTCCCTAGTACACATATTTACGTGTGATGTCTGTGTGTGTACTGTCTGTAAAGTACTTTGAACCAGCAGAATGCAGTCTACCAGCAAACTTGAACTTGATAAAAAATAAACTGTTACTACATTGAATTTTAAAAAAACAAACAGATAGAGAAAGTTGGCACTAATATGAACTGTAAGTGTTGTGTTGTAAACAGTAAAAATATCTGAAAACACTGGCATTGTCCACTGTAGCTGAAATAAAGACTTTTTCTTTGAGTATGTTAGGGAAAGCATCAATTATTCTGTTTGATAAAGCTCTTGCTAAGCCAACCCCAGCCTGTTTTAAAAATAAACTATATTTGTAGGTACTGCAGGGGGCCTGCTAAATTTATTTTAAACACAAAAATATTTTAGGCACAGTGCCTGAACAAGTCCTTCAACAAGTGGCTTTAATTTATAATTTAATGTATCCTTTAATTTATATTTTCCTACTATTGCATCAGTCTTTATTAAAATTGTTTCCGGTTTGCAGTCTCAGAACACTATTTGGCCTTGATTTATTTTGTCTTTATTTGCTCCATCTGCCATCAGGCTTAAGTTGTTGGAAGTTGAAATGTAAGTACGTTAACTGCATCACAAGAACAAAAGTTCTTTATATAGTATAAGGTAAATACAGTGCAATGGATAAACTCTTCATTGTAAAGTCACCAGGTGAATGGGAATAAAATACATGAGTACAACTTTAGCGTATGTCCCATGTTCTTAATCTTTGTGCAAATATTTGAATATGCTTAGACAAAGATTCTTAGATTAAATCTTCAGCAATAAATCTGATAACTCACTGACTCTCCCACTTGTGTGCTGAAATATTTCTCCTGTAACCATTTCAGTAAAATGTATCTCTCCGTAAAAAACAGACAAGCTTCTATGCACCACCACCATTTTATCAATGTGAGTCAGTAAACACTCAGCAATTTATGAACTACAACATTATAATGTATTTCACCTCTACTTCATACCCAAGATTTCAAGAAACGTTAAACTGAACCCATTTAGTGCTGGTGTTTTATATAAATCCCTCTCATTGACCTGCTACTAGACTCCTTCGTCAATTGTTTAAGGGCAGAAAAAGACCTGCTCCTGCTGCTCAAACCACAAATACACGGTATTAATACAACAGTCACCATATAAAAGAAATAAAATAGGTAGTAGTTTTTTTTTCCCAGAGTATACCCCATGGTTTCCACAGACAGCAGCTGCTTTGTGCTGTTCGTGTCACACATGGGCCTGGCAGGGGTTAAAAAACCAGTCATCATAGCTCACCCAAATTAAACAACTGCACGGTCCATTTCACTAACATGACATATAACTATTTGAAAGGGGTGCAACAATCAGGAGCGCAATGTCCTGGAGCCCTGATAATTCACATACGCACACACACGTGCACACACACACACACACACACACACACACACACACGGACACACGCACACATAAACACACACACACAGACACACACACACACACACACACACACACACACGATTCAGAAAAGTGCTGTTATGATCTGGATGCTCCCCTCTGAAGAAGGGATAAATATTGAAAATCTTTATGTAAACTAAAAAGTCAAGGTCATTAGCAATGAAGTCATTACACAGAAATGCCTGCAGACAAGAATGACTAAATCAAAAAAATAAACATTGTAAATTCTGACTTTTGTTTTAAGACCATGATGTGAGCAGTTTGTAAGATAATGGGCAAAATGGACCTGCTTATCAGGAAAAAGCTTGGTAGACAAGTAGTGCAGTCTTAACAGCAGCAGGTATTTTCTGCAAGTCAGTGATCCTTCGAAGAACAAATGCAATTAATCAAGTTTTTCTCTTCTTCTCTAAACCTTAAGGACACCATGGTGACTAACCAGTGGACAGGCAGTGTTCTATCAGTCTGAGTGTGACAGGAAACCCTTTTATTTTTAGAGGTTTTTTGGAATGATACAAAGCTATTCAAGCAATGGCATCAACTTTGGAAGTTGATATGAGTGTCCATAATCACGTCGATGTTCATGACCTGCTCCCGACACTTCAGAGTCAGGAAATCAGTTAAGAAGGAATTTCCTGTCTTTCATTTTTTTGCCATTGTGCCAAAATAAAGTACTCAGTATGACCTGAAAACATTCATAGTGAAATTCAACATTTTTTTTTTTGTAAATGCACTGTGAGGACAAGCCTCCATGAAAACTGGGGCGTGCGTGCATGCACACAAACACACACACACACACACACACACACACACACACACACACTCACACACAAACACACAAACAGAAGTAGGGTTTACCATCTGTTAGCTAAGAGGACCAGTAGATTTCTCAACGGCCAACCTGGATGTTGAGACAGAGTACATGGATCATAGACCCCCACAGTTACCTAGAAAAACCAAACAGGTGTGTCTACATTATCAAAATGCTTGTGTGCATATGTGTCTGTGTGTGTCTGTGTGCTTAGTCTAATCCATGATATGAGCAACTAAAATCAAAGTAAACATCCAACTTGAAATTAAAAAAAGATGGCAAAACTCTTCCACACATAAAAGAACCTTTTAATATACTTCAAACTAATACAGAATCAGTTTATAATTTTTAGTAGCTATTTTAAATCATTCTATATTGAGCTAACTGCAAAAATTGTTTTACCTGTCTCTCTGAAAGATGAAAAATGTCTTGACTTGATTACCTTCTTAGTATCAGTGAAGAATGTATCCCAGTCCCCAAGTGACGCCATCTGAACAGTGTCAGCTGTGTACTTCATTAGGAAATAAGGAACTGCACTGGTCCCTCTTTGTATGCAGAGGCCATCGTAGGCCTCCTGCAAGACTGCGATCTGAGAACGAAAAAACCAAGTGTCACCAATATGCATAGAAAGCTCTGTACTGTACATTAACATTGTCCACCACAGATACAGAGCTTTTAAAAACCAATCATAAAATATACAGGGTATGACTTAAAATACCGTGTGAGGCATAATTTCTGCAATTCTGAAATATTTTACTGGAAATATAATTTAGAATCGATGACAGAATGTTACGGCACTTACCACACAGATAACTCTTGGTGTAAATTCTAATTTCCATAAAATAGCTCACTACAGTGTATATATTACAAGTTATACAAACAATGTCATCCGGCTGAGAAAACACCTAATAGATACAAGATTTTGTGTAGTTTCTTTTAGTAAGCCAATCTCTTTAAAAACACAGTATTTGTATCATACAGTAATTACAAATTAAGAGGCACCTCAGACATTAACAATATCTGTAGAATAAACTGCACTACCTAAGTATAAATCTACCAATCAGTCTATAAAGATATAACCATCTTAAAAACTATGCCATAGTCTCTCAGTTGCCTCAAAGTGGAAAATTTGTTTGATGATCGTTTGTCACATACTGAGAACATTGTGACGGGTCCACCTTAAAAACCTTTGCAGATTTTGCGTCTGCTGAAGTTTCACTACTGTTTATCATAGTCAGACTGGTCAGTGAAGAGAAGTCAGCACTGAACTGATTGAACTTTGATAGGTGAGAATGTTAACTCATAGCTCATTCATCTCAATTATTTCCTGTCAAAATGTTACAGAACACTAATCATTTATGTTTAGGGAAAGAGATAATAGATGGTGAGGGGGGGGAGAGGAAAGAAACTGTGAATTTGCAAAAGCTGTGGCTGGCAGTTTCATCAAACTGTTCATTAGTCATTCTGATTCTCTATTAATTTGGCTTTTTCACTCCTTGGATCCAATTCACTCAATTTTACCATTTTATCTCAAGTACAGTTTTAGACAACAGGATGGAGGACCGTTAGGATGGTCTTAGGAAAGAGGAAACTAAAAAGCTAACAGTATTTTCTCTGATAATATAGCAGGTCAACTGTCGTGAATTTGTACTGAGTATGTAAAACTACATCTACAAATTCCAAATTTGGAAAAGAGGAAGAAGTACTGCACCTATGTTATGATTTAAAAGTGTTATATCTAAAATATTAATTACAATTGTTTTATAATAATCTTTAATGGTACTACGTCTAAGTTTTTGCGACCCTACATAGCCAGTGTTAGCATTAATAGCTGTTTACGTACAAAGAAAAGAAAGACTGCAAGTTTAGTATCAAACTTCAGCATGAAAGCATGCAGACGCAGCACTGCTGAGGGGGTGTAATCTAAACTCTTGTAAATGCCATGATGGCTGGAGCTCTCAGTAAGAAACAGCTGAAAATGGCAACATTGGCTATTTAGTGATGGCAAAAACTTACATATAGCACCCTTAAAAAAAAAAAAAACCCAACCTGTTTCGCTGAGAAAACTTGCTCTAGGACAGAAGGCTGTTGGACAATCTTTATCCCCTCTGGGAAGCAGAGTGCAGGGAAGCAAAACCAGTAATAGAAATGGTACTTCTTCAGATCCTGAAAAAAGAATCATAAAATGGGATTAAAAATTGCATAAAAGAATGAAAGAAAAACAATCCCACTAAAAGTCATAATATATGCAACTAACACATTAATAATGTACTGTTTATACACACTGCAAAGGTCAGCAGAATGAATCTACAGAGGATGGAAGGGTCCTTCAATGCAACCCCAGATTGTATGGCATCCCATATCTACAAGACAACAAGAGACGAAAAATTAAATGAATTCACTCATCTAATTTTTCTATTGCACAGCATTATGACCATTTCCAAGGTCTATTTTACGAAACTCTCTACTTTAATCTTGATGTGAATATGTGCATTTGTGTCTGAGAAAAATTCCCCCTGGATATCTTTTACCTCCTTAGCCTCTTTCTCCAGCAGAGCCTTCTTATCAGTGCTCTTAAAGGCATCAAGTGTGTTGGTGTTATACAGTGTTCCAACAGCTGGACAGCAACGGGCTGGGGTGGGACTATCCCTAGTAGGAAAAACACATTACTCATTTCCATAAAATTGAATGAGTGCCCTGTATATGCTACATTTTGTAAACCAATATATAGTTGCTTTGATGTGGTCTTACAAATGACCTGATGTTAGAGCTGATATCTGAAAATAGTTCAAACCTAATCTGACCTTACGTCCTGTCTTTTTTTAAACACATGGACTACTCATCACTGCAGAGATTTATTCGATTTATTAGATTCATTACAGTCATTAGACCCAATCTATATTTTTTTGACCTCAGAAAGTCAAGGTATACTTGAATATTAAAAATCTAATGTTATTTTTCCTACAGATCATAATTGAAAACAAAGGAGCCAATAATAATGTTTTATGTAGGCAATATGTTGCATCATACTTACACATCAAATGCACTAAACTCCAAAGTCAGGCGTGTGGGCAAACCAACTGGGTCACCTGTAGGACGGAAATGCAAATAAAAAAAAGTTTGACATTGTCTCAGAGTTGTCATCTAAATACATATTAATCTAGATAAGCAAGTAGCCCTCTGGTGTGCAACCTGTACTCATGTGTCAAACTACATGATTAACATATGTAATAAATAATGCATAAATTGTCAAAAAAAAGTTCATTAAAAAAGAACCCCAGCAACTGAAGCGTCATCATTATAATGATACCATCTAAGCGCACTGCTCACCATTGTAGTAGTATCCTTTGATACACTTGGGGCTCTCATCCAACCTGTAGTCGTCGAGTTTCTTCTGGGTAAGCTGGTGCCAGAAACCCGCCTCCAGAGCGCTACTGAAGGGAGCGAACTGCAGCTTCAGGTCCGCAGCGGAGGATGCTGCTCCACCGGCATCAGATGCCATCGCAACTTAACTAACAGGCTGCACAGCCGAGTTTTGCAAGCTGTGAAATGCAACAGTTGTAGGTTACAAAACACTCACAGGCTCTGTGATCTGTCATAACTCAGGCAACCATAAAGCAAAAAGATTACATTTATAAATTCTAACTAAAAGCTTTAACACTAACACAAAACAAAAATAATAATAATTTACTAGATACTGTGCTCATGACTTCTGATGGTGCAGTTTGGTACACAATTCAGTCAAGTTAACAAACAGTAAAAGGTACAAACTTATCCAATGAATTAATAGAGAGCATCGTATGTTGTACAAATCGTAAAGCCTTTTGAGTAATATGTGATTCTTTGCTATTATGGACACAACTGACTTGAAAAAGTGTATCATGCTCTTGCTGGCAATTTTCTGGACTAAATAACAATTCTGATACGTTTCTAGGGCTGCAACTGTTATTTCCATTGGCAATTATTGGTTGTTTTTCTTTAAAATGTAAGAAAATGGTGAAAATAGCCATCACAGTTTCCAGGACAGCAATGTGAGATCATTTAATGCTTTGTTTTCCTTTTTTTTGTCTGATCAACAGTTCATATAAAACAGGAAATCCTCACATAGGAGGAACAGGAACAAGCAAAGCTGTTGGCACTCCAGCTTCGTAAATGAATAAAGCCATTAATCGATCGATTAATAATTTTCAAACAATTGACTGATCAGTGAATCTACTAATTGTTTCAGCTCTGCATGTGTCTTTGACTTAACTTAAGACTAATATTTGTCATTGCCTTTGACATAATACAGTGAAAACTGCCAATCAGTTCATCTCAGAGGTGAGAAAATGAATCCGAGACGACATTATCTTCACATCCAATCGCTTTGCCACCTGATAACATCGAACATTATTGATGTAAACACCTTGACACGTTGTTCTCTGCAAAAATAAACTAAAAAGAAAACCCCACAAAACTCAAGTCCAACCAGTCTTGTTTAATTTGGATGATTTCTTACCGGGGAAAAATGTAGCAGCCACGAAATTTAACCCTTAAACACTTCGGAGCTTCACGGTAAAGTTAATGTATGTTTGAATTCAACATTTACTGTGTCGGGACACTTGTGAGTTGACACAGGCTTCCAAGAAAACAGCAGCTAAAACTCCTCCGACGCTTTTTACACACGACAAGCATGTCAGCATCACACAAGCCGGGACGGCAAACGCTTCTCCGACCCGGATAATTCAAGGTTTGCGTTAAACAAACCGCACGGACGAGGTTGTTTTTGTCAAAATTTTAACAAGCTAAGTTGTGTTGCCTTACCAGAAATTCTTACTTCCTGGTGGAGTTGATCATGTGACGAGGAGGGGGATCGTCAATAAAGCGGAGCAGTGTGGGTAAGTAGCCGGTCAAGCTAGCCCGGGCTAGCCCGGGCTAGCCGCCTCGGAAACCCGCGCGTCTCCGCGCTTCACGGCGCAAGCACCATCGAATAGAACACGAAGAACCAGAACAAGAACAAGAACACGCAAACGATAAAGCAGGAGAACACCGACAGAAACCCGTAGGCGCCGTTTCGTTTCATGTCGGGGCGATAAAGACGCGCAGAAAGACGCGAGGCTGCGGCGAGAGTAACGCCTCTTGTGCCTCAGCGACGGCCCCCGGCAGGTGAGGTCGAAAGCCACACGCAGCACGTTTCCAAACGGGTAAAGGTCTTAACGACGCCGGGGATGTCGGAGAGAAACCGCGGGTTCGAGTTCACCCGGACGCGAAAAGCGCTAAAAAAAAAAAGACCGGCCCCGTCCGGCCCGAGGGCTGCAGGGCTGCGGGCTGCGGGGCGAGGAGTCGGGGGCCGTGTCGAAGCTGCGCAGCCGGGGGAAGAACGCACGACGATAAATCACTGCTCAGGAACTGGAGAAAGCCAATCAGCTATTAAATATTTAACTTCTTTTGGTTTAAAAGCTCTTAGTGAATTTAAGAGAGCCCCGTCTGTGAAGAATAGTAACCCAGTCCCTCTTGTGTATATATATATAAATATATAAATATATATAAGATATATTCAGTATGTCTTATAATTTTTTGATACTGTGGAACACGTGAAGTTTACATAGGCATAATATTTTTTCTTTGGACACGTGAAGTCGATGATGATTTATCGTTTAGTCGGTAGGAAAACCATTAATCCAAAACTACTTTGATAATCAAATAATTTAGTCATTCGTAAGCAAAGACGGTAAACTATCTATGCTCTCTGCTTCCCAGACGTATGAGTCAGATGCTTTTCTTTGTCATATACAATAGTAAAATTAATAGATTTTTTTTGGGGGGGGGGTTTGGCCTTTTGGTCAGACTAATAAAAAAAAATCTGACGAAACATCCATAGTGTCTGGGAAATTGCAAAAGCGGCATTTTTCACTGTCAAATATTTGCGGCCACTGTCTAAATCTCTCTCATTGTCCGCACTTCTCAGTGTGATACTAAAATCTCTTTATTATATGATTTTTCTAATGTACCACAGCAGAATTTTGTCTCCATTTCAGGCAACTCTCTATTACTTCATCCCTATTAAATTACTGTTAATATCCCATGTTAATTTTTCCCGCAATTTTTCGCAGGCATAAAATTAACTTATATAGTGTGTGTTATATAATATATACTGTAGGTTGCAAAATAACTTACCATAGTGCAGATTTAGTGATAATCAATATCTGTGATTTACTGTTTCTTTTGAGAACACAGATGATCACTTGAGTTGCTTTTAAAATTTACTTTTATGTTTGTAGACTGTAAGTAGGAGTAAGTCACTTGATGAATGTGTTTTATTGCTCTGATTCAGCAAAGACTGATATTTACCACTAAATCTAATTCTTAGAATTGTGATAACTGCAATCAGATGTTTTTTTAAACGCCCACTGTGAACCCAGACATTCCCACATTCAGGGATTTTATTACTAACAGCTTTGTTGAGATGCGAACATATAATACAAACCTGATGTATCCACCAGTTAAAAATAAGTAGCTCTTGGCTAAGTAGCTAAATTCCTTGAATTAAAAATTACACGAACAATTATACACATATGACTGAAGTAGCGTAAACACTCGAACAAGTAGCAGGTGATTAAAATGGTTCAAAGTTTGCCAGCTTGGGAACAGCTGACCTGCACAGTGAACTCACTTAACCTAAACTCAGCTGGGTTGTGTTAAGGTCAGTGACATGGATGAGTCATATTTACTAGTCGAGTGAAACAAGGCAACACATCTGACAGCATGCTTGATGTGTACACTGTGAAATGCTGGTATAACATACTTGCTTGTGTTGCTGGACTGGATTGCACTCATAAATTAACTCCGCCATTGTCTGTTTTCCTGAGTAGTTGATAATTAGTGTTTTTTCTGGTGTTTACAAGGGGCTGAATAAATAAACACATCATTTTGATTAATGTGAGGTTAAGGATTCAATATTAGATTTACTTAACCATAAACTCCCCCAGCCAAAGCAATTGTAGAGTCTGAGAGAGGCCATAAGCAGAAAAACAAAAACACACCCTGACTGAACTTTTAACACTTCGAACAGCCTCTGTTCAGCACACTGTACAACTTACTGATCATTTAGCACCATATTTTTAGGCAAACATGGAACCCCATCTATTTAAAAAAAACCCATAAATCAACCGAAAAGTTTCTTCCTTTTTTATGCATTAAGACAGAAAGATGAAGAGGTAAAAAGTGCAGAGGTCCTCCATGAATTGCTCTGAGAGAAATGAGTGCTGACACTGAAGGTGATGATGTTATAGCTCAGTGGACTAGAGCTTGGCCAGCTTTCTTAACAGTAACAGTAATAATAGTATGAAATACAGCGATGTTTGTCCGGTCGAGGGGCCATTTCAGGTAAAGAGCTTGGGCCCTGATGACCACTATGCTCTGCGTGTCAGTGCAACAACACGTAGTGGAAGTGATAGGGGTTGTATGGTGTGAAAACATTTCAAGATTATGCAAGCCTTTGGTTTCTTTGGAAGAAATGAGTAACGGATTCAATTCCACTGCCAAGTACTGTACCACTCCACGGTCAGGCTTGTCATTGAGGTATGGACGGCCTTAAAACCAAGCTAACAATTTTTGACACTTTCACCTTATCAGATAGTTTTACAATAGAAATTATTGTTCAGCTGGGCATACAGCCCATATTTCCCTTTCCACATTTTTGTTACCGATGTTGGTTTTGGCAAATCAATTCATGTAAACTATATTCGTACAATTAGTGCTTAGGTTCCTCTCTGACTTACAGTGAAGTGTCCATTAGGTTCATCAGAATCAACTGTTAACTCTGCTGGTAGTGTTTTTACTGCTCACAGAGTAACAACCAGCATAAGGCTGTTTCCTGTTGGTGGAGTTTCTTCAGCTTCTATGAAAATGAAGAAAATTCTGTTTCCCATGTTGATATGATCTGAAGGGTATAAGCATCGAGGGTGTTGCATGTTGGACGGATTATTAAGCTCTTTGAGCTAAAATTTGTGATATTGTAAGGTTTGGACTTAAAAAATGAAAACTGACTTGACTTGAATGCAGTGCACTGATGGAGCCGAGGAGTGTAGATTAACAAACATAAAGATATATGTAGCCACGGCTACAAAATTTTTGTAGCCAAGGCTACATCACAAAGTTGGCAACAACCCCATTTCACCAGACCTCCATGGCTTTAAGAGGTTTTCTACGTGTCAGTCAGTCAAAATCTTGCCCGTTCCCTATTAAATGCTATTAATTGATCATTAGAGTACTACACCAAGAACCTTGATCCCTTGCTCTAGGATGCCAGTAATTAAACTCTGTGGAAATGAGGCCAAGGAGCAGCTGGAATTTATTCACAAAAGGGTCCAAAACATGTCCATATGATTCACATGAACATTAAAACTATTCAGCGGCCACTACGAAACCCGATGAAAGCATTTTCACAGTGGGACACGGTGTGCAGATAATATGAAGTGGAGAGCACCTGAAACCTAGGTGGTGGGGTTTTTTTGTGTTTATTTTTTCTTTAACCTAAGAATCAGCCTAACACTGGCTCAGTTTTGTTGACAGAGATGTACTCTGTGTAATCACACACAAGTCTCTTCACATCATCACCTCTTCCAGCTCAGCTCCACCCCCATCTGATCTGTTTGATTTGGCTAGGTAGTGACTCAACCTGTCTGTGTTCATTGTACACAAGAAACCTTATGGGTTTCTTGAGTTACACTGGAGAAAAACTCAACACCCTATTTCAGACATTATAGTTCATATACTAATTTTTGAAATATAGTAATGAAATATCTGAACACATTTGAATTTATACTATAGGAGTGATAAAATGTTCATTGTATTACAATTTAACTTTGTTTATGACAACAGGACTGCAGGCGTAGTCTCTTCTACATTGAGACATACTGTAAATGTGCTGTGATGTTTTATCTAGAGCCTGATGGATGCACTGATTGATGTGTGTGTGTTCCAAATATTTAAACCATACAAAAAATTTACAGTAGTCTCAAATGTACAGTTGCTTTAAAATTTTAATGCGCCTCGGTCACTGACACAAAAAGAGGTCCCACATTGAATCATAAAATCAATGAGTGTGAAAAGCTTAGCAATCAGACCCTGAAGAGCACTTTTGTTAGTAGAAAAACAATCCGTAAGTTCGATAGAAGGATTTATTTTAAGTAGTCACTAAGCAGACTGTGCTGATTTGAAAATGTGATTCAGACAGACAGCCAATATTAGCCACTTCATAGAGTATATAAAGTATATGTAGATAAAAATTAATAAGTCATTTGTATGGTAATAATTCATATTTTTTCCCTCACATTATATCCTTGCTGTTTCACTCACCTATTTTACACGATGACAGTAAAGAGATGATGAAGCGCTAACAGGCAAAACAGACCAGAAGATTTCTAAAGGTTATTCTTGTTAAGATGATGGCTTTAATGTGTCAAAAACACAATTAAATTATTCAAAGCTTGTATCTTTAAAACCCCAAAGAGACATATGAACAATCCCAAATCAGTTCAGCAGACACAAGCCAATATTTGTGTTTTTTTGGACTGACTGATGTGTCGTTTTAACGATGAGAAAACAATGTGACAGAGACAAACATACTCACAAATCAATGGTAGTGCTTGTGAAATGTTAAATATTTTCTAACAGTATTCTGTTGTAACACATTAAAATTCCTTTTCCTACACTGATAGTGCAAAGAAATAAATAATTAATAAAAATATGTTCTTTAGAAACACATTCTGGACATAGCTTTCCTTCCTTCTGAACCAGAGCCAAGACCATAAAATTGTTCTCCTTTTTCCATGATTCAAAGATCAAATTCGTTTTAGTTTAAAGGCATCTGATCCTAGACAAACTTTATTATCACTGTAGGATATAGAAAAGATAACATGGCATTCAGATGTCTTCCACAACTGTTGCCATGAGTCTGAGAAGTGCAGTAATTTGCAAAAATAAGATCTAGAACAAAACAGAAATGACTGGCACTTAAAATCCATGTAGGGTTTTATCTACACTCTGAAAGCCTACGACTGTGTACGACATTCAGTTCATTCAACTTTTTGACTGTTGCCTTTCCTCATCGGTGAATATCACCAGCTTTTAGACACCTATGATTTTGTTCAGCTTATTTTCACATTTTCACAATGTGTCACAAACGAATGTTGAGAATATTTCTGAAAACGCGTTTAAAGTTGCCATTGCAGAGAGGATATATGAAAGGGTTGAGGGTGGAGTTGATGTAACCTAACCATATGGTGAACATGTGAAGGTCATGGTGCACACACTCTCTGCAGAATGCCATGACCATGAAAGCTATGAAGTACGGTATCCAACACAACAAGAAAGCAGCGATTATGAAGCCCAACTGCTTGGCTGCTTTGTGCTCTTTATGGATCCTCAGGCTTTGGACGCGCTGGCGTGATTGGTCGATAAACTTTTGCCAAGTCTCTCTCAGAGTTGCCGCCTTAGCTGGGTCCAATTTGGCATCCGCAACCCCATCATCAGTCCAGGGTAGAGGCGTGTATATCTGCATGTCCGAAACCTGACTGACATCACAAACACCGCTTTTCAAGTTTGGCACTGCGACGTGACATTCGTTAATGGATGCTTGAAGTTTGCTCTCAATGTTCTCCTCGAAAGTGACATCCTGTGGAACCAAGGGCCGATCTAAGGGAATCTCAGCATCTGGCTGCTTGTCCTCAAGGGAAAAGGAGAACCTTTTGGTGATTCGTGCCATTCTGAGTCGTTTTGTTGTCCTAGCAAGCAATGACGTCTGCTGGCACTTTACAACGGTTTTTCTTTGAGATCTGAATAGAGCAGTTTTGGTTTTATCCGAATCTTCAAGGGAATACATCTGCTCTAGAGTGTTCTGGTCCAGCAAACGTTGTATTTTAGAAAGTTTGATTGGAGCCTTACACTCCCTCTTGGGTGATGTGGTGTCATTTTTATCAGGTGTTTTAACATTTTGTCCCCTCCCAATTTCCTCAAATGAATCGGTTGAATGGATGATTCTCTCTCTGTCCCTCAGATGTTGTTTCACAGTCAAGTAGATATGTGTGTAAAACCATAACATCAAAATCGAGGGTACATAGAAGTTGAAGACAGCAGTAATAACCTTAAACCATGTGACAAAACGGAAGTCCGTGTCACACTTGTTCTCGTCCTCAGGTTTAGGGTCTACACGTGTGAAAGATCTCCATCCTAAAATTGGTATAATCCACATCATCGACAGCAGCCAAGCTCCAGAAATCATCACACTGGCTCTTCCCCGCGTTCGATACTTTAGGTACTTGAGCGGCTGTCTGACCGAGCGGTACCGATCCAGACACAGGATAAACAAGCTGAAAATGGAGGCCGTGCTTGCCACATAGTCCATAATAAGCCAAAACTTGCAGACAGCCTGGCCCAGCTTCCACTCATCCTCCAAAAGATACACCAGGTTCAGAGGCATGACTGTGGTCCCTACGATCAGATCTGCCACCGACAGGCTGACAATGTAGAGGTTCCCGACTGTGTGGAGGCTCTTCTCTCTCTTCACGGCGTAGAGAACGAGCAGGTTCATAACGATGGTTAGGACAGAAAGGAGTCCCAGAAAGACTCCGAGCAGGGCGCTGTGGAAACGGTCATGGAGGGTCGTGGTGTGACTGCTGGTCAGTGAGTTGCCATTAAGAAGGCCGCTCCAGCTGTTGTTGCTGCCATTGACATTGCTGGTGATGTTGAGGTGTGGGACCGTGGAAGGTGAGAGACCTGAAGCCATCATGGTAGGTGAGATGGCTACTTCTAGATCCACTCACATCATGGGAAACTGTTTGCCAGTGTGCCTTTAGCTGTGGCCAGAAACCTGTATGAACCAGTAGGTTTCAGTCAGGTGAAGAGGGTTTATTTAATCAGATTGGATCCAACACTTACGGCATAACGACCAATGGAAAAAAGGTAATCCTTTAAATACTGGTAGAAGCTGAATCAGTATTATGTTGACCTTTAGTCCGTTTTTCATTTAGTTCCAAACAGTCAAGACCTGGAAAACAAAGATCATCACAGATTAGGCTACTGTTAGAATTTGTCACATTTCCTTTTTTTCTCTTCCTTAAATGAAGTTGCAATCATTCTTATCCACTTTTTCTGTTAAAAAAATAAACAATCCTGATGTAAAGTACTATTAAGTCAATTTTCACACCTCTTAAAACATGTTGGAAAGGGATCTTTAAGAAAGCAGTCTGATGAGATGTAGAAGGGCCTATTTAAAGAAACTTAAATACCACTTGACGTAGTGTAATCTTTTTACGTTTTGGTTTGGATATACAATTTTTAATGGGGTAAATTCTCTCTTGCTCTTTCTCTTTCACTCTCTAGCCTGCTTTCTTTAACACTCACATGCGGGGAGGGTGCCAAGTCCCATCGACTAAACAGCATTAGACAAACTGTGAGTGGAGGAAAGGAGGCTGCACTCGCTGCAGGAGTCTATTCAAAAGAGTCCATGCCACAACATCTATCTATCTATCGATCTATCTACAGTATATGTCTGCTTACTCATTGGTGACACACACTCGGGGGAGAGGGGGAAGGAAAAAACACCAATCTCGTAAGTGTTTAGTGTCTATTTGGAAAAAAGCAAATCAGTCACAACAGTAAGTGGGCTGAAAAGGTTTATACCAGAGCATCCTCAGAGGGTGACTCACTCCGACTCTCGTCATGGCTTTTATATTAACATGGGGCAGTGCTGTAAGACTAAAGCTTTCTTTGCTCTAATGAGCGTCTGTGTTCACATCTCCCGACCTCCATCAATTCCATAAGTAAATAATGAAATAAAACAGAGACTAAACGTGTCTGAAGCAGTTAATGAACTATGTTATTACCCTGTGGATGCTGTAAGATGGGTGCTGAGTCTCCATCCAGAGGATTTATCCAAAGCTTTGTAGCTTTAGGGTACAAGTAATTTAATCAAGTTGAGACACTGCATAAAGCTTCGAATTAGTTGTGGAGTTATTTTCTTTTATGAAATTCTAAAAAAAATAAATACACAATTTGATTTGAAATGTGAAGGACAAACTAAAACACATTTACAGCGTGCCCTACCTCTATGCCGTCTCTCATATTTTGAACCTCTCAGATTTATCAATCTTTCATAATTCTTTCAGAAACCTTTTTTCACTTTGAATCTGTGTCATTGTACTTTTTTTTTAATTTTATAACCGCCTCACAAATATTCAGGAACCTTGTTGCTCAACAAATTCGAATAATGAAATAAAGAGGGTGGATGTAAGAAGAGAAAAAGCACACTAGCCTGCATACAGATTTCTATCCAGTGTGATTATCTGTAATGGCCGGTTCCTGTCTGATTTCATTAGAAAACATGACAGATTAACTGCGCTGTCTTTGGTTCTGTTTGGAACTGATGGAGCCAATCTATCAAAACGATTAATTGCTGTCATGCGAGATAACGGCAGGAGTCGGTGCGCAGAGAGCCACCAGTTGAGCCTCTTAAGGATCAAACCTGGCAAAACTTCCAGGCTTTTAGATGGTGCAAACGTATAAAAACGAAAAACAAATATTCGGACAGTGAAATGCCATAAAAAAGCTCAAGAATGTGAGTAATTGTCCAGTATAAGTAGACATTTACAGACTTACCACTGAGCATCAATCTCCAGCAAAAGTCCCTGTTTTTTTTTTGTTGCTGCTGTTGTTTTTAATCCCAGTTTTTATTCCCCCTGAAGAGCGGAGAAGGCGCAAATGACGGAGGTTTGAACTAGAAAGAGAAAGTCTACCGCCTGCCCCCTTTCCCCCTATCTGGTCTGGACACAGGCTTTGGACCTCACGTCACATCCCGCTGAGCAAGCGCAGCCACAAAACTCACCTTGTTCCTCCTGACGGGTTTTCACCTGGTGGAGCCGCGCGTCACGATCCGGTGCGTGCGGGACGCGCGCCGGGAGCGCGCGGATCCGCGGTAGCGCAGCTCTGCGAAAATGATCCGCGGCTGTTTAAACACTTAACTTTTATTTTCAGCCAAGCCACGTTACGGAAGCGCGGCATCGGCGGGGGAGGTGAGGCTTGATGGTGAATGAGACCGTGGGCAGCAGTAACAGGGCACCATGGTAACATCATGAATTCCTCCAATCACGGCAGCCGGGCTATGATGATGGATCTCGGCGCGCAACGTGCCGAGCTGCAAAACGCACTACGGTCACAGACATCGACAGCGGTGACCAGGGCGCACGGTGCCGTCCAGTACTGAAGCACAAGCACGTCTGATTTGAGCCACAGGTCTATTTTGGACTCAAGTCACATCTCAGCTTGATTTTGAGTGATGCCAATCAGATGCATTACAGAGAAAGTGAGAGTTTGAATAGAGGGAGGTTTCGCTGGGCCTTCATCACAACACTTTATGACACTCGTTTTAAAACTTTATAACAACTGAGCCAGAAAGTCTCTCATGTTTTTTGTATCCTACTTTTTAAACCTTAAATGCCCACCAGCAACAGCCTGAACCCGAGATATCTAATACTTCACGCGGCGGCTTCAAAGTGACAGTGACAGAGTCTCAGGTTGCTCTTCGAACAATACAAAAATTTGTCAGGACCGATAAGACATTTGCCAACTGTAGTTCTGTTTTTCACTTGGAACAATGGCCACACTCGAAGGCACTGGGTCGCACACTAGAAGCGCACTGAAAAAAAATGTCTGGCGCATTTGATAACATTCATGGTAACTCAAAGCAGTGGCATGATTAGGTTCCTATTGATCCTGCTAACGTGCTGATTCTGAGAATTTAGTCTGGGATTCATCTTGTGGGATTAAACCTATTGTGAAAGAGTTACTTTTCTAAAGGGAAGTCTAATGTGTGTGTGTGACAGTTGGGGGAAAGTTCATGGGGTCAGAAAACTCAAGCAGTTTCTTTTCATTTATAATATTATGCATACAAGAATTACTGTAATGCATGTTTATTATAAGGTGTCAGCGGACACGCCTTTAAAAACCGAGCAGTGAGTCTGATAGTGTTATGATGGGTAACATCCAAAATCATGTTTATTCCAGCTGGATGTGTGAACTGTGTCGCAATTTATTGGTCTGTATTTAAGTAACAGGTCAAGATATATAGCATTCGGAAAATAAAAACTTTGGCCTAATGGTGGTGCTACTGGTAAGGTCACCGAGTTGCAAAAATCAATAGATTTTCCCGTCTTGGGGGTGTGAGAGTGTACTCCGAATTTCATATCAATATGGCCATACTGTAGCTTCTGAAACATGCTGGTCACGAAAAAGTCTGCACTCCTTGACAGAGCAGGAGGTTCATACTCGGGTAATTGCATTAGTTCTAAAATAAAAATGGGCGAAATTACTCACACAAACAGTTCATGGGTAAACAAAGTCACTGCACAATTGATTCTGTTAAAGTTTTTAATTGCTAATCAGATTCATTAAGATTTACTTCTCAATAGGCCAACGTGGACTATTGCTGTTGTTATGTAAAATACATTTACCTATTTTACTTAATGAGCGTAGGGTCATTATTCAAACAAGTTGAATATAATACACCTTGGTGTCGTCATAGTCTTCAGCTTATAGTATAATTTATGGGCCTTAGCCTTTTTCCCCCCATTTTCCTGAAATTCACAAATACCACTAAGTAGTATTTGCAAAGCAAATGGTGCGGAGCAAATAGAAAGCTGGGAACAGCTGTGCTTTTTCATAATTCTGTCTTGGCCTATTAGTTTGAGATCAGATGTAATTATTTCTTTACCTTGAGACAAAGGTTATTCTGAACTTTGTTATATAAAGGTTGTAAAGATTATTCTGATTTATTTATATCATTGTATTAATTGTTCGCATTTTACATGTCCCAAATTACATGCTGCTGCCCTTACTCTGACCTGTTTGGCTGCTTCATGTTTTCGACTGCCTTCTCCCTCTCTTAGTGTCTTCTGGTTTTTTAATGGCTATTTTAACACCTGGCCAAGGGACAACAGTTGAAATGATCCTTCTGGCTTGTGCTGGCACATTTACAGTGATGTTGATCAATGTGCATTGTCCCAGGGGGAAAACTTCAAGAGTGTCTTGTTCCTTAGACATTAGATCCAATTCAATCCCATGCAGATGTTTTCAGTTATTTGGGGCCGATCAGATGTCTCCTCGGTGGGCATGTACAGACTGTGCTATAATGG
The DNA here is from genome assembly GCA_016859345.1 of Istiophorus platypterus. Lineage (NCBI taxonomy): Eukaryota > Metazoa > Chordata > Actinopteri > Istiophoriformes > Istiophoridae > Istiophorus > Istiophorus platypterus. The sequence goes on from CM029117.1 coordinate 18,775,126, forward strand.
TATTTTTTTCTTCACTCTTCTGTTTGTTTTGTTGCACCTGTTTGGATCAGAAAAATTACTTCCTCTGTCTGGAATCTGGAGTTTGGTGACCTTAACCAACCCCTACCATCCCTCTGCCCAATTTCTGCCGGAGAAGAGGTCAAAATCAGTCAGAATACCACATTTTCTTCACATGGGCTGTGCTGTGAAACCAACATGTCACCAGCACAACAGTTGCAGCTGTGTGTCTGCTGTCAAGACAGCCACAGAGTGAGAGAACTGTTTAAAGTCGCTCTGGGTCACTGCTATGTGCATAAACCATGTGTGAAGAGTTGCACACAGCCGGTGTTAACAGCTACACTGATTACGTAAAATGGATATATAGCTGTTGTATGAAAGAAAATTGAGAGATGTCTGGCGAAGTTGGAGTGCAGCTGAAAATGCCTTTTTGGGTGCGTAGGACCTTTTATTCATAAGATATATTTTGTGTTACCCCTGCCCCTGTACAAGCAAGAGATGCACCAACAAAATATTTTAAGGGTTACTGGGCAAAATGGGTAAAGTGTTACGACCATCCCTGCTCTCGCCTGCATAAAAAGCTATGGGTTAAGAAGTGAGAAGAAAGATAGATAGGAAGGAAGGAAGGAAGGGAAGAAGAAAGAAAGGAAGAGTGGGAGGGGGGAGGGGGAGAGAGAAAAGAAGGATGAGATGAAAAGTGGGAGGAAGGTTTCATAATTAGGGACCAAAGACTTGTTTATCTATTTTGGTGTGTGTGGATCATGGAGGGGATGAGATACAGAGGCAGTGCTAACCTAAACTGAAAATTCTGTTGGGAAAAGGGGTAGCAGGAGCTGCTGTCCTTGACTTGACCCCCCCCCCCCGACCTCTTTAAGGAAATACCCACATTCAACAATTGCAGCCGTCAAGGTACCCGAGTGGAGCCGCTCCGCGGCGAAATGGGGGGCATTTCGATTGTCCTCATGAAAACAGGAAGGCAGCCATTGTTTACCAACAGCTTGAAAGCTGTGAGGAGAAGGACAAGGATTAGAGGTCAACAGCAGGATAACTCAGGGATAAATGAGACACCGTGGATTTTTTTATGCGTTGATCAATAGCTATATTCCATAAACTATTCAAAATGTCTGGTAAATGCATCCGCCATGATGCTAACTGTGCATAAATGAAGATTTAAACTGACAGACTGTGACAAGTGTGCAGTAGTGACAAGGGTTGTCCATTCTTCTGTGTGTAAGTAATCAGATTTGCTTTCTGCGCGTGTGGCCCTGTTTAGTGTGTCCATGCATTCACAGTTGATGTAAGATTACGTGTATTCTAATTTGTGTGTGAGTGCGTCAGAGGGCTTCCTGATGTCATTAATGTCAATCTGCACTAACGTAGTCCGTAATGGTCTGTAATTACAGATTGTAGGAAAAGAAGTAGGCCAGTGACAGCACATTGCTGTCTGAGGTAATTATATCTTTCAAATTAAGCCAGGTGCTTTTAATGGGAATCAATCACTGGTCAGGAACATCAGGTTTTGTTTTGTTTTTTTAATCAAGCTGTTGATTTCCAAAAATTATTTCAAATTGATCAATAAATCAATGTTAACAGCTCTAATATTGAGTATTTTCGATTAGACATTAATTAATATTACCTTTCTCTATTGTGGTTCTTTGCTTCATCAATACATGAAAATATGTGTTTCATAGGTCAACAGTGACATCTAGTGGTCAGGTTTGCCCAAAAATTTTTATAAGAGAGGCTCAGTGATATAACAATCTTCCTATATGAGGCAGTATGTGGGGATCAAAGCTTTTTTTTAGTATTTTGAATCATATAACCTTCTGTAAACTGAAGGCCAGTCTGATCCTCTCCACTATTAATCGCACTCACCATTAGATCAGTGTCTCTGGAAAAATAGAAGGGCAAAATCTCAGCCAAATCTCCTTTCACATGTGGGATTTAGTCTGTTGTTAGCACTTAGAGTTGACTTTGAAACCATTTGCTCTGCTTCTGTGAACAAAACAGAAAGGTGAAGGAGACTCCGGGATACCAATCATTACGTTAAGACAGTTGGGACGTCCTCTTCATTTCAGAATATCTACTGAGAGAAATGTGGTTGACCTTCGTTTTTTCAATCCTCCTACTAACGCTTGTCCCCGTGCCACACTGTAAAACCATGTCATTACATGTAAAAGTCCTGCATTGACAGTCTCACTGATGGAAAAGTAAAAATTATAAGGAAAATGTACTTCAGAAATCTCTACACAGGACTCTACACAGAAAAATGGAACCTGTGACTGTAATGCTATTATATATGAGAATATTATCGCTCCTGGATTCATGTAAAAGAAGCATTTTACTGTTGTGGTTGGTTGAGGTGGAGCAACTAATCATTATATTATATAATGGTTAAATCTTCTAATAACTCTGTCATTAAATTGTTTACTACTTGTTGGTATTCACATCGAAACAAGTTTTGTCGAACCAATAGTCCAGCCTCCAAACTGTCCAGTTTATTCTAATTTTAGACAAAGAAATCATCACATTCACCAAAATATCACATTTCAGAAGCTGAGATCAGCGATTACATGTCTCATACATTTTTTGCATGAAAAATGGGCAGTTTAATCTATTTATGCATCATATTTCTGAGATATTTATAGGTTTCGCTTGTGAAATTGTAATTTTTGCTTAGTATTCTTGTTTGGGGTCATCAAATAACTGTAGTGGATTAAAACTACAAATTTTCCCTCTAAAATGTAGTGTGTGAGTATAAAGTTGCATGAAACACAAATGAGCTTCAAATTTGTTTTTAAGTACGGCACTGTGTATGAATCAAAAAGAACAGCACTAATGTGTAATTTCAGCACTTAGTCATTATTTTGATGACACATTTATCTAAAAACCATTCAGAACCTAAGAGGAAAAATGAGTTTTGTTTTGTTTGTTTTTTTTAAATTCAGGAACTATTTCATCGCATTACTTAAAATGTTTTTTGATTCAAATTTGTAGGATGAATGCGGCAGTTTCAAAAATGAGGAAAAAATGATTACAAAACACATTCTCGGACCCACTGCATCAGCCAGACAATATGAATAAGGTCATCAGTCCACCTTCCAAGGGACTTGATTTCGACATTTTGTTGGCACGTCAGCGCTTTTCAAGCTGCGCTGCATCTGATAAGTGCCTTTGTCAGGCTGCATATCAGAGCCCTCTTCAGCGGCAGTCTTTTCACCGTAGTTGAGGCGAGGCGACTGGCATTAACTAGAATGACAGAGGCCCACTTCATACGCCCTCTACATCATCTTCACTTTCCTTTTTATAAACCTCTCATCAGCCTCCCTCTCTCTCTATCGCTCTCGCTCGTTCTTCCTCTTGCTTACCCTGTCTCTCTTTCAAATCCCTCTTCTCTCCCATCTTCCACTTAATTTTCTCCAATTTACTCCGCTCCCTCCACCTCCTCTCCTCTCACTGCCTTTCTCCATCCCTCAGTCTCTTGGGCATTTTTCAGTCACATAGTCAGGCATGTGAGGTGAAGAACTTATGTAATCTGCTCTCTCTGTACAGTCTCTCTTTGTCTGGCCTCTCTCTACAGTGATGCTATTTTGACATTAGAGTGGAGACTACAAAGTTAAATTTACATCTTGTCTTTATGTGGAGGAATCCTATTGTAAATGCATGTCTAGACTTGTATGCACACAGCTGCATACTGTATACTATCAACTGGGCCTGTTATTGTAATAAAATGCCCATTGCCTTTAGCAGTTTTTTTCTTAATCTTTGACGTAACAGTGGGATTTAAAAAAAAAAAAAAAGGTAAATAAAACTTACGATAATGTAAATATTTTAAAGAGCGTTACAGATACGCAGAGTCTCATATCCTGGTATGCTGGAATAAGATACTATGCTCCGAAGGGTTTAGAATTCATTTTTATAGATGAAAAGTGTCTTCATACTAAAAAAAACAAATCAAAACAAAACGAGCTTTATCCTCCCTGACTAAGCAGAAATAGTGAGGTGTTTCGCATATTGGATAATTCCATCAAAGCAAATAGGCGGCAACATTGAGGTAAGCAATATTAAGTCAAATCCATTCAATAGATAGCAGAGACACTCATCATGCAAGTCTGTCCATCCAATAATTCAATTTATATTCCTCCAGTTACACCTCAGAAAAACCTGTTCTAGATGAAAACTGGCTGACTGGTGACTTCAGGAATTACAGCAAACAAGGAAGGACTTATATTTATCTTAGATAGAGTGAATGTGACATTCTGATTGTATTTAAATTAACAAATAATTTCGAAAGTGTATGCATTTACTTTTTTTTAGAGCGGCTAAAACAGTAAAATGTGAAGGGGGTGTTATAAGCCTTAAATATGAACAAATAATGTTGAAACTTTAACTGCTTACAGTATTGATTACAAAACATATTTGCATTTCATTTTCAGTCATTGTGATCATGTTTCCATTATAACAAAGTTAAACATTTAAAACTTGTCTCTGTTCATTCATAAGATATGCTAAAAAAAGTAGTTTTCATGTAGCTTATTATACTCTGTCTGTATTTATATATGGAGATGAAACTACCATTTTGGCTGAGATACAGATCCAACATGCTAATTTCTATTGAGCATCCGAGTCAGTCTTTGTTGTCTGTAACAGCCACTGTGCATAACTTGAATGTGTGTGTGTGTGTGTGTGTGTGCGTGTGCGTGTGCGTGTGCGTGTGCGTGTGCGTGTGTGTGTGCGTGTGTCTTTGTGTAGGTGCCCGGTTGGTGGATTGACTTGAACCCAGGGGCAGTCCCTGGAATAGACATAGTCACTCATCTGTTTCTAATGAAGAATAATGCACTGCACTGGACACAAACAAAAAACCTTGCCCTCTCTCACACACATGAGCAAACACAAACACACACACAGTGACAGACATGCATGCATATTGCTACACACAGCCATATATTACACATACATGCACCTACAAACTTATGTTATTGTGTTGTAGGTCACAGCAACACCCTGCAGGCCCCATTAACAGTTTCTGGGCTTTAGTAGTGTATACAGAGCCTCATTGTCTCACATTTAGAAATCCTCTCTTTGTATATATATATATATTTATAGATATATTGTAAAAAGATAAAAGAATGAAATGGGCCCACATATTAGCTGCAGCTGGATCTTAACCATTTGCTATTGCAACTTGGCGAACATTAGCATCAGCAGCTGTTTACCTAGCTGTCTCCAGTGGTGGGAAGCAAAGCCAGTAGCATGCTAACTGGCTAGCAGTGGCTCATCATGTCTTGTAATGCTATTTTCCAATAGCGAGTCACTGTAGCATCCAGTCTGCCCTCAGCTCAACATGAGAGGATGAAGAAATAGCACTGGCCAGAGGACAAATTCTAACCTCTTGTCTTGTAAACAAAACGATAACTGAATAAACACCCATTAATGCCAATGTTGGTTATGTAGCTCTAGCAAATATTTACATATATAACCTTTTAAAAGAGCGCCCTTATATTTACATGACCCAGCTGATAGATGACAACTGTACTTTCTTTGAATGAAGTTAGAGATGAGAGATGGTGTTGGGGAATTACAAAAATACTTTCAATGTCCTGCGGAGACTTTTTACATCTTTGTGTCTTCACTTTGGTGTTTTATTGGCCACGACAGCTGTGAGGGTCCTCAGGACTTTTTTCTGACTCTAAGCCCTAGCTAAAATAAAACAAAACAACACGGTTTCCTACAATGTCTAAAATTATTTAACTTTATCAAATCAAATATTGAAAGTTTACTTTTCAGTGGCTGTTGAAGATTAATAACTTGATATAGCAAAGAACAGTTTGCTTATTATAATGTCTTCATTGATTAAAATGTGTGACATGGAGGAAAAAAATATTTTGGCAGTTGAGAAATTGTAAAGAGAACATTAGACTGCATTTGCTGAACAGAATATAAGAGCTTTTCTCTATTATTTATCAAAAACACTGCATATTTTCTGCAAATATAATCCAACAAAACAGTCTCTGAATAAATCTTTTTATGGTTTTGTTATTTTTTTGTGCTGTTGTGCATGTTCACATCAAAGCAGAAAGGCTCCTTGATTTGGTGATACTAATGGCACTCACTTGCCGCCAACTCTTATTCGCTGTCTCACAACCGCTGGCGGGCTGAAATGTGTTTTCAAGCGAATAGTCTGCAGTTCTGAGCTCAGTGGTACGCTGCATGTCAAACACCACTGATAAAGCCATATATGATGTGCCTCTGGAGAGGAGGCATGATGACACTGATACAATGAAATGACACTGGGAAATAGCAGACTTAATGATTTTAAACTGGCATCATATTTGTGATTCGTGTAAAATAAGTGCAAACATTTTCCTCATTCTCTGGCAAAGCGGAAGATATTCTAACATCGCCTCACATTAAATTTGAACCGACTGACAACAGATTAGTTTAGCTGGAACTGCATTTTGTAGAAAGACCAAAATACAAATAGAAATGGCACATCATGAATATACCTTGTAACCTTGGCGCTCGGAGAAGCTTGTTGGTAACCTCTTGACCCTCATACATTTAATCTATCGTACTAAATTAAGAGAATCACTCTATTTATGAGAGAAAAGTAGAAGGAAGAGACAAAGAAGCTTCGGCACACAGTTCCCTCTGGCAACTGCATGGTTACACAGCAGAATTATTTCAGAGTGTGTCACTGCTGATTTCATTTAGTTATGAAGGTAATGAGGAGGGTCAGGCATGGCAGGACTTAGCAGAGGGTTTTTAGTCAAACATTAAAAACTCTGACCGGGGAAACAAGCTTATGTCATTCCAACTAAAGCACAGTAGAAAACTCTTAAATCGAGTTGTACAGTAACATCTAATGCAGTTGTGCTAAGAGAAAAGAAAGGGGGGGTGTTATTTGCTCTGGTTCTTTCTTTTGGACATATCTAAACTAATCTCATTTGGGCTTAAATTTCTCTTACAAGGGCCATTTCATTCTTCCTCTTCTCCCACTCTCAATTTTAAATTTGCACCTTTCAGTCTTTCCTCCTTGTCTGTTTCTCTTCATTATCTTTCTTTCCATCTATTACATCACACACACATTTTAACAGCACCATATCTTTGCAAAAACACAAATTTTGTCTCATGACATGCATGCTCACTGCCTTACCTTTCCTCTTGTAGACATTTTCTTTTACATGCACATACATAAACACAGACGCCCTTGAATGGGAAAGTGGCCTAACAGCTTTTGGACCCCATTGCATGTATTTATATATAGTTTCAAGAGCAAATGACCTTCATTGGTCATACTGAATGATTTTCTCGTCACACAAATTTGTAAAGCTCAACCATTTTGGGACCAAGAGACATTATCAAACAGACACTAAACAGTGAGAGACCACAAGAGAGGGGGAAGGGAGAGAGAGAGAGAGCAGGAGAGAGAGAGAGACAAAGAGAGAGAGAGAGAGCAGACATTATCTTTGCAATTCCAAGTCCTGTCCGTCATGTGGCAGTGTGCAGCTTTGTAGGAGCTACTGTCACACTGAAGCAGAGCCAGTCAAAGTCAGGCTAATCCACCCCCCACCCAATCCCCCCACCCCTCACTCAGTCACTCACTCACACACACACACACACACACACACACACACACACACAAAGACACACACAGATATGTCTGGTCTTTATCTCTGTGTGCAGCTTGAAGCTTACGGCCTGCCCCCACCCCCCCACCCCCTGCATTCTCCTGCTCCTCTCTCTTTGATGCTCTCTGGAAACACAGGACCTGCTAATGGAGACAAGAAAAAGGCTTCTCACTACAGTGCCTTCTTGTCATTCATTCCAATTCATTACAGTAATCTTTGAAAAGGAAGGGAAAAAGGGAAAAATAGATTTGCTATGTTCCTTTTTTCTTTAGAGCTGCAAAAAAAAAAAATCGTGTTTCGGCAGAGCACTATAACAAATGTTGTAAAATAACAGATAATCGTAACAAATTTTATTGATGTTTGAAGACTTGCCGAAGGAAGGAGAGAAGAATGGTTCATTTTCATTGTTTACATATATGCGAAAAGGAAGTGATTAATCTTGTTTTATTTATTGTGGAAAATAGCCCCTTTATTTATGTTTCCCTTACACATTCTCTCACTCTCTTGTCTTCTTTTTGCTTTTCTGATTAGACAGTAAACTATAATTTATTTATAATGACAATTTAATTTAATTAGCAACAAAAAAGACAAATAGCTTTATGTGTAGAGACAAGATGACGTCAGACAGCCATAATGCAAGATGAATAACAGAACTGGAACAGTGGATATATTTCTGTGGCACATCATGCGTTTATATGGAACCCAAACAGTGCCCTTTCTTCATATAAAGTGACTCTTGCTCACTTGCACTGGACAAAGCTTTGCAACTATCTATATCTGAAAAAGACATATTATTTTGTTGATGAATATATCAGTAGCAGCATAGCTAAGGTAGCAGAGTTGTTCATGCATGTACAGGTTTCATTTTCTGAGTTTAAGTTAATTCTTTACCTTTGAAACAGCAATTGAGAATAAAATCTCATCACAAGATCCCTTTACTGACTAGATAAAGCCTCATTGGACAAAGTGAGGTCTATAAAGACATTTTTTTCTAAGTCTGGTCTGGAAGAACTTGTTTTGCTTAAAAAGAGCCCAAACCTAGTCAACACCTTTTGCACACTGTGAGCTAGGTCCCCCAACATTAGTGGCCGACCTCATTAATGCTCTCGTGGCTAAAAGGGAGCAAATCCCTGCAGCCAAGTTCAAATACCTTGCTGAAGTCTTCTGAAAGGTGGAAGCTGTTAAAACACCATTAATAACATACAGTTATTATATCAAACACACATGCATGCTCTGAGGCAGTCTACCTACACACACATATATTAAATACCAAAATATATCACATGACCCCCCCCCCGACACACACACACACATCTATTCCTATACAAGCACAAGCTCTCTTGCTCTCTTCCTGTTACACATTCAGAGTCCGTGATCCTTACTGTGCAATCAAATTCATCTTTGCTCTAAAGATTGACAGGTTGATTTATAGCATTTTCTTGTGTGGCAATTTGAGCCCGGTCTCGGCTGTGGAAAAAGAAGGAAACACTTGATTATTACCTTTTATGGCTTTATTCCCCCTCAACAATGGCACTGTCATCCAGTGATGCCCCCCACCCATGCTATTCTTTACAGCGCTCAGCATATTTTATGCTGACTGTTTATCATAACAATGAGAAGGATGATGGATTCGAAATCATCCAAATGGGATTTTGACCTTGTGTTGACAAGGTAAAGAAATATCAAGGGACCTTTTGCATAGGAGCAGATGATTTATAAAAGGCAGCTGAACTGCACCATGTTTGTATGTTAAACACAAGTTGTTTAATATTTTGCTCCTTTGTAAGATTCATCATCTCAGAAGAATGACATGCACAGTTACTGTAAAAAACAAAACTTGACATAAAAGCACACTGCTGATGTAAGGATGAAATGTGTGAGCAGAGACTGCAGGGTGGTTAGACGTTGAGAGACCTGTGACCTGTTTTGGCATAAAAGTGAACAGTATGAAATTAACATTAAAAGGACTTTGGAAAAAAGACCCACTAATCTCCAATGCCAAGAAATAAAAGTTCACCACATTAATGAAGACAACAAAGTAAAATTAAAATATGAACAAACGAGAGAGTCATGTGATCGCATGTACATTTAGAAGAGTTGGGACCAAAAACATGTTGTATGTCAAAAGTCTCCTGAAACCTGTGAAGTCCCACAAATTCATCAAGTCCTACAAATTTAAAAACAAAAAAGATAAACTTCAAATTTTACTGTTCATTTTCTATTTTCTATTGTTACTTGATCAACAGTGTGTTGATTCTTAGAAAATCTCAGAAACATCATTACATGAAATCAAACACAATTTGTTGTAATTCATGATGCCCTCTCAAATCAATTTCAAAACGAGACTCAGCAAATACATTCAATATTATATTTGTCTGCTTTGATTAATCAAAATCTTAAAGATCCATCCATCCAATCATCCATCCGTCTGTCCATCAATCCATCCATCCATCCATCCATCCAAGCTTTGCCTTCCCGCTCCCCTCAGCTCCCTCTTCAATACACAGGTCCAGTCCAACACTCACTTTGCTGCTGATGCTATGCTGATGGTCAATGATTCGAGGAAATCTAAAAATCCAAATCTTAAACATTACACAGCTTTTACAAAATCATGACTCCTTGACCCTTTAGATTGATTGGAGGTCAAACATCAGTTTGGAAGACTCATAGTCCTGGGAAATGCTGGTGGGTTTCCATTAATATATAAAGGAGAAAGGCATTTATTTTCTTCATTCCTTTGGTAGAAATGCTGAATGATATGTAATAGGGTGTAATTTATTTTTTTTCTCTTCTTTTTTAGAATGAGCATTAAGTTAAAAAAATGTCTGAAATAGATTCAAAATTGCCACGAAATTCACATACTGAAAGCCCTTATGCTTTGTGACTCATTTTGAAACCATAATCAGTGAAATCAGCTGCTATAGTGTCAGAAGTTGGCTGGAGCGGAAACCAGCACATTCTTGAGCTTCAATGGCACATGATTGAAAAACACTGGCATTATGTAGCCTACAGTATGACTGTTTTTTTTTTTTTTTCATTTTAATGACTAGTTTGAGTTTTGTGGAAAGTGTTAGGTACATTGGTTAGCTAACCCAACATATGACAAGACTTAGCATCAAAATCATTATTGAGGGTCTGGTGAGCATCGCTTTGGCCTCACAACCTGCACCTGTGGTATTTTTAGATTTTTAAATCTATATTATTCCTGTTCCTATAGATGTAAAGAGATAAGACTTGTTTTTTAAACATCTTAACATTTTCAGGCTAAAAATGGATTTTGAGTTATGAATAGATGTACAGTAACATATTACTTTTGATTATAAGGACATAAAAACACTTAGGTGCTGTATGAACCAAAACCACATAACTTTGAATGTGGAGGTTGAGCAGCAGGGTATAAAAGATTAAAAGGACACTGGTGTGAAGACAAATATGTATGTTACTTCACTAACTTACCACAGATATTTCCAAACTCAGGATGTCAGCACAGCACTGGCAATAGTAAAGCGGGGTAAACTATGAGGCACCAAAGAGACAGAGATGAATGGTCCCAGAGACAAATAGAGTACTCACGTTTGTTTTTTACCTTATCATAAAATATGGTTTCATTAAGCGTTTCTTATAGACCCACTGTGATGACCTGACAATCCATGATCGGTCTGCACATACGCATTATTCATAGACAGACAACTAATTTTCGTAATATAAATAATGGCAATATCTGCACATAATGTAATAATAACGCTGTCATTGGTGACCTACATTTACGGCAGCAAACCATTAATCATACAGCCTGAGAAGAGAGCAGCAACCTGCTGTAAACCAAAGGAGGCCATTCATTCAGGGTACCAGGGGAGCCCCTGTCTCTCTCTGGAACAATAACACTCATTACTAACTGCTGGGCTCATAGAAGGTAACCTCACTGAAGCAGCACAGGGATTTGTGTGTGTGTGTGTGTGTGTGTGTGTGTGTGTGTGTGTGTGTGTATGTATATATATGTGTGTGTGTGTATTCGTGTGCGCGTGTGCACTGTGAGTGTACTGTGGCAGTCTGCTGGCCCCTCTGATACACATGGGACCTGTTTTGAAAGTGAGAGATTAATTGCTGGTTCCCACTCAACCCTGAATAAACCAGAGTATCTGTACCATGGAAGGTGGGGAGTTACAAATTAATCAAACATGAGCTGAGAAATCCAGTTCAAATCGAAAACAACTGCAATATCTGAATTCAACATAGCTGCACGTGTAATTATATACGGACAAATGTGTGCACATCTGGTGTATAGGTCCATGGATGCTTCATAAAAATACTGTGATTTTTTTTTTCTTTTACCATACTAACAGCAGTGTTTAAGGATGGGGATGTCAGTCTGTCTGTCCATCCATCACTTAGGCTCAGAGTAGTTTGGTGTTTTGAATGAAATATCTCGAGAGCTAGCCATCCTGTACAAATACTGGATGAATTGCCATGAAATCTGATACAGATGTTCATTGTTCCTAAAGAATGAAACCTATTGAGCTTAGTGACCCCGAACCCACAGCAGCTTTTCACTTACACTGTTAAGTGTCTCAATGCCGACTAGATGGATCTGCATTGTACAGCCATTCATGGTTCCCACATGAAGTATTCTACTTACTTTGGAGATCCCTCAAATATTAGCATTCTAACGTGCTAAACTAAGATGGTGATCATGGTTAACATCATACCTGCAAAAATCCCCATGTGAGAATTTTAGCAGACATTAGCATTTAGCTCAAAGCTTTGCATAAGCACAGTTTCACACCCTTCAGCTAGAAATCTTAAAAGAGACTGTTGTTCATAATTTGCTGGAAAAAGCTCATTCACAAAATACTAAAACTTTTTGTAGTATTTTTATTGTGTCATATTATATGTATTAACCACTTACTAGTTTCTGTTGCAATCACAAGGTAATTTAACATTTATGTATATATATGTTCTGTAAGACCAACTGTGCCTAGAGAAAGAGACAGGAATGATCAGGTAACTAGCAGGAGCAGTTTTTATTTTGTTGTAATTTTGCACACAAGACTAGTTGTTCTGTATCGGAGCAGACCATTACTCAAATACCACAAATAAACTAAACTAAACAATAAAGCAACAAGAAAGAAAAAAAAAATCTACTTTAAAACAGCACACTGTCAAAATCATTAAGAATTAGTTTCATCACAATCTCTTCTGATGCAAGCTCCTTTTGTAACCTCTGGGCGAGAATATTATCAAGGTAATATAAAAACCAACATCATCATGCCTGCCAACCAGAACTGCTTAACAGCAGGGAAATGTGTTCTCAATAGCCACTCTCCTACTGTTTTCTCGTTACAGATTAATGAACTCAGTGTCAAGCAGCACTTCATTTCATTTTGCAATCAGTAAATGGATGTTCATCATTAGTAGATAAACAAACATGGGAACTTGCTTGTTCTGGGTTGTTGTGCTTTTTATTATGGGATTCTTAATTGCTTTATAGCTTTGCTCTGTAATGCCAACATGAAATTTTTCAGCCCCATAAATGAAACTCTAAATTTTTTTTTGAAATAAATATTGATAAAGGAATATGCTTATGTGAAAATGTAGGAAGGTTGATTTTTGGTATCGTCTGTCAATAGAGGATATCTGAGATTTCTGCTTGGAACATCAGGTCGTGCTACTTCCAAGGCCACGTTCTGCTTTGTCTCATTAGTTGTTTCCTTTTTCATTTGGTAAAACCCACCCTTTCCTCTTGTTTTAGATCCTGCTCTGCTGTGATCTGTCCCTTGTATTGAGTATATGTATTTCCCTGTATCGGTGCCTGTTTGTACATTTTAATCTTTGCCCTGTTTTACCTGTATTTCACCATTGACTTCTCCCTTCCTGTTTTGTCTACCTGATCTCCTGACTTACCCCCTTTATACTTAACTTTTTCCAAGTAAAAACTATGTTTTTTGGATCAAGATTATATCTGCCTGTTTGTTCCAGTTGTTACAGAGTATGCATTATGCATTACCGATTTCAAATCACAGCATTTCATATATGCCCAGACATTTAACATCTGTGACAAATCAACAACACGACATTCCAAACATATATGTTGATGCCCTCCAAACAAGCTATTATAGCCAAAAGCCTCCAAAGCCAGATTTCTAGCTGAAGGAAGCTCTGACATTAATGTGTGTTAAACAGCCAGGTTAGAGTATCCCATTAAGAATGGATGGATGAATGGTGAGAGATGAATAAAGGGGAGACTCGAGGTCATATTCTCTATTCTCTCTCTCTCTCCATGAGTCAGAGGCAGTCAGGCTAGTCTGGATCCTCTGGTCCACTGGAGAATGAATCAGTTCCGGCAGACTCCATGTAGAAATACACTTCACAGACAGAAACATAGTCGATTCACAAATATCAGACACTACATTGTTTGAGGAAGGCAGAATCAGTAACCCTTTTGTCTAATGCTCCACTACATATAATAAATGTAATAAATCCTATTAATCGGAATACATATATGCAATAAATGACCTACATTGCTGGGTCTGGATGAGTATGGATGAGTGAGTCAAGAGCTGGTGGGGGTATTAGTATGTGCATGTCGAGGGAAATGTAGCGCTGACCTTTCTGTAGGTGTAATGGACCCAGTTTAATGAGAAATTTGGAATGGGGGCTGGTCAGTCAACAATCAGAATAACATAACTGGAGTCAATGTGACATTCAAGCAGAACATACTAGAGTACAGGCAAAAGAATTATTTGGAATGTAAATATATGTACAGCTCTTTAGTATTCTATTATTAATTACTGCAACAGTTATATGGATTTGCTATAAAATGTGTTTGTTCTACTCATCTTAATTCTATGGCACACAAAAACATGCACAGTCATCATTAGGTCAGTTCACCACATGCAACTTCTGATTAGCATCATTCATGTGAAGAGAGAACGAGTTCTGACACTACGGCCTGACTCATGACAGTTGCCCTGCTCACACCCCTTGATCTTCCTCTGTTTCTTGATTTTCGTTGAGCCATATCCTCTGTTTTCCCCAACTGCAATACTAAGGGAACACTGCTTACCCCAACCTCTCTTTCTCTACGGTTTATATTCGGTCTCTGCTTGTTCCAGCAAATGTGCTGAGCACTAACAAGCTCATCTTGAGTAAAATAGTGGTAGAACAACATCAACAAAACATTGAATTATTCTGTGAATCCTTTCACAGGAATAACGCAGCACAGCATGTTTCTACATTTACCTTGTTTGCGTCGTTTGTGGTAGCTGAAAGCTCCATCTGACCCAAATATAATATTAAACACACAGCTGTTAACGCACAGCTAGATCACTGTTTTAATATATAGTTCTAATCGATCAGTCCTTTACTTAACTCTGAAAGCTGTGACATTACACATTTTGTTCTCTTTAAACCTACAGAAAAGACGTGAAGCTTCTACATATGTGCTTCTCATGTCACTGTTGTTGGTATCCAGGGCACTAGTTCAGTGAAATGTCATTGGCTGTCCATTTAACTTGCAAATGAAAATGTGCTGTTTACATTACTGGCATTGCCAACTAGGGCATATATATATATATATATATATATATATATATATATATATATATATTGAAAATCAGCATTCCTTTGTAACATTTTTAGTGTTATAGCATATTTACAATTTTACAGTACACGTTTCAGTTTTAGGTTATCTATAGAATCTTTGGTTAGATGCACATGTTTATTTATTTGATCTAGTTAGATCAATTAGAGAGTTAGCAATGCCTAGTATCCACAGGACAGTTCAAATAAACCCAAATGCTGAGAAAATAGTCCTTTGGGCATGTGAAAAATCACAGGTAGATCCAGTCTTCCAATCTAAGAAGTGACTAATCAGAGACCTGGGCCTTGGGACTCAAAGTGCCCAGGAGACAGTTCACTGATAAAGCAGGCAGCCTCAGCTTACTTACTGACATTGGAAACCTTCATTCAAATCCAGTCATTACATTACGCTCTTTTAGGTCAGCTAGCTTTTTGCAGTTGATATACAGCCTAAGTATGCACTGTGTCATGCAGCTCAGGTAAAAATGGATCTGCAGAGAAGCTGGGAATATTTGAACCGATCTTTGGTTTTGGGTTAAGTGTCTCTGAATTATAAAAAAAATTGTGATTGAAAAAATGTACAGGAATTGATACAATTTGACCATTTGTTTTTTAAAAGCGAAGACCGTAAAATTTTAAGGCTCTCAAAAATAATGCGGTGCATTTTTTTTTTTCTGACAGCAAAACAGTGACTTCCTCAAGGTACTGATTATTATGCATTTCTAAAAGTCAGAAAGAACATAATTATTTTTAAGGGGAGCTAAAGACCCTTTAATTGATATGTCATTGCCATGGGGGACTGAAATTAATAGCACAGAATACAACTCCGCTGCTGGAGCTGGAGATAAATATTTGTCGGGTGATGTGATATAAAAGATAAAGTTCCTTTACACTTTGATGAGAGTAATGAAATCAGTAGGTGAGATGGCTGGTAGACAGAAAACACACACCTCATCATTATTTTTTAATTAGCCACATATGCAGCCACTGGATGTCCTGCCAGCCAGTGCCTCCATGATAGTAAAAGTAAGCCCTCCATGTTGTCGGTATACAGTTGGGTTTTAAATTCATCAAACCATTTAGTGACCCCTTGTGCTCTGTGTACAAGCATCTGCAATTGTTTCTCCACTTATTTATGTAGGCTTTTCCTTTAATTTGTCTTCAACCTGTGTATGTTTTGTATAAACTCTACCCGCCAAACAATATAATGCTTTTACAAATCTCAAATGACAAACTACTCAGGGCTGAGGTAACATCTTGGCATGACAGGCATGACAGACACAGTACTAATGAAGTGGACTAAAAATATACTTCAGAGGATGAACTGGCCAATACTTTATTTCTGTTTTAAATGTCATCCTAAAATTTGTCAGACATGGCTCATATTTCGGTGCCTCACTAACATCTCTCCTCACATAATTACTAGTGAAAAGAGCGTGGTCTGCTGTTGAGTCAGAACTGATTAGACACTTGTTGCCTGACTACACAGCTGACCCAGAAGTCACTCCATAAGAAACTTTAACTTTAGTTTAGATTCAGGCAGCAAAGATTTAGGGAGATGGTCCACTGACAGACCTCGTGCAGCTCTTGGGCATCTCACATCATACAGTCCGGGATGATATTTGCCCTGACCAGCAAAAGGCCAACTGGAAAATATGTACTTTACAATATGTGACAAATCAACTCTATGTCATACTGTATATGGCCTTCAACTCTTTTAGTTTCTGCACACTGGCCCAGAGCAAAGACCCTGTGAGCCTGGAACACACAGCAGCTTTCAAAAAATAATAAGAGTAATGAGTTAAGTGCAGCATGAGATCATTAAAATGAGCAGTGCTGCTATCTGACTTGCTGTGCCTTGGGCATTGGGAGGTCATGATTTCATGATTATGCCTATGCATTGTATATTAGAAAAATGTAATTGTCAATTTTGATACTACTTTGTGATAATGGAAAAATGAAACAATTATCCAGTGCTTTCCACCCCATGGAGCCAAACTATTGACTAAAACAGACAGGCGTTTACTGACGTGTGTTATTTGAACATAACAGGCTTTCACTTGATATGTCCTCAAGCGAGACCAAATTTATTTAGGAGGAAACTGTCTTTGCTCTAACATCGTCGTATAAAGACAATTTTGTATTTAATGTGTCACACTATCAACTGTTGTCGGTGTCAACATCCAACATCCAAAATATACCATAGTGTGTAAGGTTGTCTAAAGGTGATGACAAAAGTAACCATCCAAGTCATGGCCATTATTTGAACAACTGCTATAACATTTTTCCTCCTTCCCACATTTAGGCCATTTGAGGTTCTTTAAGACTCACAGCTTGTGGAAACCATTTTAAATGAAGGAAATAGCTGGTGTCAGCTAACAATTCCACCAAACTCAAATCCTGTTCTGTAGATTAGGAAAAAAGTGTGTCCTCCTTTAGTGAATCATTGTTGACTGGTAAAGACTTCAGTTAAACAGAGCCTAACACACCACAAGTCTTATCAAATTTCATCTTAATTCCGCCCATGGGCATGGAACAGTGAAAGTAAGTATTGTGTCTATGTGTATTTTGTGATGGAGGCTATAACTGCCGTTGTATTGTTTTGGAGAACACTTTGTCTGACTGTGACTGTGACTGTAAGCCTCTCAGCATGGAAAAGGTTGCTGGCCTTGGTGTATTTTCTGAATCCACCAACAATAGGTCTAAAAACAGTGACATTTGGAGGAGTGTCTCTGTTTAAAGCAGCACTCTAAGATACCAAATATACATTCACATTAAAGCCATTGTGATCCTCTCAGCTTTGTTAATATAAAAATAGGTTGCAGTAGGGTTCAATGGTGCTCAAGAGAAATAGACAGAGAAAGAAAAAGAGAGAAAATAGAAAGAGATGGCTGAAGCAACCAGACATGGCAAGCCCGAAGGAAACACAGAAAAATTACAAAGCTATGGGGGAAGACAATGAAAGTGGGGGAGGGTTGATAGAGCTACACAGTTTAATGAAATACCAGAATCGTCTAGGCCATTTTCCATACAGGGCAAGGAACATGTGAGGGAAGTTACAATGGCTTTAAGGTCACTGCTCATTACAAATGATATAACAAAGATAAAGTAGAAAATTAAAGACTTGAGCAGAAGAATGCATCACCATGGTGAATCTGTTTAATATGTAACTGGAAAGTGACCTAGTCCTCTATTTTACGTACTGCATGCTGATGCCTATTTCATATATATAGAGAAGGCTCCTTTATCAGCAGTATTTATGCAGTAATGCATTTTTGAGTTATTAAGGTCCTGTTTTTATACAGTACACTACAAAATTTTTATGCAGTTTAGATATTAAGATTCTTATCCATCATGTTATGCCAGCAGGGAGGCGTTGATCCACAATTCGTCCTGCAGCAGGACAATGAGCCCAAACTCACGGAGACACATGGAGAGTCATAAAGAAGTATCTTCTGCAACAAGAAGAGCAAGGAGTCTTGCAACAGATGGCCTGGCCCCCACCGAGCCCTGATCCTAACATCTCAGAGTAAGTCTGGGGTCAAATGAAGAGACAGAGGAGACTGATACAGAAGTGTACTTGCCTGTTTTAAAGATAAAGAGTAGTGGCACCAACTTTTGGTGTGATTTATATTTTTTCTTCAGTTTTGCTGCACCTTTTATGGAGGTAATTGTTAAATAAAAATATTAATTGCATATATAATCTATTACCTATGATCTAATTACCCTGTGGAGAGTTGTGGGTCTTTAACCTTATCAAGCACCAAGAGGAACCCCACACAGAGAAACAGATGATTGACCAATATAACTTTCTATTAGATAATGATGTACCAAATATATTATGGTATGGCAGAATACTGGGTATCACATACAATGCCTTTTTAAGACATGTAGATATGACAGTAAGTAGGGTTTATACGGAGCCAAGTGAAATTACATTTTCCGTTCCAGATGAAAACCTCAATAATAATCTGATTGACATTTGTAACATCACCAATAACATTGCTTGACAACAGAGGTGAGACATGGCCAAGTCAAGGTGTTGCATTTTTTATTTTAGAAGAGATTGCTAGCAAATATTATGGGCATAGACAAAACCAAGTTCCGATGATGTAGGTTCCTGCACTGACATGCTTTTTAATCTTTTTTTTTTTTTTTGGGGGGGGGGGGGGGCTGTGGGGGGGCTGTAGTAGCCTGATCCTTTATTAACTTTGTCCAAGTGAAGTAATTTCTCATAACTGGCGTATTGGATGCTAATATTTTAGTAGTAGTGAAAAGTAAGCCCCACGATCTTGTTTCAGAATGACTCATGAAAGAAACACCGATGACGGCCCGAGTTAAGTTACAGAAGCCAGTGGAACGTGCCTGCATGTGATGTCAGGACCTTGCTTCTCTTCTAACACTATAGAGTGAATGAAAATTGAACTGCACAATCTTCAGCAACTGATTTCAGCAGAATACCCTGTTTCTTGTTGCAACACTAGAAGAAGAGCTGTATATCATTTACAGTTAACTGACAGTGTGACATCCACCGCTTTGTCCAATCTTTGAGCAAGAAAATATTGACTTCTTTTTCTCTATACCTCAAATACCCATGTTTGAGCATTATAAGTACAGTAGGGACTATTTTTGATGATTGTCTATATGTAATTCAATGATTTAGTTTTCTTATGATCAGTCTACTGCTAACCAAGCTGGCTATTATACTGTCTGAGGATAAGGTGTGTTGCTAATATCACATTCCAAGTAAATGCTGAATTAACTGGGCTAGATGAATTACTGTGGGTTACTTTCTGTCGGGACTTAAAGTTGCTTTTTCAAAGAATTTGGTGATGCTTTCCAGTGAGAATAGTGTTTCTCCCTGTGAACGCTTAACGTCACCATACATTAGTGAGCCGCGAAGACCAGTCATAAAGAAAGACAATGAGCGTCGAGCTGTGAGGGTCTTTGAGCACATGCTTTCTGGTAAAAACTAAGACAGCTTCTCTATATTCATGGAGTGCAGTCAAGTTCTCCCCCATCAAGCAGATAAAGCTACAGCAGATGAAGAGGGAGAAGAAGAAGGCATAGTGATGCAGACCGGCATAGCATAAAGGCATCATGGATCATCAGTTCCTAACGCTGCCCGGCCTTGTGCTTTTCTCCCAGCGCCACTTAGGGCATTCACTAACTTTATGAAAGGGGCCATGGATTAATTCTTCCAGCCCCCAGTGCCCACTGCACTATGAAATGCTCTAAATGCTGAAGACTGAATACTATCGGAGCTTTCTTTTCAAATACTCATTGCCTTCAGCTCTTCTTGCCTTATGCCTCAGCTCACAGAAAGCCCCGAGAGCCTTACAAACTCTGACACAGTGACACAGAGATTATAAAAGACAGGGTCTCTGTGGTGAAGATGATTGTTGTGTAAAATGCTTGACATTGTCCAAATGTCAGTTGTTCCTCAAATGAAGAGCGTATATTTGGTATACTGTAACTGTAGGCCTTTTTATACAGTAGCCCTGCAAAGCAATTTAGATATTGCTGCATTTGCAAAAATAAAAAAGGGGAAATATTGTGATATGATCAAGGAAAATGCCAATGACAACGACAACAAAAAATATACACAAATGTTATCATGGGGGTAGATACTCACCTCCTCCATTGAGGACTCCCTAAGATCATGCACAAGGAAAATTTGAATACAGCCCAACCGCCAAAACATCACACATTCCAGAGCTAATTATCCGCAATCACAGGGGCTGCTCCTCCAGAGGGGGGCTGGGCTAGGTGGAAATGGGTTGACCCGCTTCTATTCAAACCTCACTCAAAGCCTTGACTGACCTTGAACATGCAGTGACCCCTGGTAATTTACTAGGGCCAGACTCTCACAATCACCACTGGGCTTTAGAAATGAAAGGAAGACAAGAGAAAGAGCACCTCTGATTGCTGGAGAGCAACCAAACACACAAACAGTAGCCTTGTCTGTGAACCGTTTCAGCCTTATTTCAATAACCTTCACAAATGAAGGACCACAGACACAGACACTCCTTTTATGGTTACGCTGTGAAATTGGTTGCTCCAGAAAATCAAGTCCCATCTTCATGTGTGACAGTCAATTAGATGTCACCTGTTTGGAGACAAGTTTCTCTGTATCAATGTCATGTTGAAATTACGTTGAATGTTACTTGGGAGCCAAGACACCATGTGCGATAATATTGCAGGATGGGATTTTGGTTTTGTCTGCAGTGCACTGAAGTTTAATAACCAGTTTTTGTTGTCGTTTTGTTTAATTAACATCATCGAACTGGGTCATGTTCATCACCATTTTGCATTTCTCTGACTTAAAGCAGCTTGAATTTTGAAACCATTTAAAAAAAACGTCAACTGAATTTGTGCACGTGAACATGTTTGTGTACATTTTGCACATTTTTTCGTTTCTGGTTGATAATGTGTATAACATCTCACCCAATAGGAATGACTTAAAACTTATAGCAACAGTTTGAGATAAGAAAGCTATAATTCACTGGCCCGTCAAGGCAGGGCCTAAGCAGCCTATACCAGAAAAATAATAACCTGTGACCCCCCAAACTAACCTGTGACCCCCTTTCCAAACTAATGGTCACGGTCACCACAAACACCGTGATTCATGAGTCAGTAGGTAGTAAGTAAGGGGCAAGAGGTCAACCATAGTAAACATGACATCGCCAGCAGTCATTAAGTTGCTTTTTCCTAGCATCACAAATTGGACATTAAACCCTAAACTAAAGCAGCTAATATGTGGAGGTGACTGCATATTTCTGTGTAGGTGTATTCAGGGATATTCATGGGTATTCAGTTAAGCTTTTCTTTATAAGTTCCCATGGGGAGGTTTGCCCTTTGCATTTGACCCGTCCACAGTCCAACTTTAAAGCATAATTTGTCAAGGGCAATGGCAGGAAGATCCCTAAAAGGAAAATTGGAGTATCAGGAGGAAACCCACACAAACACAGGGAGAGCATAGAAAACACAAAACATCAAAGTCCGTAATTCTCACTTCTCCATTTAAAAAAAAGAAATGCATTGTGATACAGACAAAGCAAATAAGCAACTTCATAGATACAGTATCATAAAAACCTAATTAAAAGCCTTTTTCCTTAGACTGAAGTTTCTCAATGAAATTAATATAGAAATGTCTTTTCATAGATTCATTTCATAATCTTTTATTAAAAAAATTGGTGTTAAGGCTAATATTATTTGCATGTACATGTTGAAGGAACCTATCAACATCAACTATTCCATATGAGATGTTTGAATTTTTTTCAGGCAACTATCTTCCATTGGAAAATGCTTCATTTTATATTGGAGGTAAAAAAGAAGCGTCATTAATTTCTCATTGACTGAATAAACACAGAAGTTGCAGTTCTATTAATGAAATACTGCATATGTACATAAAAGAAATTCAGAGGATGACACTATTAGTGTTTGGCAGTTGATTAAAAAACACTTTGCTTTCCTTTGTTCTTTCTTTTTTTTGTGCATGTAAGATGGCTTTCATGAGCCAAATTGGTTTTTATGTGTGGATGTATGTGCAGCAGAAGAATTGAGGTTTTGGATCATGAAACTGCTTTGGGTTGAATTTTTTTCTATCTACAGACATTCTATGACTGCGGTGCCCACATAGTGCCTATTGCCTAAATCAAGTCATGTTTGGTCTATTAATGTTTGCTGGATATCCTTACACATATAAACACTGGTGAGGATAATGTCTACTATATGTGCATTGCCAAATTATATTTTATACCTTGTATTGTGACTATGTTATATATTGTCACTGACATTAAATGTCTTTCATTATGGTGCTTACAGAAGAGTATAGGCACATGAACAATGATGTGTTACCCTTGGATTTGCATCTTCCTATATGTGTGAGCTTGGTTTGTGCTTGCTTTTATCTGGGTTATAATGAGTGTCTGTTTTATAGAGCATTTTATTGCTTCTGTGTATTTAGCCTTTTGTTTATAGTTACTTTGCTGTGCTATTAATTTCCTGGCTTATTGATTGCTGAGGATATACTCTTCTTCATTAGCACTCATTACCTTTTAACCAATTTGTTTTTATGGCTTAAGTCAAAGCTTGTAAGTCAAACCTTGACTTACCCATGCAAGAGATGAAACATGTTGCATTTCTGAGACTTTTCAGCCTTGATCTCAAACCTTCACTGTGACCCATAAAATGAAAATGTCTTTCAGTGTTTCTGAATTACATCAGTTTCAATTCATTTGAGCTGCACAAAATAGTCTTGGCCATTCATCTCTGCATGAGGAGGAAGCTATAGGTCATTACCCAGATGCACCCTCTCACGGTAAAATTCCTCACTTGGCATGTGACTTTCTTACAGGAACATAGGATGAAATAGTTCAGAATCCTCCTGCTTGGTTGTCATGGAACGTCTCGCAGAGTCTACGCAGCCCTCAGCTTACTTCCCCCTCTCTCTTTCTGTCTTGATTGCTCTGACTTTTCTCTTTCCCTCTTGCCTCCCTTTTCCCTTTTGCTCTTTTCTCTCTCTTGCTTTGGCTGAGATAAATAGGAGGTATTTAACTCTGAGGGGAGACCATAATGTCTCCTGCTCAGTAAAAACTACATTTGTCAGTGCCACCGTGCTTTTTGCTCTGGGTAATTGTGCACCATTGTCTTGCAAGGCTGCCTGGAGATATTCCTGGTGCAGAAAAGGAAGCGAGGTTGGTGGGAGATGGGAATTTCGTGCTATGTGGAAATGAAAAGAATGTGTTGTTCAAGTATGTGACACATGTGGTGGCCTGTATGATTAATTGTACCATTAGCAGATGCAACTGGTTCAATCATGCAGATCCTTAACATCTTGATTTTTATTTTTTTAATTCATGGGTTAAACATTTCTTAAAATGGCTTAAGCTTCAGGGAGGGATCATTTAATTTAATCTGTGGTTTTATGAGTCTACACATCTACTTTTTTTTCAAGGCATTTATCTCAAAACAATAAGAATTCAGACTGTAAATCACTGGGTGCTTAAAAAAAACAGGTTAAAATAAGTAGTGTGCCTGCTCATTGGTCGTGTATGTGGATACTTTACCTTCCACAGCTGCTTTGTTTGCCAATGTGCATTTAATAAATTTTGTTTATTCTGTAGATACCATGTTGAGTATGACATTAATGGTTAATTTGGAGATCGCAAACTGCCTCTTGGATTTCCCCTGTAAACTTTGAAAAGTTACTCTGAGATATGACTCCAACATTCTTATTCCATAAACAACAGTCTCAGTGGGTTTCCTGTAAGGCTGCAGTTAAGTGCTCTCATTGTACAAGGACTTGGTTGATTGGCTCACCTCAATGATGATGAGACGCATGAAAGTGCCTGCTGGGGAATAAAGTGCTCAACTGCATCAAGTTATTAACTTTTCCATCACCCAAGCATCTACTTCATATAAGTCCCAATCAGTACCTAAAAAAGGTCCTCAGAAAAAAGAACGAGTGGTTACACACTGTGTTCCTACTTCTATGAGCACATTTGGGTGCTTGAAAGAGCTTGATACCACAGCTGGACAGACCCATTAATCCCACCTGGTTAGCAGCTATAAAAAATGGGCACTGTATCTAAATCCAGAATCTGAATTAAGGAGGAGGGGTCTCTTGTGCTCACAAAACTATAGCTTCAAAGTTGCTGTTCTATTTCACACTTTCCCTTTTAATAGACTGAAGTGTGTTTGTGTGTGTGTGTGTGTGTGTGTGTGTGTGGGGGGGGGGGTCACAATGGTACACTCCTGCCGTGCCATCAACAGGACAATGTACTCTTTGAGTCCCCAGTGAATCTGATCACACTGGTATTGATGAGAAGGTAAGGCTTCATAACTGAGCCTGAACTGACCAGTAACACTTACAGTAACTCAGCTGACCGCCAGCTGTAGGCTGGTCACTGGAGGACTTGTAATGTGTGAAATTATAAGACTTAAGTCACGCTTTGTGCACCGCCACTGCAGTTCTCTCCTGTGCAAGGGTTCTGTTGCAACCACTGTGTCAGCAGCTAACAGCAGAAACATAGTTGACAACTATCACCATGCAACAGTTGATACAAACTGGAAGTAAGCTTTGCCTGAGAAAACAACTTCAGGGGAAAGAAAGTCTTTGAACATTAATCTAATTATAATAATGCTGGTTAGGTAAAGGTTTCTGTTTTTTAACATCTCAGAAATTAATTGATTTATGTACAAAAGTTTGATAGTGAGTAACACCTGTAAGCATTTGTCAGATTTGGCCACTTTTACTGCTTGAAGTAGACAAAATTGCCCCAATAAGTACATACTTAAAAAAACTGTTTTCTTTTTTTTGTGTTAAAACTGAAATGAAGATAATTAAGCCACTTGTAAAACCAAATTAGACATGTAACAGCAAATTAAAATGAGTTTTTTTCTTTTTGTCTTGTTGTATAGTATAATGTCATTCCACTTATGCACAACATCCTGTGTTCCTGGGAGCAAATATTTAGACATGTAGATGTGAACCAAAGTGCATTGGGGCTCTGAAGCATCTCTTTGTCTCCAGAGCTCGCCACCTTCCCAAGCCTCCCAGTCATTCAAATGGTAAACCAGCAGAACCGACTCTTAATTCATTGAGCAGCATTAACAGTCCACTCCTGCTCTCAGCACTCCAGCCTGACTCACTGTTTCCCACTACTTTCTCCAAACAGAGAAAAGGAAAGCGTTTACCATGAGAAAAGAGACAGAGAGGAGAGTTAGAGAGCTGGATGTGGCACGCTTAATCTGTAATCTGTCTCTGCCATTTTTCTTCGAAGCACGTACTGTTCAGGTCTTTGGTTTTTTTTGTGGGTCAGTCTTGTGTTCAGCTTAGTTGTACTCCTACCAGTAACCACAGTACTCAGCCGAAACTTAAAGGCTTATATTAAATTAATATAGTTTGAAATAAGAATGTTACTTTGAAAAATGTGACCATGTCCAACAATCCTAAATCTTGTTGGCCTTAAATGGCTGGTGAAACTTTGAGATACATAGTATGGTCTCTGCCAACCATTAAATAAGGGATGGTAAATTATATAACTCTGCTTATATCAAAATTTTCCCTTGAACATATTTTTTGCTTTGTTCAGCCATGTCTGCAACGGTGGTAATAACAAACAAGCAAATCAAAAAATTACATAATTTAAAGAAAACTTCAAATGCTGATAATAATATATCCTTGAGAATCAGCTTAGATATGTTTTAGACGTTTGCTCAGGGGCATCGTCTCTCCCATATTCCATAAATGCTGTCTTCAAAAAATAGGGCTTTCGCATGCCAACATTACATTTATGTACAAATCCTTTTCAATAGCAAGAGAAACATAATTCTGCCCAAATTATGATTATAGTCAACATTATTAAGGAACGTTTATAATTAGCGAATCAATGCCGAGTTGCAAAATGTCCATCCTGAACATATCTCCAAAGTATACTCCTTATAATATTTGTTCTTTTCATACAATATCCACTCGTACATCTTGGGTTAAATGAACTACTGTGTTAGGATTAAGGGACTTCTGTTATCATAGTTATAATGATATAATAAACACTCGGGTAAGTATTAGGGAATTATTATGGTCATGCTTTTAAAAAAAGATGGTTGACTATCAGTTTAAAAAAGTAAATGCTCAGTGGTTTTCTGTGTTAAAGTCTGTTTTTTTTTTTTAACATAACATCTTCTGACTTCCGCCCTTGCTCCTGGTTTAATTACTACAGCCACTAGAGGGCACTGTCACTTTTACATAATCAGGTTTTTTTGGCATTTGCTGAGATGACACAGATGTTGCTGTTTTTCTCGGGAGAACAGAAAGCTTGGTTAAAATTAGGGAAGTCATGGTCATGGTCATGATAGGTGGAATATTATCAAGACTGAGTGTCTGAGTGTCTACAGCCATGCTTGCCACAATGTGAGCCAGTAGTTAGGCACTGAGGTGCTCTAAAAAATTAAGCTAACGTTAACGTTCCAAAAAAGCTCATGATGCAACAAGTCGTCCAGCCTAGACGACCATAAGGGTAGTTCGTCCCTTCTCTTGGATACAAACTAGAGAAGCATACCGTTGGCAGGGGCACCAGACCTTCATCATAGTGGTAACAGTCAAAAACTGTGGAAGATGTAAGGTCACGGTCATGGTTTGGTAAGATTTGGTAAGATTTGGTAAGATACACAAAAACAACTTGGTTAGGTTTAGGAAAAGATTGTAGTTTGGGTTTGAATATGTATTTCCTTAAGGTCAGCGGACATTTCTTGTCATGGTTACAATGATAAACGTATAGTTAAGGTTGTCAAATTGGCCAAAAGAAATAATGCTGATTATTGGTTTCACAAGGGAAATAAACAGCGGTCTCCCACAGCTCATGAACATGTAATTCCCTTCCCTTTATAGTTTCACAACCAGGCTTCTCCCAAAGCAAGAAACAAACAAACAGAAACTTTAGTCAAACATCATTTCCAAACGCATCAACTCCATCATGAATGTGTACAAGAACTACAGTCAGCACCTATGTCCCTCAATTTCATGATGAGGTGGGGGGTCTCAAAGAACATCTGTCTACAAACATAAAGTGACTAGAGGAGATGTGCGCCTGGCGTTCAGCACCATGTTGCGTGGTGAAACCCATGTTAATATCCAACTGCCTCTCAAACATCCATCTAATTACATCCGATTTCTCTCAGCACGCCCCTTGGCAACATTTAAATTGAAGCATGACGCAAAGACAAGTGCATTTTCTGCTTCGGTGGAACAGGTTATTGGGGAGAGAGAGACAGAAAGAGAGCGGGATGTCTTTGCAATCACATTTAGTCATCTACCATAGATTTGCATAGTAACTGTAGCCCTTAAAAACCCTTATAAATATCCCCTGCTTGCTATTTCCTGCAAAATTCTGCAAGCTAGTCCGAACCTAAATGGTAATGGAAGGAAAGGAAAAAGTATCCATCCTCTGATGTTATTGAAAATCACTTCATGAATTCAGGATTTTTGGAACCTCAAATATGTTCATCTATGAGAAAACAAAATCAAGAAAGGAAACATTAGTCGATATTTTTTTCCCTGAGATGAGTGTAGAAATCATCTTGAGTGTGGAAATCCGCTGGATTACAGCGAGCGTATCGGTCATGTGTGGGGAATTGTAACAGAACTCATAGATTTTTTCCATCTGTATAATATATAGACTGTTACATGCCTCAGTAGTTTGATAATACTGAGTGATGGGGCTGCATCTGAACTGTCATGAAAGTAATTATACTGTAAATAACGTTTGTCTGTGTATGTATGTATGTGTGTTTGTGTGTGTCAGGAGGCTTGACAGCCGCGGGCAGGCAGGCATGACATCAGATTTCGTCCTTTCTGCATAAGCAGCATTAGAGAGTGAGAGAGACAGACTGAGGGAGTTTTGACATATGATGCATCCATGGTTGGATGTTTTTGAGCAAGGAATCGCTGCACCATAGAGGACATTTACTCAAGGATATTTTTTGCATCTCTATTTTATTTTTAATATGGGTTTTGTGTTACTGGCATATACAGACTTTTAAAAGGCTGCCAGCTGCACCTTAAAATGAATATGTCTCAGCTTAGGTCTAAAATATTTATTATTGTAGTCATATGACTTGCTGCCCATACTCAGGGGCAACTATACATTGTCTGAATGTTAGTATGCTAGCAGGCTATGGTAAACATTATACCTGCAAAACACTAGCGTGTTAGCATTGCCGCTGGAAGACTGTTGGCATGCGGATGTTAGCTCTTGGCTCAATGTGCAGTTGTGCCTAAGTACAGCCTCAGAGCCGCTAGCATCGCTTTAGACTCTGGTTGCAGTGAAAACCTCAATGATCATGAAGTAGTTGCTGATATTTTTGCAAGTTTACAATGTTTTGAAGTGACTATATATTGAAAATATTTATTTTCCCTACTAATAGTTTATTAAATTGTTAATAAACCATAATGATTGTAATTTTGACTTTCTAAGCACATGGTTTTCCCAAGGAGAACCAAAGAAGAAAGACTATTGGGATTGTTTTGTGTCCATTACAGACAGAAAAATCAATATAAGCACAACTTCAAATATTGTTTTACTTAAATAAATAAATCCTTAATTAAATTGAATACTAAGTTTTCTCAGTAGCCACCTGTGTGCGGAGGCTCTGTGCGACATTAGAGATTGAACCTTACTGCCACATCGGTTCTATACATGTGTCAGTTCAGGTAAATAAGACAATATGTTTCAACCCTTGTACCTTGTTGTGAGGTGATGTTGCAAACTAAAAGCAAGCATGCTAATTACCTGTGATTACGATTCCCACAGTGACAACTGTGGTAAGATTTAAGATAAACTGTCTCCTCGCTGATGGTATTGAAATATTCATTTCTCTCATTTTGCTTCATCCTGAATAGACATAGTTTTGATGCAGTTTTGGTCTTGATGCGGTCATGATGTGTCTTGAGAGACATAAGCCCATAAAAAAAACTGGCTGAGTTAGAGAGCACTGGGCTGATGGCTGAGCTTCACTGATCGAATTGGTCTCCCAAAATTTCCACCTTTTGTCATCCTACCACATCTTCTTCACAGGTGGAACATACTTCATGTTTCCCTTGTATTATACTTCGTCTTGTCTTGTCCATTTTGTTTCCTTCCTCCTAGTGGAAGATGCCACAAGGGGGCTGCCTCTGTGATGCACCACAGCATCATACTCCTGTTACATAGAGAGAGAAGAGAAGAGACCAGAAGAAAAGACAAGACAAGACAGGACAGGACAAGATAAGATACGACAAGATATATGTGAGGAAGAGGCTGTAGGGACTTAGTGAGGGGAGGAAGAGAGCAAAGAGAATGAACGCTGAACTCTGTTTGTGGCTCTCCACTCTTTTTTGCCAGGAGAAAGGAACTGTTTCCAGCTGGAAGTCACGCTCCCTGTTTTGTCACACAGGCCTCCTTTGTCTCCATTCATCACTAAAACACAGAGAGGGTCTGGAGAACACCATTTCATTCAAGCCTCATACTGCTGCTTACCTGCACATACTGTATAGCGGATACAAAATTATTGCTGTATAAATAGTTGTTGCACTGATGGTATCACTTTTCTCATTTATCCACTTTTTCTCATTCTCAGTTTTTACTTTATGTCCACATGTTCCCATTTGTTGTTAAGTTGAAGTTCAGTAGGATCCCAGTCTTTAAAGGGGCTACATAGAGTCATTGCCTCCTCATTTTAACTATGCTAAAGCCTTGCATTAACTGAGCAATGCAGAATACTTAAAAACTTTTCCTGGGCCAGTGTTTGGAGACTTACTGTGTCTTCCCGTGCGGTGCAGTAAGACCAACAAAATAGTTTGACACCATCTGCTTAATTATCAGCAAGACTGGTGGAGTGCAGCGGCTGCTGACTTCTCAGGCATTTTTGTATCTGACATTCTCACACTACATCTCCTGAGTTGTTTAACAAGTCAAAATGTCTGTCATGAAATGGTATAAAACTGTAGGAAGCCATTAGGTTGGTTCTCTGCTGCTTCACCACCTTGTTCAACAATCATGCTCAACAGTGAAGTTCTGGCTCCATTTTCCATTGCATGTGAAGGATAATGTCTTCCTTATGTTTGCTATTCTGTTAGTTTGATGTTTATGCCAATAGAAATTGAACTTCAATGGGTTTCCAAATACAAATCCTGATGATGATGTGGGTAAATGAAAAAAAAGGACTGTTTAGAGGATTGTTTATATGAAACTATTTAAAAGTGGTTTGCGAAATATCAGATAGAAAAAAACGTGTTTACTGTGGGCATTCTGTCGATTTAGCCAGTATAACCTCGAGAAGTGCTCCTCATGAAGAGAATAATAGGCAGAGATAGACCAAGTTGCCACCTGTGTTAATGAAATATTTACTGATCCAGTGTAAGCAATATGCACCCTCACCACAAACAGATGAAGATTCCAGTAAGTCATTCCAAGAGATGCGACTGATTTTCTTTTATTGAAATTTGGAGGATGCCCTCCGCCCTCTTGTAATCAGAGACGGTGTCAGGTCGCAGAAGTGCTTAAATCCTGTAGCTGCCACTGAGGCTGGACTATAATGACGCAACACAAGATAATCAAAAACCTCAGTTGATTTCAATGAAGTCTGTATTGTGCCGTGGATTGAATAGCAGTTAAATTTAAATGAATGTCTTCAAACCCATATTCCCTGTCAAACTGCACACCATTGGACTGGAATGACAGCAGGAATAGTCTGTTTGGACTCCAGCGGTGAATACGAATTCTGTATCACTTGGACACCATTTCAGATGGGACAAATATGTGTCACAACCCTGTGTTTTAGCACACGGGTGTGTGTAGTTTGGGCAGGGCTTGGCAGGGTATGCCGTGCAGGCAATTAAAACTGTTCAATAATGCTTTGTTAGACAACACTCCAGCTAATCCCATCATATGGCAGGCAGTGATAAGGGCATTTGCCTCTCTCACTGCCTGTCTGTCTGTCAGTCTGCTGGGGGCAGATATGCTGTCACTATCCTGTTGTATAGGTGAACAGAGGGAAAGCCATGAAAGCTCACTTAGTATATTCTGATTCAGCTTTGGTCAGCTTGCTAAAAGGGATCCCAGGGGAAGGAAGGGCTTGGAAATTTGTAATAGATAGCTCTTGAAAGTGCAGGTTCTGTGTAACAGTTGCTCCAAAACAATTCCTCCAAATAACATGCTGTATCATTTTGCCTCTTGGAAGAAGCAGAAGGAAAAGCATCTTCAGATGAAACACTCCTGTCAGTGGGACAACCTCATTTATCCTTCCAAAACCACCAACAAATCGCAGCTGAAGAAAAATTATTACATGACATGGTTAAGGTTTGGTTAGTTTTAGGCACAAAAACAACTTGGTTAAGTTAATGGAAAAGTCATGATTTGAGTGAAAAAGCTACTTTGTTCATTTTATGGGGAGACATTGTAATCTGGGTTAAAATGACTATTTCATTAAGGTTAGGGTACACTGATGGGCATGGTTACAATAAAAACCACCTTGTTAAAGTTAGCAAACAATTATGGTCATGATTAGTAACAAACAAACTGTAAACTGTCGGTTGGAAAACGGTTGTTTTTCATATAAGAAATTGATGTGTCTGTGTTTTTGACTTCCCGGTTTTTTCCTCACAAATCTTCCATTAGTTTCCCATTGCAAAGTCAGTTGCATAACCTCACCGCAAACCAAAAACCAACGGTGGAAAAATGCAGCCTCACAGAGCATTTTTTGGGAGAAAAAAAAACCAAAACTTAATTAATTAAAAACATTTTCGGCCCATTGTGCCGTGTATGTCAGCGCCCAGTGATTGTGATGCGATTGGAGAGTGTGCAGGCTACTGGGAGCCTTGGCCGAGCTGGCAGGGAGGGAAAACAGATTACCATTTCCACAGTGTGTGTGTTGATGGGGCCCCGGAGCTGACTTCTGAGCTGCTACTACCTCTGCTAGACTAGAGCTGTCAGAGCTGCTCCGCTCATGTCTGTGTCATCACCGCAACTAACCCTTGTGTGTGTATATGTATGCATACTCACAAGGACACGCTGAATTACTTGCATGCATGCACACAGACACACACATGCTTTAAACCACACAGTCATCTCCACTCTAGTACAACTGAGGGTGTCTCTGACCAGGTATAAAATCAGCCCCTCTCCCCTTTCTAGATTTCTCTCACTTGCTCTCACAAACACAAACACAAACACACAGACACAACCTTCCCTATTCAATAATTTGCCTCAGTGGTTTATAAATCACAGACTCTAAAGACAAAGACAGCCTTATATACAAACACCTGAGACACACCAGCTGCAAGTTTCAGGGTGAACATACGTTCTGTATCTTATGGCACCAAAAAGCAAATTAAAATGTTGTGGTTTTGGCATTTTTGCTTTGAGGAGGACACCCTGAGCCATCGTAATATATTATATATTTACAAACAGTATGATTTATCGAAAGAGGTCATATTTGACGTGGTCTGAGTCGATTAAAATTATCATGTTTACAACTCTATTAGAGCTTAACCTGTTCTCTTGTACTTGTACTTAATGGCTAGGTTTAAAGATTTACTAATCTAAGTAAATAAGATGACATGTTCCCCTCATGATCTGAAATGCCTTGCAGGGGAAGAGTCATACAGTGACCGCTGTCTGGTCAATGTGCAATTTAACCAGGCACCGGCACTAGTGCTCACCTGATATATGGACTGAGGTGTTATTTAGGGAAATGCCTTAGGTGACAGTACCTCAAGTGCATGAGCTGAGGATTCCACATAATATCTGGTGCTGTGCATTGTTTCTAACGGGGTGTTTGGAAGGATGCTGTTATCACCACTACCCAATCTCTGCTGTACCGAGCTTGTGTTTGCTTGTAAGGAATGATGATGTCAGAGCCCAGATAATCTGTTCTAATCTGTTCCACATGACTAGACTGACTGAAATGGAGCAAATCTTTCGAACCAGTTCAGACAGATAACTGGAGCTTGCTGCTACGCTCACGTGATACTCAGTACTTGCTCTCTTATATATCCAGTGCACCCTTTACATTAGACATGTATTTTAGCTGTCTGTGTTCTGCTTGGTCTCTTGATTTACCATGCATGCTAGTGATCTGTTCACCTGAAAAAGGTTGCAGTCACCTAATGCTAGTGCTACTGCTAAATGCTACTTCTTTGTTGCCGTTTCGGTTAGTGTCACCTTGAAGCTGTTCATGGTTTTGCATTCAGTTGCAAAGACCAAAAATAGATTGAAATTGTTGTATAAAAACTGAAGAAAGAGCTTGACAGAGAAACTTAAATGCCAAATACTTTCACACATCTGTGCATCCAGCCAAACACTGTGGAAATTGAGCATGACTGTTGGACTGTCTCTTAAAAAAATTAAATTAAGAAATTGTAAATTAAAAAAAAAATTTTGGGTTGTAGAAGGGATTTCAATGCATGTATCCCTTAGTATCATGGTATTGTTGTCATTCCCCAATATACATATTCAAATCTGTTCCTTTAAGGTGTCTGAATGTAATTGTAGTTGGGAAAAAAACTGACAAGACATCCTAGTAGATATACAAAAGGACCTACCAGAAAAATCAGTGAGACAAAGTAATTCTTAAAATCATAGAATTATATTATACAGAGCAATATGCTAGTCAGAGACAGGAAGAGATTTGACCTTGATGTGTATTTGCAAGATTTTTAAAGAATTATAATTTTTCTTTCATGGTTGTATCTAGTGTTTTGGGAATTTATTAGCACCTAATTAGTTCAAAGCATCCTGAGGCCTGGGAGAGTTTCAGTTTTGTCACTCCCTAATCTCTGCTAAATTGAGCTTGGTGCATCCTTTTGGAGAGTGAATGTCAACTCTGTGAACAATGTAGTCTACATTCACATCACACGTTCATGAGCACTAGCTAGAGTAACAGCCAAAAATCTTAGAAGACCTACAACTAGATGCAGAAAAGGCCATACATACATACACTGAAACAGACTTTAAAAATGAAGAAACTACAATATAGACATCACGGATATTCAAGATTAATGAAAAACTGGACCAAGGTGTGACCTTTGTTTGTATGGTTCAGATCAAAATGAGAACGGAAATGTTTTCATATATTTTAAGTATTAATTGGTATTAAAGAACGGCATGTTCCTTGGTGTGAAGGCCTGTAGTTTCCCTGAATAGAGATGCTATTTTTCGTATATATTTTTGGTCATTTTTCAGGATTGAAGAGTTCAGAGCCAAGGCACGAAATATGTTCTTTTTAGATAAAATGCATTCATGTCACACACAGGACGCCCAACTGGATATACAAACACTTAGACTAGGAAAAACTGCTAAGGAACAATAATACTGCGTCAACCAAATGTCCCAAAATTAATTCATTTGAAGAAAAACAAAGGTCATCATATTTTCAGTTTATAATACTTTATGTAACCCAGGGAGATAGACATGTTATTTAATTCCCGCTTTGCCGCATTTTCATACGCCAACTAGAATTTTTATTTTATTCTCCTCCAAATAAAGATTACCGTGCATTTTGTCCTTTTTTCCCTTGGCTTTCAACAGCTATAATGTGTACGCTGGCACAGCTCTCAGTGCAGGTGTCACAAGGATATTGTTGTGGCAAGAACAGTTTTGTTAGACACTATTAGCCAAGTATACAGAGAGTATTCCCTTGTGTTGATTGAGCTTACATCATATTTATTTTTCATTAATGTAATAGAACGAGTATTAGCATAACACTGAGCATGTCAGCGTCACGCACAAGCATCTCATTCAGCAATTAAGAAAGCATATCTGATACCTTTTAAGTCAGCGTTTGTAGGTATTAAAAAACATCGCATCCATTTCACAAATTAATATGCCGTTTGTACTTTTCACAATTATTATTTTTGTAAAAAAAAATCCTTTCTTGTCTGAATTTAAAACTGAATGGACAGAACCTTCCTTTAGAATATTGCCTACTCATCCAACAAGAACATCACATGACGCGGACATTATAATCTATAGGTCTTTATTTATTTTTGCAGATAACATATATTGCAATCATGCTTTTCATATAACACCATCTAAAGACATTTATTATATTTTTTTTACATAGAATATTTTACATTAGGCCCATGAAACAGCTAGAAATATACAAAACAATATTCTTTGACTAGACATTTCTATTAGATTATTATCATTATTATCATTATCATCTTTATTATTACTCTATTCTGTTATTGTAATTATAATTTTTACATTTGAGAGAGATATGTGCTTTAGTTTCTGAGATAATAATATTATTGCAGAAAACAGCAAATAATATCACATTTTTTTTTCAACATTTAGACAAAAGAAAAGAAAACTCAGGTTGTACGGACATTCACAGATACATGTATTACACAGTCCAGTTTACAACATCATTCAAGAGAGAAAACTGCAGTATGGTAACTTTATACAAAATTCACGGAACCCTTTGTCATTGCACATTTTAATCCACATAAGTTTGAAAAAAAAAACATAAATAAAGGAAATGGGACTGATTCAACCTGATTCCTGTCGCATGTAGCTGCCACAGAAGCAATTTTTCTTAGTCTTTCTTCATAGTAATACATCGATAACTGTGGTCTGTCACAAAGTCAGCATCTACAGTTATAATTTTCATATTGCCAAACAAACCTGATATGTAATAATAGGTTTTCCTTTACTGTATGAAAAGGAGTAGTTTCAGTGGTGTTGGCCTATATAGTATCTGGTTATGTCCTGTTGTGTTAACAGTGCTTACGCCAGCTTCTTCCTATAACTGAGCCAAGGTTTCTCTTCCGAGTCTGATATTGGAAATTTGCGCTTGTCACAGGATAGAAACACATTATGGCTTCTACTGAAATGACTGACTGAAAGCCATCAAAGTTCATTTACACTGAAAGAGGTGTGATGCTAGCTGAATAGCACAAAGAAAAGAGGCAACAATTTGGGTCAGCTTTCAAGTGAACCCAAGTACGTATATATACTGATTCCTGTTTTCCTGTCTTGTTGCTCTCTAATGTAGCGTGTTGGATAAAAGGGGGAAAATGGTAGAAATTTTACAATAGTTGCAGTTTTTTAAATACAGCATCAATTATTTCAGTGTATAATGGTAATATCGGAGAGAATTTGGTCACATCCACCTTTGTTCCTGAGGAGTGGGTTACTAAACAGATACACAAGTAAACGGTTCCAGTGAGAAGATAGTGGTAGGTGTCATGGAAACCCATCATACACTCACCAATGCAGTTGTCACTGCAACTTATTCATTCACAGTTTAAAATATAGATCTGAGTTAGTGTTGGCTTATCGCAACACAGCTCTTTCTTTCCACTTAACTGGGTGTTAGCAAAAGGAAAATCTGCATTTTACAAATAATCCCCCTCACCCAGAAATATTGTATGCACAGTGCAAATGGGGGATTTCTGTAATGTCTATACCTTTATTGAGGTGGTAGTTTACAGATCCAAATTGTGCTTGTCAACGGATGCAATATTTACTACCCTGATGCTCTAGTTAGTCAAAGGGGGATGCTTGATTTAATCCGGATATAGTCAGCAGGTCAAATGTCTACAACAAACTTTCAAACTTGAGTATGATTTTGGTCCTTCTCACTCTCACTTATAGAAAATGACCTAGAAATGATCCTACAAAAAAGATTCAGACAACATACAAAGTTATTGTTCTTTAGAAAACAAAGAAACAATTATAACAGTCTCTTGCTATGTAATCCTATGTAAGTTATTTTTGCTGTGGTCACAGGTTTCAATTGAGCCGAAAGAAGTTGGACGCTTCAAACTCCATACTTGTGCTTTTCAAAGGTAGCCCCGGATGAGGGTGGTAAACATTTCAGACGGACTGCAGGATTCTGCAAGGGAGTGATAGTCTGGCTAAATTATATGTTACACATACAAGCAAATTTGGCCTCACCTGTTGCACATTCCCATATTGTCTTTGCCCTAAATTGGTTAAAATTCAATTTTCTTTTTACAAACTTTCAAATTGCATTTTTTCAGTTACTACAATGCATTCCTTTTAATGTATTTATTTCATGTACAAGCAAAATGCATTTAACCAATAATTTTCTTTGTACAATAATTGTAGTTTAGTAGATTAATTAATATCTTCAAAGTAGCACGATACTATTGAATCAATGTGGGCCTCCAAATTTAAATTATATATTCAATGTACAGTAATTTCCTAAAGTCACGTTTCCCTTACTAAAAAGACTAACTTTTTTGCATAATGAAATTCATAATATCACAACAACTTTGCTGGGTAGTTTGTTTTTCCTTTTAATTTTTATAACTCTGTATTATACAAATAAACAAACAGAAAAAAACCCTAAAAATGACTGTGTAATCAGGTTGGTCTCACGTGTCCCCAGGAGGTAGGTGAATAAAAGCAGACATGGAAGTCTGGTGGTCGCTCCCAACCGTGATTACATTTTCTTCTGTAGTAGAGTTGCCAGTCTGGCTGTCAAGATTGAGACAGGCAGAGGTTTCTAGATGTAGGCTTCCTCATTAGCAGGGTTCTGATTCAGGTTTTCTGTCTGCTGGTCTGGGCCATTTTCCTGAGCCTTCACCAGAACCAAAGGCTTGATCATCATCCGCAGACGCTGGCAGGGAGAAACATAGAGAGGAGCGATGATACCACTGATATCACATAGCTAAAAATTAAACTACAATGAGACACTGTCATATAACATTAGTAGGGAATACACAGCTTGAAAGTTTGTGATCAAACCAATGAACAGAAAGAAAACATACCAGCTACACAGCTGTGAGCGTGATGAATGCATAGCCTGCGACACTTAGGAATGTAAACACCCTCCTACAAGACACTATCAGCAATGATATTCTTTTCCATCATGATATATAAATGTTCGATGGACCAAAAATTACTGAGCTCTCCAATCTTAATCAGAACATCTCAGATTTAATAAATCTTCGAAATGTTCTCAACTCTGGATAGTGTTGGACCTGGGCCCTGCAGCACAGTAGGCATCTATACTACTTGTGCGCCTTGTTGCAGAGCACTAATCAGCTGGCTGATTGCTACAATTAGACAATCAGCCATCAGATGGTACAGCAGGATCTGACACCTGCACATCGCTTCAGACATCCTCTGTTGCACTGTCTGTAATTATAGCCAATTTATTCTGTCAGCGGTGGCTATAAAGCTATACCTGTCACCAAGGGCCGTATAGATATAGACAGATATTATTTAGCACATTGTGGCAGACTACAAACCAAAAAGTTCTTAATGTAAATTGCATATCTGAAAAGGTATCATCTGCCATTCATTAGATTAATAAAAATGCAGCGTGCCATTCTGCTGTGTACAAATTAATGCAATTTACTAGGAACTCAGTGGTTGTTGCAGCAAAAAGGCATCTAAAATTGTTTAAGAGAACTAATTAGAAACTCTATTTTACTAATCCTTTTATCACTGCTCCACTCTTCATGGCAATTTATCACGTCTTTACCCAGCAAGCCTATGTGTTCGCTCATTACAGAACCATTGAATCACAGTGCCTCAGTGCAGTTTTAATTCACAGAACAAAATCCCATTGGGGTAAGCCGAAAATTTTCACATCCAGTGTGAAGAGTTTTTTGGCTGCTAAATTGCGTCTCAGGTTCTACTTCCATTACCAGCCAAATGTAAATGTTGTCAGTGTAAGTGAAACTGATAGAAATTCTGAACTGCTATTCTGGATTCTGTTGAACATATTTAAGCCTGACTCAGTGGGTAAAAAAAATCTACAGGGTGACCTTAAACATTCAACTAAGCTTCCCACCATGATTAAAATGGATCTCTTCTATGAAATCCTCAGGGCTTGTGTATCCAATTTATATCACATTATCCTCACACAACATCAGCACCCTCTAAATACACCACTGTGCTCCCATGTTGGATTGGTCTGCCATTTGATATATAATAATATATTTCTGAGCAAAATAACTTGCATACCAAGTAATCCACTTGAAACTCTTAACACAGAGCCTGCCTTGCTGCAGACTGTAGATTAAAAATCAAACCAGCCAATAAATGCATGAAATGCTCAGAGGTGGGTAAAGTGATGCATATTGTATGTTTCGCGAAATCTGTGTCTATAAATCTGCAGTACACCAACCACGGGTTATGTAATTTTGTCTATGTGCATCTATATGTTTTTTTCTACGCATGTTTACTATTTGTTACAAGATTAGACAGAATCCACCCAGATCATACCTCTTTGTATGTGCCTTTGAGTGTGAGGAACATGTAGCCCATGTAGCCAGGGATAAGGATCATGGAGGAAAGGGCCATGCACCAGCCGACCCCCTGACCCCAGGCTGGGAATACATATTCACCCATTGTGAGCGGGACCATCTGCACTGCACTAAACAAGAAGACCCCCTGTACACGAAAGAGACAAGAGAAAAAGATCTTATCATTTCAAACATCATGTCAAAACTGTGGAACTGCACAGCTTTTAAACCAAGATGATGCGTTTCTATTTTTATTCTATTTTTTTTTTTTATATGGCCCATGTACCCAGTGGACACAATATTTACATGCATTTACATGAACAGCTTGTTTTGACATGCAAGTAATGAGGAATTGCTACATCTGGCACAGGTTTTAAATACGGTGAGACATTGATAGTATTCAAAGATGGAAAACTAACAGTAAAACTGAGCATTAAAAATGTACTTAGTAAAAATAATTAGACCACTTTTGGTTTTGTGCACATGGCTATCAAGCTAAAGTGACAGGGAAACCATGGTATAGTTTTGCAGTCTTTTGCAGTTCTCAATATCTACCTTCATCTGGGCACTCAATAGCTTAAATACTGTCCTTGATGGGATGTCATTTTCCTTGTCAGCATCTGGTACATTGTTGGTTACATCCTGCATGATAAACATTGATAACACTTACAGCCACAATGAGTGGAGTGAAAACAACCCAGCAGGCCTTCCACCACAGACAGGGTCTGTAGCCAACCATTTCCTCAATGTTGTCATAGAATTTGTTCACACCTGGAACCAAAAAAAACCAAAAAACAAACAGCCTAAATAACACTGTTTTTGTTATCTTGTTGCTGAATATAGATACAATCCACAATTCATTATTTTTCTAGCCAGAAATTTCTAGTTCTTAAACAGTTATCTGTTTTTTTGGATGAAAAAACCATCCTCAGTAAGATTACTGAGACGTTACTGTGGCTCACCGTAGAACCATGAAATTGAGATGCACTCAAAGAAGACGAGGAAGAGCAGGGACATTCCACTAGCTGAGTAGTAGTCAAATAGCTTGAACACATACAGTCCACCCTGTAAAAATAAAGAAAATGAAAACAACGTGAGAGAAGAAGAAGATAAAAAAAAGAAGATGATAAGACTGATGAAGGAGAAGGGAGAAAAACCTAGAAGAAGCGACTGTGGTATTGGATATACAGGACAGTAATAAACCGGTCAAGTGGAATAACATCGAGGGTGAGAGCACCAGCGGCTGTGGCTGGTGCGTATTAGTGACATCTTATTGGTGAGGACAGAATTGGTGCTAAGGCTTCCTTGTGGAAACGAATGCAGTGATTGTGTGGCGCGGACAGGACCAATGTAGATCAAATATCACTTCATGTCTGTCCACAACCATTATAGGGACCTGCTCAAAGGGCCCTTCTGCAGTTCGTCCACTTCTACTGTAAAGCCTGATATACTTTTTACTGCCCGCAGCAGTGATTAGGGTAACTGCTTCATTCTAACGAGGCTGAGGATGTGGCATGATGGGAATCCAGTGTGGCAGTAGTAGAGGGACAATGCAGGGTCTTCAAGTGTCATAGGCAAACATGACCTTAGCCTGCAGTGATTTTGTCATTTTGAGCTTCCAAGTATATAGACACAGAAGCATTTTTTGCTACTTTTTGCTGACTTTTGGTTTCTTGACATAATGTTTTTTTATTCTTAGCCAATGGTGATAGTAATTGCAGTGCAGCTATTTAAATGCATAAATGCATCAACCTAAAAAGGTTCAACTAGCATGTTACAGGACAGAGGACAGAGCTAGGACAAGAAAGTTAATAATTCTTAAATGAAAAACATTCATTAATTTATATTTTCATTTGCCATCGTCAAATTGCTCCAATAGGGAATGATGATGTTTGTCCATAAAGGTAGATCAACATAATTCCCGAAAGACTCTAATTCTTATTTTAGTACAAAATCATCGAACAGATTTTTTTTGTTGTTGTTGTTAAAGGGCACCACCAAAGTACAATTATAATGATTAGGTACAATGATAGATGTTTCTCTCAGACTAATACTAGGAATAAAATGCGACAGTGTGCTTCCACCATTAGGAAATTGGACTTTTTGGATAATTCTCATTTCTATGTTTTTTGATTTGAATATCAAAAAACCCAAGACAATCATGTTGGTAAGACTTTGGTATCAGTCGACTCCTACGAATGTGAATTTTGTTCTGGTGGGGTAATTAAAAACAAAAGGTTTTTATTCCCTTGAAAACATGAATGTGCCCAGCAATTTTCATAGTAATCTGAATGGTTTCATGTGGGAAGGTGGATTTTGAACCACCCAAGAGGCTCAGGGAGCGTATAAAATTAAAAAGGTTAATTCTCTGGTGTCACTGACGTGTTCATTAAATTTCATCGGAAATCTGCCCCTCACACTGTCATTAACTTTTTATGAATTAGTGGAAGTTGTGGCCTGATGATGGTGCTAACTGAAAGCTCAGGTGGCCATCAAAAGCATTAGGATTCAACCTCTGTGGACCATTAATATGTCCTGCAAATTTTATGGAGAAACAGCCATGGACAGTTGGACAAAAGGACAGACAAACTAGCAGCAAGAGGGAGCAGTAAGTAAGTAAAACAGAATCATGGCTGCAAATCTAATTCATGCTATTTCCTGCATGTACATTTGCAGTCTGATGATAAATGACCTGAGCCACTTTGGCTAGGAACTACGGATGAGAGATATAAAACAGAAAAATTCTTAAAAAATTCTTAAAAACGCAGACAAAGTAAATATCTAGTATTATGACAAGTATTTTCTCAGCTGACTAAAAGTGAATTTCTTAGACCCCTACAGTGTTTGTACTGGATTTTATCAATAATGTGAAAACATGACAAAGCCCTAAGGAAATAGTAGCATGGTTCTTGATAAACATAAAAAAAGAAATAGACACATCAACATAAACCTTATCAGTTAATCAGAGGGTGTTGTGAGTGTTTTTGAATTAACAAGCCAGAAATGTTTCTCAGACTCTG
Source organism: Istiophorus platypterus (assembly GCA_016859345.1). Classification (NCBI taxonomy): domain Eukaryota; kingdom Metazoa; phylum Chordata; class Actinopteri; order Istiophoriformes; family Istiophoridae; genus Istiophorus; species Istiophorus platypterus. The sequence continues at coordinate 18,818,118 of CM029117.1, forward strand.
CAGATTATTCACTAAGAAAGATTTGTACCTGTGTGATGTTTGACAGTCCAATAATGTAAGAAACAAGGCAGACAGCTGCAATGAAGATCTCTCTGCGGTTTCGTAGAGCCCGAGGGAATTCATCCACCAGCGCAGTGATGAAGCCTTCCACAGTGCAGAACTGGAGAGTTTGCAGAGTCATGTAGAAACTGTGTTACGTAATACACTGTTGTCACAATAAAAACACGAGGTCAATTGAACTTACATGGATGAAAAGAGTAATACTGGACAAAATTACATTAGAGTTATAGTGAGGTTTTTATATGGCAGTGACACATTATGAAGGTTTCCACCTGGAAGAAATAGAATCCTCAAACATGAAGTATTTCCTTGAGATAAGCTGGTACATGATCATTTTGATATATGTGATTATGGTCCAAAAGCCACAACTGAGTCCTTTTCTTTTATTGTCTTTACCTGGCTGTCAATTCCCAGCATCAGCAGCATGGAGAAAAATAGAATGGCCCAGAGAGGGGAGATAGGCAGCTGGGTGACAGCTTCGGGATAAGCCAAAAACGCCAGACCGGGTCCTGATAAGAAACGGTGACAAACGGTGAAATATCACAGACAATTTTACCAGTTTTTCAAATGGGATACTAATAAAAGATGAGATGTATGATTATTGATAAAAACGCCAAACAATTAAAGTTAAGTTGATCTAAAAGAAAGAGTTTTATATGATTTTTAACATACCTAGCTATGATTAAATCGTAATAATTGCAATGCTGGATAAAACAAAAAGATGTTGTGTCCTTGGGGGGAAAAAAGAGTGCTGAAAGTGAAACCTGTGTATTTACAAAGGAAAGAGAGTTTTCCAAAATCACTGAGCAATTTTTAATTTCTAATAAACCCAGAAACTGGAACTGACATATAGTAAAAAGCTCAAAATTTCCCCATCCAAATGAAAGAGTAACATATCTTGCGATTTCATGGGATAATTTTTGCACAGTTGCAAATATCTCTTGCCTGTGCCTTTTGTAACTATCGACTTTCTACACTGATTGCAATTACCTGAGGCTGCCACATCAGCAATGGGTCTCTTTGTTACATTGGCCATGAATCCCACGATGGAGAAGATGACAAAGCCAGCGAACATGCTGGTGAAGGAGTTGATGCAGCAGACAATGATAGAATCTCTGCAAGGGAGAGACAAAGCACAAGCCAGCCATTGTCACGCCTATATCAATTCCTTATCAACCCGTCACACATTGTCAAGAGGCGTGGGGGGAAGGGATGGTGGAGAGCCATTTTGCATCCTGCAGCAGCACACCAGCTGAATACATTTATCGACCTCTTCTTTTAAAATGGCAGTGAGCTCCAGCAGTTTGGAAATAGTTGGAACCGCAAATGTATGCGCAGTGTTTGGGCTGCTGACCAGTGTTCACTCCTCAATGTGACACTGGCTGAGCCAAACCAACCTCTGGGTCTTTGGGTGTAAGACAGTAGGAAATAGCCAAAATATTGAAACAAGCTGATAAAGCTGGAGGCTCAAATATTCCCAAAATAGACAGTACGGCAGACACTATGTTGCCAGGAAACCAAAAATAATCCCAGTAAGAGACGTCTGCACAGTCACCTTTAAAAATAGGATAAAGGATGTGTCTGGACTGATTTTTAAAAGACAGTCAAAATTCGTCCTAACCGGTATTTAATTCATGTGGTAAAAACCTGAATTGCAACATATAATGAATCACCTGCCTGTATACGTTGTTGTTGAATGGATTGTAGCTGCCGAGAGCAATCAGAGAACCTAATCCCAGCCCGTAGGAAAAGAAGATCTGAGTGGCTGCATCCAGCCACACCTGGCACACAGGGATTAGAAAAAAAAAAAAACCAAAACGGTTAAATAGCCAAATGCAGATGCAAGCTCAAGCAAAGTTGATGCCAAAAAGAGATGCTGGTAAAAATCACTTTATCTTACTGGTGATATGGCCTCAATTTATGCCAGTGTACACTTTTAACTTATTACACTTAGTCCTGATCCATTCTGATTCCATTACATCACATCTTGATCTGGCTTCATCTCACATCTCACATACTACTTGAAAGGAGTATATATATATATATATATATATATATATATATATATATATATATATATATATATATATATATATATATGTATGGTTTTCTTTTTCTGACATAAATGCATCATCCTAAATTCACACTTCAGCCATTCAACAGCTATTTGCTCTACTATTTGCGACCCATTTTCAACTAATAGTGATTTCTGCACACATTATCCATGAGTGTTGGCATGGAGATTGTGAACTTACTGAAAATCATTTTGGATATGCTCTGTTTAGGCCCTGCACAGAGTGGTTATTAACAGTAGGAGATGCAGGGAAACGACCTCTACAATGAAATTACAGAGGCCTGAAAACTTATGGGCCTGCAGACACAGAGAGTGGATGAAGGAGAGAGCATACCTCAGACTCCTTAAGTTTGTTAAAGTCCGGTGTGATATAGAAGAGGATCCCATCGAATGCACCTGGCAGACTGATGCCACGACAGAAGAGGATGAATAGCATAAAGTAAGGGTATGTGGCTGAGAAGTACACCACCTGTGGGACACAAAGTGACAAGGCCATCACTAACTTTAAATTGGACAGCTATGAAGCAGTAGCGAACTTTGAATATTTGTCACGCAAGGCAGCGAATCTGTAGAAGAAGTCAAAACTGCAAAGCTGTTCAACTCAACAATGAGCAGTGTTACTGTGGCACCATCTCCATAGTGCAGCACAGTGACCTAGTCAGCCATTCTCAAGAGACTTGATGACCTCAGAATGGCAGGGTTCACTCTCAGTCTCACTCTCAGTGCACTATTTGCCTCCTTGTATGAACTAATTCTACGCTGTGCTCTTAAAGTCAACCCGTTTCAGATCATTCATAATAAAATCTACAGAATAAGAAATGAATAGGCTCATTGACACTACTATAAATACTCAAATCATTCAAACTCTTTTTCACCCTATGGAAAAATAGACCTATCTTGATATAAGAACTGGAAAAAAGAAAATCCCAAATGTTATCATTGTATAATTTTGTATCTAACCAGGCAGAGCATGGCACTACAGCAGCCAAGTTTAATTCTTTGTCTCCCATTGTGGAAAATACAAGTGCTCATAGGAATAAAGGTAAATTGCATTTAAAAGTTGATAGTTGATAGTGAGTTGATAGTGTGCTGAATGTCATTGTATTGTTTAACTGGAGAAGCTGTCATATAGTTATTTTACATAATTTTCAAATATTTTATGACAGTCAACATTATAAGACCACAAAGGGCTGGATAAATGAGGGGTAAAAGGGATGTTATGTAACCACGAATCCCTTTATATGAATAATAATCCAACATGTCATTGTGCTAGTTCAATGACCTTGAGCAGTGAATCTGAAGTCGGGTTGAAGGATCATGCAAGTGAAATGATGCTAATTCAATTCACAGCAGATTTAGCTTTTTCCATTCTCCTTTGTTTCTGTCTTTGTCCTCTCTTACTTACTTTGCCAGTCCAGCTGACCCCCTTCCAGATACAGAAATAGACGAGCACCCACGCAATAGCAAGTGTGATAGCCAGTGGGATCCTGACCTCCCCAGGCTTCTCCAGACCATCGGTCAGCTGGTGCATGTTACGTCTGCAGGGGGGGAGTAAAGTGGTCTTACTTCAACGCACAAAAGCATCCTTGATCTCATACATGTAGCACGCATGGGTGCATGCACAAATATGCATACACGTGTCTGGATATTCACAAAGAACCTTTCCATGGCTTTCTTTTCTCACCCCTAAAGCTTTTTTGAGGCACCACAGTCAGGGGAAGTCATGCTTGCATGCACGCATGTCTACACGCAATTTTTTTTGTACTCGTCAAATTATTTTTTTTCTTAGGCTTTTTTGAGGCCATTTATTGTGTATACACATGCTAGTGGTATCATGAGTTAGACGGATATAAAAGGATGGTCTCTGACCCCTGATCTGACCCTTCGTTACGCACAGTAGGGTAGATGATCTTTCTGTGTAACTATAATCTGCTCACAACAGAGCAACGTCCTTGTGATGTAAAAAGACTCTTATGTCATTCTTACTCCCAGAACTCCACCACAGCGCTGGTGAGGTTCGAGGTGTCTGCGATGCTGTAGTTGGTGTAGCAGCGGTCTGTGTTCCAAGGATTGCCACAAGTCTGCCATGGCAGATCCTGAAAATTAAGGGGAAACAAAAGAACACAAAGAAGAAGAAGAAGAAGAAGAAGAAATCACACAGACAGCTCTTTTCTACTTGGACCACTCTCCCACCGCTGGGTCCCATTCTCTCTTGCTGTCGAGCAGCCAACACCGTGATACTCTTCGGGACATTGAGATTTCATGCTTTTCTCAGAGGAGTGAATGCCTCGTCCCCAAATGCATTTATCAATACCTTGTGTAGGGCGCTAATTATGTGGGAAAGGAAGTAATAAATGTCATAGTCTGTTAAGGGCTCTGCACTGTTATATAAGAGGTACTGGCAAATAGAACCTGCTACATAACTGAAAGGGTTACTATGTAAAAATTCAACCTGGGCAAAACAGAAATAAACTTAATATAAAGCCCTTAACAGACTTTGTTCTGATTTAAGGCGGGCTACTTAAGGACCCACCCCCGCTAATTTTTCTAATGGTATTCAAGTCCTATCACGCTCAGGGCACACTGATTGTTTTAATGTGGAAACAGCATGAATGTAAATATCAAATACTCACAGTAGTGAAGGAATTATACAGATAGTAAAGAGCCCAGGAAATGATTACAATGTAATAGATATTGAGCCAGAAGGACAGAACAGCAGCAGCCAGACCCACACCTGAAACAATGGGAGAGTACAAGCATGATGTTAAATTGTGCTGAAATATGTCTTGAGATAAAACAGGAATAATGAAATCTGTAAGGTTTCTTTTAATTGTCATTATTAATAGGGGGTAAACCTTTGCCCTTTATTACGTAATCACCCCCCCCCCGCACCGCCCTATATTAAGAAAAAATGATTTTCCTATTTTCCCTTTTCAGCCTGGCCTTTAAGAAGCAGTCAATGGACGTGACAATTAACAAAGTTTAGGACCTTAAGCTTAACACAAAAATGTCCTTTTACCTTTGAACATGGGGGCTAGTTTCCACACCCCAAGCCCCCCAATAGAAGTGTATTGACCAAGAGCCGTCTCCAGAAAGAAGAGGGGCATGCCAGCAAATATGAGGGTCAAAAAGTAGGGAATCAAGAAGGCCCCTGGATGAGAGGTGAGAGGTAAAGGTGTATGAGTGAGGGGAAACCACAAAATATTAACAATTAACATAATCCAGTTGAGATATTTGCTAAAGGGGTATTTGGTTTCACACTGCGCCCGGATCACTGCGCAGGCTCTCTCTTGTGCGTAATTACGCATGGCTACGATGGGGGAATGCAGTTAATATTTGTTTAAATTAAAAATCTCCGGGTCAAACTGGCAGGTTTAGATGTTCGGATCTTTGCAGTCCTTCTGGTGTATGGATATGTGAAAAATTGCCAAGAATTCCTGATTACCTCCTCCGTTCTTTCCACATAAATAAGGAAATCTCCAGACATTTCCGAGTCCGATTGCGTATCCGACACAAGACAGAAGAAAGTCAAATTTCCCAGCCCACGTTTCTCTCTCGGGTATCTCCTTTTTCTTCTGCACTTTCACCACCAAGGTTTTGGGTTTGTCGTTTGGCGTGGTGGTGGGCGCATCATTCACCGTCTCCGTTAGGACGTGTCCGTCCGAGGCTTTGGTCCCGTTGGTGGCCATTGTCACTGTGCGTGTTGGATAGTCCTGACCAGTGGAAAGGAGGGGGCTTCAGCACCGGTCCAGGCAGACAGCAGCTTCTCCGTCCCGTACACCCAGCTCCCAGACAGCAGTCGACTGGAGACGAGTAATCGGGGCAATGAGAGCGATTAGTGGCAGAAGCAGAGGCACCTTAGCCGCGGTCCAGCGACCCTGAAAATATAAATAAATATGTACAGAGTTGAACAATTCATGTCAAAATGAATAGATTTACAAGAATTCGATTAGATTAGATCGTTTTGCTTGCTACCTATGCAAATCTACTTGTTTGAGATACTGTCTGAAGTCGAGTGTCACATCTTAAAATAGAGGGATTCATTTGCGTAATTCAGGTTGATTAAGATATCAACGCTAGATAAAGAATAAAAAGTGTATTTCTGAATTCTGGATCACTGACAGTGGAAATAATGGAATAATCAGTTGTTTTCTGGAGGGAAAAAAATAAAATTCATATTTTAAGATTAAATGTGTGACAAAATTGCCTATATAGGTGGACATCGTGTTGGCCTGTGCTGAAAAAAATACATTTGATATTAGCAATATTATTAGTAATAATATCGATAATATAGTGGTAAAAATGGTAACTTTGCAGGATTATTGTGCATACATCCAATTTTAATTGCATGATATTTCTTCAGGGGAGGGGAGGGAAAAAAAATCTGCCCCACGATCCCTGAACCCCATGGGATCAAATAAAGACTTCTTATGCAATAAGAGTCGGTTTTAATTGCCCTGGGTGAATGCATGTTAGCCGAAATTTAGAGCCTGCTCTTGCCCTTGATTCATTGTGCTCTAAATTCAATCGCCCACTTCCCACTGCTCTGGTACAAGAGTAGAGCAATTAAACACATTTAGGAGTCAGACGCGACGATCATGTCTAATGAATCACCTGCAGAGGCTCATAACTCACTGGAGTTTACAGCCTGAATGGACGTTTTCATCAAATGTCTGCAGGGCAGTTTTTGTTTTATTTTAATTCTACTCTCTAATCGATTACTGTTAATTGAAAGCAATTAGATACTCCATTTAATAACTAAATTTTTTTAGCAAGGACGCATTTAACAGTGTGCATTATCTATTTTTTTTAAAATCCATTTTAACCTTTTAAAATACAAAATAAACATTCGTTTAAATATAACGAGTGGATGAAACATGGAGCGTGCCTTGCGCTCCCCGTCACCTGGTGCGCGTAATTGTGAGAAGTATGAGGCAAAACCGTTACATTCGGAGTTTCACGGTAAATCCTCTATGAGACATATTTCACATAAGATGCGTTGTGAATATTTTAGGTTTATGTACTATTTGACTCCAAAGAGACACACGACCTCGAAACAAACCGACATTAAGCCAACAAAGAGTTTTGCGTTGGCTGCATTTTTTTTTTCTTTTTTTTAAACACGGATCACACTTTTACATTTGACACATTAAAGGCGTTTGGTTGCAGAACCGGAGGATCAAATGCGCCAACGACGACCCCCCCCCATGGGATGGGTCTGCATCGCCATCAAGTGAAAAGTGCAGTCACACATCCGTGCACGTTGCCAAATTCAGTGAGACCGCATGCCAAATTCCTCAGTGGTCCCCACTTCTAATAAGTATTGTCGACAAATTCCAATCGCTCTCTAGTTTAAATAAAATGCACACTGTATATAAAAAAATACTTACAATAAAATCCTTTTCCTTGCCAGATTGTTTCCCCGATGGGAAAACCTGATTTAAAAAAAAAAATATATATTTTTTTTTTTTTTTTTTTTTTTTTTTGTAAAGTTACTTCCTTGCACTTTTTGGGCAGAATAAAACCAGCGTGGAAACTTTTGCGTCCGACCACAAAGAGCGAATACGTGATCCTCAGGCTGGAGGACGGTCGGTGAAAAACAGGTCTTTTGAGCTCGAGGTGCTGTCCTTAAAGCGGTGGTGCTGAAAGAGAGGAGGGGAGAGAGGACGGGGAAAGGAGCTGCCGCCGTCTGAGCCGGAGCGAGCAGGGACGTAACATGGAGCGCAGGATCCTCACTCTCATCTACACAGCGTCAATGTCACCTCAAAGTCGACCCTCCCCAACTCCAACATTTCTACCACTGAGATGGCAGCGCGTTTGAGACAGGGGCATCCTCTTGTCTCAAGGTTTTATATCCTTACTCCTGTAGTTTTTTTTTTTTTTTTTTACATCAGCAACTTCTCTCTCTCTCTATCCCCTTCTTCCCCTTCCCGAATCGCTCAAGAGCCAGTTGATGCATTATAAAGACTTTCTATGGGCTACTTAACATTTTGATACCATCCTCTGTTTGCCATTTGCTGAAAGTTATTTCTAAGGACAGAAAGATTTGGTTGAGATTAATAAAACTTGTTCGGTGTATACATTTTCTAAACCTACACCCCTCCACATTTTGGGTAATTTACAGGAAAAAAAAAGAAAAAAGAAAAGAGGCCATACTTTAGGTTAAAAATAAGTGGTGTTACATCAAATGCAGCCAACTCCAAAGTAGAAGATACATTGGAAGATGCCAATGGCTCTTCAGGCTCCTGGCAAAACATGATAAGAGGGTCCCAGCCAATAAAGGGAGTCAGGGTGTGTGTGATAAATTGAAAACTGTGCTTATAATCTTCTTAGCCTGCTGTCTTCTGAAAATGAAATACCCTTGTGGAACATCCCATATGAGCAGTCCTAATGCAGACTTTAACTCCCTCATCGAGATAAATTATTAGGGTCTCACTGGGAGATTAGACTCTCACAGGGTTTAACAGATAAAGTTTGTGTCGTGAAAATGAATGAGGATTAAACCAGTGGTAATGTTTAAAAAAAAACCTTCATCTGGCTTTGGGAATGACAGATGTGTTTTGATGAAGGTGACATCGTTACCTTCGATATTTTGGTGCCAACACAGCTTTGTTTAAATGTCAGGGGACGTCATATGCAGTGTCATGGCTTATGTCACTGTTATGTGAACATTTGATACTGAAGTGTGTAAAAAAATGTCTGAATTTCTACCATTTGGATTTTCTCCTATTCAGTTGCATACCTTTCTTCTCTTCTCCTCTCTAGTTCTCTCAAGTCTCGTTTCCTTTGCTAACCCCTGTGGTCATCTGCCCAGATCTTTCCCTTCAATCTTTCTGTGTCCGTCCGCCATGCTGTAGGCTCTGCAGCGCTGATACAGTACTACCAGCGAGCCATACCAGCGAGAGGGAAGGAAACAATGCCCAGATGGTGAACCAATGAGGGGTGAGCTAAGCCTTCTAATGATGCAAAACAAAATTCAGCATTTCTAATCCCAACTGGCTGATTGGCCCGCAGGCTGTGGCACCTCTGATGTGTAAAAAGCCTCCTTTTGGCCTCTGGCTCCCACACGGGTGGGGAATTCAAAATGCCACACCGACGAGAGCTGGTGGTGCGGTGCTTGTGGCCCCAGCCCCACCTGATGGTGAGCCTGTGTGCAGTGGAGCTTGTAATTACAGAAGGAGGTGGTAGTAATAGAGAGTAGAGTACAGGCAAACACACAGGCAGACAGCTGTCCCTCTGTCAGTTTCACTGCTCAGACACAGGGGACAAAAACGAAACTCTGAAGCCGTTGAGCAGATTATTGCTCATGTCAGAAAGACAAAATGGTGAAGCAGATGATGATGACAGTGATAGTGGTGACAGATGCATTTTATAATGCAGGCATATTTCTGAGAAACATGTTGCCTCTCACTTTCACTGTTTCTATGAGGCCTTGCATACATATCAAGACTCTTTGTGTGCAACATAAATCTGTGTAATATAAATATGAACAAAAGCATCCCACACATACTTCTTAGAAAACTGGAACTTAAACAGGATACTTTCAATCTATGTAAAATTGATACACTATCCTGATAAACTGAAAAGACTGCAAAGCAATAAGGACAGGTTGTCTTAATAAGACTAGGAGTGTACAGCAACCCTAGGAGCTCTATACTTATAACCACAGCAATGTTCGATCTAAGTGCCAATGTCACCACATTAACATGCTTGCATTTACAACATTATATGCTGATGTTAAATGGCGCAGTCTAATGTTTTACCATCTAAAAAGTACAGCTGAAGCTGATGGTAATGTCATTAGTTTTGCAGGTATTTTGTCATAAACCAAAGTATCAGACATATCTCAATTTAGATGCGATAATGGTGCTATGTGGAAAATTAAGGCACTGCCAGAGTAATTAAAAATAATGTTGAGGGGGGCATGAATGTCTTTATAACATTGTTTGGCAGTCCATTAAACAGTTGTTGAGTTATAAAAAAGTAGTAGACAAACCATAGATACTGTTACTAATCTAGTCAAACATACCTTTAGCAATGAGCAAACGTTTTTTTTGTGGTATTATGATACTGGAAGACTTTTATCTCTGAACCTGTGGGACATGCATGAATTGTCTGCAATCAAATTCAAAGTCAATTTTAAAACTAATAAGTGCAAAGTGTAGAATTCAAAGAACTGACCTTTTTGTTATATATTGTTATATGTGGGCTTTGTACATGAGAGCTTGTGGAAATCAATGTGTGTGTTTGTACAAGTGAAGAAAAACCCCCACTTCTCTTCTTTTTGGGTGGTGCAGAGAGGGAGGGATTGTTGTCAGGACCAGTTATGTGTAACACTGCAGACCCATAGAATGTGTCTGGCTCTTCATTGGTAAGTCAGTCAGGTAGGACGCTGCTAGGCCTCTCCAGAAGAGCCTCGGCGCGATGTTTCCGCTCGCAGTGAAAAGAAGGAGACAATGTGATGTGTCTGTTGCCGGGCGATTCACAAAAAGGAACCCAGGGTGCATTTCTAAGAAAAAAAAAAAGGGAGGGTGGAAAAGCAGCAGCAAAGTAAAACAAATACTGGCTTCCCTCCCTGTCTCCCTCACTCAGTCAGGGAGAAATGCAGGGGATGAGGGAGAGTATAGAGGGAAAAGCAGAGCCAAAATGTTCCTGCCAAGCCAGCCTATGCTATCATTTATGGAATGCTTGAGAACAGGAGCAGAAATAATAGATGGCTTGATTTATTCCCCTAAAACATAAACAGTGGTTGTTTGCTAGAATTACAGGGGATTTCAAACCAAAAGGCAATTGTAAGTTGATCTATCACTTTCCTCTTGATGGTTGTAAATTCATGCAGGTTTTTTTTTTTCCTTAATCAATTACTATTAAATAACTGTCATGGCCTAAATGTCAGAGCTGTGTCAGGTCAGTGGAGATGTGTAGTGAAATGTGATATGTGAGGTATTGTCTGTAAATGTGCCATGATATTGTTTTGACCCCTGTCATGGCGTATTAAAATATTAGTGACGGGGGTTGCAAAAGGTTAGAAAGGTGAAGCAGACGAATATACAACATGTCATTTTAAGTGTAAGAGGTAAAAGGTCAGCTAAGAAAAAAACACTTATTCTCTATGACTGATGACAGCCATTGCTAACATATGTCGTATTAAATTCACTGTATCATCGCGTTAAAATGGGAATGAGGGAGGAAGTGGACCACCTCTGGCAGCGACTGCTTTCTTAAAAGCTGTGGCGCCAAACCTATAGTCTTAAAGAGAGCATTCACAGCTACAGGTTAGCGGGCATTTTGCCGAGAAAATGCTGCCTTTTCTCTCATATGCCACCCAGGTGTAAGTCAGATTCTAAAATGTCCTGCTGCTTCTGTTTGAGGCAGCTCAGGTGGGCTCAGGAAACAAGGTGGGAATAATTAACAAGACTTAGAGTCTAGAGCCAGGCTGCTCGCTCTTTGAGGCTGCACTTAGGCAAAATGGTGCTGTAAACTAGATGCTAATTTTCCTTGATAATATGCTCATGTCAGTCAGCTCTGATGCAATGCATATATTATGTTTATCATGTGTACTGTCTTAGTTAAGCATGCTAACATGCTAACATTTGCTATTAGTGGTAACTGAAAGGTAAATCTGATTTTAGAGAGAATGTCATTGGATTTTCAGATATTTGGACATGACCCAAAGTATTTCACAAATAGGAAAATCTTCTTGTCATGGTTAAAACAATAAACATGCAATTAAAGTTATGGAATCATCATGGACAAAAGAAACAACACAGACCCAGTTTTAAATGGGAAATGACAGCAGTCCCCTGTAGCAAAGTGATGCGTTTTGTTGTCCCAGAGTTCCTCCTAACATGGACTGTGTGACTTTAAATACTACATCATCAAACTACCTCCTTTGTTCTAGTCATGATGAAAACACCTGCTAGGGCTCACCTGACTTTTAAACATAACTATGTGTCTTAATAAGGTGCTTGCGTGACGTAAAGGCTCGTTTTGCACGACGAACATGGGTAAAACACTAACAAGACCAGGTCAAAACCGAGCATGTAGATGGACTGTTCTTTATCTGTTTGCCGCTCTCCTACCCTCTGTGCTCACATATACAGTCATTTAATACAGCCGAAATTCCCCAGAGCTGTTCTCATTTACAAGTTTTTCTGTTCCTAATGTTGACAATGGAACAAATAGGGAATAGTGACCGAAATGTGAACCATTAAGACTTTTTGAATTTGGAATGAACTTTGACCAGTTGGGAAACTCAAACAATCGGGTGGCAGACCAATAGTGAATAGTATAACATTGGCACTCAGTGGCACGACATTCAGTGGACCAATGGCAAAACTTTATCATTCACTCAGTCACACAGTAATGGAGATTCCCATTTATAGGGCTCACCTTGTCATTACGAGGTGGTGGACCCTAGAATCACAAACGCCTAAAAATAATTGAAGACCTATTGAAATAGGCTCAGTATGCGATCATGTCCATGTCATTTACACATTAGTGAAGGAATTCATGGATGAATGAATGATGCAATTAAAATTGTGATTAAATTATATTTAGATATTTGTTTATTCACTTGCCTCTGCTTGGAAACACAGAGACAAGCACAATTTCAATCAATCATGGACGTTTGAATTGATTTGACATTAAAACCGTAATTATCTACCTGAGATTGTGTGCTACCTTCTTTCAGCTTGCAATGTATGGACTCACGTATCTAGCATAAGTACAATTTGCTGTAGTTGGTATTGTCTTTTTAAACATAGTAGTATGTGTAGGAGTCTTTGTTTCACTGCCAAAGATGTTAAAAATACCACTTTCCCAGAAAAAATGTCCCACTTTCTGAAATGCAAAGGGCATCATCCGTCAAATGTCACGTAGTTGCTCATTACATGTGGTCATTCAAACTTAAGGGCAGATGTCGAATGGGAAGCACATTAAATGAGTTTCTTGGTTGAATCAAAATCTCTTAAGGTCATAAAGTTTTGAAGATAATCTATTATGATTTGCCTGCTTTTATAATAAACTAAAAATTACTTTTGGAAAGCAGGTTTTATAACTATGCATTAAGGTACTAACTTGTAACTTAGTCTGACTTCTTATAACCTCATAGAGCAGAGTGAATGATCCCGCTTAAGCACAAAATATACTTTCTGACTCCATGTGGCTGTGCCCGCTGACTCTACACACTGACAAATGTGTGAGCACCCGTGTGTTCCCAGACACCCACTATAGTAGAAACGGAACTGCATGCACATCTGTGGTCTGTTTTTGGACTATATCTGGCCTCTGGGAAGTACAACCCCTTGCCAGTGTTTGAAATACAAGTATTTAACACAGGCAATAGGTGTCTCGGAATAAATGCTACTTTACCACTCAATGGTTATTGAGTTGCACCTTCACAGCAGCAGACCCTGTACTGATTTTCCAACTTCTTGTGCAGCCAAAGTACACCCTAAACACATTTAACTCTACAATGTGCACCCAATGGGATTCTGGCATTGACAGAGTTGTGGTTATGAACCAATGGTAGAGACAATTTTACTGCAAAGAGAAATAATGGTAAAGTTTTTCTATTGCAGCTCTAAATTCCTGGATGTATAGATTTCCTGTTCTCGTGGAAACATCTTGAGTAAAAAAGAAACCCCTTAAGTATATAAGAAAAATCAGAGAGGAAGAGGATTCTAGATTAGAACATGAATACTGTATTTTTTATTTATTATCATTTGTATTGAAATCATTCTAGTTAGTTTTTTGTAGGATGATGAGCTACTATGTTATCAAACAATACAAACAAGCTAAATAATGGTCTTCTCTCTGTCAGGTTATGAAATATGGGCATGAATAGTTACTCCAACAACATCTGCCAACTAGTGTGTTATTGCCTCGACAGCAGTTATTTCAAATTACTGCATGTCAGCAATTTGCTTAAAAATTCACTTCCTCATTCTAAACAAGCTATATTTAATTTTAAAAGTACGTAGCCTGTGACACTTGGTAATTTGTACATGTTCAAAAGTTTCTTTTCAAAACTGCTGCATCAACACCCCTGCTTTATTTACTGTCAATCTGACAACTGCAAGTTGTAGGTACCACAGTACATGGCAGTTCAGAGGAATGTACTGTATGTTGTTGACATTCTGCTAACATGGACAGAAACACACAAACACACACACACACACACACACACACACACACACACACACACACACACACACACACACACACACACACACACACACTGGACTGCTACATCACTGTACAGCTATGCTCTTTGCCCCACATAAACAGTCCACATAAATACGTCATGATATACTACCAGTGCTGCATCATGACTGGGAAGTCATTAAAGTACCTGTAATTTGCAAATATAATGCGGGTTGAAAATTGTTATAATTATTACTAAAATCAGTATTTTGTATATGGATAACTAATTATATAAAATATGAAATCTCAAAATTAGAAATGGGCCAGAATTTTCTTGAGTTTTAAGAAAACTATGTATTTTTCATCCTAATCACATTTGGCAAAAAGGACTTGCCATAAACATTTCTAGCTCTTACTTGGCCTTAGCGTCCTGAGGGTAAAAGCTCAAAGTGTGAGTGCAAAGGGGGAGAAGGATCCCTTTTTATTCTAGGAAGCTTTCATAAAAAAGCAAACTAGCAAGGGATTAAAAAAGTCCACCAGTCTCCTGCTGGTCATCTTTCTCTTATAATTCATTCACATCTGTTTATTAGAAATTAAAAAAAAAAAATATTATAAAAAAGTACACCCAAAACATAGTATTTCTCGAAATAGATAAAGTTCAATGCCAACCTATTAATACATATCCGCTTTGGCTGAACACACCTGAGAAATTATCGACCTACCATTCAGAATCAAAACAAAATGCTGTTCCCTTTTGTCCAGAGGGCTAGTGGATTGTGTTATGGGAATATCAATACACTTTGGCCTCTGGGTATACTATAATTTATAGCAGAGGACAGTTCTTCTGCTTGTACACCTGTATTAATGCTTCACATCAATCTATTGTTTTGTACAATGTCAGAGCTGAACGGAGTGGTGGGGCTTGGGATGCCGGATGACTGAGTTTGAAATATGAACCATTTGGGGGACAAGCTCGTTGGACTGGGAGAGGACTAGGTGGCTGGAGCTATAGCTCGGATGTTCCGCACAAATTGTTTGTGTTGAATCTCATGTACTTGTCATAAAGAGGCTGTGCTTGAGGAGTGAACCCTAAGAGCATCATTCCATTGGTATTACATTTGGGCTAATTGTCATCGGTCACATACTTAAGCAGTGGTGGAACTTTATAGCCTCTACTATATCAGCCTTCACTGCAATGGAGTAGGAAGATATGTCCTTCCTGTGGGTTTCAAAGGCTGTTCCCAAAACCATTTTTATGGGCTGTTACCCTGAGGCTACCATAATTGAGGCAGACAGAATGTGATCCATGAGTCAGGACTGATATTTAGACTTAATGGCTTTCAGAGAATCTGCACCCGCCGCCACCTGCACCATCGAAACATGGCTGTCTGATGTTGCCACCACAGAGGAGAGTGAAGAATGGAGAGAAAAATCCTGGTGGTTGCAATTTCTCTTTTGATATTTTCTTTCCTGTGTAGTTTAAAGGATCACTGTAACCTTTACTGTAATTCGAGTTAGTCATCAGAAATATTCACTGGATGATCTCATTACGTTGGGTCACAGATTAAAGGTTAAAGGTCTAAATTTACTGTAAAAAAAAAAAAAAAATCACGAGTCTGCCGCAGTTTAAAAAGCAAGAAAGTGGAGAAAAGTAAATCAGTTCAATTCGCACAACCGTTTAAATGCAAATCCTTGCTGTGATAAATGAAATATTCACTGATGTGTTGCTAGGCAACAGAGCACTGAGCTGTTTGCTCGGTTGGTCTTAGCCTTTTGACCATATCCATCAGGACCACTTTAAGGACAAGGGTCATAGAACTTAAGAAAGGTGGCGCTGGGATTTAGGAACCATCCCTGTGATCATTTACTATCAATTCTATAAAGAACATTGTAGAGGAGAAAACTATTGCATTTAGAAAAGCTCCAGTCCCAGGTACTGCATCATGAGATTAGAGAGGGGTCTTCGAAGAGCGCTGACCGCTGCTTAGGAAGATGGCCGGCATATCGATGGGCTGAAGCTCTCTGAGGTGAAGTCTCAATTAAGGCTGCAGCCAGGAGCACCCAGACTGAGTGAAAATGGCTGACATCAGAATGAAAGATAGTCTACTAGATTGAAGGAGACAGTCAGAGCTGGTGTTTGGATTGAGGGCCAAGAAGCGAGGCAAAGTCTGAGTTCTGGAGTAGAGGAACAAACCAGATAGTCGGAGGGGGAGGGCTGAAATAGAGAACTAGAGGCTGAGGCTAAAGTCAGTCTCAGAGCTGGTGTGCTCCTCCAGCTCCTGTGGGCTGCTGTGACTGCCGCAGCAGCTGCTGAAACAGGCCTCATTAAGTTTTATATAATGCTGATTATGTGTCCTCGGATGAGGTTTCTAGGGGTTAATTTGAATTTGGTTTGCTCCATCAAATGCTTTATGTTGTTTTGCAGCTTTAAGCCTGTAGGCTTTCATGGTCTCATGACTGCTAAAATCAGTAGCACTGTATACAATCCAAACAGTCTGACAGTCATTCAAGCAAGATGCTAATTAGTAGAGCAGAGTAAGTTTTTAATTACATTTTTAATTATTCTTCTAAAAGAATAATATTTTGATGGGCTAATGTAAAATATCCCCATTTATTGCACATTGTACATTCTAAATAAGCTATGAAAATTAAAAATAGCAGTATTAAATGTATTGAATTTAGTTTCAGAGCGTTTATCTTATGAATGTATGTATGTATAAGTTTGTATATATATATATATATACACACACACACACACGCACACACACACACACAAACACACACACATAAAGAAATAGTTCTTTGAATTATTTCTATTATTTGTATATTGTAACCATTTCTTCAAGTCTTAATCTCTATATCTTATATATAAATACTATATTTACCATTTCATGGACAAGCCTTTAAAATGTCTGAGAGAGGAGGAAGGGTCAACACTTGAATGACACACTGGGAGGATTTTTTTCATGTAGAGCCTCTAAAGGATTTCTTTTAAAGCTTTTTTATGAATTCCTGTGCAGTGCCACTATATTTCTTGCCTTTTTATCATAGCAGGACCAGGATTTTGTTGCTCAGATATCTGGTGTAGGTTAGTTCAGCATAACCGACCATGTAATGATCCAATAAAAGACCTTCCACACACCACTAACTCCTCTAAAGAGAAGTCGGAGCTTTCTTTTCCTTCAGAATTGCTCCATTAGACATTTAAAAGTTGACATGTATGTTAAGGTGACCTTGACTTTAATAAAATTTCCTGTGATATGTTATTATGCAAAGTTGCTGCTTGATGGTGTATTCAGGTGAGTACACTTCCCAGCCCCCCTGGTGGATCACATCACAACTTGATCCACCTGGTGTTCAAGTGTGTGTTTGCTTGGGCTGCTGCTTTCCCCCTACTAGTCTTGGTCTGGAAGAAGCTTACCTTTAGATCCACAGAAGGTTGACTTATCACAGTGTCCTGAATTATTTATTATTTAACAGATCGCCTGAGCAGTGTGTCAGGCTGAATAGTAGCACAACATTTTTCCAGGAGACTGCACTATCATCATTCTTTGGCATCCTTTGCTGTACTAATGCCACACTCTGTTCACCCTCTTGATCCTCTGAACCTCATACTTAAGATCTAAGTCAGTCATGCTGAGACCAGAAATTTTCTTCTTTTACAGGATGCATCACAGAGCCAGTCATTGACAGAGCAGGAAGCCACTGAGTTCTGGATCCCTTCCAGAAGTAATAAGATGTCATGTAAAACCTTGTTGACATTTATAGCGACACAAATAATTAATAATACGGCCCTGGGATAGAGCCTGACTCATCATTTCTTCCATATTTATATATAAGGTAATTTTAAAAAAAGTGAATAAACTGAATAACAGCCTTTGAGGAACAGCATTTACAGTCAGTCATAGGGCCACAGCAAGTTCAAACATATCTATGGTAACATCAGGAAAAGAGCAAAATAGAAGATTTTACACAACAGATACTTTAGCTAAAAAAGTTGAAGAAAATGACTTCAGAGGAGGGTGTTGGTGAATTCTATGGATGTGGACAAAAGTTATGACAACGCAAGTACGCTCATAAAATAAGATTTGTTTAAAGGTTTTAATTTGCAATAGCAAGTGCTGTAGTGGAGGCCAGCATGTCAGAATTATTGAAAGCAGTCTCTAGGAATACACATTGTTCTTCTCAGGAAGAAATATGATCGGTTAGAGAGTGCATTGAGCAGATAGATTGCAGTGGGTAATGAGCTATTTTGTAGGGCAAAAAAATATCGGACATATTCTTTGTATTTTTGATTCTTTTTACCTTCGCCATATGTCATATTCTTGTGGTTACTGCTATAATGCTAAATAACAAATGGATGTCTTAGAGAAAACAAAATTTTACACTATTCCAGATTTTGAACAAGACATAAAATCATTAAATTTCCTCTGACTCCCTAATATTAGACATAGGTCTCTTGTATTTTTTAAACCATCTTCTTTAAAAAGAACAGTGTGAAATCAAATCACAATGCTATACATTCTGAAAAAGTGATGTAAAAATGTGAAAGCAAATAGTTTTCAGTTAATGTATTGCTGACAATAACAATAAACAACAACTCACCTCAATCATGCTGACATTTCATGTTGCTGTAAGGAATACAGTCCTACTGAATAGATTTGAATATGCTCTGATTTGTGTGTGTCTGTATGTGCATGTGCATGCACACACAGTTACATAATGTCTATATGTTTGTGGGGAATTTTACAGTGTGTGTGTGTGTGTGTGTGTGTGTGTGTGTGTGTGTGTGCGCATGTGTGTGTGGTGATAGGAAATGAAGGAGAGCAGGTGTCAGCAATCTCTCCATGTTCCCATACTTATCCCCTATTCACCCAGGCCGTTTCTATGGTGACGAATGAAAGGATTGCCACATGGATGATTGGTGCCAATCCACCAGTCATTGGCCTCATAATGGACACCCACTCAAGGAAATAATAGTAAATTAAGACATAGCAAAGCTTTGCCTGTATGAAAGACATCAGTGAGGGATTTGAAACTTGGTGGCCTCCAGTTTTCAACACTTTTCAAATTTAAATTCATTTGCAGAGCAGTTTTAGAAAAAGAGTCGAGTGACCGGACCAAGAAATGTTTACCTGGCGTCATTACCATATTACTTATTGGTCCATCAATCGATGTGGGAAAGTTTAGAAAAAAGTGCACACAAATCCTAAATATATTTTTAACCCAGAGAAAAAAGACGCTCGTATATACTGGAGACTACAAAAAGGCAAAAGTGGGAACTATAAGAAATTGTGATTCCTTATAAGAGTGTCTGAGTTACCTTAGTAAAACTGCTGCATTTCCTAAATTGTACAAGACTGGCTATATGCTTTCATGTTTAGCATGTATAAATGACGATAGCGTGCTGTCATCTTCCTTTCAACTTTCAGCAGTTTTACAAGACATAAATCCGGGTTTTAAAATCCAACAAGCCATTTACAGCTGATAGTAGCCACTTCTAAAACTAAAATTGCTAATTACTGACGGTGCAGATTTTTTGCACAAGCTCCAGCACTACAGTGAAATGGACAACTCCACCACTGGCTGACCAGGGTTATACTATTAGACCTCCTTAAAAAGTCACATAGTCGTTGTATGTCCAAATGCTTGTAAGAACTAACATGAATATACAGCCCAGGTTAGCAGCAACTAGCAGAATCCTATGTGTCATGTTAGCTAAAGTCATCAAGTGTCATTTAATGTGTGGTTGCATTCGGTCAGGTTGTTTCTAAATGCTAAAAATGTCAAGAGATTGATTGCAATCCCAATGTACCAATGAGTCGCCTGATCCTTGCATGGCTTGTGCATTCATAGTGTTCTATTAAACTTCTATTGCCACAAAGGCAGTTGTAAAAAGAAAGAAAATGTTCAGACAACTTTTTCTAAATAAAGAAATATTCCCTTTTTTTTTACATACAAATGTATAAAGGGACCGGTTGTAATGATAGCCACCTTTGCATTTAGGATAGGAAATTGTAGTGGTCTACACTGCTTTGCTGGAGAAAATCACTGTCGTTAGTCTGAAAGCTCGTCTCAGTGAGCATATGTGACAATTAGAGTGTGTAGATTCCAGACGGATGCATGACTGATGACTATGTTAGGATGTCTATTAAGACAGAAACATACAATCACCACCGTCCATCAACAAATCAATCCATCCTAATCTCTAAAGGGGTCAAGAAAGAAAGAAAGATACTAACTTTAACTACTAACTAACTGCTATCTACTCACTTTTATGTTGGCGCAGCAAGATGTTTGTGATAATGTAAGTTTTCTGTCATAAGGTGGCTAGTTTGCAGTTTGCGACAAAGAATACACAATGCGGCCTGGCGCCTTTGCTCGAATATTTGCTCCCTCATTATAGTATCATGCTGATGCAAATGAAGTATGTGCAAAAACATAAAGATATTCCTTCTCTTAATGGTAATCAATCCTGCCAATTAGAGATCTTCATGAGGGTGTTAAACACTTTATTGATCTTTTCCAACATGCTAAATGTTCATTATATGAATGCTTAGGTCAATAGCTATGCAGATTTATAGTTATGGAGTGGACTAGGCTGTTCTCAATTCCTAGGAACATATAAGAGGTCATAAGGACATATGAATTATAGGTTACAATCCATACCGACAGTTTTCATATACGTTACTAATGCAAATGATCTCTGCAGTTGTTTTTTTGCTGTAGTGGGCATTCCTTTTCTATTTACTTTACATTGTGAGGGAAATGGTAAATTAATTCAATCTTTTATTTTTCATAAAGAAACAGTGTGAAGAAATGATAATGGTAGAAAAGTGACTGATCAAACAGATACTCAAACTTGAATTTTAGGTAGGTTTTAATCTTATTAGTGATTTAACATCTCTGAGTTTGTGATCAAAGATGATCATGTATAACAGCCTGATGGCAAAGAGAGATCACACACAGATAAAGGATAATTGGCGTGACACTTGTGTCTTTGAACATCATCTCTCTGCCCTATTTCAGGATTCAGTCTTTAGGATATGGATAGAAATTAAAATCGTTTCAGTGCACAGGCTAGTCACCTAACACATTCTTGCAGAACCTAGTGCGAGATTTATTCATTTTAAAGAGGAAACTGTATTTGAAAAATGACCGAAAAAAATCAAGTGTTTGAAGGAATCAATAATGAAAATGGGTTTTATTCTCTGTCTAGATAATAAAGGGTAGCAATTTTTATGTTATAGGTATGTTATGGTGAGATTATTTTCCTTAAATATCACACTGATTCTTGTACGGTTTTCATAAGCTTTAGCATAGATATTTATTAAAGATAAACCATCTGATACTCCTAAGTTTTCAACAGCCTTAATGCTATTATTTATCAATTGGGGCATCTTTTAAAAAATGAGGGAGTATGATCTTAAGAGTGCCCGTGACCTGCTGAAGCAGCGCAGGTCCCTGAATGATGATAGGTTGCATCAAGGCACATCATACCTCTGTGGCAAGCAGATAACGCATTTCTTACCATCGGTTCCAAAAGACAATCACAAGATCTGTGTCAATGCCAGAGAAGTCTGCTTCCTGCTGCTTCAGTATCTTTTGGCTGTCTTGACAAAAAGACAGATATTTCTTCATATCTGAGCTTCTAAATAGACATTTAGTATGGGGAGCAGATGTGTTGTGACATGGCTTTCCGGATTGTTGTCTGTTTGGCTAACTTGTGATGTAGACTGACAGTGACAAGCGAAAAGGTTCCAGCGGGTGTTTTGTGGCTGAGCCACCCGCTGAAGCAGAACGCACACAGGGACCAAGCTAACCTTGCCTGAAGAACGTACAGGCTTATGAAGGGGTGCAGCCAGATCATGTAATGTATTGTGACATATTACAAAACCGAGCACACTGAAATTAACCTAAAACTAAGCAGGCAACTTTTAAATAAATTGCAAAATACTAATTCTACTAGACAGCCTCACCATTGTAGAGTGTACAGAGCGGGACATGCTGGGAATTCTGCCAATGTACGTGACGGGTGACATAAACAATGACAGTTCAGTAGATCTCGGTTTTTATTCCTGACTATCCAGTGGCCTACCCCATTGATAATTTAGCACAAAGGGAATAGGGAATGGGCAAACAAGGGGCACTCCAGTGACTTTTGCACTTCCATAGGACTGGGGGACATCTGAGAAACAGATACCAAAAGAATGCTAAGAGTCGCAACATATCCTGACTTTTGATCCCTACTATGACTTAAGTCTCATAAGCACTGGCTCTTACAGTTACCACAGTGCAACTCAAAAGTGTCTTTGGCCTATTCAACCTTCTCTGTATATTAAATGCTCTCATCTTTCAAACTGCACGGCCCCTTATTATAACTCAGGTCTGCTGTAAATGTTTTAAGTCTCAAGCCTAACAAAGAAGACATTATAAAACTGTTTTTCACATGCTGAATAGTACTAACCACGATAAATAGATTAATTTTTGTGTGTACAATCAGTGGGGTGACACTTTTGAGTTGGAGGCCGCGTCTTTGTTCTTGGCAGCGAGTTCATTTAGTATGAAAGCAGATGCCCCAAGTAACCAGCAACCTTTAGTGCAGCTAAATTGATGTTCTCTTAGCAACTTCCCAACTGTGAATACTGAAAAAATGTTATTTCTGGACTTGAACATGCGAGTGACGATAAGTGGCCCTGTACCTGATAATTATTTTAAAAATATATAATGTTATTATATTATGTTAAGTTTTATTTTATGGTGTATTATCATAAATGTTACAATATTATATCATAAATAAGAATTACTATGATAATTAATAACTGCAGAATAGACAGATACTTTACAAGTGGAATTTCCTTACGCTCCAACACTATAGTATAAATGATCAAATGTTTTTGTAAAGGCTCATTGGTTGTTTTGATTACAGTTGCTTGAAAATTAGTCTGAATTACACAGGGCTTGTTTGAGCGGAGCTACAAGACCTGTCTTCTTCTTATCTAATTGTAAGAGGTAAGGATGATTGAAGAGAGCAATTATCATGGGTCAGGTTCCTGTTTTCTGGTTCATTACCAGAACCATATGCATGACACTGACCCTTCATATTAAAGGGGATTTAATGACTCCTCTCTCAATTTTCTCTCATTTATCCTATTTATGGAAATGTGAATCTTTGGAGGGTCACTTAATACTTAAAAAAACGTCCCTCCTGTGCCGAAGCTGTGCAGATCTATTCACTCTCTGTGCTCCTCGGTGCAGAGGTGTGATCGATGGTTAAGGAAAAAGAGAAAAACATAATAATATGAAGAGATTAAAAGAGAAAGTATTGCAAAAGACAATTTGATGAAAGCCACTGGCTCAAAAAGAAGCAGATGGAGAAAGGAACTGGGGAGGAAAATGTAAGGGGAAATTGGTTAGTGAAGAGGGACTGGAAAAATGAAAAAAGAAAAAAAGCCTGGGACATAAGAGACAAACTGAGACAAAAATGGCTTATGACGAGATCCCAGAACAAAGATAACGGAAGGAAACAGAGAATAGGAGGAAGGGTTGGAGGGGGAACAGGCAGTTGAGAATTAACATTAGCCTGGCACTGCTGCTGGCTTAACTATTGCATGTCTACATCACTGAAAGGTTACCATGAACAGTACTGACAGTTCTGCCTACTAGGCTTTGACTGGCATGCTTTACTCATAGCATAGGGAGGAGGAGGAGAGGGGAAAGGGACATAAAGAGCAAGAGAAATGAAAATAAGGGGAACATAGAACAGACCAGAAAGAAAAAGAAGCACAAGTAAGGAGGTGGAGGGAATGAAACGGATAAGGAGGAGGGAGGAATAACAGAGAAAAAAGACGAAGGGAGAGAGGGGTGGGTAACATGGAGGCCTTAAACGAACACAGCTGATTGCGTGATGCTGAGTCATTAGTCCTGGAGTAATGGCTCTCGTCACACTGCCATTTATAAAAGGGTAAGAGGAGGACAGTCGGCCCAGCTGATAACTAAACTAGACTACTGTACATACTGACAGAAAAAAGTTTCACACAGGAAGTTTGCCATTAAAAAGTGTTCTGAGTGTACCCATCAGGGCTGATAAATGATGCTGAATGCGAACCGCTAGCTTTATTTTTCTATCAGGTGACCAAATGAAAAGTTATTGTAATTTGACATGTACAAATTTCAGTCCACAACTTTAATAGCATCCATATAATTTCTATAGAAATTAAGCATAACTTGTTTTTTCAACCCACAAGTTAAATTTGTACAAAGCATTAACCAAAAATGATCTGAATAAATAGGTTCTGCATATCCTTAGATGTAAAGCCAACATATTCTGTATGATAATGAGAAATGGGTTCTCATATTCTGTGAATGTGTCAAATAAGTCAGTTCAAAAAGGAAAATATGAGATTGACAAAAATAAGCATTATGGCCAAAGTGAGATTTTCTAAAAAGTTTGCACAAAAAAAGCTAACACTGAAAAAGAATTTGCCTTAAAATGCTTCTGTACACTTCCTTCAATGAAGCTAGAAAATGTCTAAAATGCAATAAATACACAAGACAAAATTATATATGACAGAATATGTTCCCTTTTCTTCCCTCTGTGATGAAAAGCTAAACTGTAGCCTGGTCACTGTTATGCTGCAGGGTGATGTGATTTCTCCTTGGGTTTGGTCTATAGACTCTGGTGAAGGGTCCATGATGCTGTGAAAGTCCTCGATCAATTCATATGTTCCCCAGTTCAACAATGAATCAATTTCTCAATGCTAATTTCTACTAAATGATTGACAGTGAATTGCTTTTGCCGGAATTTAAGATTGGGAATCGTTTTTTTCTCTCTTTCACCGCAAATGATTTTTAACGTAATTATGGAATGATCAAAACTCAATTTTCATGCCTCAGTGTATCTTTTGATGTATACTGTAATTGTAAATGAATATATCTACGCTTTTAAATGGATTTTTCTTAAGAAACAAAGGTTATTGTATTGCAAGAATGCTTGGTGTACACAATGGGTTCAAATGCAGGCACCTTTACAAACAGAGAGGCGACTGTGCTATAAGAAGACTAGCTCCTAACTTAGCATGGTAGCATGCATGTATTATTTTTAAAGTATTTTGTCATAAACCCAAGTACAAATTTCAATTTTGAGGTGATGATGGGATGGGAAGAGCTGTCTAGACGTTTCACTCAAAACCACAAGTGTCAACTTAATGGTGGGATCGGAGGAAAAGTCAGGGGATCAGCAAAGTTAGTAGGAAATATTGTCCGAGGAACACAACTATCTACACACAGTTTTGAACCACTGCATTAATCAGATGTAGAGACACAATATTTGAGTGGATAAATGAAACATTGACTGGTGAAACTAAATTAAAAGTCAGGACTTCATTGTCTTGGGACCATGAATATCTGTACAAAATTTTATTGTCAAAGATATTGCCATCCATATTGTAGCTTCACACTGCTAGCATGGCTAAAAAAGTAATACAGGGTTTACGAAATACATGTCTATAAGCAGCATGATACCAAACAGGCGTCTACTATGGGATTAGTAGTATGCATTGTTCTCTAAACACTTTCCCTTGGGGACGGAAATTGAAAAGGCTATTTGAGTGGAGAAGAGGTGTTTCTGCAGCTTTATGTTTGTCACAAAAAAAACCCCAAATTAATATGTTACACAATCTTTAGATGTCTGTAGTGCCCTTTTGATTAAACAGTACCTTGATAAAGTTGCCTCTCTTCACGCAACCTCACCTCAATTTTATTAAAGGTCGAGTCTTCCCAACCAACTAGCATCACATTATCAAGAGCCCATTTGCCCATGCAGACAGGAACTTTAGAGCTGCCTGGACATGCAATAGTAGGGGGCTGTGCAGAATTTGCATATTTTCATTCATGTGCACCATTGCATCTCTTCAAATGCAACAAATAAGGAATAGCCTCAAGGAGAGTGATTACTACAATAGCTGCCTCTAACTCTGATGCAGTGTTTGAAGTCATTGTTGCATATTACTGGAAATATAATTTTTTTTTTCATATTCAACAAACCTTGGCTTTGTTTTATTGTCTCACTCTAGATACATACAGTACATGCAAGCAACATCACGCAATCACCAGAGTCAACTCACATAAAGATTTACAGATTCTGAATTCACAGAATCCTAAAATCAATTTTTTATAACTAGCTTTAGCGGAAGGAGGTGAATTTGTTTGCGAATACATCGTATACTAACAACCTTTTCCAAATCATAGCATTTAACTTTTAAAAATACAAAAGCTGCATATTAAAACACTCTTTTCTCCCCTTATTTGTGTTGGGTCAGACATTGAACTTCATTAGGGCCATTTAGCCTAACTGACAGTTATGTTTCATATTGCAGTTCAGTGGACTAAAAACACAAGTGAATGGTTAGGTAAACAATGCACTGGAATAATAGACTGAAAATAGTACCCTTTTCTATTTTTTAAATCAGTAATCAAATCTAAGTGAATCACTGATGCCAAGAAACAAAATCAAATGGAGATGTGAGAATCCCACAGATTTCCTCCCCTGGTGAAGCCTGCAGGCCTGGACGGCCTGAGCGAGAAAAGGGAATCACATTTAGAAAAATCACAAGTAAAAAGATTTTAACTCAGAGCTGACATATGGAAAAACATGAAACAAATTTAAGGTTGGTGTACTACAGAATGAAGGTGTAACAAAGTCAAATATCGCTCACGTCATTCTAAACTGAAAATAATTTTTTTTTAATTTCAGACTAAGGGGACACAGCTGGATGAACATGCAACATGTAACATCACATTACAGGACAAAATCATTTAAGTAGTGACTGGCTGATACATGTTATATGCAGCAAAATTAAGCAGAAAGAATATCCTGTCCACTATCTGATGTGTGCTGAGGAAAACTGAAAGGATGTGATGCTCTCACTGCATCCATGGGGTCTAAAATAGCTTTTCAACATATTGCACTCACAGGAGAGGAGAGGCACTTCATAGATACAAGAACGAAACGGATAAGATTGCCTCGGGCATCGAATTAGGACTGAATTAGCCCCCCCCCCCGTTATTTCCGTGCAGCCACTCATGGCATAGTAAACCAAATAATCCACTCGTTATCGCAAAGCACATCATTATACATTAATAGCCTATCCATGTTGACACACTATTAGGCAAAGGGAATTTGGGTAATATGCTATACCACCATTTGTAGATTCATAGACTTCTCCTCCATCTCAGGATGTATGCAAGAGCCACTGAGAAAATGAGGAATAGAGGTGAAGTACACATCTAATGCCATTTTTAAATGAAAGCTTGTTGTTGAGGCATGTTAAAAATGACTAATATCCTTCATTAGTCTGATTCGACGATGATAGGTGAGTTGTTTTATGACAGGACTCTTTTAATGGAGCAAAACTGCACCATTTGATTCACAAGTGAGGAAACTGCAGAAGACACAGACAGAGAGGAAAATTACTAAAAGAGAATTGGACAGCGAGAGGGTTGGGGCAGACGGAGGAAGGAAAAGGGGGAGAGGAACGCAAGGGGGGTAGGGCAGGAGGAAGAGAGTGCAAGTGTCAGAGCGAGAAAGAGAGATGGATTAAGTGTAACTTGAACCTCTAGAGGAGGAGATGTTCTCCTAGCTTTGATGCTGCCATTCTGGTCTGCTTCCTCTGACCTGGCAGACACGGTTCACTGCACTGAGACCGGAGGCACCTTTGCCCCGATTCGTTTAAAATTGCATAAGTAAAGTTAAACTGATTTCCAGGCAGCTGGAAAATAATTTGGAATCAAAATTTGAACCCAGTAAAAAGTTTAGACCTTCTGATGACATGGTGGTTTTAAATGATGTTTCACTTTGGCACAAATTTGTTTTGACACATACCCAATCTTTTTTAAAGCAGTCACCAAAATGAGCTTTTCTCTTCTTATGTGGAATTAGTAATTCCCCCAGGTTTACAATCTCTTTTTCTGGCAATAGAAAAAATAAGATCCAGGAGCATCTTACCTTTTTTTCAGATAATAGTTGAATTATGCATAGCCACTGTCAGCGGACAGGAATCTTCTATTCTTTTCAGTGTTTTATCTTCCAGAACATAAAATTAATACACCTAAAAAATCAGATCAAAAATTTTTCATAAAAAGTGTTGTTTTTTTATGTGTTTGACAATTTAATGTGCAAGTTCATTTCACAGACGTGTTGGCATGTGCAAAGTTCATCCTCTTACAAAGTGCTGAAGAAGTATTACAAGTACTTTAGATCATGTGAGGGAGGAATTTTAGTTGTTTTGATTCTCTTAGTTATGTCTGTTGAAGAGCATCTCTCAACATATTACAACATGGCAGACATAAATATTTTTCCTAAAATCCTAAAAGTAGAGCAGTTTCTTATCAGATTGCAAAATGCTGCAGGGATCTATTCTCCTTGATATTCATTTGATTTCACACTTCATTCAGAGAGAGGAAGAGATATAAATAGAGGGAAACAGAGAGGGAGAAAAGAGATAAAAATAGGATGAATAACAACAATAAAGAGGGACAGCAAGAAAAACAAAGGGGAAGAAAGGGAAGAGAAAATCTGTGAGAAAGACAGTAGAGGAGAGGCTGAGTGGCAAAGGTGGAAGTGCAGGGCCCCATGAAAATGTCCACTCGCACTGAAATACATCATTAAACTGAGTCCTGAATCCTGATTCAGCTG
Organism: Istiophorus platypterus; assembly: GCA_016859345.1. Taxonomy (NCBI): domain Eukaryota; kingdom Metazoa; phylum Chordata; class Actinopteri; order Istiophoriformes; family Istiophoridae; genus Istiophorus; species Istiophorus platypterus. The sequence goes on from CM029117.1 coordinate 18,847,094, forward strand.
GGGCACTTCTGTGTTGAAAATGATGAAAATGATTGTGACAATCTATATTATCAGACAAAGCAAAGAGAAAAAGAAATCGACTTTAAAATGTTTTAGTCCAGCATTTTCTCTAATATTTTTTTTTCATGTACTTTGCATCTGATTATTTTGGCATAGATTTTGCTTTTTACATATTTCTAACACTTAACATATGGTGGTTAATTAGCAAATTCATATTCATATAGTTAGAATCTGAGCATTGTGAAATTTCATAATTGGCATTGTTGTTTGTTTTGCAGGTATTCGGTCTTATACCAAAGTACTGGAAAACTGAAATGATGGCAGAGAATGAACAGATAGGGGATCTCATAAACTGTTGCTGGGGAACCTAAATGTCTGAGGAAAGGGCAGGAGACCATTGACATTAATCTTCTAAGGACATTGACTATATGTACCAGAGTTTTGGCAATGCATCCAATAGTTGTAGATAGTTGTAGTTGTAATTTTACTCAAATAAAACATATCAGCCTCTTGACAAGTCAGGGGATCGCCACGGTCAGTAACGCTCATCTTCTGCTTATCATAATTTTCTGTATAAAATTTCATGGTAATCCACTGAATATTTGCTGACATATTTCAGGTTGGACCAAAGTGGAGGTCCAAGTGAGCGGCTGCTCAGAAACCACCACTACACTCCACAGAGTGAAAAAAAATGTGCAAAAAAGTTTTGCAAAGACAAATTTTGAGTGTGATGTTAATTAAGAAGATATTCATATGATGCTGAAAATGAATATACTTTCCAATCAGCTGGGCTATAATGGATTTCTGTAATTTAGTTTCTGAGCTAAAGCAGCTCTCATGCACACAGAAAAAAATTAGAAGATATGAAGAAATGAGACTTTCTGTGGGATTCTAATGTTCATCAGAATTATAAGTCTGACTCTCTACATGATCACATTTCAATATTTAGTCCACCCTCACGTACCTTTTGGATATTTTGTGCAATATAAAAACTGAGGCATGTGTACAGTCAAGAGGAATATGAAATATTTTGATACCATTATTTGATATTAAGTAAACTTGTTATGTTGACCAACAGGCTCATATTCCTGTGTACACCACAGTAGGTGCATTTCTGGCAAGCCGCTTTAATGTGCATTTTTAATTTGTGCACAAAAAATGCTGAAATTTCGAAGAAAATAAAAGACATTTTAACATTTGAAAAGTCGAAAAGTTGGTGTATAAATAAGCAGAATAGGCAAAATGTGACAAGGTGCAACGGAAACAGACTTAAAGATTCCATCATGACGCACGTGGAGCATGTGAACCAAGCATCCACTGAAGCTTCTGCTCCACCAAAAGGACTAAAATTAGCGGCAGACAAAAATCACATCTGAGTGGAGTGACAAGGATGTTCAAGGATGTTGTAACCCGACCTCAAACTGATGCATAAAAAAAACAGGAACTGTTTACTTTCAGTAAAATTTGGTCAAAATTTGCACTACGTTTGGATGGAGACCTGGCCAATGCTGCAGAATTAGTTATCTTTTAGTGTATTGTAGTGTGGTGTTTGTTGAAATCAGAAACAGCTAGGTATCCTGTCAACATCATGACAAGGTCAAAATAGGTTTTATGGTGATTAGCTCACCAGCCATATTAAAATGTATGTTTAAGGTTAAAATAAATATATATATGTGTAGTTTTAAGAGGTTTATCCTCATATTAGCCCCAATGCTCTGTGCATATCTAACCACATTATATATTACATGACTGCTTTAAAAATTCTGTGATTCCCCCCGGACATATCATTTCCTCCAACAATGCACATATACTCAGATTATGAAGCGTCTTCCATATTATTAATCAACTTAACTGTTGACCAAATTACGAGTAACAAATATACACACAGGAGCCCCCCCAACACACACACACACACACACACACACACACACACACACACATGCACACACTCTACCCAAACCAAAGCACATACCCAAACCTCTAGACAGATGTCACCCCAAGGAACAACTTCATTTATTTTTCCTGCTGCTGGCTTCACATGGTGACCTTTCTAAGCGCTAGGTGTATAGCACAGGAACAGTGACTCACAGGGAGGTGTCTGTGCCTGCAGCCAAACTCATTGACATGCATGTTTTCAAGTCCCTGGACTCCAAAAGGTGTGTGTGTGTGTGTGTGTGTGTGTGTGTGTGTGTGTGTGCGTGCGTGCGTGCGTGTGTGTGTTTGGGTGTGTGTGTGCGTGTTTGTGCATGTGTGTGTGCGTGCACACCAGTCTGCATTTTTGTTTTGTGTGGCAAACACTCATGACCGGGTGTTTCTTTGTTTTTTGGTCATTTAGGTGTCAGCAGCCCTTCTGTGTGTACCGGTGTCCCTGTGTAGTGTTGTGGCTTTGTACCGCTCCAGGCTCTTGTACCACTGTTCTGCAGAGATGTACAGATTGGTTTATTATGTCCTCTTGGGACGGAGAAAGGGTGAGGGAGGGAGGGAGGAAAACATGAATGGGGGTAGGCCTGAAAAATGTGATATTTACAACGGGAAAATTCTAACACTGAACACTGAGTGTTGTTTTATATGAAGGTGACAGAGAGAGGGCATAAGCATAACACTTGCCAATATTATCTCTCAGTTCAGAGTCCATTTTATTTTTCTAAAACAATTTATCTACCCTCCGTATGCTGTTCTTTCTCCGTGGCATAGCTTTAATACACTGCCTCACATTACAATCCTTCTGGAGCTGAAGATAAGAATATTCAAAAGGTGGCAGTTCTTTATGTTTTCACAGTTTAGCAGGGAATGTTCCAACAGAAGGCACACAGAGGCTTCAAAGGTCAAATTAAACTGTTAACCTCAATTACCCTGTGCTTTACAACAGGGGCTAGAGGTCACAGCCATGATGAGAAGTTTCATTTTAGAATAGCCAGGGGTGTTTTTTAGACAGATAGTAGCTCTCTCTCTCTCTCTCTCCTCTCTCTTCCTCTTCACTGACTAATTCTGCCCTGTCATCCCCCTTTCTCTCTTTACCCATCATCACCACCTGACCCAGTGGGGCTGATTGGTCAAACGACGATACAAGCAATCCTTCAGCTGATGTGTGTGATGTTTACAAAGGGCCCACAGCTTCTCAGCAACAATGAATGATGAACCCCAATATGTCTTAACTCGTCTTCTTGTTGCCAATCAAACTGCATTCATTAAATCAACGGCAAACCCAGACCTTTGTAGAACCTGACATGTATCAATCCAGAGAAGGTTCGCAGACACATATCAGCCTGTGAACCTTTTTTCTTTTCAGTGGAACAATCTTTACCTGTATTGTTCCTGTTAAATAAACAAAACCAAAAAGTCATAAAACTGTCTATTTGCAGCATATTCAGTACCATATTTTTACCTGCTGCATCCTCATTGGATGCCAGAACTGCCCTGCATTCCTACTAACCCGAAGTCTACCCAAAACACAGGGCTCAAATTGGCCCGGAAAGAGCTACTGCTGTGGATGGCCTGTCGAAGGCTATAGAGCCTATGAGAGGCCTTGAGCACACATACATTTTTTTGTTGTTGTTTCGTTGTTCATAAAGTTCATTATCTGATCTTTCTATTGACTCGGATGTAGTGACAATTTTTAAATGACCATATAGTATGAAACCTGCTATACTTTGATAAGTCAAATTGGTAAATAAAAAATTAACAGGGAATTAGCATGAACTATTATTACCACTACTAATTAATACATGACAAATGAGTCTGAAATAAAGGTTATTGCTCTTTGAAGTAGTCAATGAAAAAAATATGAGTTATGTCGACTTGAATTACTTAACAAATTATGTACAGATAATTTAAATCCGTTTTACTGTCACATTAAGTCACATGAACCACTGGAAGAATTCACCAAAACAACCAACATGCATGTTATTTGATGCAATAAAGCTCTTTGGCTGAGCATATTACACGTGAGCACCATCGAAAGACTTTCATATTAAAAACACTATTTAAATAGAGGCTCTCTGCTTACAACTGTATTCACTTGTGTTATGATACAGGCTAGAGGATAATCCACCTGATAGATGCTTATTTGTTTCTCTAGCCTAGTCAGGAGAAACAAAAAACTTTAAGGAATCTTTACATTGTATTTATTCAAAATCAGTTGTAGGAAAGTGCCAGAATTAGGACCATGACTATATGACTATGTATAACAGTTATAAACTATGTTCATTATTTAGGCTATTTGTTTGTTAATTTAGTTTAGCCCTCCTTAAATAACCGCTGCTTCAAAATGCACGACTTGTACTCTGAAGGCGAGCTGGCTCTCTTTCTAGCTCTTAACTTCTGTTTTTCAGTTTTCATTGTACAAGCTGGAAAATGGAACAAGTTGACGCCTTGGTGGGCTGAATTGTATTGCAGATCTTTAACAAGTGCAACAATAACACAGACAGGGCGTAAATGGTGTGCAGGCAGCATCAGCTATCAAAGAACGAGCTCAAAGGCATAAACATACATTTGCATTAGCACAAGTAGTACAATGAAGTTAGGCACTACCCCCTCAATTATTATTTTGCATTATACACCATGAACAACTATAGATTAATTATACATCTTCACCACTTTGACAGCAAACACATCGGACAGAAACACACCGCAAATACAGACCCATGAAAATACTAAAGGGCAGCAAGCTGTAAAGTACACAACACAATAGGCAGACTGATATACAAATGATTTCTTATTTTAAAGCACTATGGATAGCTCCTTTAACTGTCCTTTGAAAACCAAAGAGGTGCTATGGTTTGCTTAATTGCAATGTAAAATTTTGAAAGTTTTTCCAACTAATGCATACTGGTGTGAAAGGATAATAAAAAATCCAATTGAATAGAGTCTAACAGCTGCACAATTATAAAGTACGACTGTTGCAGCTAGAAAACATCATAAACACTTGGACTTGAAATCCAATGGACAGTTACAGCTCCTTTATGCTCCCATAGGGGTTGGATGATGGAACATGAACAACACCATAAAAGGAACATTAGAGCAGTAAAGGGTGGCAGTAGGGGGACTTGTCAAATGTGCAAAGTTAATGTTAAATGTTAGGGATGTAAAAATCTTGCAAAAAAAGCACATACATGCTACCTATAAAGTTATTTGTGTGCAATCATACAAAACTACTTTAACACTTAACATGACATCCTGACCAGAACAGTGGATTTAGAAAAAAACGGGGCATGGTGACCATAGGCTGGATCAAAATGCTAATCCGAATAATATCAAACACAAACTCTGTCTTTCTACATTCAGTCTACATTCACTACATTGTTTTAGTCTGCACACTTGCATTTTTAAACTACTGTTTACTGAATAACATATCCAGTATCCAGTAAAGTTGAAACATATCTTTTAGAATGTGCTAGATTTACATTTTTGTGTGCCCTCACAACTTTTGTCTCCTTCTACAAAAACAAATTTGTGCACAAAGTTGTGTTTAGTCTTCTCTTGCCTTTAGTTGATGCAGCTGATCGGGTCTCAGCGACACACAAAGATGCTTGCATATTTAAAGAAGTGAGAGGTGGGATAATGGTGGTAGCTACCACAAATAAGAAGATATTGATAGTTTCAGTGATCAATGGCAGAAAAGTGTGAGAAAGAGGGACAGTAAAATTAAACAGCAAGAGAGTGAGAAAAAAGCCAGGGAAGTGATACAATCAGCTCTGATGAACATCTGAAACAATTTCTTACAGTGTTCAGAGAGGCCCGTGTTTTTGACACTGGTTTCAAACTTTGGGTTTTTTTAAATTTTAAATATATATATTTTTTGGCAAAACTCATTTTAAAAGCTATATTCTCATAAGGAAACAAAATCTCTGGTACTTTCAGTATTTGGAAGAAACACTTAAATGTACACGGATGCCACATTTGAACATATACGCATGTTCATTAAATGAACAAATATTAGAGTTACATGTATCCATACTGTGTTAATCAAGGTTTATTAGACATAGTGTGGTTATCCCAAGCTTTTACTTAAATACCACAGAGCTGGTGTTCCACCTAACCAGTGACCCATTCAACCAGTTGATGACAGTGAAACTGGAAATGTTGTCATTGGCTGATCGCTGAGTGGTGACATGACCTACTATAACCAAGTGTGTGCATCTGTGTGTGAACGCGTGTGGATGGAGGGTGGTGGGGACTGTATGTATGAACAAGAGCTGGTGAATTTGCATGTCTGAATTGGTGTGTTTATGTATAAATATGTGTGATGTGTGAGGAAAATTGAGTGGCTGCAGACATAAAATTATTGTTTGTGTTTGCTTGTTTGTCTTCTGTGTGAGTATATACTGTATGTGTGTGAGTGTAAGTGTCTTACAAATGACACCTGCAATGCAGAAGAAGAGTTTTCCAAGGTTGAGGATAAATCAACAGAAATTACACAGCTGCCAAAACCCATTACTGCAGATCCGTGCAACACAGGGACTCCCCAATGGGCATAGACCACTCATTGAGTCTACTAAGCAAACACACTTGAATAGGGGAACAAAAAACAATTGTGTGAATACACTCTCTAATACACATATGGACACAAATGGATACAAGATCTAGAGAAGAGAAGAGAAGAAACTAAATTCATAATCATCATTTTTATGCCACGCAGTATTTATTGTGTAAGTTTCTTTTTTTCAGTCAGATAGAGCTCTTTTTCTCTCCTGCAGCATTAAAACTAAAACTAGAAACAAAAAAAGCAAAGGATTTCCCCTTGCTCACCTTTATCACAAAGGAACAACTACAACAAATTTGACAAAGTGTTTATGGCCTATGAAAACCTTTTAGTGGCATATAATATCAAATTCACTGTAAGCAAATCTCAACCAGGCATGAAAATACAAAGCTTTCTAAAAGATGCTCAGCCCTCCAGTCATGCTTCGTCTGACCCACCTCAATTCCCTCCTTCCTACATTCACACACAACTGAGTTTGACCTTTCACGGCAGTCGCTTGCACATTTCACGGTTAGTCATCCATGCTAACTGCACATAGGTAGAGAATTAAGGCTTGGCTTTTGTAACAGTAATTCGTATCAAACTATACAATTGTGAGGACAGCAACAAAGCAGCAACAGTGAGGTGAAGAAATTAAAACATGAGTGGTTGCCCCATTTTTGGATAGTTGGGTTGAAATTTATTTTCAAAAACACCCTAAAATTAAATATTACTAATATCTGTCACTGGATCTCCTCTGACTTGGTTAACTAATAAACTCTTATCGATTGCATCAAAGTTGCTGGTAATGGTAATGATGGTGGTATAGTTTAGTATTCCAGGCTCTTCTTCATTTACTGCTCACGAACTTGACCCATAAACTGAGGACTCAAAGAAGGTGCCAATTCAGGTCCCATTTGACATCCTTAGCCCTGTAACACTTTCCTCTCTTTCTCTATCCCAGATATCACAAACACACACACACACACGTTCACATTATGCTAATGTGTGCTGCACTGTCATCACACAGAGAAAATGTTGATGTGTGGGTCAAGGTTCACTAAGCGGTGTAATAGCTTTTCATTGACTCTTTATAATGTAAGTGGAAATGGATGTGTCTATTACGAGTAAATAGATGAGAGAAAAGAGTAATTTTCTGACAGCATTTCATTACATTTGGTCAAAGTACTGTAACGGTTCCGAAGCAGAGAGAGCCAGATGCGATTTCATTAAAATTGAACTCATCTAGTATAAACAACAATTATTGATTTATTGAGGGACTGTTTTGATGACTGATATATTTATTTACAAAATGGATGTCATATACTCCAATTCTCTCTTTAAATACATATGATAAACATGGAGCAACACAATATTTTTTTCCTCTTCACTGTCACAAAGACATTTTTAATGGATTTAAAGGAAGCCTGAAATAAAGAACAACTGAATAAATCTAAAAATGATTTATCAGTTTAAAATTTGAACAGCACCATACTATAGAATGAAATTTCCTTTGGAAAAAGGAATGAGTTGCTACTAAGCTGATCTCTGGCAACCACCATTACCAGCATAATATAGGTAGTCCTAGAAAATATATCCTCTACAATATAGGATGAAACAAGATGAGGTCAAAAGGCTCTCAGTGTATGACTGAACTGTGTCAACGTATAAATTTGAGGATGTAGTTGAAATATTTTGCAGAACATCTGTATACAGCTACTTTCAATGGAAATTAGCCAAAGCCTGCTTGAAAAGTTGCTTAATGTTGCTAGATGATGTAGTATGCTAATTAGCATATTTATTATGTTATTGCATCATATTTGCATTCTGCCTAGTGTCAACTGATTTTCAACCCTATATCTTTTTGTGTCTCTTATACTCTCTGTGCTCACAAACACAGTATTTTTTAAGCTGTCAAATTCCTGATGAAGCTCTTCTCTTTTACATGTGTTTCTGTTTCTGTTGTCAAACAATGGAGCAAGTATGAAATAGTGACTGAAATGTGGCCCATTATGTTTATATAATAACCAGCAGTCACTTCCAAGCCATTTCCAAGTTGGTACTCCGTACTGCTAAGGTCCATATATTATTACCATGACATTATCTGACTCCTGATGTATCTCTTCATCAGAAAGTGGCTAAGGTTTGTCCAAAAATTGCTAGATTTGTCACCAGATGTTTTTTTGAAGAAAACTCACTAAAGGGGTCTGAAAAGTCAATAAATCTAGTCACACAGGTGCTAAGTTGGAAACTTTATTTTTAAAAGCAACAGCTCAACAACTCAAAAAACTTGGCTAACTCAGGAGTCAGTCATATCAGTCAGTCAAACAGCATTCAGCCGACCAATGGTATCAGACATTCACACTTACAAGGCTGTTGTGGTCCAGCCTAAAAGGCCCTGACAAGAGCCTGTGGGATGTACAGGCAAGATTATGGTACGAAGGGTTATTTTGACCAAATAGCAACAATTACAAATATAGCGCAACACCAAAGTGTGACAAGGGTCTATATACAGTATGGTAGCTTTTAATTAAAAAACAAACAATCAAGAAATAAGCAAAAAATCTGAAAATACTATTTAATTAGACATGCTCTTGATTCACAGTGGGGTATCTGGGAGGCTTATGTGGGGGATTTGTGGATTTTATGAGAGCTTCCAAGGAGAAGATATGACTGGGCCATTGGAATGAGGAAACTCCAAGCACTGAGCAACCATAAGCTCAGGTGATGAATGGGGTTCACCATCCAATTAACCATCCGAAAGAGGGAGTTGAGGTTATATGGCTACATCTTAAGAAATCAAGTTGCTTGCAACCTTTGTCAGTGATTGGTTGAAGAACTTTTGGGGAACAGTGCACAATGGACATAGGATATTAAGACAAAATAACGAAAGAAGAAGGTCTCTTTTTTCTTTACATTGATCTTTAAATAGTTATACCAGATGTTGCGACAATACAAAAAATATGGCAATCCTAAAATTAAGCAATCATGAGGTGTGTCTAATTTTTGAAACATGTATGTTACACAATGCGAATACATTTTTTCTTGGTTATCGATTCCAACATTTCCTTTAATATCTTGGTTTGGACTTCTTTCTTGTATTATATTTTTACCTACTTGTTTGGTATATATTCATTTTTTAGGGATGTTTTATGTGACAGATATACATAAAGGTTCTAGTAACACAATATAATTGCTCTGTAAAGTTAGATTTTCCAGAATTATTATGGGTCTGATTTTAATTCTCTCATGTCCCACTTTCACGTTTAGCTGTGCACCTCTGAGTATCTGCTGTATTTTTTTCATATGCATCAACAAAACATAACCAAAGAAATGAATAATTGTTGGTACTTTTATAATTTTAAATGATTACTGAAACGATTTTTACAGAGCGAATTTCTAATGATTACAGATTTTGACTGAACTGAACTTGTTTTTCACAAAATTTGATAGTCTAGTTTGAAATCAACAACAGAGGAATGCACATATTTCAAACCGGCTAGTATTGGGAGCAGCGTCTGGCGGTTTCATATAAAGGACAATGAACATTGTTACCCTCTTTGACCTCTGAGCTTCCTTTCCAGCCCCTCTGCTTTCTCTCTCACCAGGTACAGAAACCATTTTCTCTGCGTTGCCTCCTTTCATTACACACCAGATTACTCTCACTCATGCCCCTCCCCTCCCCTCTGCGTTTCCTTTTCCATCCTTCTCTTTCTTCACATTTTTGCCTCTCCACCTTACCCAGCTATTTCCCACCATTGGCCATCCGCTTTTCATCTATCTCTCACTCTCGGAGGTCATAATAAGCACAATTCAAGCACTCCATATAGAAACATGTAGGAAATGCATGCCGATACACACTCAATACATGCGTGTGCAAAGACCTGAGCTCGGCGTATTTAATCTGCTTTTGAGGGGAAAGAAGGTTGTCAGCATCGAACCTGCAAGGATGAAATATACCTGATATTAAATGATGCCATGTCAGTCACTGTGAGCATGCAAACCGTTAATTTAGCAATAAAAGGGAGACACAGGCACACATGCTGCTTGAACACAAATATATTGTGAGCGGAGAAGACATTGCACATGCACGCATGGTCAGATACAGAAGTGTTTGCACACACACACATGCAGAAGCACACACATATAGACACATTGTGTTTTTTTTTCACCTGGTGTTAAATCTTGTTCAGACATGGTAGTTTGGAATTTGCTGCCCCCTGCTGAAATTAAAAGAATAACTCCAGTTTCATGTCGCAGCAGCAGGGCATCAGAAGGGAACAAAATGGAATGAATTTGTTGTGGAAACAGAGGCTTTATAAAGCACAGAACTGATAACACAACCTCTGGCTGACTTTCGGCTCTGAGCCATAGTTTGATGAAAACCTGTTTGTGGTATATGAGATTTTTTTTATGAACCTCTGCTCTATTACTGCACGTTAGACTGTTCTTAATCACATTGTCTCATCTTTTTGATTTAAGTTGTAACACATAAATATCTGACAGTAATCTTATAATGGTCTCAGTCATTCAATAACCCCTTAGTGGAATTTACTGCTGCACGGGCAATCTTCAAATGTTTTTTTTTATTAACTCCTTTTTGTAGTAAAAGGCAAAGCAGAAGATTCATGTTCATCCATAATTCTGGATTCAGCTCGACCTTCATCAAATTAGTTGTGATTATTTAAAGGTGTAAACACAATCTTACAAACACAAACTTATTTCCACTTTTCTAAAAAGCTTGCGCTCCTCTCTAGGCTCTAGCATTTGCCTCTCATACACCCATCCATGAACACACACACATTCTCAAATGGCAGTGAGCTGCTGCACAAGGTGCTGACCTGACCATCGGGAGCAATTCATTGTGTACTGCCCTTGGACATTTCGATATGTGGACAGGACACAGGGGCTGAACTCACAACCCTGTGATTAGTGGAGGACTCTATCTCCTGAGGTCTCAAGGGGACTTGTAGTAGAACTGTCTCATGGCAGGAAGTCTGTTTTTTTTAGCCAGGACTGGCCCAAAGGTCAGATAATGATACACTAGTATCTATTTGCTGAGAAAAATAAACCAAACCAACTTTAATGACAGCTTTAACTGCTATGGGAGAATGATTGAGTGGTCATTTAAGTTTATTCCTATGTGTTTTTTTTCCCCAAAAGAGGAACATCAAATAAGATCAAAAATACAGGAAGTCTATGGCGGTAAGAAATCTACAGTGTAATAAAAGAAATGGTAACTGGATTTTGTCTAATTTTAACCTTGGAATCTATTCATTTACATTGAAGTGATATTCTTGCACATTTTTCCATTTTCGCTCTTTATCCAAAGATCAGAATAAGAATCTAGGTTGAAATGATCTTTAGGCAAAGTTGACTTTTTTGCCATGGTGCATTGTGTTTCTATCTTGGCTCTGTCCTGAAGCGCAGCCTCCAGAACATTGTGCATGAGTCAACTAATCTGTTATGCCTTCTCCTTAACCACAGGGAGGAATGCGGCTTCTCACTTTTTCTCTCTTTCTGACTGCTCCTCTATCTGCTGTCTCGTGTTTGCTCATCTGTCTTATGGCATCTGTATCAGTCTGTGGCTCCATGACTCCTGTTAATCTGTGTTTATGTTAGGCTGCCTCTTTGTGCTGTGTGTACTGTGTAATTGTTTCTCTGTTATATAATGGGATGTGTTTGTTAGCTTGTCTCTCATTTGTTTGCCTATTACCTGGCATGCTTGTTTTTCTTACTCTCACTGCCAAGTGTCTGCACAGTTGTTTCTCTTCTTCCTATTGTCACTGGCTGAGTAACTGGGGTCTGTTTATCTGTCTTTCTACTTCTGTTTGTCTCTTTGTACAAGCTAATGGGTTGAACCTGCATTTATCGGTATTTTTGATATTAACGTCAAACGGCTTGGTATTCCTGAAAATGATTACTCATCTTTTTAGCTTTTTACTCTTCTTTTTTACTCACATTTATTTTCATTTGTATGGTTATCTTTGAGACACCCTCATTGGCCCTGTTTCTAGAGAATAAAAGTCCCCAACATCAACTTCATTGTTCCCATGTGGAAAAACACAGAAGATACTCAGACTTGAACATATGCATACATTTTAATAAAAATATGCAACATATAGTTAAAATACTAACTACTACCATAGTTAAAACTATAGATGTGCTGGTTATCTATTTATTTTTTAACTGCTCCCTGATGTGCAAAAAATGACTAAATTGTAAAGATTAAAATCAAGTGTGATCCTAAATCCTTTCAGCTGCAGTAGTGGTTTGTTTTGTGTCAGTTCAGCAGAGTTCCATTATCAGCCTAATCTTTATGCCTGGCTGTCTGTCTCTTTTTGCAATCTGTAGCTTCCAGGAAACTTCCATTTAACATTGACTATGGATCTGCCACCTGTCTTCTTCCCTAACGGTTTCTGGAAGAAGTGGAAAAAAAAATCCACCCTGGGAAATTTTATTCATGATGTATGCAGTATTTGCCTGTCAGTCAACCACAGTGTTTTAGATAAAGGTTTGAGATAAAGCTTATCTCCAAAAGAAAAAAAAAGAAAAAGTAAAAAAAAATAATTTCTTAACAACCTTTTAACCTTCATATGACTCTGTGAATTTGTTTGCCTGTCTACAAGTCCAGAAACTTTTTCAGCTCATAAAGTTTTCTCAGAAGTTTTATTGCAGCAGCAATGTGACGCAAAAACAAAAGATTTACTTCGTGTCATCTAACAGGATCAAGTAGAGATGTCACCTCCACATCAAAGGAACCAAAGCTGATTTCTGAAGTGTGACAGTTGAATGTATACGCATGACTGCTCATACACACGCAAAACATACACTGGGTGATCATGACATACACACACACACGCATGGAGGCTCACAAACATACTTGGGATTCCTAAGGATATATATATATATATATATATATATATATATATATATATATATATATATATATATATAGGGTACTACGGTTATATAAATGCCCTCCAAAAAATTTTTGATCATAGGAGAAGAAACAGATCTCTTTTCTAGACACATTCCTTATTCTGTTTATTGTTAAATAAGATCTACGAGCTGCCCCTTGTAAGCTGTAATCAGATTTTCAGAGGCTCCTCTAGTGGTGGGGGGCGATATGGCAGATGGTGCATCGATCGGTTTATAAAAGAGTTTGATGACAGAGAACATATTTTGTAATTTTTCACAATTTTTCTTTCTTGGCATTTTGCCTTCAAATGATGCAGAAGGGCGGTACATCCAACAAAGGTCCCTGGGCAGAGCCAAACTGAGGCACTCTAAAAATAATAATGACTTTGTCAGCACATATAGTACTGGAAATCATATGCATCATTTGAGGTACCGGGAAGATAGATATGCAAATTTAATGGCCCTGTTTACCCACATTCGTATTTTCAATAGGTCTTTTTCACTGTATACATTTTTGACTTATAGTAGAAAAAGCACAAGTGATAGTAATAACATTAACAATGGCTCAGTGCTGCTCAGCTTTCCCAGTAAGCCATGACAGTGTGACAGTGAACCAGCGTTCACAAAACCAGAACCCTGAAACTGAAATAGCAGAATGGAGTTAAGCCATCATCAATTTTATCATTCACACCTGTGCTTTCCTGCAGTGACGGGTCAAATGTTGCCATTACTCTGATTAGGCCTCTAGTCGGGTTGAGGACAGGTGGAGCTATACTGGGGAGTATGAGATATCACAAAACCCTACTTTTGATAAGAAAGTAAGTCGTCCTGCTCAAACAGCTGAAAGAAAAATAGCAGGAGAGTGAGGAAGATGTCAGTTTTTTTTTTCATTTGACATTTGCTGTGCTATGTATATACGTTTCTCTATAATATGGCCTGAAGACCAGTCATTGTGAACATAAGCAATTACTCATAAATGAAATGTACAAACTGTGATTTAAATACAAACCTTTTGTGTTGAGTCATTTTCCATTATTCATTCAGTCATTCACCCTTTACATCCTTACACAAATTTTGTTTTGAAATATGCATATATGTAAAACATCATTTGTTTTCCCCTCATATTTCTCTGCTCCATATCATACAACTGAGACTGTCTTTGATCTAGTTGCTGTACTGGACTTGGTAAAATGTCATCTTATCTTATCTGAGATTTCCATTTTTCATAATAAAGTTTTCATCACAAATAGAGGTATTAAACCCTTTCAAAGGATTTGAGAAGGAAATGTCAGCATCTAAAAGTTGTATTTTTTTCCCCTTTTTTCTCTTTTTTTAACTTAAAAAAATACACCAGAGTCTACTCTCAGTTTTCCTTTATAATATTTATTCTTAAAAATGAGTAAGCAGACAGTTCACGTGTCCTGTGAATACCAAAATGTGTGTAGAACAGTACAGAACAGTAAAACACCTTTCATTATATTTCTATAACAAGATCTTTTGAACAGCATATCAAAAGTCAAAACAAAGGAAGTATTCTTTTTAAAAGTTTTTCATCTCAAGAAATAGACCACACATTTCTAGAAAGACATGTAAAAATATACATCAACGTGATCAGTGTTAAACAGCAGGCTATAATTTCCGATACACACAACTATCAACTTGCACAAACATCAGTGAGGAGGTGATAATGTCATAATGCAACCAGACCACACCAGAGGGACCAATCACATGTTTAAGAGGATGTCACAGCTTAGACAGGAGGGGCTTCAGTCACTAAACACTTCCTCAGTTTCCCTCGTTACTTACACTATCACACACTTCCTCGGCACAGCAATTCCTTATTTCTTCCCCTGCTTTCTTTGCCTCCTCCTGAAAAACTGTAAAGAGAGAAATTTTAAGTTTTATCCCCTCAGATGCTCTCCTCTGATTGCATTTTCATCAGGAAACAAGGACAGAGGAAAGAAGGGAAGGGAAGTGAGAAAGCGGGACATAGCAAGGAAGGAAGAGAGGACAGCTCAGAGTTATTGGGGCGCTGATTGGATGTGGCTGTAATGGACTGAGATCGATCGGGACAATGAGACCAGCTCATTGTCTCTTACCACATTTAAATGGATGACAGGGACAGACTGTGCTTTCAACTCTAAAGTGATACAGACAGGAAAATTAAAGGCTGTAATTTTTCTTCCCAGAGAGGTTTAATTCCTTACAATGTCAAAAGGTCACGAAGACACTAATTATAGCACTATGGCTAATGTATTGCTAATGTGTGTGTGGTGAAATAAAAAGCATCAGTGGCATCAAAGTTTTATATAAGGCCTTGTTTAAGCCCTGCAGGCGATAAAAAGAAACCAAAGAAGGAAGTGGAAAAAGTAGCAGTAGGGGGACAAGTGGAGGTTGAAGATGAGATGGAAGGACAGCGGGAGAAAAGAGAGAAAGGGACAAGGGGAGAGAATAAAAGGGGGGAGTAAGAAGACAGATGGGTTTTGAAATGCTCATCTGATGGGCATCTATCTTCCCCTCTACAGGCGGAACAGGAAATAAAAAAAGCAGGGGTGGAAGCATGTCTGTCTGTCACTCTGTGTTAGGCTCAGTATAATTACTGTGAAATGACAGATATCCATGACTTATAGGACGGCAGCTAGAGAAGAGAGAGGTGTGTTTTTAGACTCAGCCTGCGAGTCACTCACTGCTATTTGTAGCCATGTACAGATTTCAGCTCAAACCTAACAGATGTAAAATTAAAGATATCTAAAACTGAGGGGATCTATTCTACAGTATTTAAACCCTGGAACTTTGTTTATTTGTCCTTCAATATTACTGTAAACCTCCCAAGCATGGACATCTATTTAGAAAGAACAGTGCCACAGAAATCTGCAAAGCCCTAAAGGGTCCAATCTATCCTAACTTGATAAACAAACCAATTTTAGTGGTTTTTGCTAATGTTTCATTGCAACAACACTAAATTCAAGTAAACATGAATCACCGAAGGCCTAAAAAGGAACCACAGCCCTCACAGTCACAGCTGGTTCAGATAGCGTCCAGGATTTCAATGGCAAAACTCGTTATATACAACTCAAAGTTTTGCTTGCAGGGGAATTTAGCGC
Source organism: Istiophorus platypterus (assembly GCA_016859345.1). Lineage (NCBI taxonomy): Eukaryota > Metazoa > Chordata > Actinopteri > Istiophoriformes > Istiophoridae > Istiophorus > Istiophorus platypterus. The sequence continues at coordinate 18,863,579 of CM029117.1, forward strand.
CCTCCTATAGCCTCAGTACTAAAACATGCTGGCATATCCTCTCTTAACACACAAAACTATGTAGAATGGTCCCCAAGCTGCTTCACCTTAGATAGTCACATTTGGGTACCTAGTACCTAATAGAGAGACGCAGCACTTTGCCAATAAATGTACAGTGTAAGCCTTTTGCAACGCAACACACTGGTATTGTAATAAAGGCACAAACACTAGTGTGACAAGCACTGACAAGGTACTAGGACAAGTTTTAACCATATACTGTATGTCAGCAAACAGATTTTAAAATATTAATGGTTAGAAAAGAAAGAAACAGCTGCTTTAGTCACAATATTAACTGAAAACAACAAATGTGTTATTCAAAGTTTGTGCAAACCAGAAGCAGACTACATAATCATGTGATAACCTTTCCTTTTTTTTCCCTTTTTTTTTACAAAACAAAAATAACACTCTGAGTCATTTGTTTCATTTCCTGTTTTGTGTAGGGATGGATACTGTTGTTGTTTGCTGTAGTTTTCATTTCTCTGACTAATTTTCAAGACGGCAGGCAGCTTAGTCGGTCAGTCGGGTGGTCAGTTAGAAATGTGTCTCCTTCTCTGAGATGGTGGATATTTTCCCGTCAGCCTTCAGTTTCCCGTCATTGGCAGCGTAAGGACTGAGGGCGGCGAGTTTCCCTCTCATTTTCAGGTCCGGGCTGGGAGTCGTCAACTTCTTCATTCTCTGCAGAGAGGGAAATTCAAGAGGGAGAAAAGAGGTTATCTCTCATTCTCCCACCACGATGCTGCTTCTGGTAGCAGCATTAAGCAAATGCAACACATTTAATAAGGGGAATAAATGAGACAACAAACAACTTTATCTTCTATGCCAAATATTTGGTTGTCATATGCAACAAACCTATTTTTTGTGCGACTAACGATTACAAATACTATGCTTGTTATTCCCTGTAAATGTACTTTGGTGATGATCAAGTGAACAGAGTAGCACTGAGACAATCAGTGAGTCATTGATTTGTTTGTTACATAACATACTGTATAAATTACATGTCATAGTAAATAACAAAGTATCTCTTCCAGGTGTTGAAGGAACCACATTGCCAGATTGCTAACCAACTAAATAGCCACTGTGATCTCTATATTCTACATATAAAGATATATAAAGCTTTCAAAATAAAAATGTTATTAGAAACACAGATATGACCAAATTAATCTATGATAGTTTTATCTGGGAACTAACTTGTCTCTTGTTTGTGTGCTGTTTCAAGGCATAACTAAAAGATTACTGATATCATTCTTCTGTTTTCATTACACCTCAGGTTGGCCAAAGGCCAAAGGCCACTATGGATCATCATCTCACGTCAGAAACCATTTTTGTTTATTTGATCCCCCAGAAGCAATGACGGGATCTTATCCATCTGTGCCACTATCCCCCTGAGAAAGTCAAATGGGAGAGATACAGCATTTTTGATGCTCATTCAGAACAAGGTAGGCAGTTGATTTCCTAAAACCTTTCTCAGGTGCAAAACAGTCAATACTGTCTTACAAGTACAATGTCTGCTGACAAGTTCCATAGTTGTTTTGAACAAGAAAAGATGTGAACACAAGTGCTTTGAAAACACAAGGCTTTGCATTGTGGTCCTATTATGGTCCTAAAGATTTCGCTTTGGAGGACCACCCATTGACAATCCCTTGGATGTCATGGGCTTAATATGTGATAGTGAATGAGTGAAAGGCTGGCAGAAGACAACTGTCGTTGATTTGTGCAAGGGAGAAAAAAATTTCATCTGTTTAGTATAACTAGATTTACAAGTATTACAAAAAATTAGAAAAATTCAGTTGCTAAAACCACATATAGATCTTATCTGTGTAATACATTTTGGCTTAACGAACGTCTAATTCACATACTTGCATTTAAGGCACAACTCTGAAATTTTAATGAGTATAGGACTTGTCCGTGAGTGTATGTTTTACCTCTGAGAAGGTGCCAGGAGTCTTCCAAATCATCCAGATAATCCCCAGAGGGATGCAGACCATCGAGGACATGGCCATGAACCAGCCAATACCATAGCCCCAGTCAGGGTAGGTGTACACGTTGTTGTACTTCAGAGGTTTGTATTTAATTAGGAAGAACAGGAAAATTCCCTGAGGCAGACAAAAATAATTTTTTTAAATGCTGTAAATGCTGTTATTTACATCATGAGAAAGAAATGCTTTCGGTTTATAAAGGTCACGTACTTCGAATTTAAAGTCTGTATGGTGCTGTTACACATACTGGTCTAATAAATTTAAGGCTGCACACAAAAGAGCCTTCATGTACCACTCATATCCAGGTATTGCATTAAGAAAATATTCAAAACATAAATACCATAAGAATGCAGTCAGACAAACCAAAAACAAAGTCAAACTTATAGTACAGAGCATTTTTTGTGCCTGTCCCTCATCACTACTACCATCTACATGATCATCTACATGACATGCTGCTGTTGTTGATGATGCTACTGCTGCTCTTGATTTTGTGTCTACAGTGGACTCACAGCACAGATGCCCGGGGTCAATATCATCCAACACCATTTGATGAAGAACACAGGTTTGTAGCCAATCATGTCCTCAATATTTAGATAGAATCTGTCACTACCTGAAACGGAAATCAGTGTCACTCATCAAAATAATGGCATGACTGATGTCTCTCGACAGAAAGTGGTAGCCCAAAAAGAGCTGTTGATTGGATGAGGATCAAATCAAGCCTGAAACAATCTGTCAACTCAGAATCATTCTGCATTGCTGCATGTAAGATTTACTGAACTTCAATATCATGATTGTCTAGGCAGGAAATAATGGAAATACAAATGATATTTAGACCCAAAAATGAAAGCCAATATTTGGAATTATTCAGTTTAGTAATGCGCATACTGCAGGACAGTTTGGAATTAAATACAAAAAGGCACTATGTTTGCTAAAGAATAATACTTTTCTATAATATTGTTTAAACATCTCAGTAAAAGGAATTGTGTGCCTTGTGCAGCACTTAGTAAATGCTGCATGTGTTTAACACCATTCTCCAGTAGAGGGCAGAGAAGAAATATTATTGCAGCTAGAAGGGTAAAAGCATGATGTAGTGGGCCTGTTTTCTATGCTAAAATCTCTCACAGTTGTTCACTTGACTAAAGACAGCTACTGCGATCTGAAGTGACAAGAGTGAGACATGAAAATCTGACAGCACTGCTTAGAGGCTTCTTGTTATGCTTAAAGTTGAGTCTCCAATCTTACCGTACACCCAGCCGATACATATGGACTCAAATATGGCCACAAACAGCAAACACATCCCGCTGGCAGCATATGAGTCAAACAGCTGGAAGACGTACATCCCTCCCTGATAGGACAAGACAGATGTCAGTTCTCTGTCACAGCCACTGTGTGAGCATCAAATATGAAGTGAATCAGGTGTGCTTGATTGAACTTGTCAGGGACTGATGGCATAGACCACTATAGTAAACAAATCCATGCTGCAACCCAGGATTGATATTTCTTTTAGTTTGTGGATGTAATGCGATTATAATAATAACACTAATTGTTTATATAGCACTTTGTTTATATAGCACCTTTCATACAGGACATGCAGCTCGAAGTACTTTACAATAAAGAGATAACATTAATAAGGACAGACAAAGTGAACATAACAGGGACAGAATGAAAGTGGTCATAGAAATTAATGAAAATAAAGTTTTATCAGAATAAGGATAAAAAAAACATAGTTAAGATGAAAAGAAAATCATAAGAAAAATAGTCATTGAAATAGTAAGAGCAGCATTAAAAACAAGGGTAAAAGCAATGATAAAAACAATTAAAATGTAACATATGACACAAGGATAAAATTATGAAAAGTTTGTTTTAATATAGAAACAGTGTATTAAACACTGTAGCAGAGAGCAAATACAAGGCTTGTGCAATGCTATTTAAAAGCTTGGGTATAAAGATCATTTTTAAGATTTCTTTTGCATATGGGTAATAGGTAGTGTATTCCATAGTTTGGGAGCATTTGGGACACACAAGACTGTGTCACCAATTTTCTGCCGGCTGTTTCTGGGAACTTCCAATAAACCAGTAGTAGATGATTGAAGTGTTCACGACGGCAAGTAGCTTACAACTGAATTGGAGATATAGTTTGCTCCATTACTGTTTTTTAGGATTTTTATATAAGGAGGAGGACCTTAAAAGTCCATTCTAATTGTAAGAAGCCAGTGCAGAGCAGCTAAAACTGGAGCAATGTGTTCTCTCCTCTTGGCTCTGGTGAGTAGCCGAGATGCAGAGTTTTGGATGAGCTGAAGTCTCTCAGTGGGTTTTTTCAGGAGGCCAGTAACAAGTGCATTACAGTAGTCTGGCCGGCTTCAGAGGAGGGCATGAATTTGTTTCTCAGCATCTGTTTGATTTATAAATGGCTGCGCTTTTGCAATGTTTCTAAGGCGGAAAAATGATGTTTTTGTCACCTTATTAATCTGGGACCTGAAGCTTAGATCTGGATCTGAATTAACACTAAGACTTGTGAACTAAAACTTAATCCAGGGAGTCAGTTTCCCCAGATTATCAATGATGCGTGGGCAGTAACATCCAATCGCATTGAACGGGGTCTAAATTGCAGTCAGTCAACCTGACACCTGACTGTTACTCTGACGATCACGCTTGTGCCAACCCCATCTGCTGCTGCAGCTCCCTCCACGTCCCCAGCCACCTCTTTACACGCTATGGTATTGGCTTTAGTTGATGTAACTAAGTTTCATGTCTGTGTGTGGCTAATTATCTCTCCCTGCAGAATGCACATCTCTGCTCGGATCCATTGGCAGTTCCCTCAAACAGCAGAGCGTTTCCCGTCACATCGAAGTGTATAACCATTTTCCATAAGCTGTCACTTCCTTGACATAAGTGTCTCTGAATGAAATTTTTGTTCAGATTTTTGCTACGTTTATTAAGCTTCCTCCTCACAACTGTGACTCATCCTGGACATTAAAGGAACAGGTCCATGACTTGGGAAATACTCTTGTCCTTCTTTTTTCTGAGGGTTCAGATGAGATTGTTGATACCACTCCAGCAGCCAGGAGCTGATTAGCTTAAGTTTAGCATAAAGACACAAAAGAAAATAGCTTTCCGGGCTCTGCCCAAAGGTTATAAAATCCCCCTATCAGCGACTCTAAAGCTCAGGGATGAAAATGACAACTTATGGTTTACGTGGGGTTATCTGACAGGTTATTTTATCTTATTATTTCTTCTGGATGCAGTTTTGGATCGGCTACTATAGAAGTAATATCTTTCTTCTCATCTTGCTCCCAAAATGGTCAAACTACTCTTTCAAATGTTTCTGTTGTTCCAGTGCCAGTGGTTGTGCTTAGATATTGTCAATAACTCTGCCTCCCAGGCCTTCACTCAAGACGACTTATCTGTTTCTTTAGTTGCCTCCACTAAAAGGGCCCTTATTAATAACATCTAAGGCGAATCTGAGAGTAGGGTTACATCACAGCTCTAAAACACTAGTACAGCCAAGAATATCATCAAATTGTCTCAGTGACTGTTTCTGTGCCTGCCTTTCAGCCAAGTATTGAACTAAACTCCCAGAAGACCTTTCTGACTGTGTCAAATCCTACTCTAGGCTCCTACTGACATTTTATTCATGATGGCTCTTTGGCAGCAGAAAGGAATAAAGTGTCTTGAGTGCAGGCAATAGTGATGTGTAGATGTAGATGTGTAAAAGCATAGGGGAAAATGGCTGATTTTTATGTAGTGGTGACCAGGATGAGAATGGGCAATGACAAACAGAGATTAAGTCACTGGACAATGCAGCGGAGAAAGTGTCGTTTTATGGCTATTGCGCGCCACTAGAACAGTAGAGTATGTTTATAATGGGGGTGGATGGAGTGTAGTGCATATGGAGAGATGAAAAGCTTTTAGTGGATGAAAGACCTTGATAGTATCAGGAACGGTTTTCCTCCACCATTACATAAAGATGAAAGTTCTTGAAAGCACAGCAGAGCTAGTAACATGGATGCTGTTTTAGATGAATAACAAAGTGTCCAATGGAAGAGATCACTGGGACATTTCATAACTGCTGAACTGAAGAAGGCAGTGAATCACAGTATCAAATTGTTTTGCTTATTATTCCAATATGGATCAAGTGGTTCACTCATTTAATAATACAAAATAAAAGTTAAATGTGAGCACCATCTGCATGGACCTGACTTGGTTTCATCTCAGTTAATATTAAGTGACGATGGTTGTGGTGGTGATGATTTTTATGATGATGATGATGATGATAATGACAACAACAACGGTGATGACCTGATTTACAAAGAAATAGAAACATGATTTGAAGGTAAAAACAAGTGCAATTCAAATTCTTCTTATCTTAAATATGCGAAAGAAGTATTAAGATCCTTTATGTAAGTAAAAGTAGGAACCTGTACTACTTCTTTACAAACTGAAAGAATTTTTTTACTTTAGTAGAAGTATGAAAGTACTAGCAATAAAATATTTTAAAGAAAAGTATCATAATGTAATCCTCCGAAATATTCTGTCAGGCTGTTTAATGTATAGATGTGCATCACATCTCATGACCTAATCATACAGTATGGTTTTTTTTAATGTAAAATCTAGTAAACTAGTAAATAACAGTCATTGGATAAATATACGTTAAAATATGAACGCAAATATAAAATATAAACAAGCAAGTGCAGAAATGTTTAAAACAGAAGTTTAATCTCATTCAAATACCCAATATGTGATACTTTTAACTGCAATGAACGTAACTATAGCTGATTCTTACCTCTGTACACATGATGAGACCAATGAGGAAGGAGATTATAGACATGCCGAGAATCAGCAGCTCTCTGCGGTAGCCTCTCCTGAAGGTCTCTGGGTACATGTCCACCACAGCTGTCACTAAACTCTCCACACAGACAAACTGGAATGGAAACAAAAACAAAATCTTTAGTTCTACAAAAAAAAATTCAGCTGCCTTTTTGTGAAAAATGTACAATTAGGTGACAAGACAATATAGTTTATAAAATAAATATTTCACCATTGCTAAATGCATACGACGCGCCTACCTTCTGTTTTGTTTAACAACTAGGTACGTGTTCAAAAGCCCCATTTAAAGTTACAATGAATTGGAAAAAAAAATTATCTACATAATCATACTTCACCTTTTTCCAAAGTGACTTACATTACTGTACATGCATTCAACCTCCATAGGAACATATGCTTCATGCCATTAAAAATGTAAGTGCATCCCTTACAAACAATGAACTAAGAGCGTCCAGTGCTGCAGAGCAAGGAATAAAGCAGAAGAACCTTTTTTCTGAACAGGAACAATTTAATCATATGAAGTGTAAACAGAGTCAGTTGAGCTTAAGCACAATTCATCCCCCTGCTATATTTCTATTTTGTTTCCTTGCAGATTTTATCCAAAGGTATAACCTATAAATTCATTCTTAAAGCCACAAGTGGATCTCACCTGACTGTCCAGGCCGAGGAAGATGAGCATCATAAAGAAGAGACAAGCCCAAAGTGGTGACAGAGGCATCATAGTAACAGCCTTGGGGTATGCAATAAATGCAAGACCGGGACCTGCATCACAAAAGATCCAAGGTAGGAGTTTTATTAGAGCAGGGAGAGTTTTTCCAAATAAAATTGCACAGGATACAGAGGTCTTGCTTTTCAGAGCACCTGGTTATAGGAAAATGACTTTGGTATAAGCAGGGTTATTCCATTTATCAAGCTGTGTTTGAAAACAACTCCACTGGGTTTACTAGCTTATGATATCTAGCTTATATGCATCAGTTTTATGGGGTGTTTTACCGTCTCTTTAAAACAGAAAACATTTGAACTAAAGACGAATAGACCTGTAAACATAAATGCAGAGAAGCAAAAATGGCACGATGCCTGGACAAGGGGGATCTAGATGAGATGGGATGAGATGAGATGCTGTTGTGAAATAAGACTGGTTCAAAATAAGAGGTGACCTGCCATTGTGCTATTTAACACCTATATTTGGTGAGTGGCCCTTAGAAACACATTATCTAAAACATTAAGCACTCTCCTCCACATGCTCTAAGACAAACATTTCAAATCTCTTGCTCTGTCACAATCACTAAATCATTCATACTGACTTGAATAAATCATAATGTGGTGGACTAAGAGCCTAGGTGAGGCATGTGGACTTACATAACTGGTTATGTTTATCCATTTTAGCAGAATATGGCAGATAGGAGCACAACAATTCAGACAGGCTTCCTCTCATCTCATGTACCTGCTTTAGATGCAGCGTTTCGCCACATCTTGATTCTTAAAGTTGGTACTTAATTTACTTAATTTAATATTCATGAAACATGATGTTATACTGCCTGCTATTCTCTCACCGGATTCTGCCACAGCTTCGATGGGAACATTTTGTTCGTAGGCCATGAAGCCCAGCACAGAGAAGATGGCAAAACCTGCTACAAAGCTGGTGCCGCTGTTCAGACAGCACAGCATTATGCAGTCCCTGAGGAGTGAGACAGAGAGAGAGCGAGGGATCACACTCAGTGTATGAGCTGGCAATGGACCTCATATTACAAAGAACACAGACTTGCACAGACATGTTAAGTGATAAAGAGAAGCTAAAATTATAATGTAAGTGCAGGACCAGCCATTATTATCAATCGCCTTTTCACCAGTGGGGCTCTGTCTGTATTCTTATATTCTCTCTATCGACAGGTATACAGTGTTTACAGTGAAACAAATAACTTATTTTAACTTAGAAATGTTATATGAGAGAATATTTAACTTATTTTTCTTCTCATGGCTGTCACTATAATCCAATCCATCTACTAGTAAGCACATTCTTACCTGTAGCAGTTATTGTTGTAGGCATTGTAACTTCCCAGAGCAGTGAGACAGCCCAAGCAGATGGCATAGGAGAAGAAGATTTGGGTCCCTGCATCCACCCATACCTGATGTAAAAGTGGGAATAAAGATACACTACATGTACAGACAGGAGTGTAAGTACAAGGGAAAGTGTTTCAGTAAAGTGCTGGTTCACCAACAGCCTCCAGAACAGCTCCATTGCTCGTTGACATAGATCCTCCAAGTCACTGAACTCTACCAGAGCGTACATTTCTAAAACTGCATATGAAATTCACAACAAATTGAAAGCCATTAAATCGTTCTGTGACCTCTCATTGACTTAGTTTTTAGATTTTTTTGGGGGCCTTTTCATCTCCATAGAAGAGAGTGACACTCAGAGTACATATAGACAATATACGGAGAGAGAGGGAAGTACTGACATGCAACGAACGTCCCTGGTCGGATGATGCTGGGGTTAAATGCTGCTTTTAAACGGCTGAGGGTCAACACGACATCCCTCGTCCACTCATTTTATCAGGGTTTCTCCTTAACTCTGTCTGGACATGCACAGCAGACATGACACACGCGAATCAAAGTTTCCAAAACTTTTAAGGCACCGGATCATTTCTTGTGCCCTTGATCCAGCTTACGGTTTAATTTCCACTTCATTAATTGATTCATTACTATCTCAGACTATTGTCATTGACAATGAAAACTCTCTGTGCATTCTTTAAAATTAATTAAACCTCGGAATTAGAATAAATAGAAAAGGCTTTCCCATTTAAAGGAGATTACCATGATATAGCAAGAGGTGATTTTTTATCTGGTCTAATGAAAGCCCACATTTCTTTTGTTACCATTTATCTACTTGATTTTCATCATCTCAGTGACTTGATAATGAAATTATGGCTCAGCTCAACTGTTTTCTTTCCCCTCTGAGAGGCACACTGTGGAGCAGCATGAATCATGGATTAACATCCTAAAAGTAGCTACAAAGTCTTCCAGTGTCTAAATATTCATATTATGCTCCACTAACTCCATTCCTTTCTGCTGTTTGGTGGGGATTAAAGGAAGACAACTATGGCATAATATAAGGTTAACCTAAACATTTAAGTTATTTATCCCTTGTGTGACTCAAAGAATTATTGGCAGTAGAGGAATATATAGCGAGTAGAGAGGTGACTTGATTTTCATTTGAGGTCAAAGCATTTGAAAATGTAGAAATTCAAAACTCCATTCTTCTCAGAATACACAATGAACACTGTTCATTTGATAGAAAGTAGTTCCAGTGAATTGAGATCCATCGTGCTGGGGATGGCAACATAAGTCTGAGATAGAGATACAGTATCTCAAACATGGAAAAATAAACGCAAGACTATCTGCATGGCTCAGTGCCACCAGTTTATGCTTTTACTGTAGTCACGCTAGTGAGATGGAATATTTATGTAACTGCGGTCCGACAGTCTGTCAGTTGGTCCACCACTTTGGTCCAGTCTGGAATATAGATGGACTACCATGCAGTCTCGTACAGACATGCATTGTCCCCAGAGGAGGAATCATAGTGATGCTTGTGATCCCCTGATTTCTCAGCTTGCCGTGGGGTGATATGAAGGGAGCGGTGAAGGTGAGAGTTGGTAAATCTGGCAGAGGAGGAGGAGCAGTCTACCCTACCACTGCTGCCAGACTATGCGGAGTTTTGAATTGGATTGATTGGTGCTGAAGAGGAGAGACCGGCAGCAGCCGTTACGGCAAGTGCTTGGAAGGAACTATTACTGCTGGATGTGGGAAACCGTCTCGTCCTCTGCATGTTAGCTCTGCAGCAGCAACTGTAGCCGCAGCTTTCTCTCCCGTGCATTTTGGATGTTTTGTTCGGTGCATGTAATTTCTTTGTTGATATTTTACATTGTAAAGTTTATGGTTCAGCTATGAGAGAGTGTGTCCAGCTCCATGGTGTTTAAGACGCTGTGTATTCTGCCATTGTTTTATTGTGCTGTTACGCTATTAGGTAATATAAAACTTAAATACTGAAGTAAAAGTACCTCGAAATCTTTCTGAAGTACAGTACTTGAATAAAAGTAGGTACTTTTAACCACTGCATCCTAGGTAGGTCAACAATAAAGTATCACATTATCGGTAAATATTTGATGATAAGTAGACATAAAGAGGTATAAAACACAGATTTTATTTTCTCCTGTATCCCACCCTATTATGTATTTAGGTATAACGTGGAAATGAGACAGCAATAAAATGTGCATTATGAAACTAGTTTGTAGTGCAGAGCAGGACACTAGAACCCACAGGATCGCATGGGGTGCTAGCGAATTCAAACTTAATGCAGCATGGCTCTTTGAAAACTCTCTCACATCACCATTCAGCCACTAATCTCATTTCCCCACCGAGAAACAATTAACAAATGCACGGTCTTCGCTCCCTCCTGGGAGTAACCACGGTAACTCCTGTGACCTCACAAACACAGGACTGTTCCTGTGGAAGAACAGGCTTTTCTCTCCTAATGTTCATTAATGTTCCCTTTGGTTTACCCTCGGCTGATGGCCGCACAGCGCAGTGAAACCTTAAAGGCCCAACCTCAGAGAGAATCCCTTGTTGATGTTGTGCCTAATTTGGCCGGCTTGTGTTTGGTTATGTTGAGACTGCGGCTCCAGGAAACTTTTCTACTGTGTGAAAGCCGGACGACATTGGCTGTAAGATAGTGTTCTTGTGTATAAATTTATCCCTCTCGTTCTCCTCACGTTCTCCTCTATTTATAAGAAATTCAGCTGAAATGAGTCCATTAGATTTCACTCACCAATTTACCTGTGGGCCACATGTCCATGGATGCTATTTTATCATTACCCAAATAAGCATCAGGTTATGTTCCATCATACAAGTGGTGCGTGCCTAATACAGTGAGTGATTGAGGGTTGTTCTGAACAGTCAAATGATTAATTGAACTTAAAGATGTCCTCTCAACACATGTTAACTTAACTTAACTTAACTTAACTTAACTTAACTTAACTTAAAAGTCCATGTTAATTCCATGTGCAATAGAGGCTTTAAGTTTCCACCTCATATTTTTGTATACTAAATCCAAATTAGCTTCCAAACTAGGGATGTTACAAAGTAATCTCATATAAATAAGTTAAACTCAAATTTAAGGACCACGCAAAGAAACTTTCCCTCGTCAGCAGATGGCTGTGAAAACAGACTTCTAATGTCAAACACTGCACATACATCATGGTGCACAGTGAAACTCAAATATCCAAGTAAAGCAAAAAAAAAAAAAAAAAGGCAACAGATTTTTGAGTAGACAGGAACATTAAGTAATTGATCGACCCACTGATATAGAAAAAGCTTCGACAAAGGAGAAGTTACTTAGAGATTCAATGAGACTGGTTTACAATCGCGCTTATTGCTGCTATTATGCAACAACTTTCCGTTTTTAGGATTTTTATGTTCTTACTCCAACTGAAGTAAGCGTCTCCAATGGGTGTGAATGATAAGGTATGCACAATATCTATATCGATTATGTGATCCTTACACTGGTCGTTAGTGGATAACACTCATCGTATTTGTCCTTAATATAACCTGATTCAATTCTAGCATGGGTACGTCCTAATTCTTTTTAGCATCATTGTGGTTTTGAAAAGAACAGTGTTACAATTAGACCATGAGTCATCACTCATGATCAAGATTTTTCATGCAGATAAAAAGGTGTAATAACCAAAGATAAAAATTTATCATGACATGGTGCAGGCTATCACCCTTTTCACACAAAACATAAATTGAAAGAGAAAGCAGAGACAAACATATGCAGATTAAACTTTTGTCAAAGCGGCTACAACCAGATTGATGACCCCACAGTAAATTATCGCTCTGCAGTTCGCCTGTACGCTATGGAGCTTTATAGTGTTGTTTTAGAGCCCATAACTTTACTGTTCTGACTCACTCTGATTGCTCTCAAACCCTCACTAGAAGCTGAAGATAGCAGCTAAAGAGCCAAATATTTTTCTCAGGGTTAGAAAAAGAGTCCTGGATAAATAATCAACTGTTTGCTAACACATTTTCCATAACAGCTTCATGAGGGGATGATATGTGAGTGTTGGAGCTGTTTCCACGTTTCCCACATGTTTAAAACCAGATATTGCAGGTTTAGGTTTTGACTCAACTGAGTAGGCTAATCATATATTATTGTCTTCGTGATGTGTCCCATTGTACTTTTTGATGAAGAAGGGATACCACACAACAACACCTAGGCTCTTGTTGTTCTGGAAAGTTTGACAACTGAGACAAAAGCTTTGGCACGAGAGGAGCTAGAGAAAAGAGGCAAACCACGACATATTACAAGCTGTAGAGCATGGGAAGATATCAGCTAAGGTTAGGGAGTATGAGAGTGTGAGAAGTGCAAAGAGGAGGGGGGGGGTTGCACAGTGCTGGGTTGAGGGTGAGAAGGAGGGACACAGCCAGAGAGAGAAAGGTATAGGGAAGAAGAAAAGAGGGGAGGCATGATGAAGTTCAGGGGTGTAGAAAGAGAGGGTACCACACAGCCACGCACAAACACACACAGCCACACACAGACACACTCTACACAGCCCGCTGGGCAGAACAGAGCCCTGATTGTCCCTGAGGAAGCTAATTTAACAATAGTGTCAGAAGTAATGTCTTCCTCTGCCAAACAGCAGCGCTTCTTTATCATCCTGCTTCACGCTCTCTGTGCCTCTGTTTATGTCTTTGTTTGTCGATCCCTTTATTTTTCTCACCTCTTCACCGTCCATCTCTAACACTGTTTCTCTTACTTTACTAAGATTCACAGATGCAACTGTCATCTCACTGTACAACAGCTGGAGAGCCTATTAAATGAAAAAAAAACTTTACTGTTGTGCCTAAAGAAAGCCTGACAACTTTATTCTTGTATTGTTAGGCTCTGTCTATTTGTTTGTATTTTTTTATCTATAAATATAATATCCAATATCATATATCAACGGAACTTCTAGTTAGCTCTGACAGCAACATTTCCCTCTTATAACATTCATGGCATCTCCCCAGATGGACCCACTGTTGCCATGACGAGTGTAAAACAGGATTTCAAGTAGGCCAGGAAGGAGCAAGTGATCAAATTGAAGCCTATGGTCTCCTGAAATGCTGTGATATGTTTGCAAATGTGCAGGTTGAAAGAGAGCTTCACATTTTTATAAGCACGAGATATTATATAAAGAAGGCATGGTTAGAAAACAGGCAGTAGGAAACTAGCATTGCCTTAGTATTTGTTTCTGCATCTTGAAGGTGTCCCGTGGACCTTTCTTGTAAACAAACAATAGTTATGTTTGCATTCGTGTTATTCGCATTGCGAATAACCCTGAGGCCTAACAAACATTGTGAATGCATTTTTTTCACCATAAAAATCTACAAAGCTGATTTTTTTCAAAAATATTTTAAATCCTGTTTGGTTTATATCCATGTTTGGAGAAATATAATCTTCACATAGTGTTGTCCTAAGGACCTTTTATGCATTTCACAACGTCTGTAAGGCTGAATATTGAGTCTGTCTATCTGTCTATCTATCTGATCCAATCTGTTCTCTCTTTCTCACTCAAACTCTTCATCTATCTTGATTCACGTTGTCATGACACCCCATCCAATGACATTTTCTTGTGCACTGTTGCCTAGCGACCCAAGCTGTCTGCCTTTTCCAGACGAGGTCAAGGAGTCTGCTCCATGTGTGGGTGCATCCGTCTGTATGAGTTATATGTTAATGCACCACGTCTATTAACCTCAAAGCCTGATCTTTCAACCCTTCCAGGTTCTCAGAGCTCAGTTTATCTGACCCTGGATCATTTCACCACCAGCAGGAATTGTCAGCCCATAGTATGACACTCTTGGCTCCATATTAAGCAATAGCATTATCTCTATAACCAGACTTATCTGTATAAATGCAGCCAAACTTTAACAATGTGAAACAGCTGTTTTTCACTTTTTCCCTGTGAAAGGAAACACTTAGGTGACAAACATCTTTCTGTCTGCATGGAATGGCCAGGCAGGCAGCTGGTTTGTGTTTTTTCAACATGTAAGTGTTTTATTACAATATAAATATAAAAATACTAATCCCTTCTTGCATTATATTAACACCACCACTACCTGTCCCCCTGGAAGCTACCCAGGGTCAGACAGGTGGGTGTGATGCAGGGAAATAAATGCATTCCCATGAGACAAGACTCATGGGAATGCATTTATAACCCTAGTAGTATCAGCAGGATACTATAATGACCTTGGCGTGCCCCCCCCCCCCAAGCCACAGTGTAGAGCTGTAAACCCTTGTAAACAGGATGTGCACCATCTACAGGCAGAGAGAGCGATAGCTTCTGCAACTTTGTGCCCACACATGCACAACCTACACCCACCTACGGAGCATTACAACTTGTAATGGAAAATTTAATTACTATTCACATTATACTATTCACCTGCTGGGCTAGAGTTATATCATCTATGCAATATACTGATTGCTCCGCGTTCAGTTGAAAGTTGCAGCCTGACCCTCAGGGATAAAACGAACCAGTTTTTGCCAGGCAGTTGTCCCTTATCCCTGAGTTGCAATCTATCCCACCAATTATTTATGGATCTAGGTATGTTTATCTTATTTCTTTGACCAGTTACACAGCAACCTCTCCTTTCTGTACTCACAAAGGATTATGAATTCCCTAATACTACTCTGACAAGACAAGAGTTGACTCTAAGTGCTTTATTGAACCGAAATTGCTGCAACAAACTCTAAAAAAGTCGCCTTTTCTTTTTCATTACTGCAGTGTGTAGATGTCTTACATGTACATTTTATAATTAAAACGGGATATAGTTTTAAAATAGTTTTTACTATTACCTCCCATGCCTTTAGGTGGCATCGTCTACACGTTGACACACTGACTGATCAATGCGCTTTTAAGGATGTTTGTTGGTTTACCAGGAGAAGCCTACCTGAGGGTCCGAGAGTCGCGAAATGTCTGGGTAGAGGTAGAACTTGATGCCGTCATATGCTCCTGGCAGCGTCACTCCTCTGATTAGCAGGATCAACAGCATGACGTAGGGAAACGTAGCTGTCACGTAAACAACCTGCAGGCATAAATATGCACGAGATTAATCAATATACAGATTACAGAAAAACACAGCGGACGATGTGTAACTGTCAGAACTCGTAGCAGTTCTTACTCACTGCTATGAAGCAGAAAAAAATGGAGTCAACATGAAACTGTTCAAAGCAAAAATAGTCAGAACTTAATCATTTTTTGGTTACTCGATAATTTGAACTAACATGGCCACCTCCTCGTCCACCCATTTTTTTAAACTGCTTTACACTGTCAGGAAGACATTGGAGTGACTGGATTAAAATATTGTAGATTTGTGCCAAACTTTCAGCTAAATAATGACATGTGACTTCACAGACCCAGAGGTGAGAGGGAATGACAGTAATCTAACCACGCATGTCCGGACAGGAACACAAAGAAGAGTGGGAAGCTGAGTGAATAATATAAACACACACACACACACACACACACACACACACACACACACACACTCAGACCCATAATGCAAGAGAGCTACAGTAGAGCATAATTTAATGTTCAAGTTTTCCATAGAACATAAAAAGCCACAGCATATAGCAAGTCTTAAATATTGCTGATGTTGAGATCTAGAGAACCTTTATAATTTCTGAAGGAGCATCTGTCCTTCTTACATGCTTATGATACAACCTGAGGGTCAGGACCCCTCCTCAAGGAAAGTATCTGTGACAAGAGGTCGCAAGTAGCTTTATTTGTTTAACAGGGTTTTGAGTTTGGGAGCGATGATAAGTAATTTTTAGGAATTGAGTGGCCATCATAGGCCAAAAGGATCCTAAGCTTTTTAGATACACTTTTAAAAAACAGGGATTTTTTTTGAGCACCATATGAATCACTTATAACATATGCAGCATCTGATGTGTATCATATAGCAATAACACATTACATTATACCCCAAGTTTACAGCACCATAGCACACTGCCTGGAACCCAGCATTAGGTATAACAGTACTCACATTATGTAAAGAGATACATACAGTATGCACATTTGGGAGGGTATCTTTCACACCGTCAACTCCATAACGGTGAACACCACACATACCTTTTGTACAGTAGCTAGTGCTTGCTAACCATCAGACCAACACTCCCTCTTTTATTGAACTATTCAGGTTTTGCAGAATTGAGCTCAACATCTCAAGACTCTTAGAAACCCCTTGAACAAAAACCCTGGCCTCTTGGAAGGCAGAGGCAGGCAACATACATCCCCTGGCTTGCTGGCATCCAGTCAAAGTCCAATTGAGGACAGAACAGGACAGAACAGAGCCAGGCCAGGGGACTGAAAAGAAAAGAAGGCTCCTCTGGGCCCGTCTCTTGAACAGGAGAAGCCCAGAGGAGTGATGCTGGCAGTGTGGGAAAATGTGCCTCTCTTTGAAGCATGCACAGAAGTGCATGAGCACACACACACACACACACACACACACACACACACACACACACACACACGTGCACACACAAACACATGCACAACTTCATTCACGACATAAAAATGGGTGTGCGCATGCTACAGACACATAAAATGAACCATTCACACATGTCTAAGCGGTTACTAATGCATGCATGCATACACTAGTTACTGGTTACTGAGCTACTGCAAGCAGAAGTTTTATGAACTGGAAAGAAGCTTCTTTTGCTGTTTGGGGGGGGGGGTTTCATTGCCGCATTTCAAGCAGTTAATCAAACTCCAGAGAAGTTCAGTTCACTGTCACAGTCTGGGGAGTACAGAGACTGTGATTTAAAATGCCACATAAAGCCTTTTGTGTTCTCACTCATTCAGAAAAATGGAGAAATTTTGCTTGACTGAATTGCTTAAAAATGTTTAACCACCAAAACCTGAATCAAATTTATAGAAATAAATGAAATCCTAACTAAGGCAATGTCTGAATAGTAAGAATCCATGAGACCTAATGTCAGGCATTCACTCTATGCTCTGTTAATCCGAGCATGGCTTACAGGGAAAGTGTGGGAAAACCCATCTCCTGCTGAACAGATCCCTCCTTTAATTTGTCAAAGAAAAAGATTACAAGTACAAAACCTTCACTCCGTCTTTCTCTCCATCTCTCCAAGAATGAAGGGGTCAATATTCAGTCTCTCCATGAACTTTTGATGCTCCACATGCTCCCTCCAGTTCACCACGGGTAAACATTTAAGCCACCACAAATTTACTGGTCAAACTTGCCACTGCCTCACCGTAAATCTAACAGGAGAGCTTAAATGTGAGAATGGCCGGTAAACACGGCCAACAAAAGCAAACAGCTTAGCTGAGTTGGAACTGAATGGGCTGTGGGGTCTGTGGAGAAGAAAGCACCTCTCTCTTGCAATGAGTGAGCTGTGGTTAATTTCTCATAGCAGGAGAGAGAGAGACAGGGACAGAGGCAGCAGAGGCAGAGGCTGAGGATGTACTCTGCATGCTCCTCATGAACGCTCTCCTTTCCCCCAGTGAATACAGGAATCAATCTTGGACCAGCTGCTAAAGCCCAGCCGAGAAAAAGCATTCTCCCCTCTTACATCACAGCGAGACAAAAGACACTTCAGGGAGATATAGGCATTGCCGCCTAGTTGTTTTTTTCCCCCGTCATGTAGAATGTGTGGCCATTAATTTTTCCTCACACACCTCTCCTCTTTTCTATTTACTCTCTTTCTTCCCTCCTTTTCTTACTCTATCTCCATGTCTCTACTCATTCTGGCTCATTCATCTGAGAGGAGTTTCGTAAGGGCAACTGAGCACCCGAGGCAAGGTGCAGACTCCACACTGTCCTCCTCAAGGCTGCTAGAAGAGACCTGGGGAGGACATTAGAATAGATAGTGATGGGAGAAACGGTAGTTGGTATTGGGTGATGCAAACACCCATTTTGTCCTCTACTGGACAGGGGGGGGGTGCATTCTGCTTTCAGTTGTTTTAAGAACAAGAAGGGAAGGGGCTTCAGCTTGTGGCTGTTTCAGTATGTAAAATGAAAATTGCTCCAGTGAGGCAGCAAAATGGCATTCATACAGACAGATGCACAAATTCCTCCATCTCAAGTTGGATGTGGAGGTTACAGCGTAATTTGCACAATTAGACATTTTGACATGTTCATCAGGTGAAATCATGATGCAATACTAACATATGGCAGTCACGCCTTGTACTGCATCAGAAACAACCACTACCACTACCACTACCACACGGACTCACACTTACACATACGCACACAATAGTAAACATGCATTTCTCTGTCTTACCTTGCCAGTTGACTTGGGCCCCTTCCAGATGCAGAAGTAGCAGATGAACCAGGCCAGGGCCAGACACATGGCCAGCTCCCAGCGCACTCCCCCCATGTGCTCAATACCATCTGATATCTGCAGTACTCTGCGTCTGTTTTAGCAGAGAGAACACAGCTGATAACCAATTTCCAATTTGGTTTTTGGGCATTTAGTTCATGCTATGGTTTGACACAAATAGAAGCCCTTTTGGGCACTTTCTGAAAAGGCGAGAGCAATACTGCTTCATGGGGCATTTGCAGTTTTCGAGATTGGTCTGCAGGCACTCGGAGTAATTACTGTAACCACAAACTGTTCTAAATAAGTAATAGCTCAGAGTGAGGATGATGAAAAATAAATATTTGCCTAAGGTTGCTATATATAAATAGTAATGTCATTTCTGCTGCTGGTTAGCCACATTCCCTAAGAATGTCAGTTAATGCATTCTCCAACCCCACATAGGACTCTCTGAATTTCTGTAACTGTGAATAGGGAAGTGAGTAAAAGACGACCTGATTTCCAAAAAGTATGAAGTTAAAGATGACTTTAATATTTTAAGCAAGATATTTTCTTATGCCATATTTTTGTGCCCCTTTCCTATTTTCACAAAAAAAAAAATGTATGAAACAAAAATAATACTCTCATCTTTCGTAAAATGTTGAAAAGAATGTTTCATCTTTACCTTGAAAATCAATTCATCTTCTACTCACATTATTATTTACGGTAATGGAAATTTACAACTGCTACTGTAACTATAGCGAATTTTGAAAACAAAAGAAATTTAAATTGCCTACAAAGTCAGCTACATTTCTGGTGAAAAAAAAAAAGGAAATAGGAAAACACACCTATATAAACACTGGCTTTGATCACTGAAGGTCTTCCACTGCAGAGCAGCCTGCTGAAATGTAAACTTCCTCGCTCAGTCACTAAGGATGAGCATAGCCTATTCCACAGTCTACATCCAGCCTCTGATCCACTCCATCACCTCCTGCCTCCTTCCATCCATGATAGCTGACCATCATCCCACTAACTTGAAAACTGCCAGTTGATGGATTCAACTACAAGGTTGTTAGGACTGTAACTATGAAAGCAGTAATTGTGGAATTACTTCTACGAGGAAAATGCATTCTTGAAGATAACAAGGTCAGGATGGCATGGTGAGAATCTTCTTGTTTTAACCAAAGATTTACAACTTTTTTTATATCGTAGACTTGGCAACCACAAGGCCTCCTCCATTCTGCTGAGCGTGAGTAGACTTCCTCTACTTGTCTAAGCGGCAGAGAAACCCTCCCAAACTTCTAAGTATCATGGAAACCCTCATGACAAAGGCAGTAGGCAGCACTGTAGCTCTGAATGAGAATTGGCAGACAAGCTTACTAGTGATGACACTGTGCTTTGTATCTTCCAACACTTTAAACTGCCACTGAGCATCAAGGATGTGCTGGTGTGAAAACAGCAATGTGGTGATCGACAGGCAAGGAGAAGTCTGGTCTTCCTTAAATAACTGAGACTTTAGATCGTCATATGGCGATTAATATATAGCGAGGTACCTTAGGAAAATGTAGGCTCGTCCGAAATGTTACATTTCAGTGTATTGCCCTGCAGAAAGAGTTGTTAAGCCTACAGAGCCTGATAGCAGAGATAATTTGTTTTAATAGAGCTATGGTTACGATGCAAAAACTTTCAATCCAGATGTCTGCCAAGTTCTATATTTTGGTGTGCTGCAGTGAGTGGACTTACTACATCTAGGCCCCAGTAAGATTTTTACTGTGATATGCCTACAGGTGTAAGGAGTGTGGATGCAAGATACGGGGCACGTTATCAGAGATAATGACATCATAGCTCGTCAGTGGTAGTGAATCAACAGTTCATTTCCTGTTTGTTGAAGCACAGCCAGGCAACAGCATTGATGGAGGATGAGAAGCAGGAGTCGGAGCCACAGAGCTACACGGTGCTGCCAAATCTTTGCCACCGGGTTCACCCCCGGAGCTCCTGACCGGCCATTGATCATCATGACATGTTCTTGGTGGCTGGCCACAGGCTAGGTCCAACACAGCCCGCCCCTCCCTTCCTGGTCAGCCGAAAGGGCAAGATGTGAACGCTAATGTGTGTAAATATACTTGTCCATGGTCTAAAGTGTGGGTGAATTGGTTTTGTATGGGTGCACAGAGCAGCGTATTTTTTGTTTGTGACTCGCTTACATGCTGTTTATGTGAGTGTGGTAGAGCTCAGTATGGTTCAAACTTGAGAGAAGAGAATAGAAGCAAAGGATTCTCTGTCTGGTCAGATGTGTAAACACTCTAAAACCAAATTACTTGGGTGAGTTAGATTTACCAAAGAAACATCTAATTCTCATTTACTAATTTATTACATTTTGGAATGTAAAAAACAACAACAACAAAAAAAAAAAAAACACAATATTGCATCCTCCAGAGACTCCTCCATTATTCTCCCTAGCATCTAAAGGAAGGGAGGGAGAAAAATGTAGACAGTATTTTGTCTACAAATATTTCTTTCTCTGTTATTTTCAGGTTACATTCAGATGTAATATTATTGCACGGATGTGCAGAAGACATATAAAGTATCTGTGATTCTTTTCATCATACACATACATAATTCATCATATACAAACTGCACAGACTAACTGTGGTGCATCAGTAGCTTGCCTGATCATAGATATAAATGAGCTTTGTATATCAAAATCTTATTATTATTATTATCATTATTTTTGTTACACTAACATAAAAATCCATACAGATGGTAAATACAGCTTGTTTAACTTATAGCTCTGCTGTTTGTTAATGCTGTTTACTGTATACGGTACAAAACACAACAATCTGTCTTGGCATAGACTGAACAATCAACTGCTATTTTTGCCAACAACATGATGGTTGGCTCTTTGGGCCATGTCTGTCTCTGGGCTTAGGTTTACCTTGCTGGCCAAGATCTGACATTTTCATCACCGTTACACCAGGTTTCTGACTTAATTTAGATTTAATGTACACAACATTTAATGTACCTCTGACCATTGAGACACTAATATTAAAAATAAGATTTGAACCAGCAGTGTAAACATAGCCACTGGCAGTGAGACAGGAAGTTTGGACAGAATTATACACTGACAAGGCCTGATCCGCTGCCACACACATGGCTCTAGCTGGGAGACAGCTGGCCTACCAGGGCCTGCTGACACACAAAAATGAAAAGGGCTGACTAATTATTGGGGGAAAGTTTGGGAAGGGGGTCTGTGAAACAGCATGAAGCCATCAGCAGCTCAGCCTCTCCACAATATGGTAGATAATGACATTAAAGGAGGACTTGAGATGTTAAAGATTACCTGAACTAACAAGGCATCGCCTCACGGCGTTCCAAGAAAAATGTCATTTCCATTAATACTTAAGGTATGTTCTTTAATGTGACTTTGCAAACACAAACCGAGCATGAATTATCATTTAAAGTTTGGTGAATAGGACAGAATATGAAGATGAAGTGAAAAAATTAGAAATAAAATATGTACTCACTCCCAGAACTCAATGACTGGAGAGGTTGCGTTGGGGTTTGTGATGTTGGTGGCATTTTCTCCATAGTAGTCAACGCAGTTCTCTACAAAAAACACAACAACATATTATTAATTTGGGAAATGTACTGCGGATATCGATGCAGATAAGAAACAAAATATCAAAATCTGTTTTTTTGACTTCCTGTTCTCCAGAAGCAAAAAGTATGTATATGATGATTTGTTGTTTTAAGGAGGTTTCTGTGTCTCATCCAATATTCCCTCCTCCTACCTGTATTCCAGTAGTGCCCACAACCAGCCCAAGGCAGCTCAGTGGTGAAGCAGTTGAAGAGGTAGAAGATTGCCCAGGCTAAGATCACTATATAGTACACGTTTAGATGAGCTTCAATCACCTGCGTTGCATAACCAATTCCTGAAAAGCCAAAGAGTTACAGACAAAAGATAGGAAATGAATCTGAAAGTGAATGGCTGTATTTTAAATTTATTGAACCCTTCAGAGCTCAGTAGGTTGAACAGCTGAGGAAAATTTTTAAACAAAAAGAAAAAATAACAAAGAATGATGCCTCGTATCAGCTCAATTACTTTGTCCCTGGAAAGTCTCCCATTTTCTCCTTATTTACTATTAGTAGTATGATTATCAATATGAAACGAGTGTGCTCTTACCCTCGAACAGCGGGCAGATTTTCCTCCAGCATGTGATGCCCCCTTCACTTGTAAACTGACCCAGGGCAGTCTCCAGGAAAAACACAGGGATACCACAGCAAATGAAGAAGATGACATATGGAACGAAGAACGCACCTTTATGCGCACACACACACACACACACACACACACACACACACAAACACACACACACACAAAAACATACAGAAAGTGAATATCACTTGAACTATGCTAGAATAACAAGTCAGAATGCATCATGGTAAAATATATAATTTAACACAAAAAGTAAAACTTAATCAACTTAATTACTACTTTAAATGCCTATGTAAGGATGAATTCACAAAATTCCGATGAACTTTCTATGATGCCAAACTCATAGTAGAGGATGACCTTTTTATATTATGAGGAGGATCCATGCCGTGCAGTCTAATGTCTGATGAGGGAACCTGACTCTTTTATTGACATGATTATGCATAATGGATGAAATACAAATAGGACATCAGATTTTAAATTCTTTTATTTCTGGTGCCTGCTCAGCCTGTGGTAGAAGACAACAGAGCACGTCTTACCTCCTTTACTCAGAATTGTGTCTTGAATATTTTAAAAATGTTATCCTTTTCTACATATTTATCTAAACACAGATAACATTTGCTTATTACTTTCCCAATCTTGCCCAATCCCTTCTTACAGGAACCAAGTCTTACCTCCTCATTCCAGCAGGGAAGCTTGTCTCACACCCACCAATTTTCTAAAACAGAAACCTCTCCAATAATCCTTATCATTATCATGCTCTTTTTTATGTTTATCCTAAAAGCACAAGTAAGCAAAAACGTCCCTACCCCCTCCATTCTTGTAGCAGAGGTACGGAAACCTCCAGACGTTGCCCAGCCCAATGATCTCTCCGGCCACAGACAGGACAAACTCGATCTTGTTGTTCCAGTGGCCCCTCTCATTGTACTCTCCGTTGTCTAAGCTGGAGCTGGACCCTTCCGGGTCCCGGCCATCCTCTGGTTTACCGTTTATAACGGGCCCGCTCTTCTCAGCTGTCATGACGCTCCAGCAGCCCGCTGAGACAGGTAATAAAAAATGAATAGGTTTGTTTGTTTTTTTTAACCAAAAATAGGTGACACAACTTTAAATGGATTCATTGACTATTTTCTGTAATTTGAATCTTTTCCTGGGATATGTGAATCTGAATAGCACTGTCCCCCTCACCAAAAAAAAAAACACTGAAAATATAGAGTCGACTAAATTAACTTAATCAACTATTGACTTTTAATTCAGGAATAGAATAGAATAAAATAGAAAAGAAAAGAAAAGAATAGAATAGAATACACATTGTACATTAATGTCCATTCAAAATAAGGGTTCTTCTGAGTGGGCAGAGAAAAAAAACACAAGCTTTCAGGAACCGGCAACTAAACAACTTCTATGAAAGCTTTACTCATCCATCTACAACATTTAGCATGAAAATAACTTACTTACAAAAATACAATTACATTAAAAAAAAATCACTCAACCCATCCATCATCATCTACTTACTAAGAATAAGCCAGAAGCCCAGTAAAAAGTTAGAACCACATGTCAAACAGAGAGAAAAGAGGGTTGTAGAGACTAACAGAGACCAGGCACATGTAAGTTGAGTGGCTCTACTCACCAGTCTCCTATGGAACAGTGGCAAACCTCCCTCTGGCTCCCGCGATGATGCGCACCAACAATTGCCTTTACAAAACACGGGATGGCTGAGCCTGATCAGGGGGCTGAAAAAGGAGAGGCGGCAACAGAGGGCAGAGAAAAACAACCTGGACCCGCGCTGAGTGAAGCGGTTCGGTTGAGTCCCTCGTCTATATAAAGGAAGATCCCAGACGTGGCAGAGTGACGGTAGATCTCGCACCAGGCGATGGATAACCTGCGACTGCGCTCCCTTTCTCCAGGCAGTCGACTCTCAAGCGCCTCTACTTGGATAAAAGCCATATGGTAACCAAATCTAGCCCTCGCATCAGCGTTACCCCGGCACGGAGGGAGCAGGGTGCCACGGGGAGTCGGGCAAAACGAGGAGAGCAACTCAAAAGATGGGGAAATAGGTCGGGGAGATGGAAGTTTAAGCATCGGATGTTCTAAAAACACTGGAAATAACCTCATAAAGTAGCTTATAATCACATGTTAATCGGGAGTAAATAAGTTTAGGTCCAGGAGTGGGATGTGGCTACAACTGGGGGATTGGTCAAAGTCGGTCGATTAGTCAATCGATCCAGAAAACTAACCGGCCACTGTTCGGACGATCGGTTAATCGATAGTAGCTGTGTTCAACCGCAGGAACGTTGCTCCTCTCTGTCACACATGGCAGGACGCTGAACGTCCTCTGGTGACGAGAGCTGGTCAGAAAACAAGAGACGGAAAGATATTTACAGGATGAAAAGGTTCAGGCAGACAGTAGCTGTGCAGCCATTCAGCCCTTGGTGCGGCATGTAAAACTCAGTCCCACGCTTTCTGGTGGACGGTATCAACATAAAGCCATTTTGGGGTCAGAGGTTTACTTTTGCGTGCCACATTCTACTCTCTCACTGATTTCCAGGGGAACATTGGGATATTACAGTACTTTTGGGTTTTCTGTCGTGGCTAACGGGCGTTTGTCTGGTGTTTCTTAGCGGCCAGAACTTCAGAAGACGACATCGCTCTGGATATAGCTCGTTTTTTTCCAACAGTGGCGTGTCTTACATTCTTGCACTGCGTATATCATGCCTCCATTAATGAATACAATAATGCAAGCCTCAGGGCTCACCGTTACTACAACCGAACTTTTTAGAGGCAAGTTTCTAATTGATTTATGCTTGAAATGAAAAGATGAGAGGGAGAGAGAGATTCCATGATGTTTACCTGATCACAGTATGATGTGAAAAAAAAATATTCAGCCCAACCAGTAGATCAGTGTGTTTAAAATTATTGGTCAATATTAGCTTATCACAAACATATTTGTAATGGCGGGTATATTGTTGTTTATTTTTCAACTCACAATTGTGTAACACATTAATTTATCACATTTTTATTAAAATATTTATTCGTATCTATAATTTTTGTTGAACAAACCCAAGTCAGCCAATATTTCATCAGATTTTTTTTAAATTTTCGCATATTGTTATTGCCCTGTGTCTCTAGTCAGCATGGACATTTACATAACAACACAAATTTTCTTGAAAACAATCTGTGTACACAACAAAAGGCTAAAAACTTTGTTTTAACTCAGGTGTTTGTTGGTGGAAAGTCAAGTCCTAACCTTCGAAGAGGCACTGACCATGTTGGATTTATGGACTGATGTTAACAGTTTGCTTCCCTTTGTCAGAGCAGTTGCTCCTGGGACTCTGCTCCCAGCATACCAACTCACATCTCTTTGTCCCCTCGAGAAGTCACTCTGCATCCGAGCATACAATATGAATAGATTTCCCCATTTAAAACCACTGGATAGTTTTTGTCAGCAGCTCACGATGAACGATCAGTCCATCATAAAGTCTTAATAACCCAAGCTGCTTGAAAAAAAATAAGAATCGTTTCCTTCTGGGCTTAAAAAAAGTGAGTTTGTAGGATTTGCAAGGTTTGTTCATACAAAAGTTGATTGCCTGGTTTCCAGGCGTGATAGACTTGGTGCACTAGGAACTCCCCTGACTCTAAAAGCCTGACCTAGTCTCTAAGAGTCCCTTCATGCAAGGGTCACTCGTCATTAGAAGCTTAAAGGAAGTGCTCTGCATAAAGAGTATGGCCACCCAAAGCGCCTGGCAAACACTCACTGTGCTTTTCAGATGGAGTCAAGTCCTTTATTTATGTCGCCCTGTACAACATTATCAGTGGGGGAATGCTTGATGAGAATAAAAACTTTGATCATTTTCTTACAGGCACAGCGAGGGCTCCAGAGGAACATGCTCATGTTCTTCCTGCTACTTTGCCCCCTGTATGATAAAGTATCACATCTGTTCCCCCTAGATGAGCTGCTTGTAACTGTTGCAAACGAATAATAACTTTTAATGCTTTGCAGCGTACAGACAAATCCCCTTCCACAAACTGTGAAGGTCAAGAGTCGGTTGGGGACGACAACGTGAGAGATTCCCTCCAGAAGCCATATGTTGGAAGCAGAAGACCTTCACTCCAGCACTGGATGGTCTGTTGACAAAATGGCAACAGGTAGTCCTCCTCGACCGTTATTCTTCTTGCCTACTAACTCCCAAACAAGCAAGATGCTTCAAAGTGATTGGCCGCCTCACTCCTAAGTACGCATAAAGTTGTTGTTTCATTGGTTGTGGGAGTCAGGAGGGACAGAGTCACTTTGCTGTTCAGTTAGGACACTGGAAAAAAAAAACACTTGTTGCTAGGATACCTATCATCTTTTTTTTTTTTTTTTTTACAAGAAACTGTGTGTGTGTGTGAGAGAGAAAAAATAGGCAAGGAGATTAGATAGGTGGAATGAAAGAACTGTAGTACGACAGAGGCAGAGGTGGAGGGAATAAAAGGGGTTTCAGAAAAGAAGAAAGATCTAAAGACAGGAGAAAAGCAGAGTGAAAAAGGAAGTACAGTGAGAGGACCAGAGTGGATAAAGCTGTCCATCGATATCTCTCTCGCCCTCTTCTCACATGATGTTATGTAACTGTGTTTTTTCCTTTTCTTTTTTTGAACGCTGCTCAATTTGTCTCTGAATCTCTCTAAAGTGAATATCTTTTCACTCAGAAGTGAAAAGTGCATCGAACAGATTTGTGCATTTGTTCTTTTCACAGAAAAATTCGTTTTTTCCCTGATTTTGTAACAAACTGTAACAGCAACCTTAGCAGCAAAATGCATTGTTTTTAACTGTTGGCTTCTGAGCGGTTTTCCTATCCTCCTCTTTCCACATTAGCAGAGACTGTAAAAGCGGACAAGAACAGAACACACTGACCTTTCCTGCAGAATTTTCATTTTGGATTTAACCCAGTAAATGTTAATGCACAAATTCACCTCTTGGGGCTTATTGATTATAGTTTAAAATTCACTTGGAGAACTGTTATGTTCCAGCACAGGTTTTTACTGAAATGACATTTACAATCTCATACAGAATCAGGCCTTGTAATATGTATGTATCGATAGTCTAAGTGTCCTGCCTTCACAGTGGGACCATGCGTCAGGTAATGGAAGAAAACAGACTTCACGTTACATTCTACATATTGTAGTCATTAATAGGAACTGGACACATTTTAAAATAAAAGCCTGTAAAGGCTATATTTTCTGATTAAAATAAATGTCTGTCTGCTGCTGAAATTTTACATTTGAAACATGTGAAAGAGTTGAAACACTGAACTGTTGAAGTTTGAAGTTGCAGTCAAATTCATCAGCTCACTAATGACCTTCACTGTACTGTTCTGTATATTCTGACTGGAGTTGTAGTGTTGATTTAATTGTAAGCGATTGAGGAGGAAGTCATGAAAGAATTTATTTCCAGTTCCAGTGAATAAACTCAATCGACATTTTCAGTCAGTGTCAGATAAAATCAACATTGCTTTCAGTCATTTAGAGCACAAATGAACTGGACCCATGAAAGTGGTGGCATTCTTCCAATGTCATTGCAGTCACGATAATAATGTTCCTACTTATGCTGTCAGTGTTCACCAGTGGGAATTTCATCTGTTGGAAAGTGTTCAATTTGTTGAGACTTTAAGATTTAAAGAAAACATACAGCAGGATATCATCAGCATACAATAGGAGTCAAGTCTGATTTAAAGAATGATATAACCAAACAAATAACCAAAGTAAAATTATGTTGTCTTTTAGTATGGAACCTTCTGAGATCATATACAAAAAGAAAAATCACAGAATTGCCAATAATGCAAGCCCTGCAATTATGAATAAGCCTAGTTGATCTGAATGGATGCAATGAGGCGATAGAATTTATTGGGTGGACCCAGAAGAGAGTTAGTGTTGTTGAAAACTGAAGCTGGAAGGGTATAGATTGGTTGGCTCAGTCAAACATTTAAAATGATAGCACATTTTTG
This sequence comes from Istiophorus platypterus, assembly GCA_016859345.1. Lineage (NCBI taxonomy): Eukaryota > Metazoa > Chordata > Actinopteri > Istiophoriformes > Istiophoridae > Istiophorus > Istiophorus platypterus. Next base: position 18,892,961 of record CM029117.1, read on the forward strand.
ACAGCAGCAATATGGTTGGTTTATGGATGTTGCAAATTCTGATAACTGTAAAATTTGATTTTAATGGCTGATTGAGCTGGATCTGAGAAAGGAAAACATCAATGAAAAGAAAGAATAAGCATGAAGGACTGTTTTCTTAAATGAACTTTTGCTAAACTTTATTTTATAGCAGAAACTCTAAATGTAAAATCCTCCCTCTGAAAATATATTTGATATGTTTGACATGTTTTGAACTGCGCCCACTCAAAACAAGGACCGAAATTGACTGACAAAAGACAAAGTCATAACTTTGGCCAGATCTACCATTCAGTGCTTTGCAGTGCTAATGCTTAGCCAAGTGTATAAACCTCCAGCTCAATAGAGGCACCACCCCACATCTTCATATCAACAGCAATTTGTTTGAGCAATTCAACAAGACGCCCCCAGAACATTTAAACACGGGTCACTTCACTGAGAAGGCTTTAGACTGCATTGATGCACAATTTTCACTGACAACAAAAAGAAACTGCGAGGGAAAGTGAAGAGAAAAGAAGCTAGAGGAAATGCAAGACAAAGAGCCCTGTGCAACAGATCCCAAACCCAGGTTCAACAAACTAGCTGCAGTCAATCCATTGCATCTATTCAGTCCACTTGAATTCTGTGTTTCTTTTATTCCAATGCAACAGTTAGTCTGGTGTCCAACAAAAGGTAATATTTACATTCACGAAAATAGCATGTCAGTATCAGATAACAAATATAAAACAATGAGAGTGTGACAATTTAGCTCGAGTCACCACCATACACGCGAGTTTGCATATTTACAGACAAAAACAACAGTACACAGACACACACACGCAAACACAAACACACACGCAAACACACACATATGCGCGCATGCGCACACACACATATCTGCGCGCATGCACGCACACACATACGCGTGCACACACACATACGCGCGCATGTGCACGCACACACACACATGTACATAAACACAAACACACACATACATGTCCATGCACTCACACACACAAACACACACACACTCTGACCCCACCTTCCTTACTGCTTTCCTTGGAGTGTCCAATAGCTTTCTCTGCTTGGCAAGAGAGGAGCATTGAGCAGCTACCAACCAGGCCACCCAGTAGTGAGTGAGACCTGCCAGCAACAGCCCTGGGCACATGCCAGTAGAGCTGAGGGGGCTGATATTGGTATACTGAATATTAATACTCAGACACTATTGCTTGTGTAAAAGCAAACTCTCAAATAATTCAGCAACACATACAAACACTCTACAGGGCTAATCTTTTCTCTGCATAAACATTAAACCATGTTATTACTAATTATGTGGTATAACCAGCGGAAATACAATTGAAAAGGATTTGGATCCGTTTTTTTCTAATGTGAAACATATCTGCGGAGGTTTTTGGCATTGTCTAGAGTTTTTACTTATAATCACCTCACTGCCCAAAGCACTTGACACTCAGAGAGCATAAAGGCATTGATAACTGCAAGAGCGTGAGCAGCAAATGTAATAAGTGTTACAGGGAGAGCTTTGCTGTTGTTCATCGCGTTTGGGTTCAACAGCCCAATTCACCAGTGTGTGTTCTATTGTTCTGTGGAGTTGTTTAAGTATCTGTCAGACTTCCTCATGACTGAAGAAGACCGTCCCTCGGGATGTAGCAGAGGGGATGAGTGAGGAAAAACAAAAGGTTAATCACGCTGTATCGCATAATTTTGATGAACTGTATAGAAGCTTGTAATATAAAGTTAAAAGCACTGCAAATCCTGGTGTCTTTTACTTCTGACTGATTAGACATTTGATCTGGTTAAAATTAGCTGATGGGAATTATGTGATGTCAACCAACTTCATGTAACACTACCATTGATGGAGGGGTTACTTGTGCTTCCCTGGCAGGTGCAACAAAGTGAGGAGGAGAGTGAGGGGGATGTTAACAAAATACCATGTGTACATGCCCACACACTCCTAAGAAGACATCTAATCAGCTAAAAGCGATAACACTTGTGTGGGTGCGCGGGGCATTAGGCACACTCAAGTAAAGCAGAACAACAAGACTGTGGTCAACTGAACTTAGATATAATGATCTATTTATTTACATTGTAGTGTTTCGACTGAATTACTTTTTTCTTCGTAGCAGGAAAAACACCAGTGTTCACTTGAATGGCTTAATAGACTGGAGCCATCATCAGTGTTTTTAGTTAAACTTATTCTCTGCGGCTATGATTAGTCAAAATACATTATATGGCTAAAAGTATGAGGACGTACTTAGCTGTAATCATAATCTTGTGTAACTTTGGTCTGGGGCTGGTTTTTATAACTGAGGCTACACCCTTAGTTCCAAATAAGGTCAATCTTAATACTACTTAATATGCAACAATATTTACATACCAGTCTGCTTCCAACTTCAAAATTTCTGAAAGAAGTTTGGTAGCCGGCACAGAGTACTGAGTTCAACTCAATCTAAAGCACTTGGAAAATGACCGCAGGCCAGCCATTATTGCCCATCATGTTGCTGAATGGGAGCAAATCCTTGGAGCCAGGTTCAAAATCTTGTGGAAGAAGGAGGAGAGCAGCTCAAACCCGGTCAACAGCTCCCTCCTATCAGGACATACAAGGATGATTTGACCACACTCACAGCAACCAAAGCCTGCACCGGTTGACTCCTGAAGAAACCGCGAGAGAACATCCATCGGGTCCTGTTGAATATAAAGGCAAGCAGGTCCAGGAGCATATCAAGAGGAGAGACACCAATTGGACCCCAAAAAAACAGCTGCAGTGACAAGATGAGTAGGGGGGGGGGGCGCACCTGGGATGCCAGATGTTGCCGATGAGCCCTCTGGATGTGTTGCAGGCCTGTCATCGAACATCTACACCTGATGACCCCAATGACGCCCTAACATCCTTCTACATCCCACCTCAAATACCCACCAAGGCAACCTCCTGGAAACCCACAATTTGCATGATCATCCCCACTCGAATCATCACAGGTAAAATGCAGGTTGTCTAATTAGAGGCATTAGAGATGCAGTTGGTTTAGTTTTGACATTAGAGAGGATAGATTGGAAAATGATCAGAAATATACTGAACTATGATTTGATTGGAATCCTGCAAATCTAAGAAAATGCTAATGTTGGTCATTTTGAAAAGCGTTAAGAACATCTACATAGTTTGGAGGACTTGCTGTATTACAGCCTACAAGTGACAAGTGACTCAGATAAATGAGCATCAATGCCAGAACATAGGGAGCAGTGAACTGAAGAGAGGAAGCAGAATAGATGAGACTTATCATAAATAAAAGATTCTCATTTCTCAACGTCCCTGCAAACGGTCCTTTAGTCACAAAAAGCGAATAGTTAACTGTTTTTCTGACAGGATTTTGTGCTTCAACAAAGGCCTGAGACCTTCTGAAACAACATAAATGCCAAATCTAGAACAAAGTGTCACTATTGATAAATGTCATTTGCAATCTCACAGTCACTGGCTTGATGAGCACCAAGGTAATAATTTCATTCAAGCCCTTCATCCCTCAGATTTCTCACGGGAGACTGATAATATCAAACCTGATGTGCAATTATACATTAAGCTATTCTTAGTTCTATCTGTCACCATACTCACCTGCCAGGCAACCTTTTGATGCATGAGCTATTAGTACATCCTTGAGTGTAATGGACCATGGGTAATGAAGACAAACTGGGGATATCATTCAAATAATAGGTGCTGGCGCTCTCACTCAATCTCTCTCTCCCCCTCTCTCTCATTCTCTCTCTTTCAATGTCATCCATCTTCCTCTCCCTCATCAGCTCATCCTTATCTCAAAATGAAATGTTGATCACTCTGGGAAATATGACACCCCACATCTTCCTCTGAATTTGTCATTTCACTTATCGCCGGCTGACATCTCAGTATTGATGCAATGAGTGGGGAAATGGGACTGTTATACCTGTGAGGTTTAGAGGTGGGACGGTAATCACGGACCTGTCTATCTGCTGTCACCAGACAATTGAGTGCGACTGTGTTTCTGGGTGGAAGAGACAAAAAGAGAGCAAGCAAGCCAACATGGTTGTGTGAGAGTATGTTTGTAGCTCTGTGTATGCGTCCTCTTTCAGGTATGGATATCTACGAGTGGATAAAAATATTTGTATAACATCAGATAAGTTTTCAAATCAACAAGTCCAAATTTAAGCAGCAAAATACATTGTTAATTACTGCCCTACAGAACAACATATACAAGCATTTTCAGCTCTGACACCTCTATTGCTAGAACAACATCCTGTGTCCATGACTTCCTAAGGTGTTACACATCACAGTTTTAAATCATGGTTTTGTTTTTGAAACTGGGATGTGTGACAGTTATGGAAACCACTGAAAAAAGAATCATTGGGCTGATCTTATACTGCTACAGTTAAGGCCAATTTATGCCTCTGCATCGAAGCTACGGCATACCCACGGTGTGGTCACCCCCAGTGGCCTTTACTGTCAACAGCATTTATACTTTTGCATTGGTGTCACTCTGCAATTACACCGCCAAACTGCAAAAAGGGTTTTTATGCCACTGTGTTGAGTTCCTTCAAAACTGTTTTCCACAAGTTTGTCGGCGCGCGATGAAACACTAAAATGAACGGATCTTGACGGAGGTGGAGCTAATTGATTTTGAACAGCAGCCAGTTTTCCCGAAATTACTGCAACACAGAACCGTCGGAGGAGTTGGTCTTTACGACAGGGGAGAAGAAGGAGAAGCAGGAGGAGTTACATTGTTTGGGAGGTGTGAGTCAGGCTATGGCGTAGGGTCCACGGCTACACCGTAAGTACAGCGTAGGTTCGACGCAGACACATAAACTGGGCTTTAGGTTTAGATGGGTTTAGGCCAAAAACAAAACAGAAAAAGAAAATCACAAACATTTCTTGGTTCAAGCTGGGATTAAAAGTCCTCTGAACTTTAATCCAACAATAATTACATTTTCCCCGATTCGATTGCCCTCTCCAATCTCTCTCCACCCAGTCAGTGAATTTTGGTTGATGACCTTTGACCCCTTTCCCTGTAGCTGCTGGCACTGGTCTTGGTCTGGCGTTGATCGCAGACAGCTGAAGTCGTCTCTTCAGGCGGCTCATTGAGTCTCTTGTCCCTGGTCCTCATTGTTTCACTGGTTGCCCCACAGCTGACACATGTGCTGTCATGTACACTCCAGTCGTCCCTCACCAGGGGGCTTTCACGGGTTACGAGCCACCATTTGCAACCGATTGTTATCATTTGACAGAAATTTCATACTTAGGTGACATTATCCTAAAACTAAACCACCTGCTTGACAAATGATCCATCCATAAACCTCCAGGGTATCTGCATCTTCATCGAGCATTATCTTTTCAAAGCACAATGTGAATTTTTGCTAAAACTTGGTCAAAAAGAGGATGGTGCGAGGCAGAGGTTTTAATGATGGAAAGATTGGTATTGTTGATCTGAAATGACAAATAGAACAGTTTTTTTTTTTATTTAGGCAAAAGTTTCAACACCTGTGGTGCAATTCTGATCAATCTTTCAATTAATTTTCCACTAATGTCTCCTCAAGATATGGTTTGTTTTGATGAAAAGAGCTCAGTGGTTCCCACCCCGCGGCTGGGGCTGCCCAATCTGTGGGGAGGCACAGGATCAGTAAAGAAAGAGAAATCATTTCTGTTTCATAAGATTAACTGTATTTCCTCTGACCTTCCTCTAATTTGTTGCAGTTTTCTTGAGAAATGTTATGCAGTTTCCTCACTTAAGGCTTCTAAAATGCCTTCTAAGGAAAAATTAGTCATCAGTAGAACTGCTCAAAACTTGCACAATGGGTTGCAAGTAGATATTGATTTGTTTTTTTTCAGGGTCCACGGGCGAAAAAGGTCGGGAACAATTGAAAAAGCAAGTTTCTTAGCTTGAAGGCCACAGATGACCCCTACTGGTCAGAATTCTTTATTGCAACAACGCCAACATCCTCTCCATCAGTAATCTATAATGTCGCCTCTTTCATTCTCCTCAAATGACCCTTACTGCTTTTTCACTGTGTAAAATAATAAACATCAATAATAAGATCTAAAAGTTCACAACTGTGAATTCACATCTACCTTTCAAATTCACATCTACCCTTCAAATTCACATCTTGAGTCACTGCTTTTTTTTTTTTTTTTTTTTTTTTTTTAACCATGGTTGTTTTGCAAAAAAAGTTTCCGCTGAAAAGTATGTCACATCTTTTTTGGCCAGTGTGCAGGGTATTTACAACCCTGAGACGTATTTGGGGGATAACATGTCACCGCATATCACCTTTGCTTCGAATCAACTGACAACTCTGCTGTTAGTGCCATGAATGCAACGTGTGTGTGTGTTTTTCCATGTCATTCCCACAGTCCCGTCCCCACAACAGGAACCATAGTCTCCCCTTATCCCATTAAGACAATTGCCAAGACTGGCACTCAAACGTGTGCACGTGTGTGAGTGTCCCGAACCCGCGTATATGGACAAATGCACACAGATATAGCGACCCATGCATACACTCGGCAGAGAAAGACTAATTTCAAAATCAATCCCTTTGCAGAAAAAAGAGTGAAAAAATAAAGAATGAGAGCCACAAAACCTCCACCAGTGTTGGCTGATTGTAAAGGACTGTCAGTTACTGCAGCCTTCTATTGGGCCAAAGGGAAGCAGCAGGATTCAACTTGGAGCCCAATAAAGGGCTATTCTTCCTGGAAATCGGCCCTCGCACATGGACTTGAATTCACTCGGGCGCTAATCTTCCGAGCTGTGGGAGCCCACTCTATATTCACAGGCTGTGCCACCCCAGCAGACACAACCGCACATGCTGATGGCATCACACACACTACCGGTCTAACGCTAAGGCTAACACAGTGTTAATGTTAAAGCGATGACATCTCTGGATTTTTCCATCTGATTGTGGGATTTCTCCTGCTCTAACGCTCACTCTGAATGTTTGAGACAGTGTTTATGTTAAATGTCTACCATGCAGCATTAACACCTATTTTACTGATGTTTTTGTACAGTAGGTATGTGTCTGTTTCTACACATCTTACATTAGTAGTTTAAAGGGTCAAACAGAAACAAAAAGCAAACAATCATGGTAATGTTTTATTTTATGAGTCTGCAATTTCTTAATTTTCCTAATTTCTTAAGAAATCGCTCTAGAAAAGTACAGCAAAACAGACGAACTCTTCTCTATCTTTAGAGAAGTAAACATTTAAACACAGAAGAAGAATGAAGTTTTCTATGATGATTAAGGAATATTTCCTAGTTGGAGATTTCTTTCAAGTATGTTACTTTTTTCGCTGTATTTGTCACCACATTAAATTGGGTTTTCAAGTAATCGGCCTACAAAAATGTTATGAAATATGTTAAGCACAGTATATAACGTATATAAAGTGTAGTCGATTGCCTCATATCCAGTGGCGCCATGATAACTGTTTTGTTTTCAGCGCTGAAAAATTCAAAAGAAACCTCCCACAATCTTTTGATAATTCACTAAGCATTGTATCAACAGTTTTCATACTTTCACCAGAAAGTAGTGCCAATGAAAACTGTTCACAGTGTGTTCTGCAGATTATCCAGGGTAACCAGGACTTTCTCCTTTCTTGGAGGAGTTATCATCTATCTACATGAGTGAAGAGAGATAAAACAAAAATGTTTATATAAAGGTCTATTTCATACCTACGGGTGGTGGGGGGTCCTTATTCCTCTGAAGTGACAGTCATAGCCAGGTATTGCAGGCAAACACACTATTTGTTGTCATTGCTCGCTGACCCTGTTTTCTCTGCCTCATTAATGATGCTCTGAGCTTGAATCTACTTTTGCAAAGTGTGTGTTTAACCAGGTGATGGCCACTTAGGGATCCTTATCTTCTTCTGCACTGTTGGCACTGCAGATAATGTCAATTGTGACCCCAATCCAAAATCATCAAGCATACAATACCTTTTATTTGAAAACTACAATGTGTCATTGATCCAGACCTTTATTCTTGATAATACTGTCAAGTTCCTGTTCGCTTTTTTAAGTTGCCAATGATCATAATGTAAAAACTAAAGACACAATTTATCTAGCCTATAAACGGCAAAGAAATATTTATTCCCTATCATGCTCTGCTCACGACTTATCATTAACTGCTCCAAAAGATCCATACCCACATTTTAAGGCTTCTTTTCTTGTAGCAGTGCTGTTATTATTTTTGTCAAAAATTTTGTTTCATTTGGAAGATATCAGAGACACCAGGAACTGAATTTGAATTTTGTACAAACAGAGATACACACCTGGCTGTGCGGTTCTCCTCATCTTCCTGCTCCTTGTTTTGGTTTTCCAGCCTCAACTTGACTGTTTTGGTTCAGTCTCAGTGCTCTCGTCCGTATCATTTTCAGCAGCGTCAGGCAGCGGTTTTCTATGAAAAAGATCTAAAACCCCACTAAGTCCTGCCCATCTAGCAGCCAAACAGCTGGCAAACAAAGTTAGTAGCTAACCAGTGAACATGGTGGAGCATTTAACAGCTAAAGAGACAGATATTTCCCTAGAGAATTGGTAGAATTGAGAATAGATTAAAAACGCAGATTGAATATCGATCTGGCCGTTTTTGCTCTGTGTCTGCTGATTGTGTAAATAAGTAAATATTTGTTGACATGTTTGTCATAGCAACTTTATGTGATGATAATATCAGTGCTCACAACTTATTGTACTTTCGCAAAGTGGCCAAAAATTTTGAAATTGTGCGTAGACCAATATAACCCTTAGATATGCACTGGGGGGTAATAAGGTAAGTTTCAGTCCCATACCAACTTATCATATTTCATGGACTAATGTGGAAGATCCTTTACAAATCTGGCCACTTCTTGTCTTTAACAACAGTGATGTCCAACCTAACCAGGTTCTGGAGACTGTGTTGACAGTGTTAAGGATTTCTTATTCCACTGCCTCTTCCTTTTCCTTTCTACCACTCACAAGAATCTTAGGGTTTCTGAGTGTCTTGCAGTTCAGAATGACGATACTGGATCATGATTACCTTTGTCTCATAATAAAGAACACTGATGCTGAAGAGACACTTTCTAGAGATCCCTACAATGGTGTATTTATATCTGGTGATATACTGCCCTCCAGAGGACTTAGAGATAAATCCTCCTCTTCTATGACCTTTCTGTTATATAACAAACACTTTCCGTCACCCACACCATTTAATAATTTTGTCTGAGTAAACTGTTCACTGCCGCAGGGGGAGTGACTGATTTTCAACAACAATAAAAATATATAAATAGATAAATTAATGCAACGATATTTGGCACCAGTGTCACACCAGTTTCCCTCCATCTTGACTTCATTCAGTCAACTCAACATACTCAGTGGATTTTTTGCAGTGCTTTTACTTTTAAAAGTTGCTCAACAGCAGGGTCTGAATCATACCAATATCATACTGGTACTGGAAGGTCTAGTCCCATTTTAAATTAAATGTAAAGATTAAGTCAGTGCTACTGTACGATGCTCTTAAGACTCCGTCTACCCCTCCTCATTATAACTGGACGGGATCATTCCTGTGCAAAGCTACTTTAGCTTCCTGCAGGAATCGGCAATTTTAAGTCATGGAAATATATTTAGCATGTGGATGTATTTGACCCAACTACAGCTCTTAAAAAATTCAGAAAACCTCGCTAACCCAGTGTAGCATGAAACAACTTCAGGACTCTGATGGTCGGTAGCCATCAGTTCAGTCATTTCTGCATAGTGAGATGTGAAGCATGCTGAAGCAACATATGAGAAGAACTGTTTGAATAAATCAGAATGACAAATTCTTGCCAATCCCTCATTTCCACCTCTGAGATGCCCTTGAGCAAAGCCCTTTCATCCTCAACTGCTCCAGTGGAGCTGCGCAGTGGCCTTAGATAAGACTGGTGTTTTACTGGGCAGCTTTTAGGCATAACTGAGTGAATTTGAAAAGGATGTTCCTGAAAAAGAAACATTGGCCTTTGAAAAATAAAACAAAAACTTCCACGTATAAAGATAGGTTTTAAATAAAATAATTAGATATATCTGAAGAGTCGAAACATGATTGAGAAGAAAGGGAACAAAAAGCGTCTTTTTTAACCTCGCAAGCATGCTGAAATATCTCAACAACTACTGGATGGATTGCTGTGAATATTATACAGACATTCATGGTCCCCAGATGATGAAACCTAGTGACCCCTGATCCCCTGACTTTTTTTCTAGCACCACCTTGATGTGACATTTGTAGTTTAGAATGAAGTGTGCTTAGAAAAAAAAAAGGTGAACGGACTGCCCTGAAATTTGGTAGATATTAACATCCCCACAGGATGGATTATAGTAAACCCCTGCAGGAGGCATGACTGGTTTTAAACGTTTAAGGGTGATCCCTCAAACTTTTCATCTAGTGCCATCATGTGCATAACCTGCAAAACTAATGACAGAATTCCCATCAGCCTGAGCTGTACTTTGTGAGCTAGTCAGCAAATGTTAGCTTGCTAACATGCTAGACTAAGATGGCGAACAGGGTAAACATTAGCTACACATCATCTAAACAGTCCTAAACAACAGCTTGTTAGTGTCCTCAGCCTACAGCCTCACAGAACCGCTGGCTGTAGGGTGGTAGTCTTATATCTATCAATTGACTTGTGAAAAACTGCAGTGTTACATCATCAGGCCTCTCACTCTGTGTTGGAAATGTCCATAGCCGCAGGGAAGCTGCAATTAGTGTACACGTTCATCAGCTTAAAACCCATGGGCACCATGATACCCCAGTATTACCTCATTTTAAGGGGTCATACGGCAAATGGTTGGGACCCTCTGGGGTAAGGTGTTTTACATTAAGAGCTTCTATTAACAGTAAAAATGAAACCTGAAATCATTCACAATGAGCAGAACCTTTTAAAAACAAGTATGTAAAATGGGAAAACAATTCAAGTCAAAGTGGCAGGTGAAGCACAACGAATCAGAACAGGACATGTCACACGGGGCCAGGACACACCATGCTGGGTCATGCTGCTCTGGGAGATTTATTTAGTGATTTTTCATTTTTTTGTTTTTATTTTGTTTTTCACTTGCGCTCCTGTCAGGAGTGTGGTAAATGGGACAGTCAAGCAGCAAGAGTCACAGTTCATTTTCATCATCATCATCATCATCATCATCATCATCATCATCATCATCACCACCATCACTGTCACCACCATTATTATTATCATTTTCCTCATGGTATAATAATAATAATTTTCATCATCATTAACTTTTCCTCAAGCTAGAAAATAATTTACATCACATTGTTTTTTTTACTGACTTTTTGAGACCATAAACATTCCAGCAACACACTCTAGGATTAAGGGTGGGTAACAATCAGAAAAGCATGACTTTTTGCATAGTATTAAATGAACAAAGACATTGAGTTCTTTATTTACAATTATTGTATAGATAAAAAAAATATCATAAAAACAAGATGAACACTTAAATCACTTACCCATAAATGGTATGCCAAAAAGTTATCTGTTGGCATTTCTCTTTTTCTTTGTTCCACAAACTGCATGCTGCTAAATACAGTACATCGAGGCAGGTGAGAGTATATTGCAAGAAGTATCATTGATATCATCATTATCGTTATCATTATCGTCATCATTGTCATTGTCATCGTCATCATCATCATCATCATCATCATCATCGTCGTCATCAACATAATAATTGGTTTTTACAACACATGTTTTCATTTGGATGTAATCACGATGTTTTGAAGTGTTTCTGACAGGAGCAGTGATTGATTACATACAGCCAAACAGCTGCGTTGGCAGTATGACTTGTGGTGCATGATGGTAGACGTAGTCAGGAAGAGTTCCTGTTTTCAGACCAGTCCGCATGGAGTTTCTGTCCTCAGTGGACTCATTGCTGTATTTACAAAGATTATTTTTAAAACTGCATTTCTTTGCATCCTCATAAAGCTGAATGCCCTCCTGGATGTAAAATTTGTTCGAGAATGTTGGCTCTTTTTTTTTTTTTATTGAAAATGCTGTTGTTGCTGTTGTAATATTTTTTTTGTTTTGTTTATTGTTTTTAGTTTTTTACAGACAAAACAAATAAATTGTCAAGTTAAAACATTGGAAAGAAAACAAAACAAATCAACAGCTTCTAAGTAGAATCAGAATCCAGACTGTTTTTTTTTTCAACTTAAATAAGACAGATTTTTATTCAAATGGTCCATGTTACTTTTTCAACACGCCTGAGCTGACTGGTAAAGCTTGTGCACCCTCTCAAGATCTCAAGATGGACGGATCGACTGGGAAATGACAGAGGAGGAGGATATAAAAAAGAAAAAAGACAGAACTGCTCAGATAAATGATTGTACATACTGTAGTAGTGTATAGGTTTTTTTTTTTTAAGTAGAAAAATTGTCAATTTTTTCAAGTTGCATAATGAGCCTATCACGTCATGCTGCCAATGACTTCGGTTAGTAATAGAAATATCAATAGTACAGGCTAGTTAAGTGGCCTTGTCCTTCTGAGTGCAATAAGACTGGGTAAATGTGCCTTCTGTATGTAACGACTCACTGGTAATGTCTGATTGGTCAAAGCACAATAAATAGTTCACAACTAGTGAGTACAGTTGAGATGCTAGATTACTGTATATTCTGTGACGGCAGGAAGACAAGCTTGGTTAAAACACACAAAAGCACATCAAGAATTACACCACAGAAGTTTTCATTCATAACCAGATAGTGCAGAAAAGGATCATCTTTTTTCATATATAGAAAAAGAGTCAAAGCAACATTCCATCTTTGTTATAATTTGTTTTGTTTTGTTTTTTTTTTGTTAAGTTTTTTTGTTTGTTTTTTTTTAGATGTTAAAAATGCCAACAGCTTTGTGAGGCTGCATGTGTCTTTCTGCTAGAGGAAAGAAAAACTCTTTTAAACCAAAATAAATCTAATTAAATAAAAAATAAACAGCACAATATATTTCAAATTTAAAAAATAAGTATGATTTCCGTGCAGTACAGATAAGCCAAATATAGCTGTAAATTTCTAATATGACTTGATTGCAGCCTTTTGATGGTCACACATATTTTTAAAACATCAAGTCCTTCATACAAGCAGGTTTATCTAGAAGACAGTTCACTGTAGAGGTCCTGATATCAGCCTGTGACTCGAGCCCTGAGCCCAGGCCAGTGCTGAAGCACAGAAAAAAAGAAACAAAATAAAAACAGAGAAGAAGAAGTAGTAGTGGAAAAAAAAGAATTAAATATTCCCCCTCTGTCACAAAAAGGAGGCCTCCGTTTAGAAAAACCAAAGGCAAGCCACTCCAACTTGATCCCAACAATCATATAGAGTAATACTAAGATTCCACATTTACTACATATCCCATTATATTTTGGTTTCTTTTTGTTTGTTAATCCTCTAAAAATATCTACAATATTTGACAAGATAGCAGGCAAATTCCAGCACATAATTTTCAGTAATAACACACCAAGACAGCTCTGGTCCTTGTGAGCTTCACCTTCACCTCCTTCTTTCTAGAAACCAGGAAGTTTATCTCTACGAGGTTGTAAACAAATTACATTCTCTTTAAGACATAAATAAGTCAAAGTGTTTCGAGCCATTGAAGCAGGAACAAGGCAACATGCCGACAAACAAAGATAAACTCTCTCTAAATATATTTGTATGTGTTTATATTTATAGAATATAATCCATAAATGCTATCATCATCATTATTTTGTGTTCCTCTTTTCCAACAGGTGCAAAACTACTGTGCAAGTTGAGCCCCACCACCTTTAACATATTTCTGTTTATGGATGAAATAAATTTTTACAGTCGGATACATGTTCATGCCACACAGAGGAGGGAACTTTGCAGGCCGGGAACTCAGAGAAGCTGTCTTTAAAATAGTAATTTGCCATGAGGCCTAGCCCACCAGAACGAAAGAACTCCAATAAAATTCAAACCCTTTAAATAAAACTTGGGTAATGTACATTCATGCAGGAGTAACAATAATAATAACAATAATAATCATAATGAGAATCAGAATAATAACAATGTTTTTCAATTTAATTTAAACTATTATCAGTATCGACAATGTTACTCTTGAGATGAGGGAGTTTTTAAAGTCTGTCCTGTTTTGCGGTTTTTACTCCTCAGCAGTGTCTCCCTCCTTATTGTCCTTGTCCTGGTGCCACTAAAGACACAGTTCATACATATGTGCAGTCAGCGGCACGCTTATACAGTACATGCTAACACGCATATAGTCATACACACCACCACTGCCGCCACCGTACACATACGACCATAAAAGCAGGATGGCTGTGCAGGTTTTGTGGCCTTGTTGCGCTTTTTTGATTGTATGGTAGTTTGTTTTCTTTTCACCTTGCCATATTAGTTTAGATTTTCTCCATTTTGAGAGGAGTAGGGAGCTTTAAGAGCTCAAGTTTAAAGGGGGAAAGATGGACATGTTGCCACAGGACCTGTCCTGCGCAGGTGGTAAATTAGGATTTGAGGGAATGGCGGATAAGATTTCAGCCTGACTGGGTGAAATTTTGGGCCTGACAAGGTGTAAGGTTGCAGTCAAAGGTCTGGAGGGAATTGGAGGATGCATACCCAGACTGCAAGGAAAGGAGGTTAGAGGTTAGAGCTGAGTTTAGGATCAGGGTTAGAGGCTGGTCTCTAGGCTGTGCAGAGGGCTTGCGGGGCTGGAAGAAGCGGCTGATTTACTGGTGTCGATAGTGAGATTAATGCCACTGTCGATGGCATTGTTGTTCTTGTTGGGGGACGAGGGCTGGCTGGAGTACTTCCTCCTCCTCCGAGCAGAATCATCGTCCGTGTCGTCGATGAGGGGGATGTTGGGTGTGGAGTCTTCTATCCTAAACTCGGGGTGTGTCATGAAGTTGTGGATGGATGTTCTGGAGTCTGGTTTTTCCAGGCCTTCGTAGAGGGAGCTACGGAAAGCATTCACAACGCGGATCTGTCATAAAAAGGGAGGAAAGAGAAGAAAAAAAAACAATGAGAGTTGAACCCAGAGAAGAAATGGAAGGGTTGGAGGGACCCTTGGGATGAGAGAAGAGGGAAGTGGAAGAGGGACAAAAGTTAAGAAGGGAACCTCTAATGTGAGGATAAAGAGGTGGAGAAGGAGGAGAAGGTGAAAGAGCAGCAGGAGAGAAGGCAACTGCAGTCTGTGTTCTGCTTTCACAAGATAACTACGGTTCACAAGTCACTCAGTTTTTGGCGTGCACTAAGGAAAATCGTGAGGAAAACAATCAGAACAAAATACAACAAAATCATACATTTCAAGAAAAACAAATACCAAAGCAACACAAACGCTCGTTGTAAGTATACGCTTTAGTCCAATGTGCTGTATACCTAGAAACAAGCCACGTTAATAAATGGAATGCTCACAGAAAAAATTAAAGGAGAATATCACATGCAAGTTTGAAGAAATCTGGTGGACGAGGTCAGTAAGAAGGAAGGAGGTTAGATCTGAGAGATCCAATCAGGTGGTTTAAAAAACTTCTGGAGATACCAGAGCACTGTCTGGGACAATATCCACACAGACTCTGAATGGGTCACACAGACACACAAATATAGCACAGGGTGGGTAAAGCATGGTCCCAAACAGGGCAATGGAGAGAGTCAAGTCTGCATGAGTAGGCTGGTTCAACACGAGCACTGCAGTGTAAAACGCAAAACAAAAATACACATCCAAAAAAAATAAATAAATAAATATAAGGAAAAAAAAGTGGCATTTAGACAACGAGCATACGATATTATGAACATAAGAAGTTAACAGGAGGTAAACACAAATTACATGCAACAAGACAACAGGATGGTGAGGAAGTGGGCACCAGCACACAGACTGCTGACACAAAACACATGAGAGTGAATAATGAAAATAACAGTTTTATTTTTAGAGGGCTGACGGTCAAAGCATGTTCTCAACTCCATGCACATCTAAGTAAACACTCAAGTATAGGCCCCCAATAACTATGTGAACCTTCAGTGAGTTAAACAGTTACCTTTGTGCCAGTTTCTTTAGGTAGTAGGTTATGGGAGGGTTGTTTATCAGATCATATGCAACATTGTCAACATGTTGGAGTTTAGCCTGTGTAGGAATCATTTGATGCCTAAAAGATTTTAATTTATGTTTTTACAGGAAATTGAATCATCAGTACTCTGGGGTGTAAACAGAAGATACAAAATGGGTGTCAAGTCATCGTGGTTGCATCAATAATGCTCCCGTTGACAATGTATCATTATTTCTGCAGGGTTATTCTGTGTAGATCCAATTTCATTTCTATGGTTTCTTTTGAACTGAAACCATAAAAATATAACGTCATTCATTAAAGCTACATTTGATCCCAATGTTACTGAGATATTTGCTCTAAATGCTAATTTTCTAAACTTGAAATTGTGAATAAAACAATAGTTATTATAGACTACCAATGCAAAAATGCTTCATCAGAAACATATTTGGACCTGAGGCTAATGATTATTTTCATTGGAGAGTATATTTAGTCAATAAATTTCTAGAAAAAAGTGGAAAAAGTTCATCACAATTTCAAAATTCTAAGGGGGATATCTTCTAATTGCTTGCTTGGCCTAACCAATAATTCAAACTCTAAAACCCCAAAATAATCAGTTTATATTGTTATAAAACGGAGACTTTTGAGAAGCTGTAACAAATGATTGTTTCACTTATTTTGTTGATAAATGACTTAAATAATTGATTAGTTATCAAAATAGTTTTCTTCTCAATCATTTTGGCACTTTATTTTAGGATAGTAAGATATCTTGAAACCAAATTGCCTCCAAGTCCTCCTAAAAGGTTTTCTGAATATAAAATATAAAAAAAAACAGAGAATATTATCATAGTTTTTCCATTTTTCATGGGAAGTTGTGCTAACAGAGATGCTACCATGCACTTCTATCACTGTATATAGACACTAAATAATAGTAGTTTGGCACCCCATTGTATTTTTACCACATGATAAAGTAATGGTGCTGAAAAAGATATTACATTTTCAAATATATGGGAATAATGAATACTCTAGTAACTGTGGCAGAATAGGGTATAAGGAGACAAAACAGAGAAAAAATAATAAGAGGAGCCTGTCTGGATGAGTGCATGTGACAGGATGTCTGACAAGTAACACTGATGGGGTGTCAGAAAGGGTGGGGGGGTTGAATTTACATCGCTGGGGCTGTAGAGGATCTATGTCTGTAACTATGGCAACATGAAAGTCAACTACACTGACAGTATGAAGCAACAAGACGGGATGAATTATTGGTACAGCACTGCTTTGTGGTATTTCTCGAGTCCCCTCCATTCCTGTCCAACATGTCCTTTTCACTGATTTTCATTAACTCGATAAATATCAAGACAGGAAAAGTGTGAAAGTGTGTGTGTGTGTGTGTGAGTGAGTGAATGAATGAGAGAGAGAGAGAGAAAGAAAGAGGGGACAAAAGCATTAAGCATTAAGCAGTGTCCTCTTGTGGGTAGATTTTAGTTGCACCATTTGGGATCCCCATTTCAATTAAAAGGAACACTTCTTTGAAAGTTTGCAAGTTGACAAAAACAGAGTTCTTTGAAGATGACACTGCCCCCATATTGTAGCTCCATTTATGTTTTCTAATCAATCAGAATACATATATAGTCTGTAAATTTTGATTGATTTGCCTCATCAGTAGCAAACTCACAGATTGAATAAACAACAATGCAACATATACTTGAATGTTTACCCAGTCCCACGGTGAGTTGATTGGAATTAGTTCACATTAATGTCCTTCAAGACATAAAAATGGGAGGACTGAAGGATGGGATGATGGATGGGGGGATGACCAGAGGGAGACAAACTCACAACCTGAAATGTCACGCCGTGGGTATCACCCTTAGTCCTGCGCTCCTAGCACTCTGGGGAAACAAACACACATTCACCAATGAGAGGACAGTACACCCAAGCATGGGAGGAGATATCAAGATGAATTTGAAATCCAGTATGAACAGCAAAAAGACAGAAGAAAGGAAATGAGAAAAGCAGATAGCAAGAAAGAAAAAAAGACTAATCTTCAGAGGTGCCGACCCCAAATGGAGACCATCACAGTAATTTAATTTGAGAATGATAAATCAGAAGTTGTGGGGAGAAAAGTAACTTTTGGCTTGTGACAGGGTGGCACCCCTGAAGCAAAGAGAGCAGAGAAGCAGACTGACAGAGTTCTGACTCACGGCCAGTAGTGGGAGGAGCAGTAGCAGCAGTAGTGCTTGTAGGAGAGGAAAGGGCATTGGACAAGGACACGTGACTAGGACTAGAAACATTGGTTACATCCTGGGTCTGGCTGGTGGTGGATGACTGGCGTCTCAGAGCCCCCGCCCCCTGAAAGGAGGTGCCACTCTTGAAGGTGTTGACTACTTCAATCTGTGGGAGGAGAGTGGGACAGGAGAGGACAAATGGCTGCTGAGAGTGACACAGACCTAATGGTAACACAGGTTGGCTGGCTGGGTGACTTTGGTGGTAGAGGGAGTACAAAGTGTCCCAGTCATAACATGATGGGGGGGTGGGGGGTCGCTAAAGGTCAGAGTGTAGTATCCCCTCAACAAAATAGTAAATTTAAATTAAACAGTCAGTTCACCCAGATTACAAAAAGAAAAAAAAAAGAAAAACATCTATTATCTCTAATGGTGCAAAGTTTTAGATTTACTTTTCCAGTTATTCAGATTTTTGCCTCTACCCTACTACTGTAAAAGAACTTCCATTTCAGATGCTCCCATCATTGAAATTTTTTATATTTCTTGATAAATTCAACAGCAACATTTCTCTCCTGAAACAATGTCTTGCTTACTCTGAACAATCAACTAACTATGGGTAGTTTTCACTGTTACTACATTTTACCAAAGAAAAAGCACAATGGCATTGTTTGTAGAAAGAGGTGTTGTTGCTGAATTATTTTAGTGTAAATTTTCAATGCTTAGAGAACTGAAGACAAAATTCCCTTCACCTCAATTTTATTTTTTCCCTGGATTTAGAAATCCCAGACAAAGATGCCTCAAAATGTAAAAAAATAAAACCAAACCTTCAAGGCCTAAAACTACTTGAGGTAGGTGAGAAAATTATTTTTTGGGGTAATTTGGGTGTTCCAGCCCTTTCAAAGACTGGCTAGTTGATGTTCGATTTTATGATATACAGACGCAGCCATTTACATCATTCAAGGTATTTTGTTTTGTGGCCTCTCCTATCATGTTACTTCAAGAGTTAAAGGAAAACCAACTTTTATTTTATGGTTTTTTGGGTTTTTTTTGTGGCTCCAGTCATTGGTTCAAATTCTTGTTTAAATCAGTGATGCTGTCAGAAAACTAATTAATTGATATTCAAAAAATTTAAAAATCCAAGTGCTCAGATGACTAGACAAACCAGATTACTTAAACAACCTCATTTATGGTAAACCATAAGTGTACAACTACAGCAAGTTTAGTAAGTCAAAATGGAAATAGGAAGTTGGCCTGTAACCTGTGGTGAATGACTACAATGAACAGTTTGTGATGTAATATTATAGTGGGCCCCCTTTTTCTCCTCCAAATTAATCTGAATAACCTGGGGCGCTGAAATTTCAGCCAGTAACTTGGTGAGTATAATGGTATCACATCTGATCTAACTGATGGCTGAAGCTCTGACAATAAAACCCAAGTTAAATAAAATGTAGTTTTCCTTTAATACTAAAAACTTGTACTTCTATTAACCCTGTGTGGCTGCGTCTGTAGGATTCTTCTCCACAATACCATGTCGTGGGATAGCTTCACCCTGGACCATCAGTGAGATGAATCGAACACCCAAATCCAACACACAGGCAAAACTGTCTTGAATGTCACAGTGTTGGCAGTCTGCAGAGTTCGTCACAGTGAGAGCATATCAGTGACCATTTCCAGTTGTATTTGACCAGCAATCCCCAGCCGCTCCATGCTGGTTTTCACATCACATCCAGTGAGAGAACGCTGCATCTTCATTGACCTAAATAAGTAATCTTGAAATAAAATAGCTTTATGGCTGTTGCTGTCTGACATGTACAACATATAACGTAATCTAGCATTTCTTCCTGGAGATACAAAGTAATGTCTGAGGTGGTGCAACTTCCTACTGGAAACTGATACATGACAAAGACAGATGGTAGAACAAAAAGGCATGTCAGAAAACATCACAGATGAAATTTAGACTTGCGGGTTCTTATTATTCCTTAATTGGACAAACAAAATCATAAATTTTACCATAAAGCAATGATGCAAGGGACCTTTAAATTTTACCCTTTTTCCATATAGTCTTTTGTTCCAGCAAAATTTTCATCGAAATAAAACAGCAAATCGCAACATGAGGACTGAACTCACTTGGGTCTGAATACGGTTGAGTCCCCTGAACCAGAGTATCTGTCCTCTCCTCAGCTCCCTCTCTGCGTGGTCGATCTCCTCATTTTCTTCGTTTACGTCCTCTTCTGGTAACTCATCTTTCTGAGTTAACTGACCTGCCCTCCTCAGAAAGCGCAACCTGCTATTGGGTATGCTGGCTATGACCTAACCCACAGAGGAGACAGAGCATTGTCAATCAAAAGGAAAGGTAACCAGCTTACAGTAGAGATGCATAGAGGTAGAATAAAACATGATAAACTAGAAGGAAAGCAAGAAAAGAAGCACAGCAGCAAAAAATAAATAAAAGAGAAACAGATTCGTTTGCAAGTTACCTGTCCCCAGACAAGCTCTCCCAGCCCGAGGAAAACACACCACATCCACTTTTCCAGGTCCAGAGGTTGACAGCTGAATGGCTTCCCCCCAAACTGCACAATCACAATCTACACAAAGCAAAGCACAAGTCAGACTCAAACACCATGAAATAATGTAAAAAGAAAGTAAAGTTAAAGGAAAATTACTTATTCATAAAAAAATAAACTTTCAGTAGTTTCAACATAAAATCTACCTGCACAGCAAAGGTGCCAAAAACAATAGAGCAGAAGATGGGGTTCCTGAAGATACCATCAA
Source organism: Istiophorus platypterus (assembly GCA_016859345.1). Lineage (NCBI taxonomy): Eukaryota > Metazoa > Chordata > Actinopteri > Istiophoriformes > Istiophoridae > Istiophorus > Istiophorus platypterus. The sequence goes on from CM029117.1 coordinate 18,913,965, forward strand.
ACACGTTCCTCTCTCCGTGGATTTTTCGAGCATTTATCTCGTTAAAGAGCTGCATCATTACAAAGGTGTTGAAGATAATGGTGTAGTGCTCAGATGGTGGAGAGTGGAGGGGTGCGTTACGGCCACTGTCAATGTCAAAGATTTGCTCGCCTACAGGGAAACAAAAACAGACAATTATTTTGTTGTCCTCAACACTGAATCCATTATATGTTGCATCAGTAAGATGCAGAAATTCTGATGAACTGCAAAGCAAAATTACAGTCCATACCAACAAAGAGCAGTGTGAAGATGATGATAAGCTGATAGACTCCGTGTCCCAAGATGTTCTTTGTCATGGTGCTGGAGATGAGAGGCTTGTTGCGACCGTATGGCTTCCTCTTCAGCAGAGACTCTGTAGGAGGCTCTGTTGCCAGGGCCAGGGATGCAAAAGTATCCATGATAAGGTTCACCCACAGCATCTGTACAGCCTTCAGGGGAGAGTCCTGGAGAAATACAAGGGAAACTGCAATGAGAATCAATAACTTCAATACAATCAGTAGTGGAGGGTAACTAATAACCACTCCTTTAGCTACTTTACCTGATGAACCTTTTCACATACTCAGTACTTCATTGCCTTCTAATAAACACCGTTGTTTTACATGCTTTACATTTCACTCCAGTACTTCTGAATTACAGACTAGAAGACTGTTATGATAATGTAACCCAATCGGGAAGATATTCCTGAAAAATGGTGGAACTGTTGTGGAGGCTATAGGAAGGTTTGCTTTTAATTTGCTGTATATCAGCCATGCAGGTAAGTATAGCAAGATCCTTTGGGTTTATGATTATTTTTGATGCAGGAAAACATGGTTTTAACTATATCCCTTTTGCTGGTTCTGTTTGTAAAGGGACTTTTTGTGGCACTTTTAGTAAGAAAATGTTCAACAGAAAAAGCCATGACTACCTCAGCTGCATAGATAGATATTTTAATGGTCTACTGATTTTTTCCAGGAATTACTTTGATTTTATGAATCTCCACTTTCCCTTGTAAGATAAGTGTTGAGTGGCTGATAAAGAAAAGATAGTCACCACTTCAGAGAGCACAACTAAACTGGAGAGCCATTGTTGAAATGGCATACTCCTGTCAGAATTCCACAATGGGCTTTTTACTGTAACCATACTGCTGAAAAAATAAGATTTAGAGTTATCTTAAAAAGAGCTACTTCTTTACTTCTACCAGTGTGATGCCTTAGTTAGTAAATGATTGAACTTTTATTTCATTAATATTTTCTACTACTCTCTTCACGCCTAGCAAAGATTTTACCAGGCTAATGATGTGCAAATTTAAATCTGCTGATTAAAGAAATTATTCAAAATATCTTAGTAGATATCTATATTTACTCATTTATTATTTGTTAAGAGTCATACATTATCTAAAGCACCATTCTGCTATGTGATATTTAATGTACTGTATTTACGCTTTACTGTGATGACAGGATTTCATGAATCGCTGTAGTATTTTCAATTTAGTAGCTCTTACCTACAGGTATGGGATGTTGCATAATTAGTTAAAGGTTCATGTGCAGTAGATACAGTCACATGCCCACACACACTAACACACACATGCTCCTCTGACCTGTGTGATGCAGGCACCAGTGAAAGCCACTATGACAGCCACAACGTTGACAGTAAGCTGGAACTGAAGAAACTTGGAGATGCTGTCATAGACATTTCGGCCCCACATTACCGCCTTTACTATGCTGCTGAAGTTATCATCAGTCAGAATGATATCGGACGCCTCCTTAGCCACGTCTGTGCCAGCAATACCCTGGAAGAGTGCAGACATGGTGCAGTCAGATAGAAAGCAGGGTTTTATTACACAACTATGGTGATTCTACATACGCTGCTATTGCACCATGGTGTATTATTCCTCAATATACCAGACAAAAAAAAAAGAAGAAAGAAATCTATCTAAATGAATTGTGCAGCCACTGAACAAAACTGGACTCTGGACATGAGTAAGCTCTGATGATGGAAAACAATGTTGCAGACTAGTTAAGGAGTCAGTCAGGAATCAAGGTCAGGGTGTACTTCTGCGATTGCCCAGGAGTATGTAGAAAGATGGCAGAGCAGCCCAGGTAATTTGAAAAAATAGAAATTATGATTCGTGTTTACAAGGGCAATATAAACACAACTGATTATAAATTGATATGATGATGATACGGGAAATTATGGGTATTGTTGATTAACAGGTACTTGACCTTATTTTATAGTGCTTTGGAGCCAGGCCAGACAAAAAGATTTGGGAACCAATACTTTAGACTATTGGGAGTGAGGAAGAAAGAGTGCAGTTGATGACCCAAATTAATTAACTGTCGAGGGGTGCAGACAGTTAATTAAAGAAAGCAACAGTGAATGAGCAAATACATAAAAAGCTGTGATATACAGAAAGAAAAGAATCAGTATTATGATTCTTCTTTATTTTTAGTAGTCTGTTGTCTGAAAGGTCTGAGTAATCTACTGCAGGGAAACTGTGAGAGCTCAGAAATACACTTGCTCAGAAATCCACCAGGGGGAGCTCATAATCTACACCGCCTGAGGCAGAGTGTCTGAGAAGGAACAGTAAATACTGTAGAGGTGAAGAAGACATCTGCAGATGTTGACTGAGATCAGTCTCACAAGAAGCCACACACAGGAAAAACAGAGAAGAGCAGTTGCTTGCCATTGCGAAGCCGACATCGGCTTTCTTCAGAGCAGGTCCATCATTGGTCCCGTCTCCTGTCACAGCCACCACCTGCCTCTGGTCTGCCATAGTGCTGTCAATAATTCCTGTCAAACACACATACACACATGCACACATGCAGCAGTGCATGTATATTGAATACAGCAATAGAAGCAAGGAGAGGCAACAAAAATCCATGTGACCTTTGTATTTATGTATGTATATACTGGTTCATAATATTGGGTTATTTACTGCTTTTCCAAAACCCTGAAAAATTTCACACCTGGTATAAGAGGTATTGGTGTAATGAAAAATAATCTAGATGATCTCAAAACGAGTTCAGTTTTGTTTTATCAGCAGTAAATAAGACTATGAAACAGTGAAACGAGTTTACCTTTGACGAGTGTGTGTTTGTCAGTTGGGGAGGATCTGGCCAGAACTCGGAGTTTAGGCCAAACCTTGTCAATACGCTCCTGCTCCACCTGGACATGCACATGTATGTCCACACACACACACACACACACACACACACACACACACACACACAAGTGGAAATAGGAGGACAAGTGGTTGCGTGTTATGTTTTTCCTCTTTCTTTTATAGTCTCTGCTCTCCTCTCTCAACCTCACTCTGACAGTAGTTGCAGTACCTCTCCTTTCTCATTGCGGATCCTCCTGTTGAACTCTTTGCCATCGATGCAGAGAAAGTCTTCTCCAGGGTGGATGATGCCACACTTGATGGCTATGGCCCTGGCTGTGTTTATGTTGTCTCCCGTCACCATGCGCACTGTGATGCCTGCACGCTGGCACTTCTGGATGGCATCAGGCACCTAAATAGTCATACATGAACACATGGGTCTGATTCTTTGGCCACTTGTGCACAGTGGAAAAGAAAACAACACAATGGCAATGCTGAGACTGAACTGGACCGTTATACAAAGTTATGTAGTACAGGGAAGAAGTGCAGAGTTAGGTGTTAATTGTCTTCGTCACTTCGAGCAAGCGCTTTCACATACAAGAAGTCATGTGATCCATCGTTAACATGAAAATATTTATTGTGGCCACTTTCGGAACATAGCAATAGCAATTACACTGTTATGATTCACAGAAAAACCCACAAATAAAGATGCACATAGAGAAAAATCTAATGCCATAATACTTTTACGTTATCAAAACAGTATCCTTCCACCTTTGTCCCTTTTTATATTAAAAAGATGTATAATGAAGTATGTTATCTGCTCTTTTTCTTCCAAACAGTAGTCTAGTCGAGGAACTGGGAGATATTACTGTATCTATCTATCTATCTATCTATCTGTGATAGAATTAGTTAGCAAAGGCAGCGTATGAATTCATGTCTTCTTCCTGACAAAGTTCAATGTGGGCGAGCACTGCACCTCAAACCCACACATAAAAAATGTGTGCATATGAAATAACAGCAACTCACATCTATTGCACACACAAACAAACCTCCAATCTCTCTGAAACACACATATTTGCTTGCACACACACACACATACACACGGCACGATTACGCATACATTCCACTTCACACTCACAGACACCGGGGCATTATGCACACACACGGGAGCATGATTGTACTCATAACGCAAACAAACATACAGTAGAACATAGATTGGAAGTCTTATTGAATCCACCATCACAATGTGTATGAATACTGAGTTGTACATTAAAAAGCCAAATCAAGCTGCTCATGTAAACATGAAGGATTTAACTCATTTAAAGGGAGCGGATTACAAAGTAGATCGATAGGGTGGAGAGGGCAGATCCTTAATGAGGTAGAAGTTAAACAAACAGAAAGCTATGATTTCATCCTACTCTTAATTTCACATTTTTCATTCTGTTGTATGGCTTATTATAACTTTCTCAACAATAGCTGCAGGTTAAAATATGAATATAAAAGTCGTACAAGGGGAGAGAAGTGTGGAGTCTGTAAATGGTCTCAGTAACAGCAACATTCACCTGAAGTTTTCTTACATTGGTCACCATTTACTACCGTGTGTACCAGAACCAAGTAAGTCTGCAGATATAAAACCCATGAATGTATGGAATTCAGAAAAAGTGTGTTTTATTGCTCCTGAATTCAACTTTTCATTTTTAAACGAAAGAAAATGTTTTTTCTCACATAGTCTAACTTTAATGATTAGTCTAAATCAAATGAATTGCAAAATAGGTATTTAGATTTTCAATGGACATCGGTCAAACTGTAACTAAGATTTCATGGACATGTGAAGAAAACCAAGTGCTCCCTAATTTAGATTAAGGTAAATTGATGAATGGAATCATTAAAAACAAACAAACGAAAAAACAGCAATGAAGCCAAATTAGCTTTGCACCTCTTCGCTTACACAAAATAAACAAATCAATTGAAAAAAAATTAATCCTGGCTGTAGTTTCCTAGCAATTTCCCAATGAGAAAAGGGTCAGCGAGGTTCAAATTGACAACAATATTACTCACAGAAGTGCACTATTTACCATCAGTACTGGTAAATGGGATCATTTGATAATGTTTTACTGTAATAGTAAACATTTAGAGATGCAGCAAAAAGCCCAAACTACATTAATTCATTAGTAGTAATTTGATAATAATATGATCTGAGAAGTTAAAGAAGTTCTTAAAGTAAATATTGTGGCAAGAAAATCAAGTTATAACATTCTTTTTTCTCTGCCCTCAGTCATTTTTATCAAGATATCAGCTTCCTGACTCCCTCTATGATATCCCTGCTGTTTATTTCACTCTCTTTTCTTTTGAATGCGCAATACACTAGTTGACTCGTCATCCAAAAGAGGAGGTGCAGAGAAGAGGAGGGGAAGAGAGAGGGGATGCTTATTAAAATACAATCTGGCCTGACAGAGGGAAGAGGGTAAGAGGCTAGTAGGTGAGACCGAAAAACAAGCCTCTTGTGTCTCGAATGAGGATCTGGTTACACTCTCATTTTCCTTCGTTTCTCTCCTTACGCGTCTTACTCTTACTGTGGTCTTGTCGTCCCTCTGACTAGAATCTTATTTTGAATCTGTTTATCTTTTACAGTCTCTCTCCCTCCTTTCCTTTTTCTCAGTCTTTCTTTCCTCTCCCTTCTCTTGTCTCTCTCTCTGTAGGGGGCAACCCTACAGCAGCCAGTTATTAAAAGAACATTGTATTCTGAATGAAGAAATTAGAAACTAATAAACAAATTAAAAACACGTTTACCACTCTCTGTGACCTTTTTAGCAGAGGGGAAAGTCATTTCATTTCCAATATCAGCTAGTCTTATGCAGAGGCCTGGAAAGATGTTACCAGAGTGCAGCAGTGTTTGGTGCACTACTTTTCCGCATCAATGATTGAAAATGTCAGATGTTGAGAGACTGCTTTGGAAGAAGAAAAGGCTAATTCTGCAAAATTTCAGGCATATTGATATTCAAAGTTTGAAATATTAGATAACAAACGTTACAGCATCTGCATTGTTTTTTTTGCATGTTTATTGCTATTTGGAAGATTTATTTCAGGCTAACTGAGGTTGAACAATATGAAAATCTTAACAACTTTTTGTTCTCTTTAACTCATTTTGTTGTTGATAAGATTGTTTGCGCATTCATTTTGAGGATGATGGTTGCTATTTTCGTTCCTTTGCTCTTTACTTATTTTTTTAACTACCTTTGTTCAGATTCTACATTACTCGCCATCAGATGCATAAAGAGAGAAAGGGACAGTGAAAGAGAGGAAGGCAGGTGCAGAAAAAGTCAAAAGAAAATGGACAGCCAGAGAAAGGTTGAAGTCAAACCCTACAACATGGGGAGAGGTATAGAGGAGTGAACATGATGGGGAGAGGTTAAATGAGAGACCTTGTTAGAGAGTGAGGAGGGGGGTGGAAAAAAAGATGAAAGGAGGAAGTTGAATAATGCAGTAGTCAGTTACTTTCCTGCTTCTCTGTACCTGCAGAGGAGCTGTCAAGTGAGGTCAGTTTTCCCACTGTACACACACAGTCATTTCCAACACACTTTCTATGTCCTTAAAAAAATGGTCTTTTCTTTGGAGTGAAATTGATCAGTAAAAGTGTGTGGTGCTGAAAAATAATTTGTTGATGAATTATTTATTCGTTTGATTGTCTTGCCTTCAACTGAAAGAAGTGCTCACATTCTAAAAGAGCAGTAAGTGGAGTGGAAAATTACTGAATTACAAGTACAAGCAAGTAGAAAAGCCACAATAACAGTAAATCATTTTTAAACTTAAGGACATAACTACACTTAAAACTAAAAAATAAAAACATAAATCATTGGGAAGAATGGTTAAGTTAATAATGTCTTAACATGCAGCATTTTTTAAATATAAATCACCTGGTTGGCGCTATTTTAGATGTAGTAAATTTCGAATATCATTAGCTTGCAAGCATTGAAGAGAATACAGTTCATCTCTACCGCAGCATAAATATATTGTGGTTATGGATGTGGAGTGAAAGTATGAAATGGAAATACTGCAGTAAAGGTTAAGTAGCTACACCTGTATTTAAGTATAGTCACTGTATTTCCTACCTGTGGCTTTTAAAAACTTACCCCTCTCGGAGCAAAGTAAAGGTCTTTCTCTCAAGATTTGCTTTTGATTTGAACACGCCCACGCCCAAATACCCAGCACAGTATCTCACCAGGCATCTGCATTGTCCCATCCAGGAATTATGCATTCAAAGACCCCATATAATACATTAACACATTCAAAAGTTATCCAAATAATACAGTATATATATAATACAGTATAAATATATATATATATATATATATATATATATATATATATATATATATATATATATATATATGTCTATTACATATATATATTCTCAAAATATGTAAAATTGTAACTACACAACATATAAGTACAAACTGCATGTTAAAAATGTTAGCAATGTAGGAAAACTTAGAGGCGCGTGTTCAGTCAGAATCCTCCAGCAGGTTAAAGCTAATAGGCCCAGTCTGAATTGTGCATTTCATGAATCAATAATCATTTAGTGAGGTGCTCATCAGAGAAGCTATTGATCATGCAAACACCCGAATGTCAAGCCTTTCAAATGACACATGATCCCCTTCTGTCAGCTCATTGCACAGGCTGCTTCTGTTGCCAAGATCCTGCTGCTTTGTTCACTCTCTACCTAAACGGCTCCACAGGTAGTTGATCTCATGTCATAAACAAAGCAGAGTTATTGTGCTTCCCCAAGCAAGTCTAAAGAAATTTGTTATGTGACAGCATAACTTTTAATAAATGCCCTTAACTCAGCCAACTGAATAAAGGCTTATTAGCAATCTCAGTCTTTGAAGTCTGGGAATACCAGGAAAACTGGATGGAAAAGGTGACTGAGGGTTGGTCCAGGTTAATAATTAAACTTTCTTTTAATAGTGTAGTATTTGGCAATTTAATATAAGTAATTATCAAATATTCAATTCATTTACTGACGTTCTACCTAAACTACTTTATATAGTATACACATTCTCTTCAAGCATGTATTTACTTATCTCTCATTTTTTTAAAGAGGTATACATAATTAGGGATCTACATTGCATCTCTATACCTTATATTGGTTAAATAGTATATGGCCTCTTATAGCAGAAAGATCTCTTCTATGCTATTACAAAAAAAGTGCTGTTTTCAAACTTGTGTATATATGTCATGTAGCATTCTGCTGTCTTCCACCATCATTTATTAGCACCCTTGTCAGTCAGGTAAGGCATACACACATACACTATCTTTGCACATGTTACAGCCTAACTGTGTTTGAAACAACACGGCACAGTGTTGACATACAGGATGTAATTGACTTTGCTGTCTATCATTTCTCGGTCTGCCTCGTGTTACAGAACTGTACGCAGAAAAGCCTGATAGATAGTTGACAGTTGCTGGAGGAGAATTAATTTTTTACAGCAGCCTACACATGTAGCACAGACAATATACAGAAAAAGGGAAAAAAAAAAAAACCTCAATAAGACACTGCTGGCAGCTGATGGTATAAACCATTTCCCCAAAATCTACTCTTCAAAATATCACATATCACATCATAACACTCTCCTACCTCTGGCCTGACAGGGTCCTCTATCCCAACGACACAGATGGCTGTGAGGTCACTAAGGATGTTGTTCTCGTCGTCCCAGTTTGGCTCAGGATCGCTGGAGAAGTCACGGTAGGCCACACAGATGGTCCTCAGGCCATCACATGCCATGGGCTCGATCACCTTCTTCACCATCTCGTCCTTGTCCCGTGGACGGAAAACCCTTGACTCTCCCACCTCGCTTAGAATATGGCTGCATCTGCAGTTAACAGTGAGTTGAAGAGTGGTGGGGATGGAGGTATTTAAAATTGGGTACTGCCTCTCGGTTACTGTAATGTACTGTACAATGTCACAATTATGTGACCTGCTAGTGAAAACTCAGCCCACTCAATCCCTAGAGAATGCAATAGGTTTTACCCTCAAATACATTATTCTCTATATTTGCTTCGTATGTGCTACTATTATTAACAGAATCATCTTATTAATCACAGAGCCAGACTCACTTTTTTAGGACAATCTCAGAGGCTCCTTTGCTGTACATGCGGAAGTTCCCATCGGGCAATTTGATGACGGTGCTCATGGACTTCCTGACAGAATTGAAGGTATAGACTTTGTAAAGCTTCTCCTCTGGGATCTGGTTTCTTATTGGCTGGTAATCCCGCTTTAGGTCCAAAACCAGTCCCAGCAGGCCGCATTCTGTCTTGTTCCCCACTTGCTTCGGTAGACCACCTTCCTTATCTGGAGGCTAGAGAGGGGCAGAGGAAGAGATGTTCTCATTTTATTATCTTATTTTGTATTCTCTATTTACAAAAAATTACTGCAATACAGATGCATTTGTGCTTCTCATTGATCTGTGGTGGTTTTTCACTTAAGTATTTCTAAAATAACTTCCTGAATGTTTTGCCCTTGACATTATTTCTGCCTATGCCATCGCTTTATTCTAATTCCTAATTTTTTCCATTGCATCTAAACCTATGTTTTCTCATGGAGTCTCTGGTTAAGCAATACCATTCAATGAACAAGATTCTCTTTTCTTCAGTGCAGTGCAACCAATGTAAGGCCTGAAGTTGCTGCTAGTGATAATTAACCCGCTAACAGGTTAAAGCATTGCTCTGTGTGGGAGGGGAGGAGATGAGATAGATGAAATCAGATTTGGATGTATTTATTTCAGGCACGCAGCTCATCTCCTTGCAATCTGTAATGTACATTTGGAACTGTGTTTTTGTACGGTTCAGTAAACATCTCAGTATCCACAGATCTATATGATAAACACAATATGTTATTTTTTTTTCTTAACATTTGCATGATATGAAATGTGGTTCTGAAATGATCATTAGTAGTTTGTTTCAGGCTGAAACTTACATTATCAATTAATCAGAGGAGCATTTTCTCAAATTAGTGATTTGTCATTGGTTTTGAGGAAATATATATATATAAAAAAAAAATGCATATTTTGTCCAAACAATGGTCCAAAACTCGCAGCAATTGAATTTACTGTCAAGGAAAACCAAAGACAAGCAGCAAATCTCTGTTAAAAGCTGGAACCATAGATTTGTGGAATTTTTGCTTGGAAAAGAATCACCTCATTTTCAAAATTGTTGGTGATTAATTTGCTAATGATTGCTTCATATATCTACTGCTCTAGCAGGGAAGTATTATACAATATATGATGTCAGAGGAGGAATATCTCTGCCTCTCAGAGCTGGAGTGTGCGTTTTATCAGCCAACAGTAGAGCCTTTTATTGTAGGTTTTGTGTGTATGTGTGTGAAATCTGTTCAAATCTGTGCACATGGCAGGTCTTACAGTATATATATGCAATTGCGTGCTCACTTACTGTATTTGCAAGTGTGCTACTGTGTGCATATGGTCAGCCTGTGAAAAACTCAGCGTTGCCATCGTAACAGGCTTACAAGGAGAGACTGGGGAACAGAGAGGGTGCTCTCTCCACCACTTGGGGATTCATGCTCTTTGGCTCTGATTCTCTTACACGATTCTCACTCATCTCACTTCACACATGTCCTTGGATCTTTCTGTCTTTCCCTTTTTAAAAAAAAAAAAAATCTATTTCCAGTCTATATTTATTAATATTTCCCAAGCCGCACTCCATTTACTCACCCCCACCCAAATATCAAACAGAATTACAAGCAAACAAGCATTCAGCATGACTGTCCATCTTTCTATAAAATTGCCTGCATATTTCACCCAGTGTGACAGAACAAACCTCACTATCATTAATGTCCAACAAATACTCACACACACACTGAACATTGTTGTGACACTGATGCTCATGAGTCTGGACACATCTGAGAGAGTGCAATCCTTACTGTCATTATTCATAACATCCCTCTGTGCATAATCACACATTCTCAAGCTGATTCATTTTAGTCTGTGCAGATAAAAAAGATGTTCCACATCACTCTTCAGAAATGCTTATCAAGAAAATAAAGGCTACAACTAATAATTATTTTCATTATTGGTTAATCTGCCAATTGTATTCTTGATTAATTTATTAAGTGTTTGCTTGGAAAAAATGACAGGAATTTAAAAAAAAAAAAAAAAACGAAGCGAAAAAAACAAGCAAAACGAGTATAATTTCCCACAGCTTGATGTAGCAGCTTCAAATTCTTTATCTTGTCAAAAAACCCACAGGTACTCAGTTTACCATCTGAAATCCAAAGAAAACTAGCAAATCCTCACACTGCGGGAGCTGGAACCAGAGGATGTTTGGTCTTGAAAAAATTGTGAAACAATGAGTAATTTTCTTTTTGAATCAACTTGATTAGAAGTAACAACAATATTGGGCATAATAAATCAGATTTGTTGAATAACATTTTGAATAAATAATGAGTGTTGTTATATGTTGTTGTTAATCAGAACAATAGAACCCAGTGCTGTTTGGTTGTACAACATGTTAAAATTGGTTCATCCCTATTAGCTGGCACTGAGGTGACAGCTAGTCTCCCTGGGGTCTTGCTATATAGTACCTCTAGTACATTTGACACATACACTCACAGCTAAGGAACAGCTTGTCAGGTACACTCTCTTTCTCTAACACACACACACGTGCATCCACATGAACATGAACATGCACATGCACAGACACACACACACACACACACACACACACAAACACACACAAAAAATAACACAGTATGTCAAAAGCACACTGAACGTAATGCTTCTGACTTGCCACTATGCAGACACCTTCAGTCTGTGCTATTTGCCCCCAAAATAGACTGACTGCAGGCTTGCTGTTCTGCGTCTAAACAAGCCTCCAACCGGGATTAGATTTAAAAGAATAGTTTGACATTTTGACGTTCTGAATTTTACTTTCCTGCTGTTTTCTTCACTCTGCACTTGTGATGAGAAAAGTTCTGTATCAGTAGTCTGGATACTCAAATTAATGGCTTGTTTAGAATTGGTGCACTCACATTCTCCACCTATTGACTTTTCTTGTCCACCTGCTAACAAGATTTTGCCAGTGGATGCTAATAAACTATATCAAGGTCCATTTTAAGGTGACTGGTATAGGTTCAAATATATTTCCCTGAAGTCACTGATAAATTAACACTGAATTCAGTACATTTAATTTATATTGCTATTTACTTCTCCATAATGTAATTTTACTATTTTTCTTTTCCCGTCTAACCTGTAAATATGTTATTATATGTCTGTCTGTCCTGGGAGGGAGATTTTTTTTGAGAGAGTTTTTGAGACAGTTTTTACTTATATGTATCGAGGGTCTGAGGACAGGGGGCGACTTCCTGTATGCTGTGCAGAGTGCAAAAATCGATTTTTATTTTTTTTTTTTTAATTTGACTTGACATAAATTGGTTGTGACCAACAGTGTCAAGACCTGACTTTTCTGTGTCAGTAGTTTTGGTATCAATAACTCCTACATCAAATGGCACAGAACACCTTGGATGGATTCTAAGCAATCTGTGGAAAGTACAATCTGTTTAGTGAGTGATAAGTCTGCTCAATGTTTGCTTGAGCAGCTCAATATTTTGAAACAACAATTTCTCAAGAAACAATGTATATTGATTCATTCAGGCTCAGGCATATTTTATATGTCCTGCTATGATCTAAGGGTTCCTGCTGAGAGGGTTAGAGAGAAAGTCATCTAAAATCTCATTAATCATTAAAACCCAATCACAGTGCTGGCCCATGTTCACCTAGTAATTGGACATATCTGGTTAATGTTCATCTGTGTAACGCACAGACACAGAGAAGAGTATAAATACTTTATACAGAGATTGTGGTAAATAACAGAATTAATGCCTTTTACTAATGACCACTGATTACATCAGGAAGACACTGCCTGTCACTGGCTAATAAGGGGATGCAACAAATGGCTTCATCTGCACTGTCTGCTAGATGTTTTGTGACAATAGGCTCCCAGCAACAGAGCAACAACAAGCCAAACCACTAAATGTAAATTTCCATCTGAAAACCATACTGGATATATAATAGTTTTCAATGATCGCTTTATAAAGCATATCAAAATGTGCCTAGAATGACTTTTTCTCTGCCTGTTTCCTCTTTCCTACTAAGTAGCATATGTCTAAACTAGTCATGTAGTCACACATTTGGCTTTTGGGCCGTATTTTCACTAAAAGAAGAGCATTATTTGTTATCAGAAAATCTGCTTATTCACTATGCAATTTCCCCTACTTCATGAAGTTTATAGAAATTAATTTTAAGTGTGATTTTTTTTCTGTTTGAATATTGAGTCATGCTTTTTATCTGAATTTTGGAAGACTGAAATTTTATTTGCTCCTTTTAAATAAATGTGATGTAAGAATGAAAACACTGTTTTTGCCCAAATGTATTGTAAAACATATTTCTGGAAAATTTATTTGTGGGGATGTCTGGTTGATGTGGGAGAACAATTTTAGCAAGGAGGGATAACTTTATCAGAATGTAATGTAAGGGCAACTTTCAAGCATGTTACTGATCAGAAAAAAATAAATCAGTTAATGCAGATTTATGAAGTAAAGTTTTTGAGCTTCTACTGAGTTGAAATTTTGTATCTAAAAATACATTTAGTGGCACGACTCCTGCTACACTGTAGAGACATACACATACACCAAACTACTGCAAAAACTAAACAAGGTAGGACAAGAGCTATGAATAAACAGAAAATAAACGAAAGCCAGAAAGCAGAACCACTGCCTTTTATTGTCCGAGATTCCGCAATGGTTTAGCTTCACGTGGGTTTCTACGCACAAGGATAGTTGCTGGCATGGGATGCCCAACGTTGGCATGACTCGACCACTGCTGGCATGGCCTTGCCTGGACGTGGCTAAGGACCAGCTGCCCTCTCCGTGGTCCCTGGGTTCTCCTGCAGGCAAGGACATATGCCAGAGGGAGAGCTGGCAACTCAACTTCCTATTCCACCTGGGGCTCTCCTTAATCCATGCCTCCTGTTCCTTCCCTTTCTCTTCTCTGTCTCTCAATTTTCTTCCTTGTTCTCTTTACACTACACCCCACCCTTTCAACACACTACTTACTGTCCCTCAATTTACCGCCCTCCAAAAAAAAATTCTCCCCTTTTCCTATCTTTCCTTGCTTCGCTCTTTCCTCGCTCCAGATGACTTTCTCCTCTTTCTCACTATCAGGTTCCCCGGTCTCTCGCAAGCCACTCCACGCCCACTGCCTTTGCCTTCCGTCCCGTTCCCTCTTTGCAAGTAGGAGTGGATAATATTCTAGCTCTCCACATGACTGTAACAGCCAACTGGGCTAAGGCCTGGAGGCGTACTGCAGGGCAGTAATCGAGTCTTCCAGTCCATGATGAGGACACTTGTCACGCGAGTGTGGTTTCTCTGTCCTCTTCTTGTATAATTTTCCCATCCTCTCTCAACCTTTTTTGCACTAATTCTTGTTTTGCTTCCCTCTCCTGCTCCACTATGGACTCCCCTTTCCATTTGCTTCCAGGTTTATTTATTAACTTTTGTCTCCTAATGTCTTTCATTTGCCCTTCTACAGAAATGTGAATTTTCCTAAAACAATAAGACAGCACATACATTAAGTTTCAAATTCAGGCCAAATCTCCTTTGAAAACCTATAGTATCTCAGGAATTCTCACGTCTGAGTGTGAGAAGGGTTGATGGTGTGTGTGTGTGTTTTTGTTTATGTTTGTATGTGTGTAGAGATTTATTTAAAAGCAAAACTCGTTACACCTTGTAACTGTGACAATACAACACTGTTGTCTTCATGGTATACTTGCTTACTTCTTTACAAATATATTAATATAAATTAAAAAATAATTTCAAAAATCTTTGAAAAATACAGTGACAAGGCCCCTGACAAGGCCCCTACACTGAGTTTGCATTCAGAACTATGAAAATAGCTATAAAAAAAATCAGAGTACAAAAATTGTATCATAAATAGGTGATAATTATGTTGGTGCTCTTGCCATTAACTGCTTCACTTTTGCTTCTCTTACATTAGTTTTATGATCTTTATTTCATGCTTTTTGCAAATTGTTTCATCACGGACACACAAAGATCCAAATATGGAATATTGCTTTACCCTGGGCATTGCCTTTGATGTGTGAATTGCAGGTTTATATTAGCTATTTAGCAGAGAGAGAACAGCTTTAGATTGATTTTGTTGCTGGTGACTCAGTCTCATACTGTAGGTTTATTGTTATTCTGTCAGTATTCAGTACAGATTTACTTTTCCCTAATTTATCTGTTGGGTTGAAGTTGGTGAAGTGAAGTTTCGGGTCAGGTGCTTAAAAGCTCATCTGGCTCAAACATACAGTCCCCTGGCTGTGGAATGTCTGTAACCTACAAGACTGTACACCTGAATAAATTTTTTTTTTATCAGTTTTATGGTTATTTACATTATTTACAGTACTTTGCCTCTTGATTTACATCAGGATTTCCATATGGAAATTTCCCTGCCATCCTGGCATCTGGACTTAGATAACATTTCCTGTAACTTTAAATCCATCTTGGTGAGACATTTCCAATTTTATTTTTGGCAAGTCAAAACCAAAATTTACTCTGGGGTACTTATCAGAATGTTCCTCTCAAGGCGCTGTGACAAATGAGTTAAAATCATGGCTGGAAACAACCCACGGGTATCTGCTAAAACTACAAAAAATACTATACAATGTTCATTACAAATGGCAGTGAATTTAAGTATTAACAGCATTGTTTGATAAAATAAAGCCATAAAAAATAAGGGGCAATGTGTAAGATTAAATCAGCTAACCTTTGAATTCATAATCAAAACAAATAGGTGGCAGCATATTACCAGAAAGTTGGGGTGTTCCTATCATGACAAACAAGAATGTGCACTCTTTGGTCCATCCTACACCTCCAACTTCCCCTGTGCAATTGTCATGCTGGCCATCCTGCCCACCAGGACAAATCCTGGTAGGCATCAGTGGGCCAGTGGGCCATCAAAAATAGTGGAGCCGGAGTAGTGGACAAGCCACGTGAGGCCGAGTAACATGAGGGAGAGCAGCAGGAGCAGCAGCATCAGTGACTGAGCTTGGGTTAAAAGTTGAGGAATGTCATGAAGGCAGGACGGCTGCAACATAGGTTTATAGCCTATTTGCAGTTACTATTTCTTTATCCTCTCATGTTGGACTGAGAGCAGAATGGATGCTACAGACTCCATTCTCACCTCATTATCACCTCTAGAGACACAGGGTGGTATTACGAGACAGGACAGGCTGCAGATAGCTAGTTAACATACTAGCTTTAGTAGATATCCCTACAACACCATACATTGACGTCTTCAAAATAACAACACAACTGTTATTTCTTGTGTTTATAGTTTTAGTTAATTTTTGAATGTTATAGAGTGAAATACATATGTGTTACCCCTTTAAATTTGATCAATTTCATTACCACTGCTGTTACAGCCTAAATAAATCTTTGATGTATTTAACTGATACTGGTCTTCCAAATCAACTAAATCACGGTCACTGAAAGCATGAAATCTATCATGTCATGTCTGAGGGAAATGCAGGGAACCCATTAAGCTTTGTGCCTTTCAAACATCAAAGCCTGTCATGCTAATGTGACGACAATTTCTCTTTTACTGCCACCTAAGAAGAACTGTCAAGACTGTAAACAAATGCTAAGAGAAGAGAAGAGAAGAGAAGAGAAGAGAAGAGAAGAGAAGAGAAGAGAAGAGAAGAGAAGAGAAGAGAAGAGAAGATTCATTTGGACATTGGTTTTTGTGGATGTCTCTTTCTTCTCAGTGTCCAAAACTTTTCCAAATGTCAGGACACTGGATGCCTCAAGCTACAGACATCCAAGACACTTTCATCTCTCCTCCATGTTGTGCAAACAAATATGCACCATCCAGATGACAAAAGCACTGTGAGTCAATTACAACACAACATTGCTGCTCACTACAGAAAACAAATGAGGCTGTTCATTTAAATTAAAAACATACACTGCTCATTGTAGACCAACACATGGAATTTTTCCTATTTAACATGAACATAATCTTGTTTGTCTATTACCTACATCTCAACATCAGACCCATCCTGTTGAGGCATTGGTTATTGTAACTGTCTTCTCCTTTCCATAAGCACATATACTACACAACTGAAGTTATCTGTGTGAGTGTGTGTGTGTGTGTGTGTGTGTGTGTGCATGCACGCGTGCATGTGTTATCTACCTCTCTTATCCCTGACCGGAACAATGACCTGAGCAGGTGGTTGAAGCACCATGAGACTGAGCTCCCAGGACACTGACACAGCCCTGCTAAACACACGCCACTGTGCTGTGAGAACATGCACCTGTGATCTGAATACATCCCACAGTGTCAGTATGCCTGATATGACAGATGTGTTGCTGAGTGCATCTGCACCTCACTAGTTTTACACTACATGCACAGTGTTCTATTGGAAAATGTCACATATCACATATACTATGAAAAAGCTAGGTTTGTGAAGTGTATGTTAAAAGAAAAAGGAAGAAATGAAAGCACAGCTGATCCTAAGGGGCGGCTTTTTGCTATGGGGCTCTTGACACAGGGAATGACGCATGTTCTTTTGAAATGACGTCACTGAATATTGTTCACTCTATATGTAGCATGCATGAATTGTCTGCAAGAGACATCCAAGGCAAACTAATGTTTAAAATATTTCCTTGTGTGCTTGTTTGTATGCTCGTGTGCCTATATATTTTTTCAGAATATATGAATACTGTATGCGTGCACATGGGTACAATATCTATGAGAATGTGCATGAACAGTACATGTGCGTGTTTAATTACTCTATGTGTGTAGGGTTTCGTTGTGTAAATGTGTGTGAATTTCTCCCTTGAGGATGAAGCTTCTCCACTTTAGAGACTGTATGTGCTGACTGAAGAAGCAGAGCTATACCAGTGGCTGTATTATGAAGCCAGAGAGGCAGTAGGGAGACTGATACGCGTATCAAAGCCGGCCTCTTTGCCTTTCTGCCTTTGTGTGGTGGCCATCAAAGACTTCCATAGCCATCCTGGCATCCCACAGGATTGGCCTCTTATATAAGAACACACCAGCCAGCATACTGCAGGAGTGGCGCTGAGGGAGCGGGGGAGGTTGGAGGAGGGAGGAAGAGATGCACTAAATATTCCGCAGAAATTTCCCTTTTGCATCCTGCTTTTTTGAGTTCATTTCAGTTCTTAATTAAATCTATCCTTCTTCATCTTGCTTTTACTTTGGTTTCCTTTCCTTGATTCTAATGAGAGCCCTTGGTTAATAAATGCATCCATACCAACATGTATTGGACTATGCACTATTTATGTACTAGATTTTATGTTCCATACTATTTTTACACACGTATGCACTCTGTATTTATGTATGGATGTATGGATGAACGGATGCAGGCATATAAGGATATATGTATATGAAAGTGATGTAGTTGGTTGGGTAGCCCTGTAATAAGCAGGCTAAAGTACAAAACTGTAGGTAATTACTGAAGATGTAAGGCAACAAAGAGCAAAGTTAAGTTAAATAAGGTTAACTTCTACTTCAGTGCAGGGGGTAACCTCTTTTATGAATGAAGAGATTAAAAAACAGACTAAGTGCCATTTAATCCACCAAATCTAAGCTGCACTCTGCTGGTACTTAATTCCGTTGAGCTAAGCAGCTATGAAGGTACAAAAGTCTGATGTAATGCTGCAAAGCACTCCTCCAGGTTTTTCAAATGGGATAACATCTTGTTATTGTAGCACGTCTTGGTAGAGAAATGCTGTGGCAAGGGGAAACTAAGGCAACATCAAAGTCCCAACGACAAAATTGATTTACAATTTCAACTAAGTGGGAATAGACAGTATTTACCACTATTCAATAATATAAAACTATTTTAAATTAGTTGTTGGAGTCACATGCTGCAGGAAGGGTTGAGGTACACAGCTCCAATCTTGGTCTCAAGTACAGACAAGACATTTTTAGCTATTATCCTGGGCTTAGTCTCAGTCTTAGCCTCAGCCACAAGTCTTGCCTGCTACAGTTTTTATCTATTTAATTTTGATTGCTTTTTCTGGCCGTTCTTATCCCATCCGCCAGCATTCCACTCCTCACAGACATACAAAATTCTTTAATATTATGTGCAGTGTACCATACTGTCACTTACAAATGCAGGTAGACCAATCATGTTTCCCATAGAATGTCAAGTATCCTCATTTTGGACATACTGTTTTATAATGTGCAAAAAAAAAAAAGCTATATTTTTCAAAACTACGGTCACAATTTTAGCAAATAATGCAACATTTTAGACCACTTTGCATACAAACCATAACAACTTTTATTTCTGAAGGAATATAAACCTTTAATCTATCTAGCTAAATCAGTTGATTTGTTCAGTTTACGCAGGATCTAATTAGTAGGACTGCATCGCAATTTTTTCCTGTTCCTATCTAATTTGAATCTTTGCTAGAGCCAAAGGGCTATGAGTGATTGAACCTTAATCAGAGCTGACTCTCACTATGAGCAACAGTTCATTACAATGTGAAGAATATTACTCAGGAACTGAGTTGCTTGTTTGACTGGCTGTGATAATAAAACCTTTATTTAAACAGAAACAGGAAATGTTCATGCAAAAGGTCCTGCTATATAACTAGAGGGAAATATATACACCCTTTACATTTCTGAAGAATTCAGTTTAAACTGACACAGTTTTATATTTTTAAGTACAGTAGGTGCTCTAAAAACCGATATTCAAAATTATCTCTGCTAACTGATACAATGATGGGAGATAATTATACTACTTTCATTCCAGAAGTATCTCCATAGCCAATGTGTATCCAGTCCGTGTTAAACAAACCAGAGTTAAACTAGAATCTGTGGCTCTCCATCTTAGAAACCCAGTGACCAACACTCTGTTTTCACTAAGACTGTGATTATGCCTTGTGGGTGAGGAAGTGAAATCTGTGGGATCCTTCTATCGCAGATGTCCTGCTTGCTCAACTCATTCCCCATGCAAGTACCATAAGGGCATTTGTCAGTTGGTCAGACATCAATGGATAGACACTACAGGGGTTTACAAGAGTACTGATGCACAGACAGGCACAAATGGTGTGTGTGTGTGTATGTGTGTGTGTGTGTGTGTGTATGTGTGTCTGTGTGTGTTCAGGTGAGTATACATGGTCATGGCGGGAAAGAGATTACTCAGGCATGTTGCTTTAGCAGTCTGAAGACATCCTTATCTTGGCAATCTTTGCTATAAGTTTGCCAAATGCTTTGTTATGGAAATACTGCCTCACATCTGGGGCCTGAAGGAATATCCATGCAAACAACTTTCAGATTTTATGATTACTACAGATAATAGTCTGTGCCTCAGTCTGTCTGTCTATATACATACCTATCTATCTATTTCTTATTGCATACAGGTCTAATTGGCTCAGGGAAAATTTCCTTTCGCTGCATTCACTGTAAATAAGAGACAATCTCCAGCACTTAGACAGATTGGATTCAATTACAGTCTGCTACACTCGGAATATCAGATAAGACAAATTTTCACAACCGTTCTCAAGGTGACAAGTTGAGTGAATGCCTGATGAATCTAAAGCAGCGGCCAAGGACACCAAGTGCCTGCTTCGCCAAGAAAAAAGCACTGCAGAACTATCTCACTGTTTCAGGGATGCTCTCATCATATGGTTTCAGCAGTCACACAGAGGGAGCTGAAATGCAAGTCTTAGCTAAACAGGCTTTAGTATAATAGAAAATCTTGAATATTGTGCCCAGGGTTCAAAGAGTGTGCTACATATGATTTATTTTATAAAAATGGAAGGGGTTAACTTTATATGGTGCTTCAAATTCCATATGAAAGTCCGTAACATTTGATTACCATATTGTAAGTTATAAATAAATGAAAATGTTTTATGCAGTAATATAATCCCAGTTTCTTTATCTTCATGTTCCTCCAACCCTCAGAAGAGTCCTCTATACGCTCGGTGTGGGGAGGATTTCTACAGTGGCTCCCATTACAGGTGGCTTACCAGTATCTTGGTGGTATATGCGCTGTTGATAGAGATGGCGTTGACCAGTAATTCCAGGGATTTGGGTGGCAGTACTCCAGGATCTGGGATTTCTTTGTAGTGCACATCTCCGACGTAACACTGCACAGCCGTCATGCGGTTGGTAGTTAGCGTGCCTGTCTTGTCAGAGCAGATGGCGGTTGCGTTACCCATCGTTTCACATGCATCCAGGTGACGCACTAGGTTGTTGTCTTTCATCATTTTCTGTTAGTAGGAAACGACATGTTCATGACACATTGCGATGCATATTTAAAAATGCTTTAAAATGTCTGAACTATTAGTTGGATTCCTGAATTAGCCTATTACACATTTGTACTGCTTGAACTTCGGTGGTTATAATGGCTATCAGTACAAAAAGAGGAATGTCTGCACTTATATATTTTGAACTGCTTATATAATTCACAGCAATAGCCAAAAAAACAAAATGCTCTCCACACTTGGCCCTCATAAGAAATTTATTTTCTAAGTTTGCGTCTGTGAAAATTTGTTATTACAGTGCAAGAATTAGCTATATTGAATCTAATTCTAAACTGAATCATCGTGTATCCAAGCAAATCACATTTTCACTCTGTGTGATGTACAGAAATTTGCACACACAAAGTTTAATAAAAATAAACAAAAATTCAAAGAGATTGATCAAAAATGAGGGATTTCTACCAGTTTTCAAAATGTAGGACATCTTCTTAGAAGCATCTAATGCTTAGGTTTTATTTTAGGCACACTGAAGTAAAGCTTCAATTGACAATGGTTAAATAAATACACTACTAAATGCATAAAATTTGTAAATGGACAGCCCTTACAGCAGAAGATAAAGCAGTACCACAGTGTATGTACAGAATGTGGCATTGCTCACCTTGACAGAATATGCCAGGGAGATGGTGACAGCCAGCGGCAGCCCCTCTGGCACGGCCACCACCAACACAGTCACACCGATGATGAAGAATTTGACAAAGTACTGGATGTAGATGGGAGTGCACTCTGGCATCCAAGGGCGCTTCTGCATCACAAAATTGTCAATGGCAAAATACAGGACCAGGATGATGACTGTGATGGCCGACATGAGCAAACCTGAAAAAGATACAACAGGTGTCAGCTGAGGAAAGAAATGATTAAAGATGAAAATGAAACATATATTTAGAAAAACATAAGTCCTCAGTGGAACCTGACAAGGGTCAGGAGGGAGACTGTTTGATACCAGAGTCTGCGTTTGAGTGGAGTTTCACTTTATATTTTAAAATTTGTCTGCTAAATTGACCAATCAATCTAGCACCTGGGGAGCAACTCTAGTTGTTGGCAGTACCTTAGCCAAGGGGGATTCCTAATTCCTACTGTAATATGAATAAATTTAGGTATGGGGGCAAACCAGAAGAGATAAAAGTGGGAAGAACCCTTAAATTTCACAAGGCAAGGAACCAGACTGTCACCAAGCCACTATGCTGCCTTAACTGAGCTTCACATGGTTTACTAATTTGCTTTTAAGCAAGCCTATAATTAATAAAAGCTATTATGGTTGCTTTATAATACTGTAGGTGTGCTAATGTCAGGGTTGTGTGCATGTTGGCAGACTTGGGTTGCATACTGACATGCCTAAATGGAACAAAGACAACAATTAGTTTCCTTTTTAGTTACATATGTGCTTTTGCTGCATGGACAAGACAAAATATTGACTGTTAAAAAAAGTCAACACTATAAAGTGAGGGATAAATACATACAGGACTCACAAATTAATAAAAGTAATCCAATCACTTATTTTGTATCCAGGGGATTGTGAAGTCAAAATGTACCAGGCTTGTCAAACCTTGTTTCTAAAAGCTTACAACAACATCATACTGTAAATCAATGTGCTATTCCAAAAGCACTTATCTTGAGAATTGGATATCTCTTTATGATTGGGAAGTATCAATGAGTGAGGGTAGGCTAACTAATGAAAGCACTTTAACAGAATTCAGTTCAACAGAACCACAGACTTCATACTCCAAAATTACCATAAAATTGAATCAACACCTCTCTAAAACAGTTTCAACATTATATCCTTCATGACAGTAGAATTTACTGCCGGGCTGTTCTAGCCCTGCATTTAGCTTGTTGTACCCAATAAGATGGCGAGTTAGATTAGCGTTGGTCATTTCCGAAAGGGACAAGATTGAACAGACCATAACCATAACCACTTATCATTCTTTCCTCTAGTGCCAAACATCTATGATTCCTCTTTGTAGGCATAACTACATGCCAGCATTTGTGGGGATGATAATTATGTGCTAATGACAGTTCAGAATTTGTCATAGATAAAGGATTCCCACAGACGCTGTATAGCCAGCCCCTTTAATCAAAGGTGGTAGTAAGATTTGCTGCCGCACCTCTCCTTGCTGCTTAAATGAATGTCAATGCAATATAGTACTGCAAACACATTTGTAATGTATGTTAGTGACAAGTATATATTATTTTTTCTTTGATCACTAACAAGGAACACCTGGTGTCAGGTAGATACAGACCAGGTGTGGCTTCTTAGCAGAATACAGAGAACAGATGAGTCACATTAAAGTACAGCACATAAAAAAAGAACATAGATGCCAGAGGGTCATAGGCTTGGAAGTGTATTGCATCCAAACTTTTTCTGCCAGACCCGCAGGAACACCATATGATCTTACATTGCTGCTTGTATGCGAATCCATCCATGTTATTTCATTGTTCTGACAACATGTCCTCATTCCATCACTTAGGCCGACAGTCTGATCTAAACAGCCCACTGTAAAAATAAGGACCTCTTAAAGGGATTCTATGAAAATCTGCAAAACCTTCAACTCATGACTAACTGCAATAAGAAAATAGCTGCAGTCAGCTTCTTTCAACTCCCTCGATAGCAATAAAGAATATTGTGAGGATTTTGGTTATTCTACTTCTAAAAATCCTAAATTCTCCAGACTGGTCCAGAAACCTTTGAATTCGGCCAACATGGCTAACATTTGTTCAACAGTAATCCTACTGCGTTGCTGCTGGGAGAACACCAACAATGCAAACTGGCATGTGGGGAACTGTAACTAAAAATGCCTGCTGGTACAGATCTCCTGCAAGTGTGTTAGACCTTAACTCCTTGATGCCATAAGTTACTTTCAATTAAATTAAATGCAATGATTATGATATGGTTTTTAAAAATGCAAATTTAACAAGCTGCATACTAAAGTCTCAGTTGTGCCAATTACAATGATTCAACAAGTCCCTGGACAGGTCATGTAGAAAAATAAAATGCACACGCTCTTCTACTGTTCCATAATTGTGACACCTAAGCATTCCTCCGAGCTGCTGTGATTGCTTTAAGCAACCAAGAAGTGAGTTTCAGTGTAACATCTTAATTTGATGGACAGGATGATGGTTCAGTACCTTGTTGTCTCTGATTTAACTGTCTGACTGAGTGATGGACTTGTCTCTGAGCAATTTGCTGTACCTGCTTTGCCAATCTGGACGGCCAGTTTGGTTAGCTTCCCTTGCAGCACAGACTTCTCTTTCTTTGAAACGGACACCTTCTTCCTCTCCTTTTCATCGGCCTCTCCGCCTTCAGCACTCTTTAGAGGCTGCATCTCCATGGCAGCTGCTCCGTCCTGCTTCTTTACTGTAAACACCACAAAAAACATAAAGCAGCAGTGTTAGAAATGTAGATTAAACCAAGGAAATTAGATGGAAGAGGAAGCCAGGCTTTAACACCCAAGTGTTAGAGGCCTCAAGTTTAGATGTAAAAACCAAGAAAAGTTCATATTAGGTCACATGACAGGATGAGACTCATTGGTAGATATAAACCTTTCATATACCAAAATAAGGATTTTTTTTTATGTTTGTCCCTGCATTGTCACCTTTATAGATCAAATTGGCAGTATTTTATCTTACAGTATAGAATATGAAAACTAAAAAGTCATGATACTTTAGGTGTTATTTGCTGTAGTAAGGGGAACACTGTGATTCTTATCAGTCTGCCTTTCTTTTCATCACAAACATATATCTACAGTAAGTCATAAATGATTCAATGGTCCTACATTCAAAGTTCACAGATTATTTAAATGCCTGCCAAGCATTTGCAGAAAGTGAGGAAAAAGAAATCTTCCTCACATATGGTGTAGCACATTTCACACATCCAAGGAAAACTCAGTAGGCTTCAGATAAAAAAGAGACAAAATGGTACAAAGTTAAAAAGCAAAATACAAAACAATAAAAGATTTAAAAAAAAAAAATCAATAAATCAAGAAGGAGAACATGTTTGCTTTCAGTCCAAAACATAGTCCAAAGCCTTCTAGAGGTTTGTTTCAATATGAAGCATAATAACTTAATATTGATCTATAGTTGTTTTGCTGTTTTATTTTTATACCTAGAACATTTTGTAGACCAGTTTCAAATGGCCTTGGTGGTTTAGGGGGTTCATAGTCTAAAACTAAGCCAGAAATATATTTCAGCCACTAGGTGATATAAGAGAACAGTGCAGTGGTGGTTTGAAATCAGTTTTACAACCTACTGAAAGACAGGCAAATTCCCAAATAGTCAAACCACATACAGAAATGTCATCATAATTTTTACTTAATATACCGTCTCATCAGGGACTAGGTTCGAACACACAAAACAAAATTACCCCATTTACTTGCATTTGAAATGACGTTTTTATGAAAAAATAAAAACTGAATAAAACTGCTTTCACTAGTCACAAAGTACAAATCAAAATGGCTGTTAAAGAGGATTTTCTGTACTCATATTGATTCATGTACATGACATATATGTTCTCATGCTTCTGATTTAGAGTAATTGATATTTCACCTGCTTTATGCTATAGAAACAAGGTGTTTGGTTAAAAAAAACCCAAAAACCCCAAAAAACAAAAACATAAAACCAGGTTGTAAAACCAATCCTCAATTACATTACTCTGTCTCTCCCCCTCACAAAAAATACATAGTACAGTGCCTCTCTGCTAATGTAACCCATTACCAAGAGTAATTTTAGCCCCGTTTTCCCATCACAATGAGGAATGTGTTTGATGCTTACAAAAAAACCTTTTAATACTGAACATTTGTCATACTCTTTGGTTGTCCATTTTTTTTTTCACCTTCATAACACCAAACAGACAGTGTATGTCTGAATCCAGCTGTAAGCAGCAGAGGAGCAAGATGAATCAGTTCAAATTAAAATACACTCAGGACAATGGTTCATCTCTTGAAAGCTGTATTTTGTTCTTCATTTGCACTCATTTGCTTTGGGAGTACCTTGACTTTTTCAGCTTTTGTATACCATTCCATCTCACTGTGCTTTTGTTTTAAGAGAGGAAATATATACCAGGGAGCCAAAATATTATGACCACTCAGAGATGAACAATGGTGCACAACAAGGTCTGGGATATATTAGACAGGAAGAAAACAGTCAGTTCCCGTTGTCAAACTGTCGAATGGGCAGATATGGGCAGGTGTGAAGACCAGAGCGACTTTGACAAGGGCGAAATTGTTATAGCCAGACAACTGGGTTGGAGCATCGCTGAAACAGCAAGGCTTGCGGGGTGCTGATTGTCAGCAGTGGTTAGTACCTACCAACTCTGAAACAGGGTGTTGGGGGATGTGCTGGAACAAGCCTGATCTGCAGTGACTCCACCTAACAACTCACAATATGTAAAAGATCCTCTACCAGTGTAAAAGATCCTCTACCAGTGGTGGTCATAATGTTTTGGCTCATCAGTGTCTTTTGACCTCAATGCTTCGTCTTTCTAGAGACACCTGTAGATACTGGTAACCTCATCAGTTGAAAAAAAATTGAATCAAGAGTGGAAGGATGCTAACGATATCCAAATCAAAATTTTCATATGATTAAAAAAATACTGCCTGGTAGTAAAGCACAAGTCAATTAATCAGTTAATTTGTTTTTTTTTTTTAGTAAGTAAGTAAATGTATCTTTAATAGTGATGAAGAAAAATTCCAAAAATTTGCTAATAACAGCTCCTGAAATGTAAAAATTTGCTTTCTTTTTCCGTTTTCTATTATTGAGAATTTAATAGATGTTGGGTTTGGCAGACACATTCTTAAAAGGCATCACTTTGGTAACCTGGGAAGAGCATTTTTCTTGTTTTTTATAGACTAAACTGATAGATTAAGAGCAAGCATTAGTTATACCCTTTAAGGACACCATTAAAAATGACACATGTATCCTGTTAGTCCCATACGAATTCGTGTTATGTTGTGTGCAGCAAATTTCATGAAACAGTGGAATGGGGGAAGCCAGGGTGTGGTATATAACTTAGGGAGAGTATTTGAAGGACAGTTTGGGTTTTTTAGGTGGAAAAGGCTAGGCTAAGCTAGGTGGATACACTAGTTTAGGGAAAAGTTGCTGTTCACTTACAGAGAACAAGACAAGTCAACAACACAACAAGAACAATAAGAACAACAACAGAATAACAGACCAAGGACACCATACCAGTGACAGACAGAATATGAAGAGGAGGGATTTTTTTAACCTAATAAGACTGCAGGTAATATCTGGGTCAAATAAAAGGTATAATTCCTTCTAACACTTACAGTATCCGGGATGTCAGTGGGAGACTGACATTGGACTGTAAAAGTCCTTTAGAATGCATCCTGAGACTACTGCACAAACCTTTGAGAGACAGTTTAGTATTTAGAACAACGTAGGCTGAAATAAATAAAATAGCAGAGGATTTTCCACCTGCATTTGACCCAGAGTTCACACCACACACCATAGAAGGGAAAAGATGAAGAATATGAGAGGAGATAAGGAGGAGGAGGAAGAGAGGAGGTATGGAAGGAGAAAGTGAAAGATATGGTTTGGTTACCTTTAATCTGGTTGCTCTCCATATTGCCATCTTGCATTTTACCTATGATGGAGACATACAAGACAATAACAACAAAAATAACCAAGGCAGACAAGTCAACAAATTATCACCACAGAGACAACACACACAGTGGGACCCAAAAAATCACAAACAAGGAGACAGGAAAATGACCTTTAATATAATGTCTCTGTGACAGTCACACAGAAAGGCTTGTGATGTAATGTAACTATTAGCTATACCTACTGGCAAGGGGTTAAACATAAAATTTAACAGAGTAATTAAAACACAAATCAGAGACACATACTGTAGTGTGCAGATTTTCTTGTAATGAAGTTGGAGGAATTCAGCCTTTACTAGAGTTTATTTTAATGCATAAGAAAATAATCCGGTAAATAATTGTTTAATTGGGCTTTCAGAAATCTAAATATTTTGACATCAAAGTATATCAAGTGAGACATAATATTATTTAGAACATAAAAAACTGCACACTTTCTGATTTTCTTCTGTCTTCAAATGTTGTTTTGATTGACCAACTCACACTATGAGCACAGGTAATTCCAAACACACATTATCAAAAATACGTGTCAAATCATCACGTTATAAAATGAGATATCAGGACATAGATAGAGCATTTACACTGAACACTGACAGTGAGGGAGAGCAAACTACAACACACACACACATACGCACAAGTACACACCACGAACAACAGACAGCATGCACTAGAGAAAATTTCAGACGGCACATGCAAGATCATAACACACTCAGAGGGAAGGAGACTGGAGAGAAAGAAAGCGAAAGAGAGAAAGAGAGAAAGAGAGAGAGAGAGAGAGAGAGAGAGAAAGAGAGAGAGCCTGAAGGTAAAGCCTCCCACATGGTGAAGTTATATAAGAACAACTGGAGGAAAATCGAAATCTAAGTTTGGGGACACTGAACTTACAATGCTATTGGATTCTGCTTCAACAAGGATTGAATTTAACTTAAATGTGCATTTCAGTCAAACTATCATGATATAATTTATAAAATCATCTTGCGTGTAGTCTAATAGAGCAGCTGAGAGCCCTCCTTGAAGTACACATGCAGTATAAATCTTTGAATCTTCTGAATCTTTTTACAAGAAAGGAGAGTGTTTATTAAATACAGAAGTGTTGATCTCATTATCTACCCAAGCTATGAATACAGAGATATATATTTTTTGTCTCAGTGCTAAGCTAGCTATAAATGACACAAAATCTTTCTTTGAGTGCTTTACACTCAAATGCCAGTGAAAATGACTCAGGTAGAGGCCGAAGACCAGATTTTTGCAAAAACTTCTGCTTGTATGTGTACAATAAATGGCTCATTTCACCTTGTGCAACTTCCCTGGGGTCACAATAAAGCTGAAGATGACCAGTCGCTCTGTTCCATCCCAGAACAACACAAGGTCACCATTATAGTGCAAATCACACCCCTCCCTCCTTGAGTACTAACACTTTGGGGCTGCTCTCCAAGAGGACAAAGATAAGAGAGAACCCATTGCAACAATAAATGAACTTCATCTTTTTGCCTCTCGTCTAGCTAACATAGAAATAGAGGATTTGCTCTAAGTGATCTCAGAGGAGGCCCTATCGTAGAATTTTGCCACAAGTATTTACCTAGCATTTTATTTCCTGTCAGAAATCTGAACTTATATATCGCTTCTTTTAGTTTCACTTATCCCAATAGTACAATTTAAAGGAACAGCTCTACATTTTGGAAAATACCCTTATTCACTTTCTTGTGGAGAGTTAGATGAGAAGATGATACTTCTCTCATATCTGTTTTATTCAGTATGAAGCTACAGCCAGCGGCCAGTTAGCTTAGCTTAGCACAAAGTTCGCATTTAAGGATGGGGGAAAAAAAAAAAACACTTCCCAAGTAATTTCAAATTTTTCCAACACATAATTAGAGGTAATACAAGACAAACGACAGCATAAAGAGAAGGAAAAGAAAGAAAAGACTAACTTTTACAAATAAAGAACACATGCACTGACAGCATGGAACAAAGGGGTCCAACACAACTGAAAGAGAAGGTAAAGGCACCTATGGTAGGAGGCATTTGGAGAATGGAGAAGGTAGAAGGAGTCAAAAGTCACGACAAAAAGAGACCAGAGATCGGATGTTTTGTCAACCTACCATTAATTAGGCTGGCACTGCCAGGGGCATTAATGCCTGCAGCCCCATCCGTGGCTATAGTTGCGATAGGGTGGATAGGGGGATGGGAGCAGTCTAGCCATGAGGGCCGAACATGAATGAACAAAACAAACACGCACACATCCGCATACCAACGCACACATCCACATACCAACGCACACATGCACGCACGTGCATACAAGACGATGAACAGAAATAACATGGTTATAGCACATTTAAAAGATTTATATTTAGCATATATTTACTGTGTGTGAAGGCTGAGATGTGATTAAAATGGATCATATATGCATTTGTTTGTATTTGTAATTATTGTTATATCTACCTTACTAGTGTGATGTACCAGAGTAAGAGCTTTGAGAAAATGTAACTAAACATACATTGGACAGACATGAACATGAAATCTTAATATAATATGTGGGAGAAAAATAACAAATGGGGAAACCAGAGCTACAAAAAAGATAAACCTACTGATATTTAACTACTACTACTACTGATGATTTAATGACATATGTATTTGTTATAACAGACTGTATGTACTGTATATAATCCTGTATATATAGTAATCAGTAGGGATTATATTGTATTTTACATCTGTCATATTATGTTTTGATTGCATATGTTGTCATTTTTTCCTTCAAGTTCTTGCAGTATAAGGTTAATTAAACCATGTTATTTGTGCAATAGCTTTTAGCATCACAAAATCATAATTTGAGCAGAAAATCTGAAACAAATAAGCTAAAAGGGTGTTGCATAACCAATTGGAAATAAAACTATCCAATGTAAAAGTAAGCAAAATGTAAATGGCCCATATATTAGCCAAGGAAATACACATGTGCCAACCAGTTAAATTGATGGGGCTAATAAATCTTTCTGAGAAGGTGTACGATGTTTTGTATTTATAATTATGGTTTTCAAAACCTGGAATAGATCTCACAAGATTGTGTTTCTGTCTTTTGGCAGCAGTCGCATAAACTGTAGCTACTGCAAAGAGGAAATTCAATGGAATGTCATTGCCCTGTTTCTCTTTCGGTCTTTTGTCTAGAGTTTATTGTCAACAAAAACACACTTTCAGTAGTTTGAAAGTTTCGTTACATTCTATTCTTCATTTATGACCTCGCCAAAAAGCAATTGCCTTTTTTGATGAAACAGTCTAGCATTTGGTGCAATTTCTTGATGAATTTGCAGTTGCGAGCTGTGTTTTATCAACAAATTAAGCTGAATAATACCACAACTGGCTGATGTCACCTTTTAAAAGAAGTCTCAGCTTTCTCAAGATAACCCTGACTTTAACAATTTATATTTATGTAGTCTCAATGCAACTTTAAATTAATTTGGTAAAGTTGTACTAATACAGCCAGCCATATGTGAAGTATTGAGTGCATGATATCTGCTACAATTTTTCTTTACTGAAAAATGTGTTTATCACTGAAACTGCCACTTTAATTTAAGGATTAAGGACGGTCAAAGATGTTTTAACATAAGGGACTTTTTAGTGAATGACAGTTTAAAGTAAATTTGGATAGTTCAATGGCAGCTTCCCTAGGTCCAGATCATGTTACATTGCACAGTTTGTTGTTGGTCGATTAGTCTGATCAGATTAATCAAACCTAGGACAATAATGCATCTTACCACTGTGCTACAGCCAGATCTCAATCATATTGTTGAAGCGCTACAATTACAGTAAAAGGTGAAATGAAAAGACACAGTCTTTCTTAGTTTTGAAATCAGAGGAAGAAAGTAGTATCCCCAGAGGATGAGGTGTTTACTGTTACCTTATATAAAGAGACAGTGCTGAAGCAAAATGCTTCAAAAGATACAGTATGCAATCCTTGCAAGCTACCGGAGGTACCTGCTCACTGAAACTACAATGCTGTCCAAAGAGGCGCAGGTAACAGTGGCAACAGATCACTACTGATGTAAACTTAAATATTCAAGATGTAAACAAATAACATCTCACAAGGCTTATTCTAGCTACTTTACTCTCTGCTGCTGGTACATGTGCTGTACACCTGCAAGGCTGTCACTCTCATGTCTTTGTTCTGTTCAACAGCAATAAGATGAGTCTGACAGCCTTTCTCTATCCATGCCATTCAACACTTCTATGAAACAGGACTGATGTTGAACGTTAGCTAGTTAGTTTGATGAGTGCGGTGCCTGTTAAAGGGGGAGAGGATTATGCATTGTGAAATGTGTCACCCGTCAGCACTTAAAAAGATGCAGTGTTGTGGTGATGATGCTTCTCTTTTTAAGTGAGGAATTAAACTGGGGCAAAGGTGCTCGGCTACAGAAAACGAGTGAGGAGTAACAGTGGTTTATTGGGAATCATCAGGGGTTAAAGATCAAAAGCATCGAGTACCACTCCCAGGGGTCAGAGAAAGGTGATACTCTACCTGTATTCTGGTGTCCATCTTCCACTGCCCCTCCTTCGAGGTGAATTTGGAACGATAAGAGAGTAAGGACAATAATACACCTGAACCCACAGAACCTGGATACTGCAGCTCAAAACTGTAGCACCAACACTCATCTCATACAGTATTTATACACATTCAGCAAAGATGATTGTGCACACAGCCTTATTGTCAGGTACTGTTGCACCAATACCTACAAAAAGCTCTTACAGTTCACGTGAGTTATTCAGGTGGACATTTG
This sequence comes from Istiophorus platypterus, assembly GCA_016859345.1. Taxonomy (NCBI): domain Eukaryota; kingdom Metazoa; phylum Chordata; class Actinopteri; order Istiophoriformes; family Istiophoridae; genus Istiophorus; species Istiophorus platypterus. The sequence continues at coordinate 18,946,818 of CM029117.1, forward strand.
TTCATTTGAGTCGATTGTTTATAACCCTTTCTGATAACAAGGAAAGTTAAAAACACTAATATTATGCAATGAGTGTAAAAAGTTACATTTTCAGCACATAAAGTAACAAAACGACAAAAAACTTTTTAAAGGGTACGTTTCTGGGCAACACTGACCAAAGACAAACTGCCTCAGTAATCTTGAAGCAACTGCAGAAAACTCTTAAAAGACATGTTTATAAAACAATAAACTAATGATATAATCATCTTACCTTTCTTTTCTTTCTTCTCTTCTTCTTCTGTGCCAGCCCCCAGCAGGGTGAAGATGATTCCAGTCTGAGAGTTGACGCCAACAGCAGTGACCACCATGCGCCCTGACCCCTCCATCACATGAGTCCCTGGAGAACAGGGAGGAGCACGTTATGCGGGATTGTTTAACTGTTTGCTTAAAATGCGACATCTGTCATGATTGTGTGCCCTCAACAGGGGTCTCCACCCTGCTCTGACACTTCCATCTCAAGAGACTAAGATAGACCAGAACCCCACATTATTGAAATAATATTGACTTTAATTAACATAGCTGTTAGACTCCCTATTCCTAAAACAAACATATCTATTACTGCAATTATGGTGAAATGACACCAAATGGTGCTTGTTAATTTCTGAGTTTGGGAAATTTTTCCTTTAATCCTTTTGTAAGTTGTGATAGTATTCCGTGTTATGAACTCTGATTGCACCAACACCTCTCCGTGGCTGACTTGCCTATCAAGAACATTCACTTGCTTGCTCTAGAAAACATATTGGTTGCTTTGGTTTTATATTTAGGATCACTGTTCTGCTGCACTGACCCAAAATTGGGCGACTACAGTTTGTATGAAACGGGCTACAATTCTAACAAATTCAGTTTATTGAGAGTATCTCAAATATTAGTAAAGCCAAAGTCAGCACCTTAATCTTTTTCACTGTTACATTTTAAATCTAATGTGCTGGAGTTGAGAGCAAAATCAGTAAGAACTGTGTCAGTGTGTAAATACTTGCAAGCTGCAATGCACATTTGTGTACGTGAGTATGTATGGTGCACACATGGAAGATCATTAACCTTTGCCAGAGCAAGTCGATGTGTGTGAATATAAGTCTAATTAAAGGAGGCAGCAGAAAGGCACACAGTTAATAATACTCAGGAAAAAATAAGATGTGTGAAAACATTAAGACATGTTTCCGTTATCTGCGGTATTCTTCTTTTCTAAGCATCGTATGGCTGCAAATTCTGGTGTCTCTGCTGCAGAAAATACTAAACCAATAAAAAAGAAAACTAGATTAAAAAAACAGGGAATTCCAGGCATTGACCTAGGTCCTCTCTATTGATATTCGGATTAGAATTTAACAACCTTTTATTTTCTGTCTGAGGTAATGCTATAACTGAGACTTGATTTGATTTTATTCACAATAGATTCTGTAAAAGGAGGAAGGCAAATCAAGCGTAAGCCTAATAAGTAATAGCAGGCAGACCTCAATATCAAAACAACTTGAAATATTTTTCCTGAGGCTTTCATGTTGACTGTCAACTGAAATTATTATAAAAAAAATCATGATTATCATGATTATTTTGTATTTATAGTTTATATGAAGAATTTTGTATTTCTGTAATTTACCCAAAAGCTCTAAATGGAATTAAAAGGTTATGACATTAGGCTTGTAGGTATAACAAATCAAACTTATATACTCCTGGTCAGTTTTGATGTGGAACATAATTGCACCAGACAACTGGGTGAAAACGCTTGAGATGTAATCGTGGGCTTGTTTGAGAGATTAATTGATTTCAAAATGCTTTTTATTTAGTAAAGATGATGAAAATAAATTAACATCTCTTGCACTGTAAAAAATACTGGTCAGTACATACAATATCAATTTTTTGTTGAAGAGATCAAAAAAGTTTGAACATTTGAGTAGGTGGAGGAAATGCAGAGTTCTAAGTCTCAAGGAGTCCCCATCTCTGTTTTTTGTCCCTTTCTCCTATACACAAAATTACATGGAGGAAAAAATGATTGTGACATACAGTATAAACGCCTCCATCTCAATAGCATGCAAATTGCATCATACCAGACAACAGCATAGGGTCCTTGTCTGCAGACTTCCTGACGTGGTCGGACTCTCCGGTCAGTGATGACTCATCAATCTTCAGATCATTGCCCTGGATCAAGACTCCATCAGCAGGTAGCAGATCACCTGCAACAACAGGGATGGCAGAGTTACTAACTGCAGTGAATTTATGTACATTTCCTAGATTTGACACAAAATTGTTCATAAGCTACAAAGATTTATTAGAGATTTACATGGGTTTGAGCAGATGTTTGTCAGTACAGAATGTGACCATTGTAGTTAATTTTTGTTAGATGATGGTATGATGAGAGGCTCTGGGTGTGTTCCTCATGGTCTGGGTCTGTCTGCAGCAAATTTAACTGCCTAATATATACTTAATTGCTTAAGGTGGACACACGTAACTACAATCCCCTCAGCTACTGAACCATGAGAATTACTTTATACAGAAAAATGGACAGGCCAGTTGAGAGACAGGGGGCATGTTAAGATGGACAAGGCCTATCTACCTCAACACTAGATGGATTCTCGTTCTAAGCACTCTAAGCTATGAATTTACACCAAGAAGATATTCGCAGTTGGAGTTTACTGTCCTCACTGTATGTAATAAAGTGAGTAACCACTTACACATCTAACCAGTTTGATGATCTCCTCATACCTACCATATTTGATCTGTGCGATATCGCCCACCACTATGTCAGCCACGGGCAGCTGTATGACCTGGCTACCGCGGACCACCTGGAATTTCTGCTCCTGCTCAATACGGCTCTGCAGCCCACGAAACTGCTTCTCCTTTGACCAGTCGTTGAAGGCCGTAACCAGCACCACACACACCACAGACAAGAGGATGGCTGCGCCCTCAATCCAGCCAGCGTCCGCCTCGCCCTCATCCTCTACCCCGCCTGCTGCCGCACCACAGGCTGCAGTTCGGTAACGGTGACAGCGGGGAGAAGGGGAAAATTATATAAAAATGATATACATTTCATACACATACATAATTTACATGTTTATTACTATTACTGTGTGTGCAGTGATTGTGTGTGTGTGTGTGTGTATAGAGGAAATAAATGCACAAGTTCAAATTCTCTGCATATATACAGTGTCTGCAATATAACAGAAAACTCTGAAAAAAATGAACTCATGAAGTGAACCTTTTCATTCATTTACTCTGCATCAAATGAAGGCTCTGCTTTCCACTGGCTGTGCACTGAAAGGCTGGAGTATATTTGAGAATGAAACAAGAACTATTCCCTGTCCTCCTTGTGCTGCCTCTTGTAAGGGAGTGATTTTGCTCTACACTCCTGGATAGCTGACTTCAAAAGCCCCCCAATGGGGTGATTTGCTCTGGACTAAAAAACACTTGCAGCTCACAGGGAAACTAGTGCAGACCCCGTATTATAGACATTACATATGCAGTGCCTAATTAAACCAGCAGCTAGAGTCTGATTTGTAGGACTACCAGTTCTAATGCACATATATCTACTTGCGCATTCACATAGTACGAAGAGACACATATTTAAGTAAACAATAAAATTATGCCAATAAATGATTTATTCATTTACTTATTTATTTGAACTTTTCTAAAGTCATTTTTGTTCTTTCAACATTGTCCTGGGAAAAAAAGTAATTTTAATCTGCAGAACATTTTCTTCAGTTAATTGTGTTCTGTCAGGGAAAATTAGTTTCTGATTTTGACAAGTGACAGCTCAGTATTTAGAGATTCAGAACTAGTCTACCTCCTTAAAGATTATGCAACATTGTATTGAGTCTAGCATGAGTGTGTTAAGCGAAGCAATTTTACTGCCTTGCAAAAGAATAATCAACTGTCAAAAGCTAAGACGCACACAACTGTCAAAATCTTTTTTAATGTAAAACAAATACTGAATCATGGCTCTTATTGTACGTAGTTGAATAATAATCAAATCCGGTAGTGCAATTGATTTAAAAAAACAAAACAAAACTGAATTGTTTAAATTCATCTAGTCCTTCTTGGTCACTGCAGCACATTAACAGTAATATGCACAATGAGCATAGTAGCTGTCCATGGTTCTGATTGTTTCTCTCATAGAAAGACATTCACAAATACACAGCAAATTTATAGCTGTCCATGGTGCTGAAATGCCAACAAAGCATCCAAGCCAGACAAAGCACAAAATAATCTAACATTCGCAGCCGTCTGAGAAACTTATAAACCGGTGAATGATTAAATAAATGCCTATAAGCCTCAGAGGCAGGTTAATTCATTTGTTTGGATACTTTGCCAAACCATGTTGATTTCAGTGTCTACTGTATTTTCACAGTGCTGTTTTGTTGCATGTTTTATGATAGAGACATAATTAAGAGCCTACTCATTAAACTGCAGCCAAGCTGTTTCATATGTAAATGAGAATTAAGTCATCCCACCACGTTCTATTTCCGGACCATTGAGCCTTTATTTGACCTATTAATAGACAAAACCATAAACCAGCAGTGAGAGGTGTGATCTTGTGCATTTATGCATGTGTGTGGATTGTGTGTGTGTGTGTATAGAGGAAATAAATGCACAAGTTCAAATTCTCTGCATATATACAGTGTCTGCAATATAACAGAAAACTCTGAAAAAAATGAACTCATGAAGTGAACCTTTTCATTCATTTACTCTGCATCAAATGAAGGCTCTGCTTTCCACTGGCTGTGCACTGAAAGGCTGGAGTATATTTGAGAATGAAACAAGAACTATTCCCTGTCCTCCTTGTGCTGCCTCTTGTAAGGAGTGATTTTGCTCTACACTCCTGGATAGCTGACTTCAAAAGCCCCCCAATGGGGTGATTTGCTCTGGACTAAAAAACACTTGCAGCTCACAGGGAAACTAGTGCAGACCCCGTATTATAGACATTACATATGCAGTGCCTAATTAAACCAGCAGCTAGAGTCTGATTTGTAGGACTACCAGTTCTAATGCACATATATCTACTTGCGCATTCACATAGTACGAAGAGACACATATTTAAGTAAACAATAAAATTATGCCAATAAATGATTTATTCATTTACTTATTTATTTGAACTTTTCTAAAGTCATTTTTGTTCTTTCAACATTGTCCTGGGAAAAAAAGTAATTTTAATCTGCAGAACATTTTCTTCAGTTAATTGTGTTCTGTCAGGGAAAATTAGTTTCTGATTTTGACAAGTGACAGCTCAGTATTTAGAGATTCAGAACTAGTCTACCTCCTTAAAGATTATGCAACATTGTATTGAGTCTAGCATGAGTGTGTTAAGCGAAGCAATTTTACTGCCTTGCAAAAGAATAATCAACTGTCAAAAGCTAAGACGCACACAACTGTCAAAATCTTTTTTAATGTAAAACAAATACTGAATCATGGCTCTTATTGTACGTAGTTGAATAATAATCAAATCCGGTAGTGCAATTGATTTAAAAAAACAAAACAAAACTGAATTGTTTAAATTCATCTAGTCCTTCTTGGTCACTGCAGCACATTAACAGTAATATGCACAATGAGCATAGTAGCTGTCCATGGTTCTGATTGTTTCTCTCATAGAAAGACATTCACAAATACACAGCAAATTTATAGCTGTCCATGGTGCTGAAATGCCAACAAAGCATCCAAGCCAGACAAAGCACAAAATAATCTAACATTCGCAGCCGTCTGAGAAACTTATAAACCGGGTGAATGATTAAATAAATGCCTATAAGCCTCAGAGGCAGGTTAATTCATTTGTTTGGATACTTTGCCAAACCATGTTGATTTCAGTGTCTACTGTATTTTCACAGTGCTGTTTTGTTGCATGTTTTATGATAGAGACATAATTAAGAGCCTACTCATTAAACTGCAGCCAAGCTGTTTCATATGTAAATGAGAATTAAGTCATCCCACCACGTTCTATTTCCGGACCATTGAGCCTTTATTTGACCTATTAATAGACAAAACCATAAACCAGCAGTGAGAGGTGTGATCTTGTGCATTTATGCATGTGTGTGGATTGTGTGTGTGGGTCTGGTTGGATCAAGCTCTCTTGTTGTCAGTTTTTCTCTGTCTTGGTAGAGCTGAACCAGCACACATAAAAGCAATATCAAAAGCCACTATCAGTATAGAATCAGTGTCATTGTCATTTAATAATTAGTTTTTCTGTCTTTATGTCAAATTTACTGTATCAGCACTTCATCTCATTATCCCAACAGTAATGTTAGCCTTCAAAGTATCCTGCTATAGTACACATCTTTGTAACAACTGTTAAACATCCAAATTTTTGCTATAAATGTTTTTATTTTGGATATGTGCATGCAAAATGACTAAATCTCGATACATGGTCCTTATTATATCTTAATTTGTTATGGGTCACAAAAATATATGTACATATATATATATATTTTTAGAAAAATAACATGACAATTATTACAAAAAATGACTTAAATATTGATTGGGCTCTTCTAAGTGCAACTCTGCATCCAAAAAAACCCTCACACCCCTATGGCCTCATGCCAATCTTTCCTCTGTAATACACACATGCATCCATTTTGTCTTTTTCTTAATAAGATGGTGATATGCTCTCATAGCCTTAAGAATTGCTCTGCTATTCACATCTATTCATATCCACAGGACTTTATGTGCTGATTTGGATTCATATGTATTCATATCTTTCAAATATGAGAAGAGAGTTGCATATTGGCACCTTTTTTTGCCGCAAGTTAAAGGGAAGCTTGATTATGTATCTGCAGATGGACGCAGTTATTAGCATAATGATTCCTTTGGTATTTCTCTGCTTTATTTGGACTTGGTAATGCAGAGAGCTTATTCATAAAGCAATGCAGCTCATAAGACACACAGAAAACAGGCAAAGAATCTAAGGAATAGCATCTTTCTTAATTCAAAAAATCTTGTTGATCAATAATTACAACTACAAACTACAAAATGAATAAGTACAGGAGTAATTTGATTACCTAACCTTGTACTTCCACCTGCATAAGAGTGTTTAAAACCCTTGAAATGATGACTGTTCTCTTTGGCAGGGTACTGAATTCCATTACTGTGATAATGCTGAGAGAAATGACTGATGTTGCTGACTCAGCAATTCGTTATGGTCTCTGTCTTCATTTCCTGTTTCACAGCTCACAGGGCTGATGTATGGGCACCGGGAGCTCAAGGTTATTTCTCTACTCAACACTTCATTAACCTTCCCAGTACCTTTCATAGGCACATATAACACATTCGTAATGCGCACACACATACACACACACACACACATACAGAAATTAGCTTTATGCTCAATGACTCACTTGACCTCTTGAGGCAGGTCACAAACAAAGTGTCACCTGCCTCACCAATTAAAAAGTGTGTGTGCATGTAAGCGTAGGTGTGTCAGCGAGTGCCAGGAATGTCAGGGGAAGTGATGTCATCACGGAAATGCAATTATAGTCCTCTGCTGTCTGCTGCAGTTGTGTGTGTGTTTATGTGTGAGTGTGTTTGTGCATGTGCTTGTGTGTCTGTCTCAAGATCTCAAAATGAATGACAGAGGGAATTTTTTTCCGAAAGTGATGTCGTAGGAGCTGCTTCACTCACACTCTCCGCCACTCTCTCCAGGAGGGTGGTAGAAGGAGAGGCCCAGGGAGATCAGCGCAGCAATCTCCAGGATGATGAGGGTGACATCCTGCAGGGCCTCCCATACCAGCTGCAGGAAGGTTTTTGGCTTCTTTGGAGGTATCAGGTTTTTCCCAAATATTTCTCTTCTCTTGTCCAGGTCAGGCTGGGCACCTGCAAGACCTGTGAGGGGAAAACACAGAAAGAGAAGAAGAGAGGGAAAGGTATTAGAGATTTATTGATAGTACAATACATAACTCTACAATGATCGGTGTGTATAGGATATTCTTTACTGATGTATTGCACTGAGCTTTACGTTGGATTTATTAATGGTTAACATTACAACAACAGGCAGCAATCAGCTTTACTTTTACATTTGATCCAAGAAAATTAACACTTTTATCCCTGCACACAAACATCCAGAGCTGAGAACTGCATATGAAACTGCAGTCTTTCTACAGTTTCATTGTGAAAACCACTGATTTAAAGCCAGCTTTGTAATGGTTCTTTTTTTCTGCCTCATTTTTATTTCTGCCTTTCTTCTCTCTTTCTCACTCTAACACCACACATAGACCATATCTAATTACCAGTTTGAGTCATGGTGGGCCACGGCTCTGCGTTCCTTATATAACGCTGTTCAAGAGATGACGGCCTCATGCTTTGACCTTATCCACCTCCAGATATACCATGAACTACTGTACATAAATATCTTTTGCTCTTTTATCTGAAGAACTTCACACTGGCTCGAGGCACAATTTACCTTTAGACGACAGTCCAGAAAATTATTCTTATGCAGTAGCTCAAATAACTTGGCAAAAGGAGCCCATTACATCACATGAAGTGCTTTGCCAAGAGACCATCTGAACTTCAAAATCTATATACCTTTACCACAGACAAGTAGGTTTTAGTGTGCCACTGTACTTTTTTCAATCTTTCCTTTTAAGATGCATTATTTAAGTTTTAATTTTGGTTGATTGAGAATTGCAAAACACTGTTCTCTGCATGTGGTGCATTATATTCAATATTATGTGTCGTTGTAGAAGTAATTTTAGTGCAAGGCTTTGCAATCTTACAATTTTACATAAACAGCATTAAAATTGAGTACTTTATATTATAAAGTAAAAGATAAAAAAATGATGAATTTTCACATATTAAATCACATTTATCACAACTACAAAACAAATTTATATCACTGGTATATTAGAAACTGCTGTGAACTGTGCAATATATCTACATCACACCTTAATAAAGCTATGGCAGTTGCATGAGGTGTACTAACTGCAAAAGAATTTGTTCTCTGTATCTTAAGTTAAGATTATTTATAAAAGATTTCTGAACAGTTACATTATTGGTTTCCATACTGCTGCTTTTCTGTGCAGTTCCGTTCTCTTGTAGCTGAGCACACACACACACAAGTGCAGTGTGTATTTATCGTCTTTCTTTTTTATCGTCTGTCTCGCTCTCACCCTCACAACCACAGACATTACCACAGCATTATGTCATGCATGGTGCGTCACAGGGTCTCCCAAGAGTGGCCCTCGATTGCACCTGATAACATCGCTGCTGTCTGACACTGTCTCATATGTGAACATGTATGACCGGGAGATTACTTATTAACATCATAAAGACAACAGAATCCCTCAACATAAAGACAATGATAGAGTTACTGTGTGAAAAACAAATTTTTAGATACTGCAAAAAAGGAGAAAAAACAGAGAAAAGAGATCAGTTTCACTTGCTTGAAAAAGAGAGAGGGAGTTGCAGGGAAGGAGAAGGAGAGGACAGAAGGACGGCAGCCTTAAGAGAGAACGATTCCCCAATCCTACACGGGAGAATGCCCTGGTTACAAATAGATCAGTCTATAAATAGCCTCATTATCCATTCTCTTTCAATTGTCTCTCTGAGTGGACCTAGCATGCTCTTCCATTGATTTCCACAGCACCCTGCCTCACATTACACACAAACATGTCTGCATGCAAATGTGTGTGTGTCTGATTTTTTTAAGGCTGGCCAGGCATGCCTGTGGTTGTAGTATCACACCGTAAAACTAGAGCTCATATCATCAAGCTTTAGCCAGTTCAAGTTGGTTAGATACACACACACACACACACACACACGCATGCACGCACGCATGCACGCACAGCAGAGATGATCATATTCATAAATATCCACATGTGCAGAATCTCCTCCGCATTTTTATTTATAGCTTGGTCAGGTGCACATTAAAAAACACTCACGTGTATTTCTACTCAATACTGATTTTTTTTTTCATGTGGTGGTAAAAACAACAAATACATATGCCAACCCACCTACTCCCCCATTAGTGGCATCTGTGCAGAGGCATGGGAGCCAGGTATAGCGTGCAAATGCAACATTCAGCATAAGAGAAGCAATTGTTTCGTGAATAAAATAATAATTTAAAAAATAATGATAAAATACATAATGCATACTCTTAAGCGATTTGTGCTTTATAAGAGGTACTACTGTATGAGATGGTGCATCGTTTAAGAATGACATTTAGCCTTGTTAAATGTTTTAGCTGTGCTCTCCTTAAATGCCCTTGAGATGTGAGCTATGTTGCAATCAATCTCCCTAATCATTAAATACTCATTGCTTCCTGGAAAATCCTCTGCTCCATTATCATTCCTTCCTGGATCACTGATTGCAGTGCTGCTTACAGCTAAAGATTCATTTGCCAGATTTTGAAATATTGTAGGCTAAATACTGTCAGCCCACCTAACTGCTCTGGCAGTGGATTTTGAGTAGGCATTGAGAGGGCAGAAAAACTCTGGCAATACAAAGATGAGTCACAACATTCTCAGAAAGGATTAAGGCTGAGTGCAAACGCATCTTTGTGCTAGACTTCATTACCGAGTACTGAAGCCTGAACAGATAATATTATTCTGGCAAACGACTATATCCAATGTGTGTATGATCAATCGGTGGGAACTGATATGAAACTCCTGATATAATTGATAATTCATGTTAGCTCATTGTAACTGTTCGTACACTGTTTGTGGTGAAAAGGGTGAATGCCGTTCGGAGAGGAAATGTGAGTCCACCTATAAAAAATGAGAAATGAGATGGAAGATAATGCACTGTCATTAGCATTTGATTGCCGTTCATTTTTTAGATGGTCAGCTGATGGATTTAAAACAGTGGGCATCCTGGTGACTCAGCAGATTTAAGGCAAAAGCAATTTACCGCACCCACAAGGAATCGTGCATTTTAATCACATTTGAATTTGGTTAAATACCATCAAATGATTCTTCCTTATTTTTAGTCACTTTTCAGGGAACAGCTTCTAATTAGGCATTCTTTAAACGAAACCGAACTTGGCCATACTTGATTGTGTGCATTAGAGAGCTATTGTTACCATTTTTTAAGTAAAAAAAAATAAATGTGTGATTATGGTATTAATCATGAAAATTAAAATGCCATAAATTATCTCTATGGGCTTCTTTGGTTCTCTGGGTTTCAGGGCAATGAAACGCTGCCTCTACTTCTGTGATTTAACAGACCGACTGGCTATGAAAGCAGCCTCTCTACATCAACTAAGAAACCTGACCATGATGTCTGGCACAGTGACAAGACTAATGTTATTGTAATAAGATGATATGCTATTAAAAATAAAATTATTAGATTTTTGCTGCAAGCTGCAGTTTTTATGCCACTGTCAATTAATTTACCAGTTTATCATATATTGTTTAGTCTATGAAATGTCAAAAATTGTTTTGTCTGACTGAATCCAAAATTTAAAGTTATTTACGATGACATAAAACAGTGAAAGGCAGCAAATGTTCACACTGAGGAGCAAGTTTTTGGCCTATTTTTTAACATGTGACAACTAATTATCAAAACTTTTTTCAGTTACTTTGCTATCAAGTGACAAACTGGCTAGATTTTAGTATTATTATTTACGAACATGCCTTACAGACACTCTTTTTCAGACAAGAAGAGACACGAAAAGAAAAGAAAAAAAAAACGTTATACCATCCTTGTCGCATAAGAGGAAATGGAATTTTTTTTCAATCAGAGGGCCGTGTTGGCATATTTTAACAGTTGGCCCTTTTTTAATCAGTGACTAAAAATAGATCTCCATGGAAACACTATGCATCCCACTCGTTCAGTGGAAATTCCTGCGACTTTGAACCTCAGAGGATGTGTGAATATGTAAGTAAGTGTGTGTGCGTATGTGTGTATGTGTGTGTGTGCACGTGTTTTCTGCATGTGTTTTGTGTCCAAGGGCATGCAGGTGTGTGTGTGTGCGCAGGTATATTTCAACAAAGAAAATGCAGTAAAGAATGAAATTATGCGATGACCTCCAAATGTCCTTGTAAAAAAATACATGTAATAGTAGAGCTCCAAACAAACATCATTTATTTAGAAAAAGATCTTTGGCTGATGGTCTAATTTACATCACATCTAACATGTTTTGTTGGGTCTTAGCACTACGCTCTTTTGCTTTCTGCTTTTCCTGCCTGTCTGTATCAACTTTTTTCCCCCTTCACAATAGTGAGTCACAGGGACCAAAACAAGTCACCATGGCAACAGGATTGTACGATCATGATCATCATCATCATCATCATCCTAATGATGCAAAGTATTGATGCCTTTTTTTCTGCAGCAAATCAATAGCTTCAACACGTATTCTCAGCCTTAACCATTTTTAAGAGAGAGAGGGGAATGATGAGAGAAGACAGAGAGGTATGAAGTGTGACTCACACAACACAAGAGGGTGAAAAAAACAGAGAAACAGGAACCAAAACAGAGAATGAGAGTAGGCTAGATGTAGAGTAACTCTATGAATGATAACCCATTAGTGGCTAAAAGATGGGTTATTATCATGCTCTTATTAGAGGGAAAAATGGAGAAATGTGTCACAGTGTCCTTGAGAATGACCTTTATAATAATGACACCATTTTATGCTATAAAAGAGGAAAGGTTTGTTACTGTGCGTACAATGGCAGAGTATAGTAGAAATAGCCTCAAATGTTCCTAAGAATGACATAAAAAAAGAAGAAAGTGGGACGTTATGCATCAGTACATGACATAGACAAAAAGAGGGAGCAGGATGGAAAGGAAGGTAGAAAATTTCATATACTGGGAGGGTGCACACAAAGTCAAGAGAAGGAAAGAAAATGCAAAACAAAAACCTCTGAGCATGCTAATAAGGTGGTGGGCTTTTTTGTGTTATGTAGGACAAGGTGGAAGACATTGCAGCATATTCTATTATTTTAATGCTAGTTCAGGTGATGAAAGCACTGGATGCTTTTACATTAGCCTTCTACTTGTTGTCCTTGTGTTTATTTCTTTCTTCTTGTACATTTGTCCTTGGCACTGTTTCAGAGTACACTGATAGTTATTGTAAACCAGAGTCAAATTCCTTGTCTCCCTAAAATAGAATCAAGTTGATTGTGAATATGTTTCCTTGCAATTTATGTGTGTACAAACAGTGTTGCAAATGGTTCATTGTTTACCGACAATATTTTATATATATGTTAACTTAAAGCTCACTTTCCTCATTTTCAACATATGCATGCACTATAAAACCAAGCATACTAACCTAAATTCTAACTAATTACTGTAGAGAGCATAACAAAAATAATATGAGGGGATTTATCACACCTAAGAGAAAGATGTAAGGAGGTAAAAACAAATTTAAAGTATGCAAAATCTTGTTAACTGCAAAGGTTCCTGCTTTGTTGTAAACAAGATGGAGGACATACAACCATATCATGTACATGTCACTGCACACTTGTACCTACATGCAAGTTTATGGCCTTTTTTTTATCAATCAGGTGGGGCAAAGTGTGCAAAACACTTGGCATTTCATCTACATGTTGACAGCATCTTCATTTTAAGACTAAAGTGGTGACTATACTTGAATTAAACCAATTGTCCATGTGCGGGGGCCCCACCAAGCAGCACAGCAGGTCCGCCCACTGTTAAACAAAGACACAAGTATAGGAAGGAAGCCCTTTTACTCACTGAAATACAGTAGGGTTTGATGCTTTTGGGGAAACATCAGGTCACTGACTTTAGTGAAGCATCTAAAACATCAGGAAAAGGCTGATTCAACCTCTTTTCCCTGTTCAGGGAGGGTTTCACTAGTTTGAAGAATTGTTTTGTCTTTCTCGGTGCCTCATGGCTCAGCTTACATTGTGGTTTTACATGCACTGATTTTCTGCACACTCCACACCCCGTGAAGATTGAGAGTGCAGGAGAGTATGGCAGGAGGCAAGTTCTCTTTGCGAGCACTGGATGATGTGACGTATTCAGTGTTGCAACACACATGCAATCTTGCACTTTTATGTACAGACCATTGAGCAGTCACATTCTCAAAGGCCAAGCATGCAAGCAGACACACTGTACTGTATGTAAACACACAACTGAGAAAATACATTCTCTCATTTCATGTGGAGTCACAGGGTCACATGAACATGAAAACATGCTCGCACATACGCACGCACAAACACACACACACAAATCTATCCTTCATTCCCCTATGGACAGCCCCATCTCAAAGGTAATGGACTAGAAAGTGACACTGAGCAATTTCTGACACCATGTCTTTCCTTTCATGACTGGGCCGTATGTATATGTGTGTCGGTTTTCATATGAGTGTGACACTGTACTATAATCTATTATGGTAATGCTTCTGCTTGTGTGGACAAAATGATAGATGGTCTATTATGGCAGATGTCCTGTGCTACACCTACACCGAAACACACTCTCAAAACAGAATAAGTGAGCTCAGAGGAGGTCTTGTAATAATGCTGCTTTTAAAGTAAAAAAATACATAAAGGAATAGTTTGACATTTTGGGAAATACACTTATGTGCTCTCTTGCTGTGATGTGTGTATAGTAAATGTGTAGCTGGAGCCAGCAGCTGCTTGGCTTTCTCTTAGCATGACGACACTTATTTGTCACTAATTAACATGTTTTTATCTTTTTGTTTAATCTGTAAAATAACCACAGAGGAGGGTCAGGCCCCATAGAAATTATCCTGCACATAATCCCCAGCAAATTGTTTTTACTAATTGAGTAATGTTTAGTAGTGTTTAATTAGTGAGATTTGGAGGCTCTGATAGGTAAACTTTATTACCTTTTGACAGAACCAGGCTAGCTAGAGTGGGATCAATATTCTCAGCCTACTGGAAAAAAGAAAGCAAGTAAGAGGAAGTTCCTGAAATGTCGAACTATTGCTTTAAGACTTATTCAAATATTTGATACACATCCACCAGAGCTGAATTACTTTTGATTTTGACAAGGATGCAAAAGCTGACCACTAAAAAACCTTTTAGTGTTGGTGTTTCAGGTCTCTCATTGTTAAGACAAAGAAGCCACTGCACCTGAACACATTCTTTGATGCGACATAGTTATTTTTTTCTAGAAAAAGGTCCGAATGACAAAGCAGTTTTTAACGGTTACCCAACAACCCAAATAAAATGTATGTTGTGAGTGTGTATGTGTGAGTCTATGGGGGCAGCTGTACAAGTGGGTGAGTTTTACTGTCAGGCACTGTGCTCTATGAGTCTGAGTCACAGCTCTCTCTCTTTCTCTCACACAGAAACACTAAACTACACACACACACACACACACACACACACTCACACTCACTCACTCACTCACTCACACACACACACACACACACACACACACACACCACTCACTCTCAGTATAACTGATTATTACTTAGCAATACAATTTTTCAGAATATATTGTCAGAAATGTTAGAAGGAAACTTTTTAGTGACAACTGAATGAAGATGAAACAAACTCTTTAGGTCTGAAAGACTGAATTATATATCTCATTAATTTTAAAGCTATTGATTCTGTGACCCACAGTACACAGGCTCTTTTGTTTCTTTGACAATATGTCTTTCAGGTTTTTTTTCCATCTTAAAATGTTATGTAGAAAAAACTGATCATGTAATATTATGCAAGAAAAAGAGGCCTCTGCGATTACAAAACAACAACCAAAAACTGTGGATGGTATTTGCTGCCATATCACACAATTTTAATACACAAAAGGTTCAATTTATACAAAAATCTTTTATGGAGGCCTGGCAAGCAGCACATTAGCACAGAGGGGAAAAAAAGGAATAAGCTGATAGTGACTCATGTGGCATGACGGCTTCAGTGCATATGGTCCTTTTCAAAATTCATGAAAGTTAATATTGTGTGAAAATTCTTTGCATGGCTGAGAATCAGTCTATATCATAGAGCTGTGGGTCTGTGCATGTGACCTACATAAAAGGAAAACCAATTAATCGTATTAAGATTACGCCTCTACGTGATCTCATTCTTATGTTGCAACGATTCTGCCGTGTATGCACTGGTCGAAACTAGAATTATCCCCTCACGGCTGTATGCCTCCTACAACGAGATGAGATGAAATGTTCGCCAGATTTCTTCCATTTTGCAAATTATTGGGAGTTGTTCCTCATCTGAGTCGAAGGTCTAAGGATAGAGAAAATTGTTTGCTTTACAGGCTGTTGAAGCTCCTTGCCGCAAATTCTGATTTGATTTAGAAATAAATAAATAAATAGAATATAAATATATATATATATATATATATATATATATATATATATAAATGGAATTGACTTGACTTTGTTAAGCTGTATTAGTGTGTAAGTTCATTGCTGAGTCAAATTCCTGGTGTGTGTGTTCCCATGCTTGGCCAATAAGCTGATTCTTAAAACAGTATTGTGGCAATTAAAGTAGACAATGACGGAAATATGGATATTGCTTTAAATAAGCTACACAATCTATAGTGTGGATGCTTCACACACATCCTCAACCTGGCAGCACAAAAGATCTATACAATCATCGCTGCTTCAAAGGGGCACCTGAGATTACTGTCACCAGTTCACAGTACCTGACCAAATGTGAAATATGATTACAATCTCTCCTTCTGTTCTGGAGTTGTGACATTGAATAAAGGCTAGAAACATTATGATGCCACTGTGAAACTGACTTTCTGGATATAAAATGTTATTAATTCTTCATTTTATCCTATTAGAAACCTGACTGAACCTTTAGCATTATTAGCATATGAATTCTTGAGGTATGGCCAAAAATTCATTGTGTAAGGTCATAGTGACCTTGATCTTGAGTCCAAGTGGATGTTTTTGCCAAATTTTAAGAAATGCCCCAAGGTGTTCCTGAGATATTGCATTTCATGAGAATGGGATAGAGTGACGGACGGATGGACAACCTGAAAACATGCTGCCTCCGGCTGTGGCTGTTGCTGGTGCACAGGCATAAAAAATCTAATGCGCAAGAGATGAAGGAGTAAAGTGTGGTGAAAAAAATGCTTTCTTAGGAACGAAATAACTGTCAAATAACTGATGAAACATTGTGGTTGTACCGTAAGAAAGCTGTCAACTGCAGTTCTTTATTATTAGCCAGGGAAAACCTAATCGCAAAATCCCTGTCACCCAACCAATCCATAGTGGGAGCCTTGAAACATCTGCAAGTGTTAAAAAGTGGAAAACAATGAAAAAGATACAGGCCTCTTAATGAATTTATTAGTGATTTAATGTATCTGTTCCACCATCTGAGCCTCAAACTTTGTAATGTAAGCTGGCCCAAATGCCCTAGATGTGGACACAACATTAATGAGACATCTGTTTACAGCCTCTCTGTGTGAGGGGAGGTGTGTGTGTGTGTGTGTGTGTGTGTGTGTGTGTGTGTAAGTGTGCATGTGTGCATGTGTGTGCGGGAAAGAAAGAGAGAGAGATAGTGGGAGTGCCCAAGCATGTTTAGACACAACTGCTTAGTGATGAGGGCAAAGTGTAATGGGTCAGTAACTTCACCCTGTAATTCCAAACTGTTCAACCCTTCATTCAGTCAATCTACCCATGTATCCCTCCATTCTACCATCCTTCTATCATTTTGGTTCTCATCCATTTATCTTATTCAGCTAATTGGCAAGTAAACACTAATTCAGTCAATTTCTGTATCTCTTCTTTACAGTTCTTCTTCACATCTATTGATTGATTGATGAAATGTCAAAGTCGTGTCTTTTTTACCTTATACACATATAAATGAGCTGTTGCTGTCCAGCAGCTTTGACAACCCAGCCCCTCCTTTTTTATCTGTCTGTCTCTCATTTTCACATATAAATGGAAGAAACACACCTGTTATTACTCCTCTCATGTGTGACCAGATTGTCAGTGCTGTTATATGCATGACTGCAGAAATATGAGAAGTTTTTGACAGCTTTAATGGTGTATAAGATTAAGTGCTTATAAATGAATATGAATTTACAAATAACAGTCTGAATCATAAGTTTATTTTCAATAATTTCCAGTTCATTAAGAACAGATGATGTTTCTATTGCATTAAACTGGAAAAGTCAAGATTTGAAAAATCCTACTTAAAATTATCCAGAGTTCAAATTCTGGGTCTGTGGTTTTTGGCCAACCATGCTGATTAGGAGCTGTTGTATTTTCCCTCAAGCCCACACACAAACATTTCAATTTACACACTAACACAGTGCTCGCACACTCACACAAATCGGCAACCCTCCCCTTGGGAGTGAAAAGGGAGAGCATCCAGGGCCAAGAGGCTGAAAGGGAGAGTGACAGTGGTCTATCTGCTGTCTCCCATCTGGGTGTCAGTCTCTGGTTTCGCCCAGGGGCTCAGATAAGCTCTGTACACAATAGGGACAGCTATTAAAATTCAAACTACTAGCGAGAGTCATGAAATAGTCATGACAGGTAAGGGAAATCTACATGCTCTAATATGCCCCTTATTGTCTTCTTTGATCTGCAGAAAAAATGCACAAATGGGAACTGAATTAAATAGAAAAATAATAATAATAATAATAATGATTTGACAGTATTCTGTATAATTTCATCAACATATTATCACATATTACAGATATTTTAATGGATTAAACCATATCCGTTTTATTCTATCATTCAACTTTAAAAACACTGTACAGAAATTATAGTCCAGAGTTAAAAGAATATTGATCTCTGTTTGTGTTATGCAGTGACATTTTGATTGAACAGAAATGTGACTGGGCCCCTGAAATCCTTTACAAAGAGTTCCATCTGGTGCATAAATGGATGCATGCATCTTCTTTAATATCCCTGACATGAAACACGTGTACTTAGACTGTATACAACAGAATTGATTTTTCCACATGCCACTAATGTAAGGCTAGTGATTTCGTGTCAGCATGGTTATATTTCATATAATGAAAAGAAACACTACAATGCTAGTACTAACTGTAATATCAGAATATTTATTTTAGACTGCAAGACGGACTGTTTTACTAGAGAAAGAGGCTGCAACTTTTGCTGATTGTTGATTTTAAAAAAATTTTAAACAGAGAAAAATGCCAATCTCAAGATTTCAGCGGTCAAGGTGATGTCAGTTTTTTTCTTTTCCAGACCACATTTTAGAAGCTAGAACCAACAAGTATTTGGACGTTTTCTTTTTTAGATGACTTGGACAATTCCTTGATCATCGAAATTGCAGATGATTCATTTTCTGTGCACCTGATTAATTGTTTCAACACTTTTCCAAGAATTCAACTGTTATACAGTGCATGCAGACTTTATATTCCGATGCCTCTACAAAGTGGACAATAAATTTATAATAAATAAACCTGCCATAGCTGAAAACTCTGTCAAAAGAAAAGCGGCAGATTAGCACATTGCAGAGGCTGAAATGATGTGTTTGCACATCATTGTCTGATTTTGGTGCTTTGATCTGTGCCCTTGGGTAAGTGTGACTATCTCTGTAGCAGTATCCCTATTCCCCTGGGCAGGACTGAACAGGCTTAGTTTCTGCTTCCGTTATGCCAGTTGGCAAGGCATGGAAGGATAAACTTCAAGGTTCAGAGAAGGTAAAATTCTATGTTACCACAAGACAATATCCATGTGTCTGTTCCTCTTTTTTGCTGCTGTTGGGATGTTATGGATTATTCTCCTCTACAATATGTCTAAACTCAGAGTTGAGAGATAGCTGCTCTTTGCCCTTGGGCAAGACAGAGCTGTATCTGGTCCAAGCTTGCATCTGTTCATGTGCCCTTGAGAAGGAAATGCTGTCTGTCTGTGTTGGCAGCAGTGGTACCACCCTTGTTCTGCCCCACAGCAGGAGAAGAGAGAGGAGAGAGGTCAACTCAGGAAAAGAGCTGACATGGAAAGAAACAAACTGGTTATAGCCCGGGAACCTGCATATCCAGCTAAAAGCATCACCATGCCTGTCAGCCTACTGTCCATACTCCTGGCCTCCAGCAGCCAGTTCTGATTCAGGACATTTGAGAGGACAAGAACTGGATGTACACACAGTATATGACAGCAACCTGGGACAGAGAAGCATTTAAGAGATGTCAGGAGATTTAATTTCTAGTCTTGACATCAGTGCGTTGGCATTACACCATCATTTATTTCAAATCCAGGGCAGGCTGGTGGCGACCCCCCCAACCCAAAACAAACTATTTATGTTTATCATGTTTACAGATGACAACAATGGCAAAATTAGATGATATTAATTTTGAAAAGCCTAGACTTTTACCATAATAAAAATAGGTGATGTGAGGTGTTAACTGGATTATCTTATATGGAATAACTGCATGTGATATATCACAGAAAAACAGAAGTATAGCTTAAAGATTTTTACAGTTCAAAGTTCTAAGCATGTGGGTTAACATGATTCTTTTACATCAGTTTCTCAAGCAAATATGCATTTTTTTTCAGCATTGCGCTTCTTGACATTCAGTTTTATATCTGAAATTATTTATATTTTCTTTAATTTTAATTCATGTGTACTGTATCCCAATCTGTAAACTACACTATACACTCACACAAGCAGTCATACTGTATACTGCTGTGAGTCAGCACCAGGCTTCATGGGAGCAGGCCAGTAGAGTCTGGTTTTTGGCATCTGTCCTCTTAATTCAGTAAGCCATCTCTTGGGACAGCTGACTTCACTGCAGGCTATGTCCAGCATCTGTGAGTCTGCGTGTGCATATGTGTGTGTGTGGGTCCATATATATGTCTGTTTGACAACCCCTCTGACTACTGGGATTTAACAGAAGAAAGTTCTCAGTGCCTCAATAGAACAACTACCATAAAATATTACAATACATATAAAATACATAAACACATTCAAATTATTGTTCTTTGAGTTGTTTCCACCAATGTCCTCTAAAAAAAGATAAATAATAATTAAAAAAAACCCACCTAATTTATTCAATCAAATATTAGCGACATCTTTGGATATAACTGCAGTCTTTTTCAATGCAAACTGTGTCACATGTAAAAAGTCTTTAGTTTACCAGATCCACATTCCATTGAAACTGGTATATTTGTCATAAGGAAAATTAATAGGGTCTACCTGCTTATCAGCTAATGATGAATACTGATGAAAGGAGATACAGTTTCCTGATCATTTGCATCCAGTTTCTTGAACGAGGATTATGCTTGGTTCTAGACTAAGGTTGAATTATATTGGACATCTAATAGATATAAATATTGTTTTAGTTGTGGACCTTGTTTAATCATAGTCTGGGAAACTGGCACACATTGTACTCCTCCAGAGACAGTAATCAAACCCTAATATGAAAGCAAAAGCATTTGAGGAGTGATTGAACTTTACAACACATCCCAGCGGAAATGTTCACAAGCCCTTTTTTCCCCTCCACCTGCTCATCTTTTTGCATTATGCTGCAAAAAATATTGGCACCTCTTTACAACAGGGTGTATAAGCTGCCATTTACAGGGTTATGGATGATCAATATTATTCTATTAAAGCTTAATAGATGAATAGGAAACTGTATGAACAATCTCTTCTTTTGAGTTGCCAGGTTGGAAAACCTTTCTTTGCTTCCGGTTTAATGTCAGAGCGTCAAATCTGCATTTACATTGACAAATTGCATGCCACTGATGAAGGGTGGAAGGCTTTTCAGTTTACAGAGAGGTATTACAGATAATTATCCTTGAAAGGTTATTGTTGGTGGTGTTTTCAGTTTTCAAGATGATAGTCTAGCAGATGGGTATTTTATGATTAATTAAAGCTGAAATTTATATTTGCTTTTAACCAATTTATTATTACATGCATCGCTACGATGGACTGTAGGGGATCACACATAGCATACTGAATCAGATTTTAATCAGGTTCTGTTGAACAGCTACCTCTACACTGACACAACACCAGATGTTTTGTCATGTTTTTCTATAGTTTAAACCTGCAGGAAGCTTTGGTTCAGCTTGGTGCAGCTCTAAACATAAAATGTCCTTTACCAGAGGATGTATACCAATCTGAGATACAGAGATAAATTTACGTTTTTTAGTTGATTAGTACTTATTGTTGATCTGCAAAGAATTAATAAAACATTTACCATTATTAAAATCAGGCTTTTCTGAGGACCTAACAGCTGAACCGCTCCTTAGAACTGCAGCACATTCTTTTCCCATGTAAATCTTCTTAATATTGCATAGAGAGTGCCATTGCAGAGCGACTGAACACTGTACCACAATACTGCTTCAGCCTGCCTCAAGGTCATTGCTACTACATTTGTGGAAGAACACCTGTGTGAGTAGTGGTGTGTATTTGTGTGTGTGTCTGTTCACAATGTGCTCCCTCACAGAGCAAAATGGCTGTGTATCATTTATAATCTGTCCTCTGAGAGCCATCTCTCTCTCCCTTCTTCACTGTCTCCTATTTCATTCTCTCTCTCTCTCTCTTTCTACCTTTTCTATCCCTTTTACAGAGGTGCTAGAAGAGGGGAGGAGAAGGGAGAGAAGAGAGGAATGGAGGAGGAGGATGAGGAGGATGAGGAGGACAAGGAGGAGGAGGAGGAGGAGGAGGAGGAGGTGGACTTTTAGCTCAGGAGAAATTGTCCTTATTAAAGAGACGGTGGCTCCATGTGAGAGATCCCTTGTGGGACAGAGATTAAATAGACTGCGTCAGAGGGGAATGTGCTTGTGGAGCTGAGACTGGAGGACACAATTAGTATGATCATCAGGAAAAGAGGGAGGGATGGAGGGGTGGTGGAAAAGAAAGACAGCATATGAGGAGAGGTGGGATGAGAGACAAACAGATGAGAAGTAAAGAGAACGGTTAAGAATAGAAGAGGTGAACGCGATGAAAGGCAGAAGCCTGAACTGTGGACTTTATTTCAAGGGACAGATAAAAAAAGGCTAGAAGAAAAATAGGGGAGAAGATGGATGTGAATGAAGGAAAATGAGAAAGAGATGAAATGGGAGAGCAGAGGGAGTGTTCCAACAAAACTCTGCAGTCACTCAGAGGAAAGAGGGAGAAGGAGAGGAGTAGACAGAGAGGAAGTGAGAAGAGGCAGAAGACAGATAAGTGGGGAGAATAGTTTCCTGAGTTATGTATAGAAGTCATAAAAGCCTCATCATGGGAACAGAACATAGCGAGTGTGATATGTAGGAGGAGTAAAACAAGTAATAGTAGCACATGACTGTCTTGATATTACAGGGGGACACTACAATGGTAAATATGATGCTTGATGGACAACTTTACCTACAGGAGGAGAGCACATCAGGTAACAGTAGAATTAGGGGAAAGGGAGGATGAGAAAAGCAGAGAAATGAGGTCTAGGTTTATTCATTTGTTTTACATCTGACTCTTGGCAATATAACATGGACACAATAATAATAATAATAACAATAATAATAACTGTTTATTGAATATCCTTCCCCTATTTTGTATTCCTTTTTTCTTCTGCTGGACCTCCAATTTGTTCTGTTTACTTCTCTCGGTCTACATTGTCTGATAACCACACACATCATTACATCTGCCACGTTGATCTCAAGGCAATGTTGCTATAGAAAAATGGATGCAAACATTCAAATCACTGGTCACAGATTAGCATTTGGAGACTGGTGTCGGCAAATGTGTATGGTTTTTAATCACATTCTAATTAACAAGTTAAGTGTTCACCTCAGTGAGTGGACTGTTTACACAAGAACCAGTAACAGCCTCTTTGGATGAGAAATCAGGCACAATTTATGATGTATCATCTGGCAACCATCCAATACTGTCATTACTGCCAAAACAAATAATGCAGGGGCATTCCCATCAAGGGTCTGCTAAAAACACAACTGTCCTCAATCAACTGATAGTACCTTGCATTTCTGCAAGCCATTTTTTCTATGTGTCAAAACCTAAAAAACCTGTGCTACATTACGAAAAGTGAAGAAACTCAACTCTTATCTTGAGTTTGTTGATGTAAAGAAAAAAATAATTGACATCAACTAAAAAAACATTTTCCAATAAGTCAGTTGCACACAAAAGTTTAAATCTACAGAGCTTTAGAAACATTGTGCTACTTTTCAGCACTATTACACTTTTACTAAATCCGTTATAGAAGTGACAGCGGGAGAGAGAAATGATGAAGGTTATAGATGTAGAGCAGGTCTATTTAGGCTAAGCTGTACACTGGCCCACTGGGATACCAGCGACCGACCAGCACACTGAAATAGAAATGGGAGCACAGGAGAGAGAGAAAGGAGAGGTAAGGTTTGGTGAGAGAGTAATGAGAGAGAGAGAGAGAAAGGGCAGGTGAAAGGGCTGATGAGGAGGAGGTCTGGAGGGAAAAGGAAGGAGTTAGGGAGAGAGAAAGGTAGGTAGGAAGGAAGAAGATCTAGGTGAGGAGACATCGTCGATTGAGCTGTGACGTGGGAGAGAACATTTTTTCCATTTTAAAGTTTTCTTTGAAAGGAATAGTTTGACGTTTTCAGAAAGAGTTCTTTGCTTTCTTGCCAATAGGTGGAAGTGAAGGTTGATACAACTTACATCTCTGTAAAGTCAATATGTAGCTGGAGCTGGAGCTACAGCTAACCTGGCAAACAAAATCCATTTACCAGCACCTCTAGAAGTAACTAATTAGCATGTTTGATAATCCCTACAAAAAATGATTGTATCTGAATAGGGGTTTGTCGGACTATTTCTTGGCTGGGAGCAGTTGCCAGGCAACCAGCGTAGACTCCAGAAAGTCACTGCTTCCAGCTTAGACACAGACTGAGAGTTGTATCAAGTTTCTCTTCTAACTCCCAGAAAGTGGCTCTAACGAAAGGTATTGTCAAGTTTGATTCAGCTTGGAGAATTGCATGTCCATCCATGCTCCAGCCGCCAGGCACCTGCCAACCTTGAGGCAGAGAATGAATGTGAATTTTACTTACGAGATCCCGGATACCTGTAATATATCTTCCGTCTTCACAACTCTATAATGTGAAGGTGACAAGGAAAAAAAAAGGTGGACAGGAAGCTTGAGGTGGAATTGTTGATATCATTAAGCTGCAGGCATGACTGGCCATTACCTTTTTTATTCTGGATATGGAGGATAAGATGTAAACATAAACTTTTATGTTAGGGCTGGTGTTTATTACACCCTAGATATGGTTTTGATGTGGTTAAGATATTGGTAAGCATCAGCTATGGTCTGCTGGTGTCTCTGGAGGTTGGGGGAAGATGATGTTGAAGGAGATTTGTAGTTGGTAGAGGAAGTGATTTGGGGGAAAATAAGAGATGGAGGAAATGGTGGTAGTAAGCAGACAGAAATGAGATGTGTTGATATGGAGGGCAAAGAAAAAATATTAGAAGGAAAAAAGGTCAGGTGGGGATATGAAATTGAGGGATTGGTTGGCTTATTCCCAGGACTGGTAGAGTATAAATTATTGAAATGAATACTGATGAATTTTACTCTTGGCTTTAATTCCTTTTGAGTATTCAAAGTTCCTACTGTATTAATGAGTATTTAGTAATATCTCCTCTCAACGTGCATGAGATAACACTTCATCCCATCACTCCATTCATAGTGTCATAGTGATGCACCTCTCTGCAGACAGTGACCCCAGAAGTTAGACTATGGGGTGACTATGGCAGTTATGAGGCCTATCTTTTAGGAGTGCTGGTGGTTGTTCAGCTTTGGAATAGAATACTACAAAACTGTATACAGTTAAAATTCCCAGAATGATACTCTAAGACAAAAAAATTGAATTGAACCTGTAGTGATGCAAATTTGACAACATTTGCTGCTTTTATTTCCACCAAAATATTATTTCATAAAATTTGCAGTCATTTCTAAGTTGACCAAAATGCTTACCAGTGTAGTTTTGTGAGGTGGGCAGACACCGTGGACATAATGTGGTTTTCACATATATCTACTGTATATTTATTTCTCCATTCCCATAAGGTCTGGCTAAGTACCCTCCTATCCTCCCTCTCCCACAACATCAAAGACTATCAATGCACTGAGCACCTCTTCATCCTGCCAAACCTCAAGGAATTGCTGTGCCCTGAGCACCCTTGCAATTCCCTGCTCCCTACCCAAGAAGACATACCGATGTGCTGCGGCTCTCTACTGATCTCTTGAGAAAATAGTTGTACTGTAAGTACCCTCAAACCTTCTTTTCTTCTATCTCACTAGAAACAGGTCCCGCCCCAAGCAGCTTGCTGCCATCCCTTCTCGGAAACTAAGCTGTAGCCTGACATCCCATATGGCCCCTGAATGACTCATGCCCTTCACCAAATCTGCCTGAGGGAAATGCTAGCTTCTTCACCCCACAGTCACCTACAAGACAACAAATAGGTAGCTACATCGTGGGTGCAGGTATATATTACAAGGAAACAGACTACTGGGAAAGCTAAAGGCTAAGAACCAGAGAATCCAGGCATATTACAGAATTAGATGTGCTACTTTATCAGCATTCATTTACTCATCATCATAATTATGTACAGAGGTACTCTATGCAGTTTCTTCTGAATGAGAGGACACCTGGATTCTATGTTTTAACTGCAATTATAATACCTTCCTCTTCTATGGGTTTAGGAACTTTTTCACCCATTAGTGTTATTAAACTTTTAAAAAAATTATAAAAATAATAATGCCAAATGAAAGGAGGAATCTTTCAGTTCCCTAAAGGTTTACTGTTGACAAAAGAAATACTTTGTTCTTCCGAACAATTGCTACTGCAGTTAACGTGCAGTGCTGTTCTCTTAAAAACTGTATAAACGTGACGTGTATTGTGTGCAAGAGATGTTGTAGCAGTCCTTAGTCTTTCATAGATTCAACAGTTCAGTTTAGAAATGCAGTGAGTTCTGTGTGGTCTACCCCTCAGGCATACATAACTTTCATTTCGTATGAGATAATTACATAAACAAGCCCACAAATGTCTGACTGTTGGATCATTGTTTTCTTGATTTTATAATTTCATGTACTTTAGCAACAATACCGCAGAAACTTATTGCCTGATGTATCAAAATGCATGCCATCAAGAGCACAACCACTTCACTAGCTGCATTTCTATACTTAGAGAGCAATTATATATATATATATGAGCTTGTATTGCTACAGTATGCTGGGCTAATAGGTCAACCCTGCTCAGGGCTTCTTACCATCAAACACAGGCCCCTGGGACACATACACATTACACAAGCCACACATGATGACAGCAAGCAATACAGAATACTGTACCCTCAAGGATAATTACGGTGATCATATTTCTGAGGTAACATATGTTCTATGGAGCAACCAGACAGCACACAAGGGGAACCACACAGCATAAACATA
Source organism: Istiophorus platypterus (assembly GCA_016859345.1). Taxonomy (NCBI): domain Eukaryota; kingdom Metazoa; phylum Chordata; class Actinopteri; order Istiophoriformes; family Istiophoridae; genus Istiophorus; species Istiophorus platypterus. The sequence continues at coordinate 18,974,034 of CM029117.1, forward strand.
AAAACACCTGGGATAACTAATGCAAACAGATGCATGAGATACCATTACGCAGTTTCCACTTAGTGAATGTTCCAGTGAGAGATAAAATAATTAATTATAATGATCATTAATTATAACCAAGGATGAGAGAAGAGGGGCAATCTGCTTGTTAGCATTAGGGCAAGATTTTAACTAAAACACAGGTAATTGTTTAACGGATTTACGCAGTGAAAATGTCGACAAACTAAACATGTTATGGAAGCGACTCGTTTATCCAAACTGCAAGATACGCAACACATTCTGGACAAACCAAGAAATGCCACATATCTGTAAACACTCAATGGCACACACACATTTGAGATTGTCATCGTGGTACGGCATTTATATGCATTTAAACTGCTCTTTGAAGACAACATTTTTTTGCATATCTTTTCTTCTATTTGGGTTTTTATTATTTTATCCACTGGACAAAACAACAAGGGAGAACTACAATTTTCCACTGTTACTTTGAATGTTAGCATGGCAGTCTTAAGCTAAAATATCAAAGTGCGGTTGCAAACATTTCAAACGAGATTTTAATGTTTTAAATGAGCTTTATCATTATAACTCAGCCTGTAAACAAATGGTGGGAAATGCTGAAGAACCATTACTTACTTTGGCTTTTATGTAATGTTTTTAAGATAATGAAGTGTATTATATACTTCCCCCTCAGTCTCAGTGATACTGTTGAAATGTGTTCAACAAATCAGATTTCCATTTACATGTTAATAATTACAATATTCCTATTTCTCTTTGACAAGTTTAATTACTTTAATTTTGTTTTGATTGCAAGTCTGCAGGCCATGATCCTGGGTTTGTGTTCAGTGCACTGATAAAATGCAATGTTCATGTATCTAATCAGAATGCTCATGAGAATGGGAAAATGAAATTATAATTTTATGTCTGTTGTGATCATGTTATTGCTAGATCAAATTCCGTTTCATTTCAGTATTGCTTCAACACTGGAGATGTTTTTTTCACTCTGATGCTGCAAATATGGTGATGAGCAATAGACACCGCATCCCATATCTGACTCAGTGTTCATTAGTGCTTCGATTTTACTCTTTATCATCACTGCTAGGGAGGTTATGTTTTCAACCATGTCTGCTGGTTATTTTTTTTTGTCAGTAGGGTTACACCAAATCTACTGAATTGATTGCACCAAACACTATGCAGGGATTGGGTGTGGGCCAGGGAAGCACCCATTCAATTTTGGTGCGGATCCACTTAAAAGGGCCGATGCAGGAATTTTTTTTTACCACTTTTCCTAACGTTGCAAGATACAGATATTTTGACAATTTCATCAATATATGGCCTCGGCAGAGGTATGAGCTCTACAGAAAGCCATTGTAGTTCAGTTTTGCCATTGGAAAGATTTTCTGAACTGATCTCATTTACTCTGCTGTAGTCTTGCTGCAGGTATTACCACCAGCTGACCTAGAAGTGGTGCTATTGGATAAGAGAACCAGGAAACACAATCTTTTATGACTATCAGCCTATAAGGTTACAGATTACCTCTGATGTCACACAGGTGACACTACAAGAATACTGATGAAAATCCCAACGTCAGGGGAGGCGGATGATTTCAACACTGTTTTAAATATCCGACACACAGATGAAGGCATTAAAGAGGTTAATTTTCATATGCTTGCTGCACTGCTGCTTCACTGTTGCTCTAGCTAGGGATTAAACAACAAAAAAATGCAATATGTGGATAGAGTCTAAATTGATCCATTTTAAATAATAAAATACATGAGTAGAATAGCTAAGTGATACAAAATGCATATGAAAGGGATTCTGAGATAGCTGAATAGGCTTAGATCATCACATACTGTAGTGCTATGCATTTTTTTCTTTTTTAATGAAAAAATGAAAATTAATTCATTTCTTATTCAACTAAACTAACCTATACTTGTTAGAAGTAGAAATTTGGCATTTTAGATTTTAAATGGGGAGCATCAGATTACCAAAAAGAAAATTAATACACAGGAAACAGGTATGGACTTGGTTTTTGCTTTCTCATTCCGCTCATACCCAATTGGTATTTGCAGATGCAATAGCACATCCCACGTGGCCAAAACCTTTACTGTTTTGCCCCAGAGACCTGCTCCTTAATAAAGCTATGGCTGATTGGCTGACAGAATGGGGGAATGACAAGGGAGGGTAGGGGGCTTGTGTGTGTGCATGTGTGTGTGTGTGTGTGTGTGGGGGGGGCTAAACAGTCCAGAGAGGTTTCTATGCATACTAAACAGGTCTAACACTAGCTGGGTGAGAAGAATTTTCATTAGTCCCCTCAAACGGGACTCCCTCCCCTGTCTGCTGTGCTGAGGCTGTGCTCATGCATTTCTCTAGATGCTTTAAAAGATTTATGCACATCTGTGCTTTTACCGATGTTTTTAATATCAAATAGAGCAGGTTTACCCAGTAAATATTGATCAATATCAAAACCAACAGTAAATTTACCATCGGTCTGACTAAATATACAGTAGATGAACACATTCCTCAGTGTGAGACCCTCCATACAATACACACCAATGAAATCATATTCATGTATGCACCCATGCAAACATAGACAGGCATTAGGACTCACCTTCTGTGGGTGAGGTTTTCAGTCGTTTGCAGAGTCCCTCTACACCCCCGTAGTCCTCCTGGAGCTTGACCACTGCCTCTGTGCCACGCAGCTCCATCAACGAGCGCAGCTCCATGAGCGAGCAGCCGAAGCCCGCTGCATGGTTGCCCTCATTTCTTTGGTTCTTGGCATAAAAATCGCTGTTGGACAAGTCCCCCATGATGTCAGCTAGTTAAGTCAGTTATATTAGTGTTTGTTATTGCTTATTGATCAACCAAAAAGCTTGTACAACAGAGAGATGAGTTCAGTGTCATCCAAAAAAAAAAAAAAAAAAAAAATCCAAAATGGTATCAAGCAGTCAAAAAACAACCAAAAAAGGGGAAAAAGAATGCCACTTGTAAGTAAATTAGGCAGACAGCAAGATTAAAAAGGGGAAAAAATCCAAGGGGATAGATTGATGAGCAGACTCTCTGTTTCACAAGAGACTGTCAGACATCAGCAGACTGGAAACCATCAAGGAGAAGAAAGACAAGTAGAGGAGAAAGAGCAGCAGAGAGCAAGGAAAGGAGGGGATGATGTAACACAAGTGGGGAGCATCCAGGTGAGCGTTGGACAGCCCCAGTGGTCAGGTCCTGAGAAGGGCAATGATGGTGGTTGCAAGTCCTGTTGGTCTCAGGCTCACCACGGCTGCAGTCCAGACCCGCTCCATGTGTGGCTTCCCATTGCTGCTATTCTGCTGTTACCTCCGCTGCCGCTCTGTCTCTACATGGTGGTCTTCCCCATCACTGCTACAGAGAGAGAGAGAGAGAGAGAGAGAGAGTTGAATTCAAGAGATGAATTCAAAGAAGAAGGGTGAGGGAGGAGGAGGGAGAGACACAGAGAGAGCACAAGGATGAGCGTTGTGTTCTCAGGGCAGGGGTGAATGCAGCGGTAGATGGTGCACAGCTGAAGAACAGCCTCTCCTGGCTGCTGCAGTAACTGTGGCTCGGCTGTCTCTATCTACTGCTGCTGCTGCTGCTGCTGCTGCTGCTGCTGCTGCTACTGTTGCTGCTAACCTCATTCTGAGGACACACCGACTGACAGAGAGAGGGAGAGCGAGAGGGAGAGAGAGTGGATATGAAAGAGAGGGAGGGCGGAGAGAAGAGGATGCTCCTTTCTGGTGCAGAGCAGAAGAGTTGTGCGCGGGTGGGAGGCTGGGACCGCTCTGACGACAAAGCAGAGAGGCAGCACGTAATGCTGCACTGTCACAGGGAGGATGGGCTGAGCAGTGGCACTGCTGCTGCTATCTCGCCATTAGTTCTCTTTCATTCTATAGTAGGTGACCTCTCCAATGCAGACACTTTATGGTGTGATGTTCCTCTCTACCTGTTTCCCTGTAATGCCTTGATTTCACTCCATGTCTTCCACCCTCTCACCTTAGAACTAAAGTCGGTTCAGAAAAGAGACTTGTGTGGTGTTAAGTGGGCAGACTGCAATTTACTGGATTAGGGTGATTCGAAGTCTGTAACTGGTTTACATAAACTTCACATATTTATTGGTGTTAGAAAAAAAAAGGTAAAAGGATGAGGCTGATGTCATTCTATACTTTGCACTATAGATAAGTCCCCTGAAAAGCCAGAAAGCATTGAAAGATGGAAGAATCAATTAGATTTGGCAATTTTTCTATTCTTTCTGGCTTCCCTATCTTCACTGTAGGGTACTAAAGATGTAAATATTTAAAAACAGTTCACGTATGCAGTTTAATACAATAAAAAGTTTATGTAATTTCTGGTACCAATAGCAGACTCAGAATAAATGTCAGTGCCCTGGGTCACTAACAAACCTACATGTCCCTCAGTTTGATGGTGTGGCTCACTGCTGTATTTTCAATAGTTTTTGGACAACAACAGAGGTCTATGGCACAGAGGAATGAGCAACACAAGCAATAATTGTTAACAGGATCATTTCATTATTAGTTTTAGTGTCTCGAAGATTTTGTTCACAAATGGGAGAATAGAAACTATACAGAACACTGAATACAGAATATTAGCATTCTTATCTTTTAAGTCACCTAAAGTTAAGTTTCTCAAAATCTACACATAACATCACAATGCAATGCACAAAACATTATTGACATGTCACCAGAGATTTACATGTTTGCCTCCAATTTTAATCCATGACATCAGTGACCCAGCATGTCACACATTGATCACTTCCTTACCAGAGGGATCTAAAGAAGGTTCATTATTAATATAATTATCTAAAGTAAACCCCTGGCTCACAGCTGCCCTTCATCACCACCCACACACTCAGGAGGTGACCTGGAATCAAAGTGCCACTGTATTGCATCATGCTGAACGCAACAGTAAATCAACACGACAGGAAAAAGACTATAGTCTCTCCATCATTTGTAATTCAAAGATTTCCTCTATGAGGTCCCCAAGGGTCATAATGCAGCAATAAAGAAGGAAATAACATAAAATATAGCAAATGTACAAATGAGTGGGTCACATGAAGATCATATTCAGTTAAAGCCAGACAAAGAGGCAAAGTCAGCCAGAACAACTATACTGTTACCTTTGCTTTACATCACACGCCAAATTTCAATAAGTAAACAGCCTTCCTTACCGAGAGTAATCAAATCTCATCAATATATAATATTGATATGTATATGTAAATCAAAAGTGAAACCAGCCAAGAGCTAGCAGTTACATTGTTTTGTGTTGATTATGTGACATTAAAACATATTTCTTGTGACTACTGCTGTGACTGCTGATGTAACCTATAACTTTCCAAAGGTTTTACCTAAAGAAAAGACAGTGGAGCTATCCAGACCTATGTTTTAGAAATAGTTCCACCTTGATGATGGCATTCACTAAAAACCCTAAGCCATAGAATGGCCAGGTAACATGACCATGAATATACAATTATTGTATCTAAATTCCAGGGGATGTTCATTGTAAAACTGTTCTCAGAACCAAAAAGACACCTTGATGCTAGAACAGTTGGCAAATTGAGAGATAAGTTAACAACACAGGGTAGGACATTACAATATGCAGTCTGTCTGCCCATTTGTCCCGTTTGGGCATAGCAATGGGAATTAACAGTAAGTTCACTTGGATTGATTCTTAGTTGTGGTGCAATGCTGGAATCGGCCAGACTAACGCAATCAACAAGGTGTCCAGCTGCAAATATCATGCATGAAGATAGGACTGGTACCAAACCCAACCGGGCACTCTGGAACAGTGACGCAGTGTCCTTTGCAAAGCAGGTTGGAGAAAGACTCTGCTTACATGTGAATACACATGTGTAACTCCACAGGAACTAGTCCTGTCTGTTAATGAGTGCCAGCCCTTACTGAAGTGACAGTATTGGCAATGTCACATGGACAGGTGTGACCTATTAAACCTGATAAACATTTCTGCAAAGCAGATCCGAAGAGCATTTTCAACGAAGTGTTCTGTTTTTTTCCCAACTACAGATTAATATAAACATTACATATTCCACCTTAGTTGGGTTTTGATTAGTTTTCCCTTTTCCTATACAAAAAAGAACAGTATGGGGCAGGACTACATCATCCTCTCTGTTTTTTCTCCAACCTTTTATGCTGTCCCCCTCCTTCGCCTGCTGATCAGGTCCAATCAATGTTGGCGGTACTCTTTGCATGCCAAGGCGGACATCTGTGCCTACCAGATCCTCCAAAACCATCAAATGAAAGCAAACAAATGCTCTCCCAGGAAATTATGTGTGTGTTTGAGTGTGTGTGTATTTGTGGGCCTGAATGGTTAATCAAGTGGCTGGCTGAGGAGAGGGACTACATCACACAGGTAATTCTCTTTCGCACCAGATGGACCACCTGCAAGAGAGAGACACTGCCACCATCACCGCTAATTCCCCTTTACCTACAATGTACTTCAACACCAAGAGTAATGAAGGTTTTATATCCTAGTAGCTTGTCTTCCTCTGCTTATCGTTAATCAGTCAGATAAGTGAAAAAAAAAAAGAAACCAGTGGGAATCTGGGCCCTATAAATACTGAACTGAAAACTGCTGCCTAGACAATTGTGGCTTTTGTTGCAAATCTGAGCTGGTGTGACACAGAGGCACTGATTGACAGTATACTTGCAAACCAGCAATATTGTAATACTGTTCTTGTTCAAAATAACAATTTTGGATGGCAATGCAGTATGACATGAAAAATTTAACACAGAATGTCAGTGCAGCTCCCTCCACATCTGTTCATCATTGTCCATGTAAAGCTGTATATTTCCAGCTTCCCATTATCATGTTGGTGAGTAAGTGACTGGTGGTAGTGGTGTTATATACTTCCAGCATTCAGCTGCCAATCTTTAAATTATGATGACATGCGCAGGAGTGGGACAGATTGAGATGTGGGAAGGAGGGAAATGAGGAGAAAAGACAGACAAACAGGAGAGAGGGAGGATGTGGATAGAAAAAGATACAGAATTACAGAATAAAGAGGGAGAATCATAGTAAGAGCAGGGGGAGAGGGCAAGATAGAGGTGAAGTGCACTGCTAATCTCTGAGTAACGTCGGAGCAAATGATGTTCTCCTTTTTATATAATGTAAACACAATCAAACACAGACACACAGTTACATTACCATGCATATACTGTACATACATGCAATTGATCTCCTCTTTCCTTAGAAAAAGTGGGCAGCTGTAAGTAGAACTGTTAAAGATGTTTTGTATGCATTTATAGATAAAACCCTGATGGAGGCTGTGTCTCAAAATGGCTCCTCTTTGCTGTTAAATAATTTGAATATCAAAGAAGCAAATTTCTTTTCCTTAAGTGTTGGGGATATGGAGCTTTTCATGATTTTGTTAGCACCTTGAAAAACCTTCTGTCCCCAGTATTTCCACCACCCCTCTCAATCCTGTCTTTGTACTTGTCTGTCAATATACTGTCCCCGAATCTCTAAGTTGTCTTTTTGCTTCCTGTCTATCTGTACCTGACTAAACATTTCCCGGCTTTCCTATTCTTCTATCTCCCTGCCTACTTGCGAGTCTGTCTGCATAATTGTTGGCACGCTCACCACGGCTTGACAGTGAGTAATGAGTAACATACTGTATGATCAAACAATCAAGGAGAAAGTGCTGCTTTTGAAATAATTAACAGCTTTTTACCCAAGGTGCGATAACATTTAATTGGTCTTCATGAACTTGAACACTATATTGGATCAACGTTAAAACATGAAGGTCCATGGCCAGATGCTGAGACCATCTGACCAACAAACTGTACAATATTTGCCTTATGACGAACTACTGAAAAACCATAGAGGGATCTACTAGAGCTAATAACATAATGTGAGTACACACAACCAAACAGTAACTGTCTGTACAGCCAAGAATTTGGGACACAACATGTGTCTGTTCATTTTTGCCCCTTTTTTTCAAGGTAGCAACGTACTCAAGATATCTGACCATCTATTAACATCTTTGTTAGACTTTTGGGTAACTAAACATCCCAGCAGTACTTACTCTATCACAGTGTTGTTACGTGGGCACTGCTTTTTCTTAAGTGCATCCCAGACTGGAAGCTTGAGTCATTATTTCTGAAAACAAAATCATATACTAATGTATTATTAAAAGATGTCTTCCGATCTTATCAGTATTTTCTTATGGTATTGAAGTTTTAAAAGCTTCAAGATTTAATTTTAGGGCATTCAACTTACAGTGTCAATTTTGAGGCTATAGTTTACATTGCTTTTATCAAAAAGTAAAATCATGCAGCTTTATAGAATTTGGTCTTGATGATGTCATAAACGCACTCTCGCCTCCTCTAGTTGTATTCAAGACAGACCTGTTCAAATGCACACACTGAAGCTATCATGTGCAACATAACAGGAGGCATTCTATGTTAGTGTTGGTTTTAGCTTTAATTTTGATTTTCTCTGTATATTGTGCCTAGTGATTTGTCTGCTGGGTCTCTTGGTTCTGCCATGTGATTATAAAGAAAAGTGTTAATGATGAAGTGCTCTTGTAGAATAATGGCTAACTCCTCTTTGATCAAAAGTTCCTGGTCTGAGAAGCAGCGGGTAGTTTGTTTTCCTCCAAGCCATGCGCATTCTCTGCGTGTCTGCCTCAAAATGTCCTTGAGCGCAGTGAGGCAGAGCTGAGGTATGAGCTGAGCCCACTGCACCATCACCACCATCGGCAGCACAAGCATATACCCCCCCCTGCCTGTGACAAAAAATAGTGCAGGAGATTTCAATGATGATGGAGCTCCTCTGCACACCTGTACATGCAATAATATGACATTATAATTTCAGATGACAGGTTTAAAAATGCTCATGGGTTTCTATCGTGACATGAAGAGTTAATTTTCAAACCTTTTTCAAAAGCACTGATCAGATTCTTTTTTCTTCATTTAAAAAAAGGTGCTGATGTGAAGGGGACCAAATAATATGAACCCTTTACTACGCAAATCAGTCGATATGACACCACTGGAAATTTTCAGAAGAAACTACAACGAGATCTATCTGGTGCAGTCTCAAGAAATGGAAAATTAATACCTTTACAAAGGTAAATTTTCAATGTGATGATGTGCATTTTTTAGCAGTGCTGCTTGAGAAGTCAAGTAAATAACTAAGTGAACTCAATGACAAAAAAAGCAGCTTTACTGTGTAAACATAGGATGTGTATAACCTGCACTACACTGCCATTTTCTGCAGTGAATCATTCGTAAAACTGTCCAAAGTGGTGCACGATGTTCAGGGAATCCCCAAACACACATGCAAGTGCACATTAGATAGCAACTGCGCTGGAACACTGCATTGCAATATCCACACGCACACACACACACGCACGCACACACACACACACACACACACACACACACACACACACACACACACACACACACACACACACACACACACACAAATAGAGAGAGAGAAAGAAATGTTAACTGACATTGTCTCTGAGGTGAATTGTTATATAACAACCACACAGAGAGTCTCTTTTCAGCCACCATCAGTGCTCTCTAATTGGGTTGAAAGCAGCTGTCATGCTAACTAAGCGCAGCAGACAGAGTCTGACGAGGAAAAGGGTTATTTTGGAAACCAATGCAGGAGCCTGAAAAGCACTGCAGCTCCAACTCAGATCAGGCTCAAGAGAAGATAAAGCAGAAAGGAAAAAAAGGAGAGAGATGAGTCAGAAAAAGGAGGACAGGGATACATACATACAAATACATTCTTCCATTTATATTTGTTCTTAGCCTGTGTCAGGTTACAAAATCGTAGGGGGCTTTATAAGAAAAGTGGATGGCCAAACAACCCCGCTAGGTGCCTGGGTTGCTGTGTGTCAACGCAGAGTGAGATTGAGAGGAAAGAAAGTGAGAGCTGGTGACATGACTGGGTAATAGAACATAGGATGGCACGCTGAGTGATAAAAGCCAAACAGAGAAACCCTAATGAACCCCATCATTCAAACCTTTGAACATGAAAGAGGACAAGTAGTGGCTTAATAAGACGTTAAGGTGTGCCACTGTGGGTGACTCTCTCCCTCACCCTCCTTCGGAATCCACTTGCCTATTCTGCAGCACACACGAGTTCAGACTGGTACACAGATGTCCCCTTTCCTCTTGCCATGGTCGATGCTTTTATACTCATCTGCCTACTCACTCTACCTCCATCTCTCCACAATGGAACATTTTCTCATTAACATTGCTTCATATTTTGATGATCTGCAACAAATAACTGCCTGTTTTGTGCCGTCTCTCTTTCTGTTCTGCAACCTGAATACTTTGTCCTGGGTCTACTTAGTAAGCAAATGGCATTATACAACACAAGCAAAACTGACAGGCTGTGGAGGGAGATATGGAGAAGTAAAGTGTAATCCTGCATGGGGCAGTGGTGTGGATGCACATTAACAGCTGTGACCAAATCAATACTAGCATTTTACTGCCTGCCATATTGAAATATAACAAGCAAATCTAGCAAGAAAAAATACTTACTGTCATAATTACTGAAAAACCACAAACCTCACATGTGTCTGTACATAATGGTCTGATAATACATAGTGGTATAGTGTTGCCTTAGTAGTGGTAAATATGCTCTGGTGCTTTAGCAAGTTGTTTTGCCTCTGCAGGAAATAATCCTGTAAAATAGGAGTAGTTTTGCTCTCTTCTGCTAAATTCACCAATTAAACTAGACTCCCAGCCCGATTCCTCCAGAGCATGGCATCTTGCTGTCAATCACCTTGAACAGGAACTCAGGGGAGTGGAACCCTGGTAAATCATAAGTTAGGGGGAGTTAAGTCAAACATACTGTATTTAATGTTTTTCTCTAAAGCTTTGCCATCCTGCAGTAATTTAATTTTTTTCTAATCAAGAGAGGCTGTTGTGAATGCAAGTGCAGATGATATCAAAAACTAGAGGCTTAAGAGTTTCTATCTTTTCAGAAAAACTATCGTTCGGTCAGCATGGTCCTTCCTGTAACTTTCCTGAAACAATCACACCAAACAGCTCAGAGCTTTCATGAATCAGAGCCAAGCACATGACATGTAGAGGGAAACAAGAAAGATATTTAACTTTTTTTCAAAGAAGCCTAACAGATGGGACTTTCTCCTCTAACAGAATGCAATGTGATAAAAATATGCAGATCTATTTTTATCTAATGTGGACAAGACACATCTACTGTATGTTTTTTTAGCCACACTTGCGGCATGGCTTTAGGGATAGCAATCTCAGTTGGTTGGTCCGCCACTTACATTCCAAATGAAACATCTCACCAACTAGTTGATGGATTGCCATGAACTTTGGCTGAATTGATAGAGTTTGGTGATCGTAAGACTTTTCACTCAGTGCCAAATACAGGTCAAAGTTTTCACTTATCCAGGCAAATATTTATCTCAACACTGAGTCAATGAATTGGTACAAAAATTTTTATTTTGTGTTAACATTTATGGTTCCTAGACAATTTACCCAACGATCGCCTGACTTTTAAATGAGGTAAAAAGAAAAACTAATGACTTTCTATCAGCCAAAGCGACTTTGTAATTAGTAGTAAAAGGTAAAGGTTCATGTGCTAAAAAATACAAAACTAAAATGTTATACACATTACCTGCTAAGCAGTTAGCATGTTGACATTAGGTTTGCTAGAAGCACAACTGTGCTTAATTATAGCCTCACAGTGCTGTAATGACTATAGACAGTGAGTCTTGTTTCTATATGACAGGCTAAAATGCCTCACCTGTGCCTGCAGCACACTATTATAGTATTAAATAAGATTCATGAACATTCCCAAAACATCAATACAATGTCTGGCAGACTCAGTCAAAAGAAAGTGTACGAAGAACACAGGAAGACTGTATTACGATCAACCTTTTCACTCATGCTCTTTGGTTAAAACTTACACAGTCTTCTGTATCATAACCTTACCCACTTGAACATAGTCAAACCTAGAAAGAATCTGTTTTAATCTGTTTCACTGCCAGATTCACTACCTTCAGAGAATAATGCATCAAACAAGTGGATCACAAATGTGCTTGTAGGGGATTTTACTAATCCATACGCAGTATGACACATGGTGCAGTCCCAATGTAATATCGCTCACAGAATAGTAACCAGACACTTGCTCGACAGCGTTCCTAACCAAGAAATGTACTGCACAACATACTGAATCATCATCATTTTCAAGGTTGAATGCTTAAAGCTTGTGTATATTCATGTAGAATTTAAAGTTTTAAATTCAGGTTTTGGGTTAAATCTCCAGCATAGTGGTACCTACGGCTCTTACTACTCATTTGTGCATGTGCACAAAACAGAGAGATTCGGAAATTTTCTATGTCTTAATCACCAATTCAAATAAAGCTCAGACTAATCATTGCATTTACACATGTTTTCATTTTATAGTTTATGTCACAAGTTCATTTTGTTTGAGTTTAGTTAATTCTGCCACATATGGTTTATCGTGCAGCTGGAAAAATGGTATTTGAGAAGAGGTTTTCTAAAGTATACATTGATCAAAAGAAAGGGAGGACTGTGATGTGATGCTCTCATCTCTGTAAATGCCACAGAATAAGACATCTGGACAGTCATACATGAGAGCACTGGGCTGGCCCTAACATTTGCATGTGTGTGTTTTTAGGCTACTTTCAGGATTGACTCAGAAGTCAAGGGTCTGAGATGTATTTGTCATAATTATTATATTTCTTTGGTTGTGAGTATTCCCTACCAAATAGGTATAACAGGATTGCTTGTGTCTGTTTTACCTTCATGTACACTAATTAGTGAGAACAATTATCCTTGTCAACAAAAACTAAACCCATTTGTTAAAAACTTAAGAGTTTGATCCCCGTCTCTTTACAGTTGTTTTCCTGTGAGCCAGGATCCTGACCTCAGATTACTCATATGTTCCTAGATTTGTAAGTCTATTCATAGAAGCACTCTGTTGCTTTTCAGCATGACAAGCTGCTTAATCTTTGTCCGCAAAACACCCGGGGATCAAAAAGTATGATACAGCTTCTTACAGGAGTCCTTCCTGTGCAGCTAAACTGGGACGCATGGTCAAATGGCATCTGAGGTAAACAACATGGCTCCCTATTGTTTTGTTGATTCACTGGATAGAATAGAATAGAATAGATATTTTTAACACGAAGCTATTGCATTATTTTAGCTTCAAGGTACAAGTGCACTAAGGGACAGACCACCCAGTTTTTATTTACTCAAGAGACTGGATGACATACTAAAGTTTTGATAAATCTTTTCAGCTGTCATGCACATATACAGACTCTGTGTACAACTGAGGCTAAGTTTAATATGGGAAGCAAACACTTGATGACAAGGTGAAGGTGGAAATCACACACTACTTGCACAAAAACAAGCTCTTGTGCGCTGCAACCTAAAATAAACATGAAGGTGTTGCATTTTTTTGTTGCATCTTTCTTTGACTTTCTCACACTCAGCTCTCCTTGACTATTATCAGCTACTTGGATTTGATATATGTGCTGAATTAAATGAAGACTTAAAGACTTTTTCCAGATGTATAGATCAAATGCTTGAAATCATATTGATGGTCTCAGATTAACTGGAAAGCAAGCGACTGAACCCCTTAATCCTCGTAATTACAAATTAATTTGCATCAACTGTCCGCCATTGTTCCAATCCAATGCAGGCTTGGTCTGAGCAACAGTCTGAGCAACAGTCTTAATAAATAAAATGTGTCTAGAATTGGCAGAATAAATAGGATAACATTTGCACTGTCTGCTTGGTGTTGTAACATCCCAGAGAGACATCCACTAAATCAGCAAAAATTATTTTATCATACTTGCTTATTATTACGCCCATTGATCTGTTTGTCTGTTTCTGTCTCTCTCTTAAGGTCTTTCTACAGCTAATCTATGTACAGTATGTTTTTATTCCTGCCACTTTCCCTGCTTGCATTTAAATAAACCACTTGCCTGTCTGTCTTTTCTCTTTGAACTTCTCCTTTTCCTGCTTGCCTCCTGTGTGCCCGCCTGTTTTCCCGCCAGTGGTTAATTATATCATGCAAGAGTATTCCTAGGGGGACACATTTGGGAGTCTGTTGGGATCCTATGCTGGGTGGGGGTTGACATGTGGATGTGAAAAATTGGTGTCCATAAACAATCTGTTTGATGGTGCCACTAAGCATGCAGGACTAAAATCTATAACAGCTATCAAAACATCCAGTCCTGTTGATGCATTTGTGGCATTGTTTTAAGAGAATGACCACTGGTTCAGGCACATTAAGAAAAGGACTGATGCTGGCGTTCCAGGTTTCACGGAAAAATAGGACAACAGGCATAAGGCCTAGAAAGACAGACTAGAAATAGAAAGAGACACGGGGATGTTATTCTGGCTTTGGATTCAGCTCTCTACAGGGAGATAAGGAGGAAATGAAATGCACGCAATAGAGCAAGTCTATATAATGGTTAATAGAACAAAAGAGGGGGCTTACAAAAGATTCACCGGTAGCCATTTTAGTTCACCAGAACACATTTATCTAATTTTACTCCTGAATTAGCAGCAGCTGCACTCAAAACGGAACTGAATAAGCATATTGCAATGGAATCACACGGCTTGTATCTTGATTGAGCATCATCAGGGTCATATCTTATTCATTCTAAAGACTGAACACAGACGTAACATTTTTTCTTTTTTGGGGGAAAAAGATATATTGAGGGAGGACATATTAATTATTGTAAACATTTTAGCCATATCTGCAATCATGCATTTAGCGTTTATTCATGTATTCACTGAGATGTACATGCTCTGTGCACGTTCCTATGTATGCGCAAACAAAAATCAACTTTCTGCTGCAAGGTCATGGGGAGAAAGAAAGAAATACTCCTGTTCCTCTCCTTGCTCCAAATGAGCCTGTAGGAATCATGAGGGAGCTATTGGTCTAATTAAATTCAACACATGCAGGTTAAGTGTGCTAGAAGGGGACTAAAGACAGAAGGAGTGGAGAGGAGCAAAGACAGGAAAGGAGGAAACATAGAAATAAATATTTTAGTCTTGATAATGTAGCCTCCTTTCGCATAACATGAATCTAGGAAATTGTGCAAAACAGGTTTCAGATGAATGGCATCAGTACAGGGTTTCCATCTTCATAAAATTGTCATAATATTGGCCCATAAAGTTAAACTGAGGTTGATATCTTTTTTATCTTTTTTTAAATTTTACTGCAATTTTAAGAACTTTCTTTATAGAGAGTTCATGAATTACATCTGATATTAGAACATTTCTACTGCATAAGAAGTTTTATTAATTTATAACCTGACAAGTACAAATAACTGAAAAATTTTTTTTTAGACTGCCACTCGAAAGCATGACATTTTGAGTCCTAAGAAGTCCACAGTATACCCCATCTGTATTATTATGGCAATGCAAGTGTAGCTAAAAAGTGTAATGACATGACAGAAGCTATTATCACCACTTTTACTGGATTTACCGCTGTACTATTGACTTCCTGTTCCTTTATTTGATTATCTGAGCAGTGAAGAAACTGGAGAGAGTGCAACAGCAAGCTAACGGTAGCAAAGCAAGATGCAAACCAATACATTACAACATTTGACACGTTAAAACAAATTTTACTTTAGTCCCCAGTGGCAGTATCAAAATATGCCTGGGCAAACCAGCAGTGCACGCTGCTAATCCCAAACACCCCCTTGATCATATTAAAAATTGGATTTTGATGTGAATATGAGTGTCTACATATGAAAAATACTTATCAAATGTAGAGGTGGTCTAAGCATGAAGAACCTCAAGTGCAGTTTAATAATGAAAAAGAGCACCTATACCATTGTATCTACATAGACATAACCTCCGCTGCATTGCTTAAGAGACAACGGAATTACTTTGTTTATTTGAAGAGATGAAAATTGTCAAACGTGCGTGCATAACCCCCAAAACAGCACTTTGTCTCTGCTAAATGCCCAATACGGTTAAGCAACCATGGCTAGATTTCCCATCATACTGATATGGAAAATAAAGAAGCAAAGCTTTTGAGTCAACATGTACAAAATGGACTGCAAACACCTGAACACGCTGAACAGTTCAAATCTATTGAGACAAAACTCAAAAACTTCACAAAGCATGCAATGATTCCTCACTGACCAGGACACTATCCAAAAAACTTCCTCATTCGATCACTAGGCAACGCACCAAAAATAATGACTGACAGGCCAGGAAGAGAGATAGATAAAAGCTATTAGTCACTGTCTCTCACTGCACCACATGCTCATGTATGTGCACAAACACACTCAGTGCTGTCAGATTCTCCCCCATAATGGTTGACAAGAACTCAAAGTCTTTCATCTGGATAAGATCAATTAGAAAAACATATAAGATTTTTGCAGGATTGCATGTGTGTGTGTGACATTAGACTCAACACAAGTGGGTGTCATTGTCAAGTGAATGCCTCATGGTGCTAATAGTATTTGATGTATATTTCATGAAATAAAATCCTTTTTTTTCCCTAATAAAACTGTAAAATTGGGTAACTGGAAAAACTTTTAACACTTCCAATTATCATCATCAGATATAACTTCTTTGTGTTTATTTGATCCAAATGGCTCTGGGAAGTAACTGATAAATCTTTGCATTGAAGTTTATAAATAATCTAACTTGGAGTTTGTAAACTGCACAGAGAGCACAGTAAATCCAGTACTGGTCCAGCTGACTCTGAAAAGAGCCCAGCAGTCCACATAAAATAGTACCTAGGGAAGCTATGGGAATTAAACATCTACAAAGAAGTAAGCACATAATATGATTTACATCCAGTCAATTCTATTTAGTTTCTACATTCCAAATCCCAAATGTTTCTCAATGAGGTTTACAATCTGTACAGCATATTGCATGACTGCACTCTCTCCTTAGACCAAACTTTTGGTTGAATAAGGGGTAAGGATCAAACTGAAACTGTCCTCAAATGAAAGCCTTCTCTCTCTCACTTGCTTCTCATACTCACCCTCCTAACCCTCCTCACTCTCCTTTTCTTCTCTCTCCTTTGGCTCTCAAAAGTCTTCCACTGGTAGAAAGGCTTACAAATGCAAAATGGGCTGTTTATAAAATTACTCAGCATCATCTGTCATCTTCTGTCATTTTTAAATAAATTAGATAAATGATTACTTAACAGCATCTGTCCTTGGCTCATGTATCCTTTTCAAGATTTTTTTCCGCGGGATAATGACTGTCAGGTCTCTCTACCACTGTGTTTGTCGCTATGCTACACAGAGGTGATGATGACACAGCAAAATTGAATGCACTGCGACGCTAACAGATTCTCTCTTGACTATATGAGATGTGACACAGCAGTGTAAGGTATGGATTTTCTCTGAAGGCTATGTTTTTCCTGTACATATCTGTTGTTCTTCTTACTAATTGTATAATACTATTAAAAATGTCCTGACAAAATACTTTAAGCATATGTATTTTTAGTTTATATGCATGAAGTACCTGCACACGGAAAAGGGAACCTTGGTATTTCCAAGCTGCCAGTGAAGGACCAGTTAAAGTTCTTAATACAGTATTTAGATGAGATTATTTCTCGACTGATGTGGAAATAGAAACTTTGCATGCTGACTTTATGTCTTTTTAGGCCCGTATTATATACCGTCCCTTGAAGGGAGAGGTGGAATATGTCGCTGTATGTTTGCTTTGCTACTACCCACAACACGATCAAGTGTGTCGTTAAGATCTAAAATTGTGCTTAAAGACATGGAGTTTCAATGAGATAGCAGGTACATTTTTTCATCTCTTTTTTGCTCTTAATTTTACTTCTTAGCTCTGTTTTCTGCCTATTTGCACATTTGTGTGTATCCTTTCTCATAACTGCCTTAATCACCTGTGTATTTTTTATGCTTAAGAAAGGTATTTAATGAAGAGACAGATTGAAAGAAAGACAAGGAGAGAAACGGACAGTAAGAGGACTGACGCTCTGCTTCTGAGCTGTCTGACTGTCTTGGTGCAGTGGAGCTGATGGTTGAGGTCACACAGTCATCCCAGCCCCAACAGAGGCAAAATCAATTTCCTATGACAGCCTGTCTAACAGTGTGGCTGACTGACTAAATGAATGACTGAATGCATGAATGACTGAATGACTTGGTGGCTAGGCAAATGGCTGACCGACTGTTCAACTGCCTAGCTTTGCTGATGTTTCTCTGAATGGACTTTCTTTGTGCACTCACTGACTAACTGGCTGTCTACTAAACTGACTGACAAGTCAAACAACCAGATAACAAGTCATTGACTCTGTTTGTCATTTGGTGAGATGATCAGTCAGGTGTCAGTTCGACAAAACAAGCAATAAAATATTCAACTAACCAGCCAGTGAAATTTCCAATTCATCGGCCTGTGACAATAGTCAGCCACTGAGCCAGCCAGGCAACCAGTCAGCCAGAAAAGCAGACAGCAGACAGATCAAGGCAGAGAGGTGATAATGTTCCCCTATTAATTCAGTCACTAAGCCAAAACTGTCAAGTTAACTAATGCAGTGAAGACAGCTAGCCGGCAAACACACATGATCAGTTACGGCAGAGAAGCCTGCTGCTATGACAGAACCAGTCTGTAAGTGTGACAGAGAAGAGGGACTGCAGCCAACAGATGTCCTGACAGAGTGAAGGTGAGGGGAGCGATAAAACATTTTCATCTAGAGAAATAACAAGACATGACGATTTGTTTGTGTGTGTGTGTATATATGTGTAATGTGTATATATATATATATATATATATATATATATATATATATATATATATATATATATATATATATATATATATAAAAAGATAGATGCACACAGATCAAACAGATCAAAGAGATCTTCAAACAAGACTCCATTCTGCAGGAGAATTATTTCAAGCCCAGAGTATCCTTCATGCTCATCTCTCCTCTTCCTTTACATCAGATCACCTAGTCATAACCCCCTTGCCTGCCGATACAGGCTTCAACATTATCCACATTCTGTATACCTACTAACCACAGACATATGGAACAATGTGTGCAGACATCACAGCCTCCAAACATGCAGATGAGTTATGAAAAAAAAAAAAAAAATTAACGTAACCACTACACTCAGATAAGGTGTTGTTTCATTCATATTCACACAAAAAGGTAATGTATACTTACATGGCAGCAAGGTTATGACCACCATCACCGTGACATGAAAATCCCCCCACCTAAAAATGCTACAGCAACGGCACATGCAGCAGCAGACTAACCACCACGGTGGTTCTCAGTATGTTTGTGTGTGTATGTGTGTGTGTGTGTGTGTGTGTGAGTGAGAGTAGGTGTGCGTGTGTGTGTGGAGACTCGCTAAGCTGCACTCTCACTGCTACTGCCTCAGCTGGGGCTGTCTCAATGCACAGCCTGTACCATGTCGGCAGGCGGCAGGGGTGGGCGTCTATGTGGTGTGTGTGTGTGTGTGTGTGTGTGTGTGTGTGTGTGTGTGTGTGTGTGTGTGTGTGTGTGTGTGTGTGTGTGTGTGTGTGTGTGTGAACAGTGCTGCATAGCAGAGAGACTGTTCTTCACCTGACAAGGCTTTTCCCTGTCTGGATAGGGGGGGATCAGAATAGATAGCTTAAAAGATAAATTGATGAGGATATAGAGAGAAGGAAGGTTGGAAAAAGGAGGAAACAGATGTGGCAGTCAATCCTTGTCTACATCTCTCTTTCTCTGTGGCTCCCTCTTACTCTGTCTCTGACATTCTACCTCTAGAGCAGAGCAGAGCAGAGCAAAGGGTCCACTGTAGACACGCTTGCCTCTGCAATTCAGAAATGATCGGAGAAAAAAAGAGAGACAGAGAAAAAAGTCAGACAGTGATGGAGGACACAAAGGGAATAGATAGATTATGTAGAGGAGGAGGAGAGGAATGAATGGATCAAGGGATAGAAAGGAGGTCAGAAATAAAAGAGTGACTGGAGAAAACCAAAGAGGTAGCAAAGGTAGAAACACTAATCAAAGATGCAGAGGCAGAGGAGCGAGGGCATGAGCAAAAAACAGAGGGAGGATAGGGAAGAAGAGGATTGGAGGGTAAGTTTCAAGGACATGCATCGTTGTCAGCCTCATTCTAGTCTACTGCAGATTGGAATTTCTATACATCACGCACCAACTTGCATACAGCTCACCCAAGTGGACAAGATGGCAGCAGGTCCGAATACTTTTGTGTACCTGTGCATGCATGTGTGTCTAGGTCATCAACAACTGGCACACAGCTACACAAAAAAACACACCTGTTCTGATGACTGCGCTACACATTCGTCTAGCCATCCAGCAAGCCAGTCATGACAGGAAAGGGTAACAGCTTTGTGTCATGTTGCCGTCTCATCACTATCCCACATCTCATCCTGTCCCAGCTTGCATGGAGAGAGGGGGAGGGGAGCAAGATCCAAACTGTCCAAAAGAACCCCCCCCTTGTCTCTCTGTGTTTTGAGTCTCCAATTTTTTCTATATCAGTATCTTTTCTCTCACTGTGTAACACACTCTCTGTTGTGTCACTTGTGTATTATGTAAATATCTGATGTTGGATAGCACCAGCATCAAGAGCAACACTTCCACTTTAGGTTATTCCCACTAGGATGAATACACATTAAACAGAGTAGAGCATGGCACATCCAAGCTGTGCTGGGAAATCTAATAGAATACAAAGCATGTACTGACAAACCTACAGTGTTGTAGAAGTCTAAGTTTTTACTGCATACTGTACAGTAAAACAGCTGCTGCACAGACATTCCACATGAGGAAGAGTGCGTCCTCGGTTATCTGGCAAGTTTCGACTCAGAATTTGAATCCTGGATGGATTCTGTCATGATTAATGTCAGGCTACAGTACCAGGCTTGCTTCGCTTGCTTATCATGCCCCAACTACTGCTGGTACTAATCT
Organism: Istiophorus platypterus; assembly: GCA_016859345.1. Classification (NCBI taxonomy): domain Eukaryota; kingdom Metazoa; phylum Chordata; class Actinopteri; order Istiophoriformes; family Istiophoridae; genus Istiophorus; species Istiophorus platypterus. The sequence continues at coordinate 18,994,965 of CM029117.1, forward strand.
GAGACACCATGTCTTGCAGAATTCCCTACTCTGCTTTTTGGATGCTCGCACAGCGTTAAATACCGTATACATATTGTATTGTATATAGGGCATGTAGATGAATTTGTCTGATTAAGGACACTGTATACATCCCTGATCTAATCTGATTAATTAAAAATTCATATCAGGATCAATTTGGGGCGACTGGACAAAAAGGAGATTATTCATCAAAGCAACAGTTCAACGCCAACATCATCAGAGCACAGCTGCCAACAAAGCTGCAGCAATGCAGGTGAAGGTAGGTGGAATAGAATAGAAAAAAAGTCAGAACAAAAATATAAGAGAACAGAATAGAGGTTAAGCTATTTGGCAGGCCTGAAATAGACGTACATTATTGTGGTGACTGGATAACTCCAAACAAACTTTGAGTATATTAGTAGCTTTGCAATGCTGGACGATAATGGACCATACAAGTTTTGAAGAACAACTGCTGGAAACCAAGGCAGGGAAATACAGAGAGAAGGAGGGAGTCATATAGAGGGAAAGAGAGAGAAGGGGAGCAGTGATGGGTATCAGAAACAGGCCCTGAATATCAATGCATCACATCTGAGAGAATTCAGGGCTGCAGTGCACCAAAACCTGGGAGAAAGAGCTTAACAGGACAATAGCATCATAGGCAGCCAGAGAAGGAAGTACCAATCCTCACAGCCAAGACCACCCGTACAAACTCACTGTCTTGCTCCACCCACATGAATGATAACACATCATAAGATTCCCCCCATTTGGATTCCCTCCCTGACTTCACCTGCAAAATTGTCAGATATAAGGTTTAAATAAAAAAAGAGGTTGTTTTCAACTCAGGTGTTCAGAGACAGTGCTGCACAGCCTTCCCACTGAAAAGTTGAATGCTGCACCTTCTTTTTTTTTTTTTTTTTTTTTTTTTACTGGAAACTGTATAACTTGTCTCATTAACAGGAAAGTCAGCTTCTCCTCACCGAAAACCTGCAGGAAAACCAATTTTGAATAAATGCTGCGGGCACGCCTTCACACTAAAGAAAACACACACACACACACACACACGTATTTAACTTAAGAGAAATTCATCTCATCCATCTCAATTAAATGACAGTCATTCAAGCAGCCTATTAGACACATTAGTATAATGTTCCTCATCCTCTTTGTCGTTCTCTATATAAATGGCCTCTTCCCTCCTTCCCATAAAAGCCCCATTTCCATCAAGAAGGGATCTGTTAACCAGTAAAGTGCACTGTTTACATCAAGTCAATCAGACATCTAATATCCTGGTTACTAGCCATTATCCAATAACCATTAGGCTTATTAATTGCGGAAGCCACAGACCATCTCCTGCATGCTGCAGTAAAATAAGAACATGTGCTGTGTCTGTGCGTCTGCGCGCACACAAGAATGCAGGTAATGAGATGACTCCCAAAGGTCTCTAACCTTTCTCTATGAGAGGTCACCATCACACACGCTCCTTCTAATCTAATATATTACTCACACACTGCATGTCTGCACTTCTTTGTAGCAATCGTCTCAGACAGTTATGAAGAGTGAAAGTCCATTGCCAGTTCTACAGCTGTGTGTTAAGATTCCATTGCCCGTTTCACCCAATTTTCAACATGGAGACCATTTCCTTTATGTTTCCTTCATTATAATTTTGATATGTTTTTGATATGTTTTTAATTTTCGATATGTTTCAGTAATCAGGACAAATACCACACTAGTGACCCATTGATGAGCATGCGAGATCCCTGAAGAAACATTCACTTATGTCCAATTTGGAAACAGGCCTGTAACTTGAGAATGTTTAAATGAATTTTAAAATTACAATCTGAAATTCCAACTTTTTTTCCAACAGTGCACAATTCATATAAATGATACTGTGGCAATCAAAAAACTAATGTAGTATATAACATAATAGAAGATCTGCTAATTGTACAGTAGGATCCCTCAAAACATAAAGCTGACCGTTACCATTTTCATCTCCAACAATCCCCAACAACTAAAGTTCAGGAGGCAAACTATATACTCTATGCAAATTATTGCAGCTCCACCATGTAGTTCACTAATCCAATAATGTTTTTCATGTCATTCTCCAACATGCATGATGACATTAGTCAAATTTGTGCTCCACAATCAGCCAGTCTCCACTGTGCATTTTGTTGAGCTATATTATGCTTAGAAAACAAAAATATCATTAGAACAAATAAAAATATAAATAGCTTATTAATATTTACTGTTTATCAAAGACCATATTTAATTGACTATGCCAGGCTTCCCCTATCGTGCTGCACAATTATACTCATTTAAACACCACCAATTGACTTTCAGCTCTAACTTTATGATGATTTCCAACACTGATTAATTTGCCAATTGTTCTCTCAATTAATCAATTTGTCATTTGAGCAATAAAAATGTGAAAAAATAATGAAAATTGTCCATCACGATATCTCTGAGCCCGTCTGACATCTTCAAGTTTTTTTTTCCTTTACAACAGTACAATGCCCAAAGATATTCAGTTTAGTATCATACAAGACAAAGTAGCAAATCCTCATGTGTCAAAAACCAAAGACAGACAATATTTGCCATTTTTGGCTGAAAAATGGAAATGATTATTCAATCACCTCTAGAGTTGTCAGTTGATCGAATAAATTAACTGACTAATCATTTCAGATATACTCCAGATTATTAAGAGGTTTTAGCATAAAATATGCAAAACATTTTGGTAAATACTGAAAGCACAGTCCCACCAAGAGATTTATGAGAGACGCCTGTGGCTTCCCATTGAAACAGTGAAACCAAACAACAAAATCTTGGTATTTAATATGTTGGCAGTCATATTGCAACTCACACAATCACAACCAGCATGGCAGACAAAACACTACCCTGCGAGCCCTATCAGCCGATCCTGTTTTTTCCTCTCATATACCTCTCTACACGTCCTTTTTCTTTTCTCTTGGTCCTTGATCCAGGAGTGATTGAGAGCTTCATCTAATTCCCCAAGGACAGCCATGAAACTAAGTTAAATACACACACCCAGACACACAAACACACAAACAAGGCTTATAGTTGCACAAATAATAAGACATCTACATCCATATACACACGCCAATACACAAAGACAGCAGACAGGGAGACACTGTCCGACAGTAAGGGTGAACTCAGGCAAATTCTCTTTAGCAAAGCCTCCTGCATACCAAATCTAAAGGCAAGGGCAGGCAGAGGAGAAGGGGACATTACACAATGACAGATAGATCAGGCAGAACATAAAACAGCAGCAAACACTCACTCTGCCTTTTTCAACTGAGGCTGTACCCTTGGTGTCAAATATAAGAGTTTTGTCAGAATGATAAAGTTAGGAATTGTCTACTCATGTGGGCCAGCCGCTGGAACTCTACGTGTAAGCACAAAATCCCTGGTGTGAGTCCCATGGGACTGTTGTCATATCATCCCTCTCCTTCGACTCCTGTTTCTCTTTTCACTTTCCTGTGACGGGATCCAAACAATCCCACTAATAAAGTTTATTCATTCATTTCCTCAAATTGGTCTTAACGGGAGCATAATTTCCACTATAACCATATGCCAGATAAATCAATTAAATAAGCTCCCTTTTCACTTAATCAGTAAATATTTCTATGTCAACATTTTTATTATACTTTTATTAATCAATAACTGTATTCATAGAACACACAAATGGTTTTAACTCAGCTGAGCATTTTAAATCAACAATTAGACATAGCACATTAATTTGCATCGATATGCCAATTCAAGCAGGAAGGTGGTCGAAGGTCGTGGCTCACGGCTTTTACTTTTCTTTTAATTGACTTTCTACAAAGAGCATAGTTAAGTCCTGGTTGCACAAAAGTAGCAACTTGATGAGCCAGCTCTCTACTTACACAAATTCAAAAAGAGAAGACTGACAAAAAGACAACTTAAAACACAATATATTTTCCTAGATTTCTGACAGGGCATATGTCATTGCTAAGTAACTGAAGAATTATAGTGGGGGCTTTTTTGTACACTTATTTCCAAATAATGCTATGACTACAGTCATATAGGAGTGGCAATTTACTTGTTTTAGGAGATAGGAGATTAATTTTTTTATTCCAAACCATCCCTACAAGGACTGCATGTGTAGATGGAAATCTAATTATAGCCCCCCACTTTTTCCAGGGGAAACTCACCACATTGCTCGTGGGGGTCAGTGTTCCTAATTGGCTGACCATTGGGAGCTGGGCTACACATTGTTGTACTGATAATCTAACAAAGCTGCCTACTTTGAAATCTTTTCAACTGGTAGGGGATTCAGTGAGGTACAGACAAGAAAAGCTGGGTGTTCAAGGCCATTAATCTACCCTAGCTTCCTCGTTTTTTTCTTTCTTCATTTATCTCCTCTCCCTCACTCTCTCTCTCTTGACACATACATTCCCTCCTAAATAGCCATATATTCAGTTCTTATTCCCCTATTTCCAGGATAAATTAATGCCTGGTTGAGGTGAAGTGTGAGGATTTAACTGTGGCAGAGGATTAATCAGTCTTGCATGCCTGTAAGCTGGACAATTCCAGATAGTTTATAAAAAGACTGGAACATACATAAGAATAGATAAAGCCAATAGTGATTGAATAAAGTTCATTCTCAGCTGAATACAATAGTTTTCCCAGCAAGACTGGGCAATATGCATAACGTTTAAATGCTTTGTGGTGCAGTGCTTACAGTTCTTGGAAAAATCCCAATGCTGCTTTTCTTGAAAAATAAACAGCAAACTTAAAGGCAACAGATTAAAGAACTCACAAAATAGCACTGCAAAACTGTTCTGTTTAGGTCAGCAGTGACAGTTTTTTGAACCAGTGGCAGGCCAGGAAATGAATGGACTCAGAACAAACTGTGATTACGAGTCAATATTGTGACAAGGGGCTGTCAGGTTAGCTGGAGGCGAGGAAGATCCAATAAGCAAATATGAGACACTGTAAATTCTAAGTCACTTCATCATAGGAAAGATACACCCCATGGTAATGCAACCCACTAAAATAAAGCAAACACTAGTTTTGTGTGAAAGCTACTTCCCTCCTACACAATCTACAGTACTATAGAGATCTACAGAGAGATAAACCATCGTCATCCACCCTTTAGTGACTGCTGTACTAGTATAGCCATAGAGCTACTAATAGGGCTGTAGACTGGTAATATTGTTGTAATTAAAGCAACGATAACACAATGGACCTTCGCTTGGACCTTTGACCATAGGCTTTCACCATTTACCAAAAACCTCTTGAGTCGAATGTTCTCACACTACTTCCATTTTAATTCAAGAAAAAAAAAAAAACAGTAATGGTTTTACATGTCAATGTTTGATAGTCTCAACTGCTGATATAAATTTTGACTTAAGTTTGTCCCCTGTAAAAATGACAACCCTTATTCCGCTTTTGTTGGGAAAAAAGCCAATGGCAGACAGTTGTTGTGAGTAAACACACGCTTCATTTATGAGGTGGTGTGTTTTGAACATGATGCTGAAAGTCCAAAAACCTTGTTTAACTGACACCAGAGTATGAAGGGTTTTGTTAAAGGGTCCTAAAACTGCACACAGTTGATAATGACAAGGGTCAAAACACTATGTTCTGTACAAACAGAGAACAACACTTCTGAATTTCCTAAACCTCACTGTCCAATACAATTAACAAGAGAGCTAACTGTGCTCAATTTCCACAAATAAACACTAATGCACTATCACACTTCAAACTCAATCTAAAATTAGTAGCTTTAAAGAGACTACTTGGTACTTTTCAAGTACCAAGTACTTACACTGCATGATTGCCAAAAGAGAGACATGACAGCAGGGACAGAGGAAAAGAGGAAGAGGGAAAGAGGAGAAGACAAGACCAGAAAAGAGTGCTGACAGAGAGACAACACTGTCCTCTACAGTCTGTCTCTGAACTTGAATGAGAAAGAAAAGAAACTAAAGACAGATTGTCTAACTGCATGGAGAAGTCCAACACACCCATTGTTGGTCTACGCTGCCTACAATATTGTCTTTTAGTCTACTGGTTACTGTCCGCTGCCTCAGCCAATATTACATTACACTCTTGGAGCATCCGTTTTTTTGTCCAATCTTTCTGCCATTTATCAGCCTGAATGTCAATTTACAAATTATTTCACAATATATTTTGTAAAAAAAAAAAAAAAAATACGGGGTAATATATCAATTGAGATATATAAAACACAAAATTTAACACACGGTTTGGTGCACTGGCCCTTCCAAACTATATTTTGATCTGATCGAACAGCATTCAAGATATTGAGCATGAAATACTTTACAGACAAATGAACAAACATTACAGAGCCCCCTTAGGCCAATCTGTGTAATTTAAAGAATGCCAGATATGAATAATGATGTGTATTATTCCCTATAGATGTCTAAAAATTCGATTACTGGCATGTCAGCTTTGTGTGTCACAGATTGATGAGAGGACAAGCTGATCTCTAGTCCCTCTCCTATTTAATATGGGAATCAGCTGGGTACTACTGCTGTATCATTAATGTGATGTGAATCATTAACATATTTTACAGTTAATTAATGGTTGAAAAACTATGGTAAAACTCTACACAAGTTATCAACAGCCTTTAAAACATGTGACTGTTAAAATAAACAGATGACAAAGAAAAACAGCAAACATGTAAAAACACTGTAAACTACAGTATAGTGCCACATATATACATTATTAGGATGACTGATGCGTGAAAATCTGCTAGTGCAGATTATGACAATGCTACATTGCCAATGAAAATGTCAGGCCTGCCAGGAATGCACACAGTTATAGACTGGATAACTTGATCTACAGGATATAATGAGAATGACTCTTGCAGTTTGAGTTTGGTACACTTAGCCAGATTTACTCTTAAATAGCACAGATTTCTGTTATTCTCAAGGAAATGGGAAATTGTCAATATAAGTATGAGAAGAAGTTTTTAGAGCCCAGTACTGCAACCTGCATCTGTTCTTATTTGACTTCATTATATATATATATATATATATGGACACATTTGAAATCAAATTCATGGTTTTAAACAACAGCTCTGCTGCAGGTGTATGAGAATATAGAGAAGACTCTAGGCTGCTGTGCTGAATCCAGCAGCTGACAAAAGAGACATGGCGACAGTGTGGCAACATCCCCTACCCCAGCACTCTGCATTGTTCAGGACATTTAAATTCAAATCAAATATCTCAAAAATGTACCTTAGATGTACCTTAAAGAGTCAACACAAACACCTGGTGCAAGGAACTACCACAGTAATATTAGATCACTAGATATTTAAAAGAATGTAGTTAACCTTGGTGTGACATGTTAATATGGACATAGAAAAAGTGAGGATACTGGTTTAAAAAAATTAGAGGTATGGAAAAGATCATCTGAGAAAGAAAAAAGGGAATTTTAACAAAAGGCATTTTTTTAAGTCTTAATTCTCCAATGATTGTGGCCTCACAGGCAAAAATGCAAAGACGGGGAAACAATCAGCCAGCAGTTTCTTCATCCTGTCAATAAATAATGCAGTGGAACGCTAACTCAGAGATGTTCCTATAATTTGCTGAGTATAGAAGAAGGAAGAAACAAAAATAAAAAATAGCTAGGAAGAAATTATAAACAACAAAAGCACAACACTGTCTCACAACACCATACGGAAAGAATTAATTGAAACAGAAATATAGCAGCTTTGTCACCTTAGCATAAAAAACACATATCACATACTTTAGTTTTTGTTCATTGGTGCCAAATTAACAACTAACAATGTTGGCAAGCGGTTGAGCAACATAAACATGTTTATAGGGAAAGAGAAAAGTCAAAGAGGAGAGTCAAAAATATATACTGAAAAAATGGAATAATTCATGTCTTTTAAAGACAAGAGAAAAACAGAGAAAGCGCTTCATCCATTCTCAGTTACCTTAACCGGGTTTCACATAGCTACGCTAACTCTGATACTTTCAGTGACATAATCACGATCCTTATGTTTTTTTGCATACTGTATATGCATTTAAGTTACAGAGTAAATGCAAAGTAAATGCTGAACCACAGGTTTGTTTCTATTCAGAGCAAAAAATTAAATACCATGAGATCAATGGTTTTCACAAACTTTATGTGATAGTCTTTTTTTCTTTTTTGTTAACACATTTTGTGGCTGCTGGGAACACCCATATTGAGGATCCCCAAAAGCAGTGATGGAAATTAGCCCCCAGTGAAGAGTCATGTTTAATGTATCCACACTTGATTTGCAAAAAGTAGGTTTTCTTTAACACCCTGCTAAAGGCCCCAAGCACTGACCATGCTAGTGTAAACACAACACAGTGTGTTTTTTAATATGGCATTGCTAGTTACAGCTGGTCAATCTCACTAACGAACAGTAAAGAGGTGAGGATAAGAGGAGGATATACAGTAGGAGGGAGGTGAATGAATCAAGCTTGTTTTATTGGACTCTGCTCTGGCACGACTCAAAACACCCACACACACGTTGACACACACACACACACACACACACAGACACACACACACACACAAGTCTTGCTGGGTAAGCACTCTACAGAGTCATTAATACCACTTCTCACCGAAGTCACTTCTGCAGCCTTACAGTATAGAACATCACTTTGATGCAGCCTGTATGTGTGTAATCACACATCCTTCACATGTGCGTGTGCATATTTTTAAGTACAACATCTGATGCATTATTTGCATGACTTCTGTTGCCATACATTCAACAACCTTTAAGTTTGTCCATGGTTCTCTCTTTATATGGCTTTTTTTGACATGTAAAATATACTTATGCTCCTTCAAGAATTTAGGATATGTAAGAAGAAAGTGTACAGTACAGGGTCTGCTTAAGTTAAGTTTGTTTACACCAAGAATGTTTACTCTTACAGTATCCTAAGACGCAATGTTACAAAATATATCAAGTATCTCCATCAGTCACTGCAACTGCTTTATTCAGCAGTGTAGCCTTTAGCTGCTAAATATTACCTCAGTTACTTGTAGAGCAGAGACTTTGACATTTAAACAAAAGTCACTGCAAAACCGACTGCATGGTTTTCCTTAGTAGAGGAGTTCTTAAGGATGCTGCAAATGTTTGTCTAACAGTTAAATATTTAGTACAGTGTAAAAAGGGAATGTGTACTATTACAAAGTTATACTTAAATAAGAACCTCTGCTGTATTGTAAGTTATGTCCAGAGAGTATTAGCAGTTATGATTTCTTCAAAACTTGCAATATCAATCCAACTATTTTATGTAATTTGTAAAAAATGAATACAAGAATTTTGGGGTATGTACAGTATCTTTCTCTTTCCATTTTTGCTGTTCTTAGGCTTGACACATTCCACTGGTGAAAGATTTCCTGCCCTCAAAAAGTTCTTGTTGCTATGCAACTGATCTGCCTGGCACTGAGAATAATGCTAGCTTACATAGACTACACAGAGTACAACACTACACACACACACACACACACACACACACACACACACACACACACACACACACACACACACACACACACACACACACACCAAGCAGCTCTTAGCCTACATCCTGTGCTTGTTAAAAAAGATTGGTCTATTAAGCTAGCGCGAACAAAACATCTTTAATCTTTATTGTTTTTGACTAAATAAGCCTTTTGCATTACAGCTGTTTTCATTCTCTCCTGCTAAGTGCTCTTACATTTAGACAGGTCTATATATGGACCTTTCTTCTTTGTTTTAAAAGATGATGAACAATATTTTCTCATTTACATATTTTACATTCACACAGTGAAGCATCTTTAAAAGAGAGGAAAATATGGTTATGATGGATAAAAACAAAGCATATTAACATGAGTGTGACAATCGGCATGATTTCAATTTACTGAATTCACTTTCCAAAGCAGAAGCAGATTAACTATCCAAATAATTCTGCAATTTTTTTTGTAAATATACTTTCATCCATAACAGAAGACAATATCAACCATGTTGTTACAAATAATAAATAAAAATACAAAACACAAAGTAATTGCTGGTATTAGGAATATCATTAGAAGTTATAGTTACAATTTAGCATGAACGACATTTATTTTTGTGATTTGCTGAAAAAAATAAGGTGTTTGCTTTTGACCGTGGGTTTAAACTAAATTGTTTCCCTCCAAAATTAAGGTAGAGTATTGAATAATAGAACCAAACGCTTAGTTTCAAACAATAACAAGTCAGACTATGATAGTCCATCGAGTTTAAACGCTTTCATATATTACACATCTCTAAGTAAAACCCTGATTGTCACTCAGTTATGACACAGTCCTGGATGTGGCAGAGAGACACACAGTGTGGGGAAAAAGTGCTTGAGAGACAGAGGGAAAAACAGGGACAGTGAGAGGGCGAGAGTGTCTAATCTTGAATGACACCTTCAAGGAAGTAATCAGACAAGAGCCCCAATCCTTTTAAGTAATAAAATTTATCACTCTGTCATTAGCCATTTCTATTCTAATGGAAGTCCTCAGGATGAGTCTTGAATACTTACTCCTACCTAAAGACTGCAACTGATGGGGACTGTCCATGATATAATGCCTTAATATAACCTATGCTCCCTTTTCAGTGACAGCTGTAAGTTTAAAAGAAAAAAAAAAAAACCTTGTATTTTCCTTAGCCATCTGCATTCTGTAATTTTGATACTACTGTCACTTTATGAGTCAAAATTGCCCTTAAATCCTTGCCAGTGGACATGGACTCAATGAAGTGACACTGTGTTCATGAGCAACATAAGAAAGTGTCAGTAAATGTGACAAAATGTTGCAAATGACACAAGATTAGCTTCGAAATCCCTTCAAGGGAGAAGAGAGTCAGATTAGGTGACCAGGAAGCGTGGGATGAAGAGTGATGGAGGAAAAAGACAAGTCTGGTTTGGGAATGGTAGGCTTCAGAGGGCAGACAGCCTGGGCTGCATGTTAACCAGAGCTGCCCAGTTGAGTTGCATTATGTAAATAACACAGATCTTTGCTACACACAAACACAAACACAAACACACACACACACACACACACACACACACTGCTTCTTTTCTCTCTCCATCTCTTATTATCTGAATATAAAGACTCACACACATACAGAGTGAAAACAACGTGCTCGCTCACTCACTCACTGGCTTGCACTGCAGAGCTATAGCCCATCTCTGTCACGGTCATACCAAGGGCATCTCTTCCCTTGAAATAGTACAGCACAACTCATCACAGGAGAGGAGCAGTGAGGAGAGGAGAGGAGAAGAGGTGCTCAATTTAATGATGATCATTACAAGCATAAGGCAATGAGTTAATGCTATAAAAATACGGATAGATGAAATTGCAGAAAATAGTCAAATGATGAAAACCGGACATACTATGGAAAGTAAAGACAGATGGGAAAGGTGCAGGCAGAGGAAGGAAGGGAGGAGAAGAGAAAAAGTAAGGTGGTAAAAAGCAGAGAGTCTCTCTCAGGACTTTGCTGGGTAATGGAGATGAGATGTTAATGTGCCGGCTAGTGATGCACTGCAGCAAACTGGGAGATGAAGGAGAAAGAGAAGAACAAGCAAGAGGAGGTGATAGAGGACAAGAGAAGACACTAGGAGATTAGAAGAAGAGGGAAGTGAGAAAGAAAAGAGAACAAAGAGGGGGAGGAGAAAAAAAGAAAAAGGGATGATGAGGAGATAAGCAGGAGAAAAGGACAGGAGAGGAAAGAGAAAGGGAAGAGGAAGATGTTGAGATCTAAACTTTGATGAAGCTGATGATGCAGTAAGTTGATGCTTGCATAAGTTGATACTGATATCTCGGATGATTCTATAATGATGCGATTAGGGCTGGATTTCAAGACCAACACTATATTTCTAACCAAAGCAACTTTGATTTTCACAGTGCTGATTTACAGACTCTTGCACTAATCATCTGACTACACCTAAACTGTGTGCTTAGGCTCCTGGGTGGTCACATTCACATTTATCTGCTGCATTAATTTCCATAATTAATTTTAACCTCAAACCCAGACTGGAACTTCATAATGAATGTATGAAGTATGAGAATGGCATTCTTCCGAGCCACATGCCATGTTCTTGCAACGCTGTCAGCATGATTCCAGTTAGTAAACTGTTCCTTCTCCCATCACTACTGCTCGCTGTCCAATTATACAAAAATGCTCAAACAATCTTCAAAAAAAGCTTGACACAGAGCCTCCTACATGAACACATCTTTGATGTTACAGTTTAACTACTGCTGAACCTGCATTGTAGCAAATCATCTTACATGTGGTTGCTCTCTAAAGACTGACAAAACAGAAAGAGAAATAAATAACAGATCAATTTCATTAGAAGATGGAACTAGGCAAAAAGCAGATCAGAGGGATAGTGAAAAACATAACCATTACTGTGGGGCAGAACACCTCTAAAGAACCTGTCAAGTGCCAGCTGTACTCTGACACACACAGACAAAAACACACTTTATACATATGTGACAACCCCCGCTTCTCAATAGGGAATATGAATAATCCCAAGAAAGCAACCCAATCTCTTTCATGAAAGTCAGCATGCAGCCGAGGCTTCTGTGTATTCAGCGTGTTACTCTGTGTATTAAAAAGTATTATAAAATTTCCGACTAAGTGCTGAAATCAGAGCAAAGCCACCACATACATCAGAGGTAAACCTTCTAATTTGTAAGGGCAAGATAGTCCTGATAGCTTTAATACCAAAACTTCTGTAAAGAATGACTTTTAAAGGTTGCCAAATGCAGTTTCAAAAGAAATTTGTTGGTAGAATGTTTTCTTAAGTTGCTTCTTATGGATCATTTTCTGGATTCATATCTACACAAAAACTGACGAGACTTTTCATGGGAGAAAAAAAGAATTATGTTGTTTATTGAGTATTAGATATCACAGTATCAAATTTGTCCTCAGGCTTACATAAGAAAAGATCAATGCATTTAATTTCACAACAGCATTTTACCAGTAGAGTCACATACAAAAGAAGACTTGCTTCTCTAAAGTCAATGACTGATCTAAAAGCTCCATTGCTTGAATTCATAGGTACTCGTCAAAGCCCCAATGTGTTTAGATTCAACCTAATGAAGACAACACTATCAAAAAACATAAATTATTTAAATGCCATGAGTGTCCCATTGCGTGACACATCTTTTATGACCTCATATAACTAGGACATCATTTCATACCTCAACGAGCAGCTCCCTCATAATGCCAATACTTCAGAAGAATGCAGACCAGCCTCTAACATCAAGGCTATATTTATCTTAAGCATAGCAAAAGAAAAACAGTGCAAAAGACATGGGGCACATTTAGCATATAAGATGATGAATTCAAGTCTGGCCCAAAGCAAGCCAGGCTTTTCATTCACAGCTTTTTGTGTGAGTATGACATAATAAGGAAGGTATTTGGAGAATGGACCTTTCACATAAAACATGAATGACTAACATCTGAACACGCCTTCGGCTATGAGGTTTACTTTAAATGTTAAATGTTACTCTTACAGAGGGTGAGTTAAGGTAAACGAATAATGGTCAGTATCTCTCTAAAGGTGCTTTCTGTAAGTTTTTGCTATTGCTACATAGCCAACAACAGCATTAACATCTGCTTACTTATCAAGATCTTAAGCTGTTGTTGCATTTACAACATCTTTTACAGCATCCCTTTATGTTGGACTGAGGGGACACTGGAAACTGCAATGACTCCCTATCACACAGTAGCATTATGAGACAGCCTGGGGAGATCTAAAGCATGCTAGCATGCTAACTCCAGTAGAAGAAAATAAGTGATAAAATGAAAACAAGCATTGCTTTCCATCACTGGAGACAACTCACGGCTAGTAAAGGAATAAAGTTTGATTATGAAATCATGACGATTCTTCCAGACTGGTACGTAAACAGATGTTAATGCTAATGTTGGCTAAAACTTAAATATTGCCCCTTTAATTCCTGTGTTTTGTTTTTTTTGTTTGTTTATTTTTTGTTACAGATAAAAATGAATAATGGTTACACTGGATCTAAACTTGAGTATGTTATATTCATAAACCAGCACCAAGTGTGAGGGTCCCATGTTGCACAAAGACTCCACAAATAAAAATTTATTAAAAAGGACATACCTACAAGAACACCAACATGATCTGAAGAAAAAGACTGAAGGTGATTAAATGAATTCACCATTCTGTGGCAGCATCTGAACCGGCTAAATATTAGATGTACTGCTCTGCTTCTTTTTCTATTATTTACTTTTTCTCATATCTGAAAAATACAGTATGTTTCTCTGACTAGGATAATACAACGCCTGTCAGTACTTTTACGATCTTCATCAGATCCGAGAAGGGTTGGTTTGTTTAAATTCCCAGAGCGAAAATGTCTCCAAGCTTATGTGAGGATACCATGATCGAGTGGCAGTCAAAATGAGTCATTCCAGGATTTACCATACTAAATGCCGGAGACCACACTAAAACATCTAAAATATGCATTAACACCCCAGGTAAGGTGCATAAACTCTATTTCTGAGAGGCACATAAGTAAAAAGCATGAGTAGCGACCTAAGCACATAGCATAAACACACATTTTTGATAAGGATCACAAGAAATTTGTGACCCCAACAGACTACTAAGTAAGATATTGCAAAACTGAAAAAAAACAAAACAAAACAAACAAAAAAAAAAAAACCTGAATTTGGTGCTTTCTGGTTGACCAATTACATTATGGAGACATTGTGTCTATCTCAAAGGTGTCTTTGGCAATTTCTTGTTACTTATCAGCTAACACATAGAGTACACCTTTATAATATATCCACAATAAGCTAAAAGCACCAGTTTATCAGCCAACTTGGAAGGCTTAAAATGCATTTACTTTCTGCTTCCTCTCTTCTGACAACCAAACAGCTACTCCATGCAGATTGAAGGTGATATAATGAACAACCATATATTAGCTTTGCAAGCTAGCTGACATTATCAGCTAACATTAAACTAGTTACATTAACCTAACACACCTTTGAGCCATGATATCCAAATTACATTGCATTTCCTTATAAATCAACTGTATAATCTTCCCTTTTGTCATTGTTTGCTTCCTCAGTTTATCTTTATTACTTAGAAGAAATGATAGTCAGCCTGGTTTTACTGGTGACTAACCTGATATAGCTAATGAGATTCAAAATGTAAATAAGTACTTTTCCATTTTGAGTCTATTTCCCCCTATTTTACAGCCTTTGAGCTAAGCTAAACTAAATACCTCCCGGCATCATAAATGAAAGATATAATTTTTGTTATTTGACTGGGGGTATGGTGCATATTTCCAAGTATTCCTTTAATAAGAGGACGCTCATTGTTTCCACACACTTTACACTCCTGTGCAACTGAGGCACTGTAACATCTCAAATCATATATCAGATATTACATTAGGTGTGACAGCACCTTTTGTCTTTTTTCAAAAACATGCATTTCACATTTGTTTGTATGTCTTATGATTGATCTTTAAATACATATCATACACACTTGGAGCATGCTCCAGGTGATTCATAAGGGAGAGAAGGTTCAAAGATAAAATGGAAACAGGGGAGAACAGGGAGGGAGATGATGGTGCAAGACAGTGAGGGAGAAAAATAAAGAATTAAGATAAAAAGGAGGAAATGGATGAATGAGAGAAAGGGCTAGATAATATGATAGAGCGGGGGGTGAGAAGTCAGACTTAGGGGAGTAATAAAAGAGGGGAGGGAACTGGAAGAGGAGGGTTGAGGAGGAAAGAAAACAACATAAAATATGACGTAAGGTAGGGACGATATAGATAAAAATGGATGAGAAGATGGACTGATGTATTGATGAATGAGAGATCAGAGAGGTGAAAGAATCAATACATGAAAGGACAGATGAAGGAATAGTAAACAGGGATGGATATAAGATGAATGTCTGAAGGGAGGTACAGAGAGAAGGTATTGCTGTTTCTAGTCTTGTTTTTTTGTATAATAGGAATGAAAAAAAAAAATAAAAATGAGTATTTCTTAAAGCTCCAGTGGCTGTATACACTACACACAGTGCCACTGGATCTACATACGAGTTACTGGAGTAGTATCATGTGTTTTGGAAAGGAGACATGGTTTGTTAAAATGTGGAGGAAAGGCCTCTATTATCTAGAGTTTTGTGAATGATATATAGAGAGCGAAACAATGGCTGCAACAAAAGACTGTGTAGCAGTTTATGTTGTTTAGAGGGATTGAGCTAATTATCCTAAAATTTTGTATTCATGTTAGCTGACATCTTTTTGGGTAATTTATTCTATTTTCTTTCTTGCTCTAACCAAGCGTATTAAGAGATGTAACATGTACACTCTAATCAATCTCTTCCACCCTTTTACTTACATTTTGTAGCCATTTTCCTGTCCTCTTTTTTTCATGGATGTAACTAGGTAGCTAGCTAGCTATGTTGGAAGATGACGTCCACAGTTTTATTCCTGTCGACAAAGTTCTGATTGAAATGTTTCTCCACAATTTGAGCACAGCACCAGACCAATTGGAATCACTGAACAAATCCGCAATGTGGGTGGTAATGATGAGGTCTGGAATCATGTTAGCATTATGGTATTTTTCACAGGTTTACATTGTAATGTGACAGTGGCTATTCTATGAACAATACTTCATTTCAAATTCTTCATTTATTAACTAAACAAACTGCATGGGTTAGAGAGAAAAAACAGTATTTTTAACTTCTTGGAAATTGGATTACCAGTGAGTAGGTGTGTGTGTGTGGAAGTTATAGCCCCTGCACCACAGAGTTTCAACAATGGTGCATGAAGAAACTGGGCAGGCATCCAGTATTACCTCTGCAGCAGAACAGGGTGATACATAACTCTCTCTCTTTCTCTTTCTCTCTCACAAACACACATACACATCAAGAATGCATTAATGCAAACTATTAATGGAGCATGCTGCTAAGCACAGCAAAGTGCACATGTCCAAAGCGCACATTGCATGGTAATTTTTGGTAATGTTATGACTACAGGTGCGCAGTTGTAAAAGAAGTTAGGCCAGGAGGAATATATGATCAGTATTTGTGATTGGCCTCGTTTCAGTCATGACCATTGAAATCCCTTTTCTTCCTTTTCTTCAAAAAAGGAGTACACTTCACTGTGGTGCCCTGGCAATCTGAAGCTAGAAGAGAACACCCTGCTAGAAACAACTTCACAGGTGCAGAATCCCCACAATAGTGTATACAATGCCATAAATAAGCTGCTGAGGGCAATTTATGATGATGATGATGATGATGACGATGATGAACTTGCTTGGGAAGCAAAAGCACATTGAGTAAATATGTCTTACATTGTAAAATTAACAAAGCTAAAAAATGTATCTATAAAGATGTGCACTAATTAATTTCATATTATTAACTTGTTTTAATGTCACTTTAGAATGTATTTTTGTGAAGCAGAATTTTCCTCAGTGGCATGGCCCAATTCATTCACACTCAATATTCAAATTGTGTTAGGTCCTAGTTAATTGCAGTGTGCATTTGGGAATATGGTCCTCCAGTATCTCTGAAAGGCCCATTTCTACATTCGCACAGAGGGATTTTACTGTACCAGTGGCTGCTGCCAAAGCAATAGGATGCTATCCCTATTGCTGTCATGCCACTGAACCCCACACCGAAACTGTGGGTTACAATTTCTATTGCACTTTAATTAAGTTATTCCACTAAGAGATAAGACTGGATTGTTGCTATTTGTGAGGCCGGAATGAGCAGACTTAAACTGTCATGTTATATTGTTAATAATTAGTAATCCCAATTTACATCCTCTTACGATGAATTACCACTACAAAAAAGTGTCCAATTGGTTTATTCCATTTCTCAAAGTGAGAATTTTTCTGAAGATAGCAATATTTTGACCAAGCCAAATTCAGCCAAATTCACTCACGTCCTTAAAAAAGGGCGGTGCTGGAAAGTGATCACTGTCAAGATCATTAAAACTGGTCAAATCAAAGTTCACCAACTCTAAGTGAAAGTATTACACAAATTCACCTCACCAATGCAAGTCATACCTGCAATTCAATTGATATTACTTGATTTTAGTAAGAATAGCCTTTATGATACTCATCTGACTGGACCAGAGTTCAGTATTCTAGATTTAAACATTAAGTCTGTGAGCAGGTCAGGAAGCTGAAAATAATTGTCTGGTAGCAAGGTTGGGTGTAAATTATCAGAGGGTTCGGCATCACAAGTGACCTTTATTTTACAAGAATTCTGTTACTTGGAATTGTGGAATTTGCTGTTTTTAGCAAATGGTTGTGCAATTGATTTGGCAGGAAAGGCTCTGCTGTTTGAAGGATCTCAAAGAGAATCTGAGCAACAAGGAAGAATTTGCTGGAATATTCCCTAATGAGCACCTACATCGACTTTGAATCTTTGTTAAATTGAAAATACCCAAAAATTGTTAGCCCGACTTCAGTACTCTACCAAAAACGCTGGCCTCACTGTTTTATTCACTTAAAGTGGGTTTAAACAGTAAAAATGTAAGTACTAACAGCATTTTATTTAATGTACATTTTAATGAAATAACATTCTACAATAATCAAAAGGAATAACACTGTCTTCACACCATTTGTTGACAGACAAAGTATACAATAGTGACTTTCAGCTCTCAATTAACCTCCATTATTAGTAGTCACTGTTTAGTACAATTATAGAAAACAATGATTATAGTATGTAAATGGGCTCTAGTATATTTCAAGATTATTTTGATGTCATTGAAATAGATAGACCCTATGGCTGCCTTGAAGGTAAGAAATCAATCTAGGAATCCAAATAAGTATATGTGATTTTTTTGTTAATGGGTAAAACTTACTAAACTATGGATAGTTTTAAAGGAGTAGAGTAAACAGGAGAAACTGTTTCTCACATCAGATTTAATATCCTCAATGAGAAAACGTTTGAGCCAATGGGCGTTGCGATATAAAGGTAATTGTTGCTTGTCTAAATATAGTGAGTCCCTAAAATGTAATGGATACAATTGTTTGAACCTCAGGCTATTATTAGAGGGAAGAGCTACTTTGCATTCTAATGAACCTTAAAATGGAAAAAAATGTGTATTTAACTTGACTAGTTTTTCTAAGATCACCAATTCAAATTTATTTTGAAGGATTTGTGAATGAGAAAAAAATATTTTGTGCAACAATCAGTGATATGCAGGGATGTCACAGGGATGGATTTATGTCAGCAGATATTAGGGTAGACAGACAAACACATTTAGTTCAGGAAGGTTAGAGACGATACAGCTTGAGATAACTGGATTGTTTAAATGGGTCTATTTAGGCAGTATCAGTCCTTATTAAGTAACAGTTTGGACCTCAGGCTGTTAAGGCAAGAGGACATTGGTCCCCTGAAATCACTTTACATGCAGAATTGATGTAGACCTCAGACTTAGATGGATAATGTAGCAAAAAATGAGAAAAAGAAAAAAGGAAAAAAAATATTTGAATATCAGAACTAGAATTAGTTTTTAATTGGTTGACAGAAAATCAAACAGGAGCAATTTTAAAAATCAATGCCAGAAGCCAAAAATTCATTGGCTCCAGCTTTTCAAATATTAATATATTCTACAGAAGTAAACACAGTATCATTGGCTTTTGAACCGTGAAAACTATGAAGTGTTTTTTTTCCTCTCTTTTTTCCTGACCTTTTACCTAACGATGAATCAGTTAATTAAGAAAATAATCTTTAGATAAATTGATAGTGCAAACAATCATTTGGTGCAGCCCTAGTGGATGTAAAGACTAAGTCGGTACTGGGAATCATTGCTCATTTCACTGATATTACAGTCATACAAGTTCTATAAAAATGGGTGATTTAATACAAATCTGATAAATTGTTTATTAGAAGCTTGTAAAAGCTTTTACACATTTTAGTGCAATTATTATATTGTGCTAATGGAAATCCCGTACAATATAGAGTCTCACATGACAGTTTTACTATATGAAAGCTTGGCATTTAAAATATATTAATAGTGCAATTTATGAAATGGATTTAAACATCAGCTTTAAAAGTGGAGGTCTCTCCACACACACACACACACACACACACACACACATGAAGAGTGAGAGAGAGAGAAAGGAAGAAACTGCTGGAAATAAACTGCACAATTAATGTACAAATCCCATTTGGGGACTTGATGGATGCTAATGTAGCTGGTATATAAATGCACACACACAATGAAATTCCATTTTTGTATCCATGATCATGGCTTTCACAAGCTTTTCCTCCTCTTCCTCTGCTCCTCCCTAACCTCCTCTTTCTTCTGCCAGCAGGCCTTCATACCATTCTTACATTTTTTTCTACATACCTCCTCTTTCTCCTTTTAGCTGCATCATTACAAGTAGCTAATTAACGAAGTCCAATGACTGAACTGAGTAACCTCACAATCTGACATGAGCAGATGCTATTTTAGGAAAGTTTTGCTAGTTAGGCAGTGTGGAGGTATTTTGCATAGAATGGGCCCAATCCCTCAGCCCCATCAGAAACAAATCAGTTGGCAGGGAAAGAAATATTTGTGCCCTTGTATTGCTGTGGAGCAGCAACTCTGTGAGCACGGGTATACAGGTAGCTCCTCACTGTGCTCTATCCTGTGCTTTTGGTGCACTGAGTGTGTGAGTTCATTGATTGTATCTCTCTCCTGGCACTTTAATGGTCGTGGTACACTCGTCTCTGGACCCAGCATTAGCATGGTCAAGTTATTTCCTCTCGGGGGCTATTTCCATTGACCAAACAGGATTTTTCCGTTCACTCCTTCAAACTTGTGTAAGAAAACAGCAAGCTGTGTTTTTCCACTATTTCCTATACACTGCCTGGTGATACAGGGAGAAAAAAATAACTGCTTTGATGTATTTATTGGTAGCTTAACAGGCTGTTGCACTTGAATTCTGAAAAAGGGGGTTCTTCCAAATTCTTAGCAATAAAGCAGTGAACCATCTATTTGGTTACAACTGATTCACCTTATCAAAGGCATCTGTATCCCCACCAAAACCTACGGACAGACAAGTACACACACGCTTGCACATACTGCTTGTATTGTAGCTAACATACTTAATTTTCCTGTGGATGAAACTGGTAAAGATCAACATAGTTAAAATCTAGATACCATTGTCTCCTACATGCCTCAATTACAAACCGTTCTTCTGTGTTTTAGTGTTAATCCAAATTGTGCACTGAGCAGTGATGGATACATTCAAACACAGATTGATATTTGCCAATTGGTATTTTCTTATTTATCTATAAAATTGAATCATCAATTTTATATGATAACTGTTCCCCTACACATGGGGATATGAAGGGTAAAAGAAAAACGATGCAGAGCAGAGAGGAAGGTGGGAGTAAGGGTAAGTGAAAATGCAGATACAGAAAGAGAAAGATGGAGAGGGAAAATCCAGGTGGGAATGCTCCATCAAGTAGCTTTTCCTCCTGCAGTAAAGGATGAGGGCATGACTTACTGAGGGTAATTCTACACATATAAAGACACAAACACACACTCTACACTGCAGGTAATTGGCATCATGAAAACTAGCTTGCACTAGCTCTTACACCCCGACCCCACAGCTCACCCCATCATCTCCGTGCCCTCCATCCCCATCCCTCGGGTGCATTAGATGCGGCACTTTTGGGGCTCCCTCAGTTGTTATACTGCACAATAACCAGTGATACTTCATGGCACTCAATAAGAGAGGATGGAAGATGGAGGAATCCTAAAAACAGAAACCTGCCTGGTTACTTGTAGTTAACATTAAGTAATTCAAATGTCATCAAAGAAAAAAATGTAACAACTAAATGTTAATGCTTATGAGTTGCTGTTATCTAAAGAATCTCAGCTAAAACATATCTGCAACAGATTAATTGATTTTATTTTAATTAAACATCCTGTTGCCTTTCAGGATCCCAATTGCAGTATGCCATTGGAATACAGTATAAAGCTGCATTATGCCGCTGAATTACAAAGCCTTTGAAAGGAATCTACATAATATTTACCTAAACTCCATAGTGGGGTGCAGCAGGTGAGATGTGTAGAAAATTGTACTTGTAAAGGCAATGAATAAAGCCCCAGGTTGCAAATCATACTGCAACTGCCTGCATGGGGGCAACATGGGCCTGGTGCACAAACTGTGCTTTTAACAATTGTAATACTGATAAGGCATTAATAAAAACACACTGCTTTTGGTAATTTAAATAAGAAAAAAATTAAGACCATTGGCTATAAACTCAGCTCATCCACATCAGTCAGTGTATTCATATTATAACCCAGCTCCAGTGTGCACTTAGACATGTATGCACATGTGTGTCTCTGTGTAAGTGTGTTCAAGGCTCTCTCAGGAGACTTTCCAGTCCCTTCATGTTGTCACAGGGTTTGGCACTGGTCTTGTTTCCCCAGATGTTCCCACCATCCTCTCTCTCTCTCTCTTTCACATTTGCTTACTCTCTGAATTTCCATTTTCAGGGATGAGAAACTCACTTTTTTAAACTTTCCATTTCTTGCTGTCTGCTTCCGCTGTCAAATGCAAGCATAACTGCTGCCCAAATCCCAACCCCCTCCCTTGACTGGTTAAGAGAAAGATTTTCCCTGCAGACAAGAATAAGGATTAAAAAGACAGGGGCACTAAATTTAAAAATGCAATATTGGATATTGGATATATTTTTTTTAAATCATAGTCTTAATGAAGAATGCTGGTCATATGCAGTTGTGCATTAAACAAAGGCAACCAAAGTCAAACCTGATGTCTCTGTCAATACTTAATCTTGATTTCCATACAATGACCATACCATTACAATCTATTACAATCATTACAATTCTCTATAGACACCGCCACAAAGTGACAAGTCATTCTCCTCTAAATGCTTCAAACAATATATTTTGAACTAATACACTATTAAACCATGTTTCTTTCAACAGCACGGTCCAGAGCAGCACTGATTATTGAGCCAATTTCAAAGGCAGGCTGAGACACTGAGACCTACAGTGACGTTGACTGTTACCACTGCAGTTATAGGAAATATCAAGTGGCACCACACTAAAGGATTATAAAGACTGAAGGATTTCACTACATGTTAAGTGTAGTTTTGCTGCTCCCAACTAATCCCTTTGTGCTCTCTCCATAGTGGCAAACCAGTCTCTCAAATTCAAAAGAAATGCCATTGTTTTAAAAGGATTTACTTACAGTGAAACAGCAGAGTAAGGAAAATGTGGTGGCGGTGCTAGGTACAGTTTCCCTAGATAT
This sequence comes from Istiophorus platypterus, assembly GCA_016859345.1. Lineage (NCBI taxonomy): Eukaryota > Metazoa > Chordata > Actinopteri > Istiophoriformes > Istiophoridae > Istiophorus > Istiophorus platypterus. The sequence continues at coordinate 19,018,216 of CM029117.1, forward strand.
CCCTTCTGGTGCTGATGATAGTTGAGTTGTAGTAGCAGGGTAGCCTGTCCAAGTCTAAATCTATATATAACCTAGAGAGCTTGTAGTAGGAGCAGACGGCAGGCCGAATCGGGCTTTTCCACGTCGCATAGACAGTGTATTTGCCATAAGCGAACTCATTCCGACTGGAGCTGCACAGCACGGGAAAGTACAAGAACAAGAAGCCTCACACTAGGGCTCTGTCCCTAGAACAAACGAAGGGAGGGAGGGAGGCAGGGAGGGATTGATGGAGGAAGAGAGAGAGAGGGAAGCAGGGAGGGAGAGAGTTGGTGTCGTGTATGTACAGGGCCTGACCTGACCTCTTGTAATGAGAGCACACATTGACACACACATAGCTGAACACTTCAGTCGATATTCGGGGGGGGGGGGGGCAAAAAAAACAAACACAACAAAACAAAAAAAAACTTTTTCAATTAACTGACAGTAATCAACTTTGCACTCAAAGAGATTCCTCTTCCTTTGAAGACGATAAGTGTATGCTTGGTTTGCACACTGTGTTTTTTTTTTCATTGACTGCAGAGACAAAACTTTAAAAAAGTACTAGGTGGAGAGTTTGTTTCTCATAATTAACATCAAAATTACTATTGAGCCTATTCCTTCAAAATAATTTTACTACTAGTTAGAGGTTATAGTTTGGCCTCATCATTGACCACGATTTATCTGTTTTTCTTTAAAAATCCAAATTTGGACAAAGAGGTAGAGCTAACTGGCAACAGCAAACAGTAACCCCCACAGCAATGTGTAACAGTGCAGAGGACCTTTCAGTCAAGTTAAACATGCTCTACTATCCTATTAATGGAACAAAAAGTTTGCCATCAATCACAATATATGAAGTTAATAAGACAGAGTAGTCTGACCAATCAAGCTTATTGATGGTAAATAATCACAATTTCATTTGCAATCTCAATATTTCTCAAATAGGTGAGTGCTACCTTTATCTGGTGCTTCGTATGTCACTAAATATTGAGTGAACTTTATAAAAAAAATGCTCCTTGTTTCACTGCAGTTACTTTCTAAAGTAAAACTATTAAGCATTTTTCATTAATTCCAGCATAGAAGGTTGCACTCTGAGAAACGGTGGGACCGCAACCTTCTCACATCAGCTTGGTGACAGATCCTGCCAAAAGACATTTTCATGAAAGCTGCAGTTTAGAATGTGATAGAAGCCAGTCCCATCTGCTAATGGGTAAAAATTCTTACACCCATTCAGATCATCATACAAATGCTGGTCAAACCTGCATCTTCTTTCTGTCTGAATGGATCAAAATATATCAGATGACCAGTCATTATATGCAAGTGTCCTCTATGAAAAGGGTGTCAAAGGGAGCGACATCTTAAGGCACCTCAGAACTGTTTGCAAGATTATGCCACAGATGCTGCCACTTGGTTACAAAGGAGAGTATATAGAGAATATAGTGCATTGCTGTATCATTTCTGTCATTTATTATTTTGTGTCAAGAGACAGTCTCTATTTTAAATGCAAAGCAAAGTTGTGGTAAAAAAAAAAAAAAAAGTATGTCCATGAAATGTTTTGTCATCAGCAGAAAAATAACCGATAGCAATTACTGTTATTAATAAATAATTTGTTTATCTTTAAGTGATAAGCTTAATAAAAACCCCTTTACATATTTGAGGATTTGTTAGAATTTCACATCTTATTACAATTTAAATGCAATTAATCAATAAATTAAAAAAAACAATCAACCATTTTTACAATAAAAACAAAAAACAAAGAAAAAAGAACTATTATGACTATTATTACTATTATGACTTACTAACTTACTAACTCTAACTTGATTTGGCTGGTGGACAATGGGCTTGCCAAACTTCAAGTGTTTTGTGGGCCACAGTTGTGATCGATGAGGAATTTGTGGTTCAAGTTGCTGGACTGCGATGAAAAAGAGGTTAGGCAAACGAACGTGAGCTACTCACACTACAGCTGTTTAGGCTGCCTTGAGCATAGCAGGTAAATCACAGCTGCTCCCATGAGGAAGCCTAGTGGCCAACAGTAGAAGAGTGTTGTTGTGCTGGGCAGCTGAAGATGTTTAAACACTCAAAATAGCCTCAAGCTGACCTTCAAGCAAAACTTCATCAATTCTGCTGCCTTGTGGAGAGTCCCATGCATTTAGTGGCCCAATAAAACAGCACTTGGGAGTGTTTTAGCTTCTGTAAGTAGAGTAAGTGAGTAGAATAAAAAATAAGGACAAGGGGTCATTTCGAGAGGGATTATCTTCATTATTTGAATATTTTCATGCTAAGATGAGACAAAATTAGACAAAATTATTTTTTTCATGTATTAACTCAAGCTAAATTCAGCTATTCAGTTTCATTCAAGTAAAAGTCCATTTTTAGCCAACAAAAGTAATTTTAACTAAAGGTTCATTTTCCAAGTTTTTTTCCACAGCTTTCAACCTCATCTCATCAATGTCAAACCATCTCAAAGGCAACTGAGCAAACTACATCCTCTGATGAAGTCTGTGAAAGCAGTGGTTGTAAAAAAACAAAAAACTAATTTACTTGGTCAAAACCTCATAGAGTGAGCCCTGAGGGAAGGATATTTTGGAAAATCTGGAAATACCCCAATGCATTTATTTTCCTCCAGTAAACTGGATATTGAAACATTCTTCAATTCAAAGTAAAATAAAGTCAAATAAAAGTTTGTTTCTCCGTTTCTGTTTTCTTTTTCTCTAATTTTGTCTCCTTCTCTGAAAATAATGAATCACTATCAGTGGAAGAGAAAGTATTTGGCCTTGTAAACAACCAGCTGTGGGATGAGCCACAAGGAAAATTCAAATCTTGTTAAACAATTCCTTCTTAACAATTGTGTCTGTGCATGAACACACAAGAGTGTCATATTCTTTTACTTATGCACTAGAGACTATTTTCAGTAACCTTGACATCAACACACAGTGTGCGCGCACCCATGAGCATACAACTACACACACACACACACACACACGTCTTAACAGAAAAGGATGACACATGAGGAAGAGTGGAGGTCTTCCCATGCCCCCCTGCCCTTCTGACTTGGACATCTCCACAGGCTGAGCTGTAACTGAGTACCCCCAAACACACTACACACACATACACACACATACACACACACACACACACACACACACACACACACACACACCACAACCATACTTAATGGATGCCATCCCTGGTGCTATGTATTCAAAATGCCTGCCCCCACAGTGAAATGGGGCACATCAGCTTGAATCTGATGAAGTCCCATCTTCCATCTACAGGAAGATTATCTGAAGATCCAATTTGTGAAATGTCCAAAGTGAAATTGTTTTCAGGTACACTTTAAGTTCTACACACACTGACCTGCTTGGTTTGATTAAAAAAAACAAAAAACTAATTTACTTGGTCAAAACCTCATAGAGTGAGCCCTGAGGGAAGGATATTTTGGAAAATCTGGAAATACCCCAATGCATTTATTTTCCTCCAGTAAACTGGATATTGAAACATTCTTCAATTCAAAGTAAAATAAAGTCAAATAAAAGTTTGTTTCTCCGTTTCTGTTTTCTTTTTCTCTAATTTTGTCTCCTTCTCTGAAAATAATGAATCACTATCAGTGGAAGAGAAAGTATTTGGCCTTGTAAACAACCAGCTGTGGGATGAGCCACAAGGAAAATTCAAATCTTGTTAAACAATTCCTTCTTAACAATTGTGTCTGTGCATGAACACACAAGAGTGTCATATTCTTTTACTTATGCACTAGAGACTATTTTCAGTAACCTTGACATCAACACACAGTGTGCGCGCACCCATGAGCATACAACTACACACACACACACACACACACGTCTTAACAGAAAAGGATGACACATGAGGAAGAGTGGAGGTCTTCCCATGCCCCCCTGCCCTTTCTGTTGGACTTGGACATCTCCCACAGGCTGAGCTGTAAATAGACAGTACCCCCCAAACACACTACACACACACACACACACACACACACACACACACACACACACACACACCACAACCATACTTAATGGATGCCATCCCTGGTGCTATGTATTCAAAATGCCTGCCCCCACAGTGAAATGGGGCACATCAGCTTGAATCTGATGAAGTCCCATCTTCCATCTACAGGAAGATTATCTGAAGATCCAATTTGTGAAATGTCCAAAGTGAAATTGTTTTCAGGTACACTTTAAGTTCTACACACACTGACCTGCTTGGTTTGATTAAAAAAAAAACAAAAAAAACCAACAGTACCACAGAGGATTTCACCGCAAGCAGAACAGCTTCCAGCCTCTCTGGCAAGCTCATCGAACATCTGTAACCATTAATGTCCCAACAGATCACAGTAATAATTTAAGATATGTTAAGAGAGATCTAATAGTCATTCCACAGAACTCTAACAAGGTTTTATTGAACTATTTGTCAAAGATTGCACAGTAATTTACCGTGTTAAAACACTGTAATGGCCAACCAACAGTTAGGTACAGTAAATTAATGCAGTCTTGCAGATATTGTTATTCAGGGTGTGTAACTGCTACCAGTGGCTATAGACTAGGCTATGTGGAAATATATGTAAACAATCAGTACACTAACTCACAGAGACATTAAGATGTCTTGACATATAATAAGATCCCTGCAGCCAAAAAGCACTCCAAAATGTTTAGTTCATTAGTTTATCAGGACAGAACATTAGCAAAACTGAGGCAGAAGTAAAGGAACAGCATGTTGCCTACAGGAAATTAAGATGCAGTGAAGAAAATAATTTGTCCGCGCTACGTTGGGGCATGGATGTTACAGTAAACTTCTAAAAGTAGTACCCATCATTATTCATCTATTTAGTAGTAGACGGGCAGCAACCACTGCAGCCTATTACTTTCCACATGAGTCTTAGTTTAGGTATTTTATAATCACAAAGCCAGTCAATCCCACCACTGATTGACATTTACTGAGATCAGAAGACTGTGACACTTTCAAAACATGAAACAAGGGCCCTGCAGTGGAGCCTGGTCTGTTGTAACATGAACTCACATGGCTCATGGTCATGTAGCTAATGTATTGATTGGATAAGACTTTCCCTGCATAACATTCATACATAAGAGCTAATTTAAGACTTTTTAAAATTCATGTGCAATTTCAATAAGTACTGACCCATTAGCTCTGTATCAACTGGACATAGTGATCAATTATTTTTGTGGGAATTTATGCATTAACTGTATATGGTTTGTGTAGTTTACCAAGTATGTTCATCCCATACTGACAAGAAGTTCTGAGTGTTACTAAATCTGACAAAAACAGGTGTTGAGTGTCACATAAAACAGCAACACTGCAGATATCCTTTCTTTGAAAGATTACATACTGCACACTGCTGTCAGAAAATATTAGCCAAGTGACACATTTTTGCTGTGTTCGTTCTGCACTCCAGTTGAGTGCAATATAATGAAACAATGACTATAAGGTTAGACTGTGTTTGACTCTTAAGATCCAGATATTAACAATGTGTACTACAGTACATAGTCTCCCAGTTTTTAGTGGATAGACATTTACTAGTTGATATAAAACATAAAACCATATTCAATATTTAGTTGTTTATTTAGCCCACATGCATAGTTGGTTACAAGTCCTGCCTGAAATCTACAGCTAGGAGACATCAGCCAAAACTTGGTATCTTCCCCGATGATGCGGTGCGAGGATTTCAAGTTGGTCTTCTTGCAAATGAAACATTCTTAGCCCGAATATGTCAGGTGAGGGATTTGGCCGGTCAAGAGTATTCTACTGATTGACTGTTATAGCTATAACCTTTGTATGTTTATGATTATTGTCCTGATGAACTGCCTCAAACTGAGTGTTTCAAAATTATGGTCTTCTGAAACCCTCAAACACCTTTAAAAATAAATGTCAGTCTTCTAAAAGAGTAGTTAGTGACCCCATTTGCACTTTATACTTACTTACATAGGATAGCTACCCAATCTCAAAAAAGCTATGCAAAAAGCTATTTGAAATCCCATTAAATGATGCATTATAGCCAGATGTAGAAAGTGTGACTATCTCAGTAAGCACTGTTGAATTAAATACTCACAGGATCTGTCCTCTGGGACAATAGTAACTAAAGTTACACTGAAGTTACACCACAACTAAAAAAAAGCAGCTCTATTGATTTCAACACATTATTACACACATTATACAGAAGGGGGCACGAAGCTGTTCGTGATCCCTGATCAGTTAAACCACTTAAAGTTCTGTGTGGGTTTAAAAGTATTGATCTGTATGGGTGGGGAGCTTCATTATTCATTATTCATTAAAACTAGCATCAATGGCTAATTGGTGAAGAGTGGTGGAAACAGAGACAAGAGAGGAAGTGAACAAAAAAAAAATCAAGAGAAACGGGATAACCAAGGAGCATTGTGAGCACAGATGGATTTCTGAATCCATTTTCAACCTGCATGAATCCTGCTGTACCGCTTTAGTGGTCTATGTCACTCAGCAAGCATTCATCCTTCAGTAGGACATTATGTGATGTAAGATTAGAAACAATACAAACATACAAGCCCCATATAAGAGTCAGTAACCTGCATTTATTGTGCACCAATACTACGCAATTTTTAGAGAAGCAACAAAAAAGCAGCAGCGCATGTAAATCTTAACAGCAGTGTTGCTCTGATGGTTACACTGTGTGTGCTTCTGGAAAAAGAGTGACAAAGAATACAACACAAGGACAAGTTCAATGCCACAACAATCCCATAAAATGACAAATGACAGTGACTCCTGAATGACCTTACTGTTGTATATGACTGTGAACACTAACGTGCACCCACAAGGTACAGTACTGTTTCAATCTGGACTCCTACTGCTGAGATCTTTGCAAGAGATCAAGGCTCCTTACACCCCCAGTCCTTCTAAATGACCCTTATATGGTAACCCCCTGACCTGCAGCATAACACTGACCCAAACCCATTTTATATATGTCTTTATTACCAACATGTATCAGTGACTGCCACATAAAATCCCACATTGACATCCAAGTACATTTTGGAGGTATAAACGACCTGTGTCTGACTAAACAGAAAAAAACAACGTGAACAGCTGTTCTTGACATATTCCCGTGGTGGAGACAAATGATTTCTACCTATAACATCAGATACACTGTTCCTCTACTTTTCATTTTGATGTCTTCACCAATGGGCAAGACATTTTTATTCCTTTTTTCTTGGTGTCTATGGTTTTATCCAAGTCCCACATGAGGGCTTTGTTTCACAATTTCTTGTACTGGCTTGAACTTCTTTATCTTCTGTATAATGATTTACTCAGTTGGTCTCAACCATACATTTATTTCAGCTGTTATTTCAAATGTTTCCATTGCCAGCCAACGATTTGTAAATAAAAAGAAACTTTTATTCAAGTGCCAAAAATCAAAGAGTGTCCAGCCATGGTCCAAACCATAAAAAATTGCAGTTCCAAAATCAAAGCATTGCCTGATCTGGCACCACTATGGTTAAGGTTTGATTTGGTTTAGGCACAGAAACAACTTGGTCAGGGGAAAGATCATACTTAGGGTAAAAATAATACCTCTTTGTTATTGTTAAAATAATTATTTCCTGGTCAAAATTAAGGGAATGATCACAGTCATGACTAAAAGAAAACAATGAGAAGCAGACAGTGATCTCCAGTGGTCAACATTTTGTTGACCTCCTACAACACCCACTTAATCCCTCAGGGAATTTTATGCCTCTATAACAACATTATACTATTCAATCTTTTGTTTCTAACAGACAAGAGCCATATTTTGTACAACTGCAAGAGGGCCTTGTACATATGCTGTTTTTGGGCATTTGCAATATCACCGATAGTGTTGCTTTCCTTGGGTTACTTACATTACATTACAAACAAGGCATATTAAATAAAAACTTATCAAATTAAAAATACAACACTTGTCTACCAACGGACCAGATGTGATGTGCCATGGAGAATACTGAAATGGAGTTGGACTTTTGAGGGGATTTGCAAAGAGAAAGAAGTATATTATACAGCAGAAACTAAGATTATCGAGCACAGGAGAAAAACAGTAAATTTAGTAGTTGTAAGACAACTGGGTAGGTTTTCAATACCTGTCTCTTGTCTCATTTTAGTTCCAGTAACTGCCTCCTTGACTTCCTCTTCTGTGATAGTAGCATTTGAGAACTGATTAAAAGGCACATGCTTCCTGCTGAATGTTGATCTTTGCTGAACTTAATTTTGGTGGACTTTATTGTCCCTAGTGGGGAAATGAATTTCCCCACCAGAGACATTTACCTTTCAGATGATCAATATGTGTAACAACATCAAAAAACAAACAAAAAAAAAAAAACAACAAAAAGGCAAGATATGTAGATACTCTGACAAAATAAATATAAAGCTGTTGCCCAACTTTTAAGAATACAAACAGCAGAAAACAGAATTTTTCAAAAACGGGTCAGAGGAATGGTTTCCATTGTTTTTTCTGGGCTATATTTGTTTTCTATAGTCATAGAATACTTTATCTAAGAAATTTTTGTTTGCAGATGCTCTATTTTGAGCAATTCAATTCACTCCTGACAATGAGCACTTAGCAATTAGCTAAACCTCACACAAACATGACATTCACTCCCACAATGCAACTTATAAAACTCACACTCTTTTCAAATGCACAGTAAATTCTGTTTCGGGGGAGTGTAACACAGAACAGCAAGTCAGCAGGAAGGAACTTAGGTGACCACTCAGGAGCTACCTGCTGTGCCTCATACATGGCAGGAATTTTAAGCCTTGGAGGTAGGAGTATAAAAGAAAAAATCCTAAAAACAATGCATCAATGAAATATATCTAGAAAAACTGTGTTCACAGTATAAAAGAAAGCATTTCAAAGCATTACATAAAACAATTTCAAGTTGGTTATCTACCAGTTTGTCACTTACATTGCGTATTTCCCCAAAAATGAAATCCTGCAAGTTCCTTTGGTCTCACTGAAGGCTTTGTTGAGCAAAAGGATTTGACCTGAATGCTCCCAATACAAACAGCCCACTGTAAACCCTCTAATGTGCGGTTTACCCTGGAGTCTAGATTATTTAACTGCAAGTGCTTTAAATCCACTTTTGCCAAGTCTCTGAAATCAGGTAAATTGACACAGCATGGCTTACAACAGCATAATATAAAATTCCTTACATAATCAGGTAAACAGCAGCACAAAGCTAAGTTGAGCAATAAAAACTAATAAAAAATGTGTCTGCTTATTTAAGGGTATACTGCAATCTGGGCGCTATATTCGGCACAATCATACACTGCACCGACATATTTGAAGGGCACTACTGGCAAGCAAGGCTGTTGCTCTTTCTAGATGACTATTAGCATAACGGCAATTTCAGAGCAAAAATTTTTCTAGTGGCACTACTGCTAACATCAAATTGGAGAAACAAACACATAACAGTTTAGTTTAGTTGTGTTTTAATAAGTGTGTCCTTCACAGGAGAACTGCATTCATCTACTGAACACTGTATTTGAGAAAATCCTTGTCAAGTCCTTGTCAAGTAGAAGTTAATGTCAATTTTAACAAATAAGAAATAAGAGACAGATGTTCTATTAGTGCAAATGACTTTGATTGCCTAAACAGTGCTATAACAATTTTTAAAGAGGAATCTGATGTTACACATCTTAAAAACAAATACTAAAAAGGTTTAGAGACAGATATTAAATAGCTCTGATCTCTGGTTTTAATTGGCACATCTGGACAGCTGAAACAGCTCATCCCATTTATCGCTGTGAGATTACACCATGGACAACATGCATTCAATTAAGCTACTTAGCGAGATGGAGAAAGGGGGAGTTAGAGATGAGAGAACAGAGAGAAACACACAAGAAACATGATCAGAGACTGATTTTTCATGCATCTGTCCAGAGATTCTAGGAGGAACATAATGCCAGCAATAGTGTTTCTGATTGTTGCAGTGAGAATTGGTCATGGCAAAATTAATTCTAACACTGTGCCATGATATGCAAATGACAGACAGAAGGAAGATTGAATCTGCAGCAATAATTAACAGTCCTAAATGGCTCATTAGAATTCATTTCATTAACTAATCAAGTATTTTATATGCAGATGCCTGTGTAAACACAATCAAATTTGACCAGATATCTAGTGCTGGATCAATCACTAAATCAGCCTTTGTGAACTACAATACCTTTATAAGACATTGAAACTGTTACCAATGCACTTGCCCCCTCAGCTATGTCCAGCATGCCCCAATCTCCCTAGCCTCTGAGATCTCACACAGACGCAATACAAGATGCCAGCTTTTACTACACTGCAAACACAAACAATATAATTATGTATGCATTATTCATTTAGAGTGTCAGAGGAGCAGTACCAAAGGAGCTACTGTTTGTGAGGAAGATTAATGGTGATGGCAGTCTGCCTTTCAAACTCAGATTTTGATATATATGCCCTTTACTTGAAGGAAAATTTATTTATTTTTTTTAAATCTGGGTCTTGTTTTTATGGTTCGGCCATCACACCTGTCAGTTATTATAAGCTTTTACTTAGCAATTTTCTCTGCTGAGCTCTGGAATATGGCAACTGGTAGCCACAGTTAAACAGTGGAGTCCAGCAGGGCCAGCAAAATTAGTTAAGACAACCAGAAATCCACAACCAGTCATCTAATCCATATACTTGAAAGTAAGACCAAAAGCGAATACAACTCAGATGCCCATTACAGCTGGCCATTGCATTATAAATGTGCACATATGTCTCACTGTAGGAAGTAGGTAGGTCAAAGCTGAACTATTATGTAACCCTATGTGGCCTAACAGTTGTTTACAGCTGACAGATAAGGTAAAACTGCCTTTCATTCACTTTGATATTAGTGGTTTAAATGCTGTAATGTGGTTAAAGATTTGAGTTGTGGGGTCGCCCGACACCCTCTGATTCTGACAGAGTCAATTGTAAATACAGGTACTCAAACTCCCTGGGATCTCTCGGCCCATGTGCCTCCATAGATGATGTCAAACTTTGATATATCAGAGGATGCCATATTAGCAGGATAAATGCTTCCCCTTGTGTTCTAGACCTCACCGCTACCAAGTTGTTTAAATCCTGCTTCCCAAGCCTCTCTCAGGTTGCAACTAGTATAATAAACTCATGATTTAATTTAAGGCATCCTCCCTACAGCTTTAAAGACTGCAAAGGTAAAACCTCTCCTCAAGAGATCCAATCTCGATTACTTGGAGCTAAATGAATAAAGACACATTTCTAATCTACCTTTCCTTGGTAAACTTTGAGAGAAAGCTGTTTTTAATCAACTGCTTGTCCATTTAACCAACGACGGCATTTTAGAAAAGCTCCAATTTGCTTATCAAGCAAACTGCAGCACAGAGACAGCACCAGTGGATGTTGTAAATGATCTGAGAATCATTGTGCATTCAAACAACATCGCTGTCCTTCCTCTCTTAGATCTCAGTGCAGCATTTGGTACAATATACCCCATATTTTGTTGGAGACTTGAGAAATGGGTGGGTTCCTCTAACCGTGTATTAGCTGGGTTTCAGTCATATTTAACTGATAGACAGCTTTTGGTCAGCCCGGGTGTGTATGCATCATGAGACTTATGGTATGGAATAGGATATTCCTCAAGGGAGCATTATCGGCCCAATTTTGTTTTAATTATACATGCATCCCCTGGGAAACATTATTATCAATCACCATGTCAACTGCAATTTTTATGCTGACGGTACGCAACTGTACATTTGGTTTCCCCAATAACCCCAACGCACTGCATGCTCTTATTGCCTGTTTTCACATTTATTTCTATGCTTTGTGATTATTTTATTGGCTTGACTTTTCAGTTGTCACATTTATTTTTGTTACTTGTGTTTACTGTATTTTCTTATACTATAAGGTGAAGAAACTTTTTCTCATATAAAAGCCTTAAGTTATATCTTGAGAACATATTTCTTCTTTGTGTACAGGCTCATTTTAGTTGTCATTAATGTGGAGTGTGTCTTCTTGATTTGTACCAGTTCATCTTCAACAGTATGACTGTAACTGTAACAATTAACCTTGCACACATTAAAAACCCAAATACTGAAGCACAGCTGGTGACAACAGTTACATCTGCAGTGCTATAATCCTGGCAGAGGCTTCACAATAACTAGAAGCATGAAGCTCAATACTTCAGAAGGCTAGAACAATCAGCATAAGGACACGGTTATCAAAAACTAAATATATAACATATCACTTAGGATTTAAAGTAAATAAAGCAAAAGAGCTAAGCCTCCCCAACTACATCTTCAGTTGGGATACCTGTAAGTCTAGCCCCAGTTTGTGCCTATCATTTATTTTCTTTATATTCAAGTCACAAAACTATGCATCCAATTTTCTGAAAACAAGCAGCACCTCTGGAAAATTTGTAAGATTGTTTAATGGCACTTCCTGCTGGTCAGCAAGAATTTCCAGCATCTTTGCTGAGCATCTGGATGAAAACATTCCACCTGTTGCAACAAAAAAGCAATTTTAATGCATTTCTAAAGTTTAACTATATATCCTATTAGAGGTAGCTGAAAATGACATATATCCTCACTCACAAGCAAAATATTAAATTACTTTTCTTAAAAATGACAATACATACAACTAAGTTATACTGAAATTTTAAATTTACATTGTACAAAACAGCAAAGACATTTCTGGCTGCCATCTTTATTTGGCTATAAGAAAAAAGAGGCGCAACATGTGTAAAGATTTTAAGAAACTGTCATGCAGCAGATGGAATATTTTTTCATGTAAATGAGTGTTGCTAAAGCAAAAGAGGATGCTTAGTTCTGCGACTCAAATGTAATTGCAACACATGAGAGGCACAAACTGTGGCCACTTTCGAGTTGTCATCCTTCCAGTGGAACGCGATAGAGGAAACCGGGTCGCCGGATGAACTCATCATTCAGTTACCCTGTCTTCAAACTGTCTGTGTAACACGAAGAGAGAATATCGGACGTGCATCCACAAACAAAAGTGGAAATCAAGAAACTAATTGGTTGCATCCGTCCCGTCTGCTCAGCCGCGTACCTGCTGCAGAGCGCACGTCTCTGTGGCAGCGACAGCAGACCGAGGGGGTAGCAACAGTGTGTCGGTCCCCGCCGACGCATCTCGCTACGGATGCCAGGGCATCTCCCGCATTCACCGGGTCCTCGTCTGACAGCGGCGTCCTACCGACCACGACGTGGACAAACCAAAAAACGAACCAAAATGGGACGCAAAGACTAGAACCCCAAAGAACCTCGATCCACCTCCACCCTTAACTAATCGGACATGTGGTGGTGGTGTGTGTGTGGGGGGTGTTCGCCACATCGGACGCGTGTCCTACCTGTTTCTGCTGATCCAGGAGGGAGAGGGAGAGGAGGAGGGAGGAGGAGGAGGAGGAGGAGAGGGCGCATCAGGATGAAGACGTATGCTGCATTCAGGGGATCGGGGGGCTCCCTCGTTCAGTCACGACGCAGCAACACACGCGTCCGTCCACCTCGGCCTCCCGGAGGTGGACGAGGAGCTCGGCTTTTGCGCATTGTGTCGATTCGAGGGCCGATGGAGGCAAACGGCGGCCGAAGGGACCCGCGTTGTCCCGTCGCCTCCTCACAACGCGACTCCGACAACGTTAGATGAACGTAGGTCGGAGGTTTCCCACTCGGCCTTACGAGCAAAGGGGGAACGAAAGGGATTCAGTGCTGTTTCGTTTTCGCGGTCAATCCATTTATCGTTTGGTCTATAAAATGGCAGTGGACGGTAATAAATACATAAATGAGTAAAATGACCGGGAGAATCTCCCGAAGACCGAACAGCATGTTCTTCCGTCGGGCGCAATAGTACCAGATTTCCCCTTTGCGATCATGTTTGACACAGAAAAAGCATCAAATCCTCACATTTGAGAAGCAAATGTTGTGACATTTCCGCGTAAAAAAAAAAAAAATACTAAGCGGATTATTCAACTGTCAATTATAAAACCAATTAATCGATTTATTATTAATTGGCTAATTGTTGTAGCTCCCGGTGGTTTTACTCTCCTTTACGTTTTATACTTTATCCCCGATATAGTTGTCTAATTTTGAGATAACACACGGGGTTAGCTAGCACAGACGCTTACCTACCTTATGTGTCACCTGCAGCGGAGAGCAGGCGCCAAGTCCCACATTTTCGCCCCAAAATCTCGGGTTTATCATCCCACGGACTCGCTTAACAACACCCGTAATATTCTCCAACTTCTTTCCATCTCTTTTCGTGCTCGACCTTTCCCGTCCCAGTTTTTTTGTTTTGGTTTTTTCTCGTCACAGACAACAAACCTCGACGTTTGTTCGCTAGCTACGTTCGACGCCGCGTTTACACGCAGCAGGGAATGTTAGCGTTAGCGTTAGCATTAGCGTTAGTATTAGCTACGAGCATCCGATTGTCTCGGTGAAACTTAAACTTAAAGCCAAACTTTAAAAACCAGGAAATTTTTAAAAATGACGTTTCCTAGTGGTGCGATGAAGGATAATATTAATCTCTCCTCTTCTCATTAAAGGTCTTTAACTCATTTCCGAGGTTTTGACTCGGTTTCCTCAAGAGAACGAAGATGGCGGCCGAAAAAACAAACAAACCGCCGCGTCTCTACAATGCTGTTTACCAACTGTGATAAAACATCAAGGACAACAAGACAAACGTGACACATTTCAGATTTAAAAGAGGATGAATTAATATAAATGAACTTGATTTAAAAGAAAAAAAGAAGTTAATATTTAGTGTTGTGTAGCGTAAGTGCAGCTTTAATGCAATCGGATCTTAGAAGCAGCATTTAATCTTCATGTCGAGGGAAAAAAAGTAAATAAATCAAAACCCACAATTGAACAGTTGACTGTACAAATATGGTCTAACTTAGACTCATTAGTATTAATAAAATCTCAAGATAATTTTTCACATTTTATTTTGACATAGTCATATGACATAAATGAACATTTTTTTCCTGAGGATTCCTTAAATGTTCCAATAAAATTTGACATTTCATACTTGAAAAATAAAATTGTGAGGTTTTTCTGGTTCGACTGTTTCCCAATAATCCAAAGCATATTGTTGGCAGTTGGCAATATATGCGCTTTACTAATATTAGTCAGATTTAATGGCCAGCCTGGAAAAGCTACAAGGTACCATATGTCGTTTTGGCATTAAGATTAATGATTGAATTGAGCAATCACTAGGATTTAATTTATGCAATCGTGGTATGATGTATGTCATAAGGAAAAAGCAACAGAGGTCAATTTGTGTGGGTCCTTGCTCATGTGAGCAACCTGGGCAGTGTGGACATACTGGCCCAAAAGGCTGTTAGATGAGAAAATGCACTCAAGATTTTAATGATGAAGAACATTATAATTATATTATAGTACGTCCTTGCTTTGAATTTTATTTTACCTTTGTACGTTCAATATGCTGTAATTCATTATACTTGCAGAGCACTGGTCACATAGCCTCCACAGCCAAAATAACACACATGCCTACTTTTATTCATCCTCTTACCCATTGTGCCTGCTTGTTTGATGCTGTATTTGCTGCTGTCATTCTGCAGTGGGCAACATGCAGGGCGCTGAAAATTGATTTACTGGCAGAGATTTAGATTTTTCCGTTACGCAGCACACGCGTTGCCAGGGTGGGCTTGTTGGAAACAGCTCTTACTGGTCTATACATTCTTGAAAACACACCTGTCTTTGTTCTGGCAAAAACTTGCTCAGTTCTGTCACCGCAGCACACTATGAGTTTTGTTGTCCATCATCAGAGTGAGAAGAAAAATCATACGTTCATTTTACCAGAGCTGCATACTGTATCTCTGTGATGTCAGATGGGTCGCTGACCTGATCTATCCGGGCCGGGGTGTGCAGAGGCATAAACTGGAGCAGCAGGAGCAGATGGGTGCAAGACGGATGACAGGAGAATGAGACAGAACTGTGTGCTTAATATTTAACTAATGAAGCAGCATGCTGCTCCGCCCTGTAGGGAGAAGGATAAAATCATCACACTGAGGTGACGCTGATTATAGGTGTAAAGTAGCTGAGTGTCAAGTACAATACTACTCACATTTTGAGTAGTATTGAAGCACTTTTTCTTAGGTACTACTTTTAACCCACATCGATTCAGTGGGAATACTGTTCTCAGGTTAAAAATATAAGTTATAAAACAACTTATTTTAGCTCAGCAATAATGCATTTAACGCTTTGTCTAAAGAGTTTAGACAATTTACTCAAAAACTGTAGCTCATCCTCTTTACTTCTGTGTTTCTTCTCCATTCCTTCTGCTATCCTTTTTCCCTTGCTCTTCATAGGACAAGAGAAACCAAACAATGTAATATGCGTTAGGTATTATGGTTAAAATATCGCTGTGGTAGTGCTAATACAATAGACACAGATGAAACGGTACTTCTCTCACTTATTCATTGTTAGTTGTTATGCTTTATAGTATCCAAGGGAAGAGGCAGCTCAGTATACTGTGCTGGTGCTGATGGTGCAGCAGTCTGCAGTGAGCAAATGTTTATGAACATTCATTGTCGTTTATTTATGTGTTTAATTTCAATGCAAATTAGTTGTAAATTTATAGTAGGGTGCTGTAAAGATCGGAAGAAACAGAGGTTCTGCAGCAGCGCCCCCAGCTGAGGGTTACCTCAACTGCCAACAAGCAGCTCTGTCCCCTGGGCCCTTGATTAACAACACATACAGTTCTAACACAGACACAGGGGACTTCTCTCTATATTGGCTCCTAAACAGTGGGAACTAGGTTTCAGAAACAGATTAACACCAAGTTTGATCCTCAACAGCCAAACCAGAACCCGATGTCACCAACATTATTAGAAAATAATGTAATGCTCAAAAAAAAACCTAGGACTGATCCATTCGTATAACAAATGGAGCTCACAGAATGCCCCAGTGGAAGATTAACACATCTTTCCTTGGACAGCTAGTTCCAGGGTCACCTGTGGTCAGGATAAATGAGATATCATCTTCTCATCGCTCAAACCTGACACTAGAACGCGCTCAATGCCAATTTATGACACTGTTAGTTAATATTAAGAATCCTCAAGTCACTTTTTCATAAATGTATTAAGTTAGGGAGAATGGGACCATCGGGCGGTGGTATTTCTAGCCAGCTATTTCACATTCAGAAACGTGGTAGCTGGCTGGAGCTTCATAGTTAACAGGCAGCTACGGGAATGGTATCAATCTTCTCATGTAGTGAGATCCACCCTTAAGAGCTGGTATCAATTCAGATGCCAATTCAAATTCCTGCCAATTTCCTCTGAGACCCTTCAAACGAAGAACCATCAATTTTCTCCATTATTCCAGCTTTGAAGATCTTGATAAAGATGTTGTCTTTCCTAGCTTACAGTTACCAACTGAATTTGGACTTCCAGCATGTAACCTATTCTGCTACTTTAAGGTCCAACATTGTGCAGTTTCTTGCTTTTCAGCCGTCCCCTGTGCCCCTCCAAGCAGCATGGGATCTCCAAGAAGCCATTGATCTCCAAGATGTATGGCCAGCTTTTGTCATTTGAGGAGTGTGCTACAAGAAAAACAAGGCTGCTTGGGAGCATGAGCTGAGCATCAATTTTATTGATGAGGGGTGGAAGGGGGCTATTGACAGGACCCATACAAGCTCTTTTTTTGTGCCAAACTTGGACTCATACAGTTCAATATCATACATGTGCTTCATTTTTCTAAAACCAGACTGTTTGACATATATCCAGAGGTAGAAGACAGATGTGGTAGATGTCCTGCTTCTTCATACATCTTCAGTCATGTTTTATTCACGTTCAATGTCATACAATTCTTGTCATGACAATGTTGAGAATGTCTAAAATCATAATCCAGTCCATAATTAGCATATGTATTCTTGAGTTAGAGCCAAAAACATATTTTTTGAAGTCACAGCAACCTTGACCTTTCCCCAACCAATATCTAATCAGTTCATCCGTGAGTCCACGGTAATGTTTTGGCTGGATTTAAAGAAATTCACTCAAGGTGGTCCTGAGATAACACAGTCACAAGAAAGGGACAGATGGACAACCCAAATACATGATGCATCTGGCCACGGCTGCCACTGACTTGGAGGCATAAAAATCTCGTTTCATCAAACTTTGCAAGCAAATGCAATGCACAATGTCATGCTATTCCTTTAAATTCCTTTATTGCTGCTGAGGTCTTTTGCAATCCCTTTTGTTGTATTTGTTCCCTGACCTTGTGATTAAATAGTTATGTGTCTATGCAAACCAGAAAGACTAAAGCCAACACATACAGTATTTGCAGCAGATGCCATCTGAGGTATTCAACAGACAGAAAAAAACATGTTGAGTCTTAGTCACCTTTGATTTATTCCATTTGTCACTTAAGATAGTACATAATCCATTTGTTGCTCTTTTTATTACAGAATCCTTTTGTCCCTAAGGTACAGCAGCCCGAAAACCCATTTCACCTTTAAAATGTCTTTTCAATTGTCAAAGAATTCCCAATGCAATGAACAGAATAGGTTTATCTGTTAAATTCAAAATTGTATATAAGCACAATGGGCCAAATTGGTTTCCCAATTATGAGCCTCAGCAATAATTACTCTGGACTAAGTTCACCTCCAATCAGCCTTGAAGGGAAGTGCCTTGCATAATTTTTATAATTAGCATGATAGTGAAAGACATCCATTGGCAATACTGACTGCTAGACAGTTCCCTGGAATCTTATCTTCCATGTTACTGACAGAAAAAAATCTTTAAATCTGAGGTAAAAGAACCTCAGGCTTTTTTCTAAGGGTTGTTTAATGCCTGGTTTTCCCTCCATCAGACAATCCCCGGTTTCCATGACCAACCAGCTCACACTTTCATATTCGATCTTCTGTCCAGCTGGTCTGTTCATATTCTGTGTATGAACAATCCTTCTGCTCTTAGCATGCTTCCATTTTTAGTATATGAATGTAAATCTATCCTGTTGTCCAGAATAAATACTGCCCAACAACACATTGTGCTTTACAGGCAGTATGAGGGAAAGAAACTGCGTCAAGGATGAGAACACTAATACACACAAAAATCTCAAGTCATCTTCAGCCACTCTACTTTTGTGTCTGAAGTTGTCTTGAGAAATTTCATTACATGTGTGACAGTGACTTCCCAGGTTAACAGTTGTGAACTTGACAGACAAGCCTGCTTTGCGTCAGGATTTCGGGAAAAAAAAAAAACTAAACACACGATGTACATTTTAGTTGTCATATATCCACCGTACATCAGTGGACTGGGCTATGTGATTATAGTAGGTAAAAAAACTTTCCTGGAACCTCTGATACATCTGAGACAAATGTGGATGATAAGATCCTATGATGGCTTCACTGGATTTATGCTTCGGCGGTTGTTGGCAGAACTCTCACAAACAGAGTTTTGGTGTCTAGAGATTTTACTGAGGAATCAGCTGGAAGCTCTGAAAAAACAGAGGAAAAAAATTTACATAGTTTATTTGAATGATACTAAGCAATTACAAAAGATCCCAATTTTTTTTTTTAAATCTAAAACCATAACTCCAAGTGAAGTTAAAATTTTCCTCAATGACATTGTATTCTCTTGAATAAGCTAAACTTTATTTTTTCATCAATAGTGCACAGTTTTATTGTATTCAAATTGTGCCATCATATTGTGGCCGCTTACTGACATTGGTACTAAAAGGATAAGAGGACATCCAACCAATGTCTAGCATTTTATTAATGTGAAATGTAACCCATTTTATGAGTCATACAGAAATGAACTGAAATACAGGATAGGTAAATAAGTTTAGGTCAAAACCAAAACTGAAAACTCGTAAATTTAATTGAATTTTTTTTTTTTTTAAGGATTAAGAAATTCATTAACTTACAACTTTCCTGCAGCAATGGAGATAAATGAAGCCTTGACACTTAATACAATTTCAACAGGTCTGTATAGACAGGTCTGTCTGTATAAGGCAGTGTACGACAAGACTGGGTTTCTACACCCTATGATGCAACCAAAACAGTTTATCATCAATCGCTAAAATTAAAATATCTGTACATCTTAGGTCAAGGAAAAAAAATCAAAAAATTCCTCAGTGCCCTGGCTAAGAGATGACATTTTAAAACATAGTTCCTTGAATTTCTAACCTTCTCTGGAAACTACTTTTCTTATGAGTGACATGATAGATGATGAAGGTAGGAACTATCAATCTGATTTTCCTCTGACTGTATATCAGCCTAGAAATGCTGGTCTTAAATCAGTCTATAGCCCCGGTCGGAGGAGATTTAGTTCTCTTGGGGGGGGGGGGGGTGATTTTAATATTACCTGTTCTGGTCAGTGATTTTAATCCACTCTGGAGAATATATGTCTGGAGCACCCCCTCCCCAGTAATAAAGACAGTCGTAATTATCTACTTTTTTTAAGCAAACTTGCTGGTCCTCCGGTAATTTAATTCCTATCTGGAGCGATGTCCTTGCATTCTAAAGTGGACCTCCGAGGGCTTTTTTTTTTTTTTAGAAGGATTAAGAAATTCATTAACTTACAACTTTCCTGCAGCAATGGAGATAAATGAAGCCTTGACACTTAATACAATTTCAACAGGTCTGTATAGACAGGTCTGTCTGTATAAGGCAGTGTACGACAAGACTGGGTTTCTACACCCTATGATGCAACCAAAACAGTTTATCATCAATCGCTAAAATTAAAATATCTGTACATCTTAGGTCAAGGAAAAAAAATCAAAAAATTCCTCAGTGCCCTGGCTAAGAGATGACATTTTAAAACATAGTTCCTTGAATTTCTAACCTTCTCTGGAAACTACTTTTCTTATGAGTGACATGATAGATGATGAAGGTAGGAACTATCAATCTGATTTTCCTCTGACTGTATATCAGCCTAGAAATGCTGGTCTTAAATCAGTCTATAGCCCCGGTCGGAGGAGATTTAGTTCTCTTGGGGGGGGGGGGGGTGATTTTAATATTACCTGTTCTGGTCAGTGATTTTAATCCACTCTGGAGAATATATGTCTGGAGCACCCCCTCCCCAGTAATAAAGACAGTCGTAATTATCTACTTTTTTTAAGCAAACTTGCTGGTCCTCCGGTAATTTAATTCCTATCTGGAGCGATGTCCTTGCATTCTAAAGTGGACCTCCGAGGGCTTTTTTTTTTTTTCACGGCGAAGAGCTTCTTTTTTTCCCCGGAATTTGCCAGCTCAGTGTGAACTTCCTTTTTGTGTGAAAACTGAGGAGGCCGAAAACTCTGCCAATCTGATAGATGGGGACATGTTAACACAAATATATAGGCCTATCTGCGAACTGATATGACAGAAAAAATTAAAGCGATTAGGAGAGCTATACCCTTTATTCTCACTATTCAGCTGTTGTATTGTGAGGTATAGGTACGTACTGCTACTCTCTTTGATACCCTGCTGTTAGCCTGTGTTTGTTTGTATTTGTGGCCAAATTGGTGCTATTTTATTGACCAAATTAGCTATTAGCAGTTCCTCTATTTATACAGATAGCTGTCACTGGATTACTTTGATTTTGAAGACAACTTAAAAATGTGATGATTCTCAGGCAAATTCTGAAGAGTCTTTTTCTATGATTTCTAGACAGACTTTTTGAGAATCATTTGTGTTTATTGGCTCTCTCTTTTGGTTTGTCCTTCTGAATGTCCATGTCTATAACAGACCGTATCCTGTAATTTTGTTAAATCCGGAACGAGGAGTTAAATTACCAGCATAATGATATCCACCAATCGTTTCATCTTACCCTGGGTGAGGTCCTGGTCCAGATAGAGTTTGAGCCATCTGCTGCGAAGGCCAAAAATCTTGGCAGCCTCAGACAGCAGGCCTGTATAGTTGAGCCCGTTCAGGCCCACTGGGTTCACCAGCAGGAGGGTACCCACTTCTCCCGTCTGGCATTCTAGAGAAAGGAGGACGAGCATTGGAAGAGATATTAAGTCAATTAAACAGACTTTTGCTTCCTCTACATAATAAGAAATGACTGGCTTGTTAGTTAGGTTTGTTCACAATTCCTTGGAAAGCATATGATCAAGCCGAAGCCTAACCATGGGAAATGGGAGGGGGGACAGAGGAGAAGGACAGGTCAAAAAGAAGAAGAGAGAGAGCCTGGCTGAACAGTTAGTGAATATAGGGAAAGGGGCAAAGTAAACAGTTTTAGGAGTGAATGAATTAAAGGATAAGGTTGGATTATAGCAAACATTTATTTTTTTTTTACTGCAATTAACTCTGGTATAAAAAAAACAAAAACATGAGTGTAGGTGATTCCGGGGGCAACAATTGACAAAGTACATTCACTTAAGAAGTACAGATTTAGCATTGCACTCCTGTAACTCTATCAGGTTCATAATGGACAGATTAAGACAAATGATGACATCAGTGCAACAGATCAGGAGATAATGTCCTTTTTATTTCTCAGCATCTTTTTCCTTGTCAAAACGTGGAAACTACATTACCCACAATGACCGCCGGATCTCAGTGGTTGATTCGGTTGTGTTATGCTAGTAGCACCTAATGTGGCCTCGAGCCGTTGGCCTCAAGCAGAGATGAGGAGCAAGCTACAGAGGTGTGGTAAGCTCACTTCTTCCTTAATCCACACCCCTTTTAATATTTATACCTGTAGTCTTCAGCACCAAGAAACTTTACGCAGCTCTCTCTGCAGCCACTAAAGGTTTAATAGAACTCCTTCAGATATGTCAACACTCCCTAAAACCTGTAAAAAGACTTCAATGTTTAAAATTAGTAAAGTTCCTATTTAAGTTCTGTATTCAAGTACATTTGGTTTACTTGAAGTTTATTCTACGCTTAGAATAGAATATATACTTAGAAGTACAACTACTGTTCTTTTTATTCTACTGTATTCTAGCGAATTTCTCACTGCAACTTCAAGAAATACCCACTTGATTTGTCTCACTAAGACAACGGAAGCTTGATATTAGCTTCAACTGAACTTCAGACTGCATTTTTGCAACGAAGGAGGACTGTGGACTTTGTCCCTCACCACTTCAACCAAATGATTTTGCTACTGTTACTAAAGTAAAAGATCTTACTATTTCTTACACCATTGGATGGTTTCATTTCTACTCAGCTTTCATAGTAAATTTCAGTACTTCTCTTTATCCACTTTGGAAATTTACACTGTTACTGTCTGGGATTAGTGTGTCAAAAGCAATGGGTCAGATCTGTTGCAGCCATGCTGTATGCAAATAAAGCTTTGACTACATTGACCAAACTTGTCAGCAGGACAAATTCATTATTGGTTTGGGTCTTTTCAGGATATTTGTTAATTATAATGCCAAGATAAAATAATGCCAGGTCAATCCTTTAAATATGAGAAGAACTGACTTATTAATGTTGCATTATTATATGTGCATATGTGCTTATATGTATTTCTCACCAGCTGGCTGTGCATTGCAGAGCACCAGGTTAACGTAAGGACATAGGAGGGCGTCGGTGCTGGGGACCGGGTCGGGGGAGGGAGAGCCTGAAGTCACTGACAAAGTTTTACCACTCAAAGACTGAAGGTCCGTTTTGCAGGTCAACTCTGTAATGAACACACAAATGTACATACAAGGATGTGTAGATGAAAGAGTTTTATCATTTCACTTGGTTTACCACAGAGCTGATAAAATCATCAGACAATATGACTGTATACATTAATAAATAATTTCTGAATACAAGTGATTATCCAGTGATGCGACAACACTATAGAGTGCAGTAAATGAATGATTAGCATTATCTGTCTATCTGACTGGTCTAGTCTGATGACAAATGTTAGCTGCAGTTAGGTAGCTAGCTAAGACAGCAGGGGATCAGTGTGTTTAGCTACGAGTTTGTTTTCTTATTTAGCTGCCTACCCAGTCCAGTTAAAAATATACACATATACACACAAACAAACATAAACAAACCTTGGACCAGACCCTGGAAAATTTGGAAATGCACAGAGAAAGAGAGGAAATGACTGTGTATGTGACAAGACCAAAAATAAATAACTAAAAATAAAATTACTTAAAAATATAATTTCCATTGAATTTTCCATAAAATATTAATCATCTAAAGGTTTTGTTTATCCTGTGTATTTGGTTGTATTTTTGACCTGTCTGAAAACCTTTTACTTCATTTCGTCTGTTCATAGGTAACTAAAACGATTGAAAAAAGAAAAAAAAAGTAAATGTTGAGTACTTCAGTCTTTATACAAAGTAGTAGGAAGATGGTCATGATAGGACCAATCAACAGCCACTTAAGTAATGTGAGATGGCAACAGTGGTCTGTTGGTCTCACACAAAAGAGGAGATCTAGTTGGATTCATGTCTCTCCGAGTCAGATCAATTCTCACCAGTCCCACTGTTGAAGATTCTGAGCTGGGTGTTATTTGTTCCAAAGATGATGCTGCACACTTTCTTCAGCTTGTCCAAGTCTAGTCTGTTATCTCCTTTGGGGTTCTCCAACAACACCACCCCCTCTGAACAAGAAACAAGTCAGAGAGAATGACTAACATAGAGAAAAAGCTCACCAAGTGAATTACAGGTAAGAAAAGGTGACAACTTATCTTTCAAAAATTATGGGGAAAAAAAAAAAAGGATTTGGACACATTGTACTATCATACCAATCGGTAGATGTTCAGTTTTAAAAATGCAAAGTAACCTCAGAGCAACTTGTATTGACAGATTTAACGTATTCTCGTTAAAGCTTCTCTAGCTGGAAAAAACAGACTTTGTCTTTTGCCTCTCCATGTGCTACCTTGTTCTTTGTTGTTGACCTTCACCCTGAGGTTCACATAGGTACAAGCTGGTCCATTCAGAGGGGCCCGAGAAGCTGAAGATCCCTTTACAATGGTTAACTCCAAGTCTGAGCCCTTCAGCTGCAACAAAGAAAAAATGAGCATGAAAGAAGGAATGAGACAGAGGGAGTTACACACTAACTTTTTACTCTGTAATCTTGCACAAGGGTCCTTTGATCCGAAAATTAAATTGTGACTTGTGCAAAAACATAGCCTGCTGGTGAGCTGATGCAGAAATCACTGAGAATGACAACTTGAAAAGAATGAGAACAAGAAAAAAAAAAAAACAAATGCCACCATCAGCAGGTCTTAAGAACATACTTGGGAAATTTTTGGAACTAGTTTGTACATTTCATGAATCTTAAGGGAGCGCAGTTGTCCTTGCCTAAGCACTTCTGGGTATACTTGCTATAGAATAACAAAATTTCACACCAAAATGATCATTCACCCTTAATGAAACGCTAAACTTAAACTGAACTTGTATTATAGTAGAGGAAACAATAATCCTGCTTGCCTTCAGGTATCTTTTCATACCTGAGTCTTTTCCTCTATGATGACACTGGCACTTTTGGGAACAGGGAAGGGCAGAAGTGGAGCCTTGGTGGTAGCCAGGATAAAGTCAGTGTGAGCCTGGATCACAGAGTCCAAGTACTCCCCCTCTGGCTGGCAGCGGTAGTACACAGTTATCTCATCTGATGGCACCAAATGGCCCTAAGGCAAGAGAATGAGAGATTGGTACAATATTTGCTATTACCAAATATAAAAAGTGAAGCATTTTTCAGAAATTAAGCAAAGGTGTCTGCATGAATAACATACTAATAATAATAATAACATTCTGCATGAATAACTTTTCAAACAATAACAAACAATAATCTGTCATTTTGTTTAGAAAACCTGTTATCTGATTAAAAGAGATGACTGCCAGGGACACAAAGAATCCGAATTTTGCATCAAGCAATTTGCGTCAAAGCCTTTTTTCACTTCTATAAGAAAATAAAATCTGGTAGAAACAATTACCAGAAAGATGGAAGAAAGGGGGGATGGGATAAACAAAATGGAAGGGCAAACAAAAGAAGAGAGGATAGAGATTAAAGAGCAGAAAACAGACAGAATAAGAACAAATAAAGGCAGAAGGGAACATGGGGGGGATTTTTTTTTTTTATTGGATGAAAGCCCATCTATTTTGGCATTGTGTACTGCCAGCTTCCTCTAACCTTGACACATTCAAACACATTGATCTCATCCTAATCTGCAGTGTGCAATCGTGCACGTGTGCACAGCAACACACACAAATTTTGACTTTGTAGTACACACACGGGCACACACGCATACACACACACACACACACACACACACACACACACACACACACACACACACCAATTGCAGTATGTGACTCAAGGGCAGAGGAATAACGTTAGCTAGATACAGAGTAGCAGTCAATCAATGGAGGAAGGTTTATAGGCTTTTCCTGCCAAGTCAAGGTACTGACCCTTCCCTGAAGGGGCAAGTACAGTGTATCTGTGTGTGTGTGTGTGTGTAAACACCTCTGAAGGAGCTACAGAGAACTCCAGATTGTGAGCAGTCTAATTAAAAAAAAAAAAAAGGAAATGCTGACCCCTGTTTCTCAACCGTGCATATTGTCACAAACAAAACACCAGCACCCACATAAACGTTAGTAAAGACACACAAGCACACCCAAAAACTACTACCAAACATGTCAAAGAATTGTTAAAAATTAATTCCCATCCCTGGGGTGGAAAATTCCTAACAGATCTCAGTTTGAAATAACTGGAGGAATTTAGCTTGGCAGGAAGCCAGTGCACACCACTGCTATAGGGGGACGGAAAAAACTGTTTGTTGCTCGTGAAAACAAGGGGCTGTCGGCTAATCCGTCTTTACTCCCAAGACCACTTCAAAGCTCCAACATTAGAATCTGAAAGGGGCCAGACTGTAATTAAGCTTCCATTAAGCCTGCCTTATGATGGAGAAACTTCTAACTGTGACGCTGCAGTGGAAAGATTTCAAAATTAGCATGGGACATGAAGTGGAGTTGGGGGGGGGGGGTGTATAACAAAAAAATAAAGAAACTCTTCTTCATCCTACGGCTAAATCTAATATGATGTCTTCAAACTACTTTTTTGTCCAACAACTGGTCCAGTATGGACCCATATAATTGACAAAATGTAATAAGAGGTTATCAGACAATTCAAAAGTATTACTGAATATATATAAATGAATAATAATGTTAGTTATATAATCAAAATGGGAGTGTAAAAAAGAAAAAAAAAAAAGATTTATTCTTTTCCTGTAATATCAATCAGTGGATAAAATCAACTTACCTTTCATTGGCTCATTTTATCTTTCCAACTAACACATTTTCCTATTTCTGTTTTTTTTCCCCCCACATTTTTCAAATTTATGTTTCCCGTTTCCCATATGCAACAATTTTCCTCTCCAGAGTTCCAATTCTCCTAATTCATATGTGAACATGAAGTCGGTGTATCACATCTGAGAAGCTGTAAACTAACACTGGTTGCCGTTTTTGCTTAGTAAATGACTTAATTTATGACTTAAATGATTCATTTAAATTTTGTTGCAGATGAATCTTCTGTTGCTCGACTAATCAATTTATTGCCCTTCTGCAAAACTAGCTATAAAAATATATTAAGGCAGTAGTAAGTATACTGACAGCATGAGGGTGATTAATAGTACAAAAATTGTGCTGTTTACAAATGCCAAACAAGGGAAATTTTCTCAAAAACTTCTAGTGTCTCCTACTGGAGTGACTGTATTTTGTTGTGCAGTTTTTATTCTAGATACATGCAATGTCACACAACGATGCCAGGAGTGGATGTGCATGTTGCGATCAATATTTAAAATATCACACAGACAACAGGTGACATTGGTTTCTTTTTTTCTGTCACACTGTCTCATGTTGTCTTTTTCGCAGTCAAGTTTCTTTCCTCTGCTTAACTGTCATACATTACTCACTATGCAAGCGACAGCCCTGGAAAATATTTTATCTTCAAGTACAACTCAGTGTCATGTTTTGCTCACCCCGGCATAGCCCTGATTACATGTAATGGCAAACTGTTTCAACTATGTCAGATTCTATTCATTACACATTGGATTGCAAAATTCAGTAGTGGTGTGTTATATGTCACTCTTGTTTTCAGAGCTAGTACTGGTCCTGAAATAATTGCCCCACCTTCTTGCGTAGTTTCTGAATGCGGTTGATGACCTCTCGGGCAACACCTTCATCCACCATGGACTGGTCAGGGGTGACATCCAACAGCACCAGGACCTAAAAGACAATAAAACCAAAGAGGAGAAGAGGGGGTGTAAACTTAAAGTGATCTGACAAATGGCTACTGAAATGTTCCCAAAGACTGATATGGTTTTCCACAAATTTTGACAAAAAGACTGCCTTTCATACAACCCTCACTTTATTTAAATTAAAAAGTCTTCGTGTTTGATGATGTAATCTACATATACTATTGGTCAAAAGTTTTAGAACACTAATTTTTTGCTGTTATACTCCAGTGAATAACAGGTCTTTTCAGGGTCGAAGAATATGGATAACTTATATTTCTTTTGCAGCAATGGAAGTAAATGCAGCCTTGAAAGCTGATGACTTACAAACCCTCTGTCCATACAAAGTCAGTGAAAGAAAAGCAAACAAGTTCAACACATTCGGAGGAACTTCTGGGAACAGTGTTGAAAGAGTCAAAAATTAAGATTGAATTTAGTTCAACAAGTAGATTCACTGATTCCTTGTTATTAAAATCTTCAATTGTTTATTTGTTATACTTTAATTTCAGAGACAAGACACTGAATTATGTAAATTTTAATTACAACAAGAAAAATAGACTTGTTCGAAAACTTCTTGCATGTGCTGGCAATAAAATTCAATTTAAAATATCCTGGCAATTAATCATTAATAATGATTCAATTTCAAAAATAATTTTACTAATCTATTCACAATTGGATTCCCACATTGAAGTAAGCCTGTCAGGGGGAAATGATTCAGCTTGTATTTGAGCACAAATATAAATTTTTCATGACATTAAGTTCTAATATTTTGGCAGAGAAGAAGAGAAATGCAGAAAACTTGGGCTTAGTATAAGAATAATAAACTCTAGACCTTATTTTCTTTTAAAGGTTTTTTTGACATTTTGCCTTATTTATACAGTGGACAGTTTGGAGTGACAAAGGAAACAAGGGCACAGAGAGAAAGAGGGGCAAAACATTCAACAAAGGTCCTCCAACCAGAAATTGAACCAAGGATGTTGTGGTTATGATGTACATGCCTTGACCATTAGGGAACCAGATGCCCTGAGACTTTTATTTTAAAATAGCTTCAAAATCTTGTAGCAAATAAATGTTTACCTGTTAGGGTAAAAACATCAATGTGGTGGAGTTTTCACAAAAACAAAGTTAAATTTACTTTAATCATACACGCAACACAATTATTCCAATTTGCACTTGAAAAAAACAGTATCAGTCAAGGACAGGATGTAACATGACATGAAGATGCTGTGGTAGAATTCATCCTCTGATATCACGAATTTACAGTAGCAACTAAAGCACCCAGACTCCTTCAGCTCAGTGGTGCAAACTATTCATTTGAGAAAGAAGATTAACATCAAGAGATGACAAGGGCAACCTAAAAGAAATATCTGTCTTACTCTGTCGTCCAAACATTTATAACGTGAATACTGAAGAAAAAATAAACCAAGCAAACAGCAATAACAACAATATCGTAGTCCGTGTGAGTCACTACAATAAAATGAGTGTCATGTTGTGCAAGGCTGAGCTGCTGCCAGCCCAGAACACTTTACCAGGGGAAGGAGGAGGGAAAGAGATGACAGGGTGACAGAATAGTACACAAAAGCAACAGAGATACAGAATAAGAGGAGAGAGAACAGAGAGCCAGACAGATGGGAGCGGGGGAGTCGGTGCGAACGAACGAGAGTAAAAAGAGAATTAAAAAGCCAGCTCAGTAAACTGGTATTAAGGTGCAGCCATGTGGCATGTATACGGCTGGAGGAGCACTGATTAGAGAGGGCCTGTGGGAAACGCATACATGCTGGATTCCACTTAGCCGTGAAATTATTTCATACATCACACTCACAGTAAAGGCACATAAATGCATTTATGGTATATGGCCGCTTTGTGCAAGAGCTGGGGCAGAGCATCATTTTTTATTTTTTTTTTTAGATCCAGTTATATTACACTTTATAGCTCAAAATACACAACAACAGTAGGTGATGTTGCAATAAACCGAGGGGAGCTGGTGTGTGTGTGTGGGTGTGGGGGGGCAGAGGAGACTGTATGTATGTTTGTATTTCTGTTCCTTTACATGTGTAAATAAATGACTAGAATTTCTGAATAGTAATTATTCTGGTCATTCATATCCCTTTGTGTAATGAAAAGTATATACATAAATAAAAAATAAAAATAAATAAAAAATATGCAAGATACAATCCACAATCATGGTTTAAGAGTGGGCATCAGGGTTTTTTAAGTGCATTAAGACAATCAACCAAACAATCTAAGATAAAATATTTACCTCCATTTAAAAATATTAAGTGACTGCTACTGCGTTGAAGGAAAAGTTTGGAAATTCGCTCTCTTGCTGAGAGTTAGATGTCTGTACCTCATATCTGTACTCTAAATATGAAGTTACAGCCAGGAGATAACTATCTTCAGCTTAAAGACTGAACTATATCTTGACTGGACACAGTAACTTCCTCAAGTCTCTGCTGGTTGGCTGGCAACCTTGAAGTTATGACAAGACTCTTGGAAGTTGCTGCTCCTACACATAAACAGACTAACAAAAACACATATTGCTGTTTTTAGACTTCAGTTTTTGTTCATATTAAACACAATATATCAAGTTAATTAGTGAGCTCCAGAAGTGCTGGTAGGCAGATTTTGACACCATTGGACAGAACTAAAACTAGCTGTTTCCCCCGCTTCCAGTCTTAATACTATAGTTGCTGGATATAGCTTCACATTTCTGATACTGGTATGAGAATGGTATCAATCTTCTGATTTAACTCTTGGCAAGAAGTATCTTTCCAAAATGTTGAGCTATTGCCTTTATAAAAGGGGTATTTATATGGTCTCTTAAGAAGTTGGCTCTTAGATATAAAATGCATATTAAAAAGACCCAATTATTTTTGATCCTTAGTTTCCTGAAGGGGTCATTTTTGTTAATTATGGTGCCGAATTGACATGCAAAGTTTATGTGTTTAATTTATGTATCTAAAGTGAACACAGCTGTGATTACATATCGGGCGGAGGGTACCTGTGCATCAGAGTGAGCTTCATATTGTGCAGCAGTGTCTGAGCTCTGGTTAAAGGTGTACATCAGCCTCAGGTCCTCCTCGTGAAGCTCATGGCCATCCACCATAATGGATCCTTAAAATTATTCACAACAACAACAACACAACATTAAAAACCACGGTTATTTCCATGGATATAAAAATACAAACCATTATATGGCACTATAAAATAAGATTCAAGAATTCATAGAAAAAAGAGTGCTTTTAATTTAATAAATGTGCTGTTCATAGACTATTCACCAATATGGAACCGTATTGTGTTTCAGCACCATCAGTTTACATATCTGAACTACAATAAATTATACAGCCTATACAAACTGCACCAGGGGGCAGGAAAAGATTCAAAGCATATTTAATCATTAAAAATGGTTTACTTTCAGAAATACTAAGATTTTCCTTTTGGGTTGGGATATTCTTGGTAACAGTCATGTAGGACAAAATGATCTGCAGAGCCGATCAGAAAACTACTCCAGCACAAAGCCAGTTGGCTGTTGAATGATATACAGTATAATTAGGAAAATGTTTGAACTGTTTTCTTACTTTTACTGCATTGTATTTGCTACAATTTGCACAAACCTCCAAAGCCTGAGAAAAAAACAAGCAATGCATATGAATTATAAACCTGTGTCCAACAGTATTTGTAATTTGGGATTCAGGTTGAGGTTTGCTACATTGGATAATATATAGTGTAAAGTGTTAACAATATTCATGTGTGTTCCTGTGATATTCCACAAGGATCCTGAATTCTTGCAAACAGTGATTTCTGTGATGACTGTTATTATTATTATATCAGTAATGATAATCTAATTTTGCTTCCCACTATCCTTCTAATTGAATTTGACTAACTTGCCAACTGATTGGGTGAAATTAGTCTATATGGCAGAGTCTGTCTCTTGAGAAGGATTCTAGCAAAGGTTTCAATTACACCCCATCATACAAAATAAATTGGTCTTTTAACTTGCATGCAGACTGAGGCTTTGTTTTGAATTAGCTGGGGTCTGGATGTGTATTTGCTGGCATTAAGATTTCTTAAATTGCGGTCTTTTCCGGCCTCATTCACATGAGATCTGAGCTTTTAAACAATACAGCAAACCTAATCTAGCCAGGTTTACATCAGTTTTGGCAGTGGCAGCAATTATCTACGTCTGTGTTCTGACTTAAAACCATGACCCTGTTCTGCTCTCCTCCTCACTTCTCCACACCCAATGAAACATTCACTGTGATCACCTCTAATTCTAGATTTCCACATGTTGATTTCCTGTCTTCCTCCCTGCTTCTCTGCTCTAATCCACCTTCTCTTCTACCCCATCAAAATGATGGGGTCAGAGGTACAGGTAAGGAATAATAAGTAATACAAGCAATAGCCATGAACCCACAATCAGTTTCGCCACCCTTCTAGTCTAAACTGCAGCAAAGTTTTTAGAGTCATGAATTCTGCAGCGAATTGCTCAAGAGGTTAGAAGTAGGCTCTCAACTGAAAATGAGCTGTTAGTTCTCCCATGGACAGATTATTTCACTGGACGTGCATCACTGACGATGGCTTCCACTGATTGACCACTATCATTTACCAAATGTTAATTTTCTCCTCCCTCTTCTCTCCTTGTCCCAAATTCCTCTAAATCTGGTACGATAGAAACAGAGAACGGTGCTGAATTATACAGTTTAGCACCTTTAAAATGTGTCTCTTACACTCAGACTTCACATCTCATCTTTGATCTCAATTTAACGAACTGCAATTTGGTGCTGCTGTACACAATTTTATCTGTGAGTTCTCCCTCTCCATCATTTTTCCATCATCCTCTACCACATATATTGCTTCCCTTCCATCACTCATCCTTCGTTTTCCTTCCAAATGGCTAGACTTCAAACATTCAACTGATTGGAAATGTTAAGTTCCCAGAGCCCAGCTGACCTCCACTGCCTCTGTCCTGGGAGACTCTGGGAGCACTCCTCGTCTTTCTATAATTGGAGAGACAATATACCTTGCACTGCTTTGATCCGTACTTGAGCTCTGATGATAGTTTGAGAAGGGTTAGTGTTTTCATTCTGTGGATAAACTGGCCATCTGTGTAGCAAATTTAATTTCAATGATTCATTGTTTGCTTACAGTTCAAAAAAATATTACTTTGACGCAAAACGTAAAAACTGTGCAACTGTTCTCTAAATCCTAATTCGAACCAACTGTTCTTCACTAATTCATTATTTGGTCAACGACATCAGTTGCTACTGATTCATTCCTTGGTAGTTACAGGAGAGAACCAAAATATTTAGTAAAAGATGAAAATACAAAAAATTGTATGAATGCAAACTAGTGAACTACAGCTAATTAGAATGCTAATGTGCCTTTAAAGTTTTTGTGAGTTTCCTTTCCTCCCCGAGTGTGACTTTAAGATTTGGGTTCATAAACCCTGTTCCCGTTTTGCATACATGACCATACCTGTCTTCTGGAAGGCCTCTAGCTGTTCACTGGTGAGCTCCTTGATGGAAGCAGTGACGGCTTTGAAGGCTCCCTTTAGTCTCTTGCCCAACACCATGTGGTCTGGCTCAGCTCTCAGACGGATACCATACTTGTCCTTGTCCGTTGACAATGTTAACTGTCGTACATTAAGTTCCTGGTGGATGAAAAACAGACACACATTGTGTCTTAGAAAAGGTAAAATCACTGGCTTATAGTTTCCTGTGGTGAGTATAAACAAAAACTAGAACTTAACGTGTCACAAAAACTAAAACTCAAACAAAACATATGTATAAAATAATCAAGAAACAAAACTATAATGGGTGAAGATCACAAAAGAAAAAAATGAAACTAGAAATAAAAGCTGCTTTTGTTTAGTATTTAAATTCAAGGAAATCCTGTATTGCCATGTTATTCGGCTAAACTGCATTGCAGGCATTGAGTGAGATGAAAAATGAAATGAAAGTAATACAAAAAAATTAAATTGGATTAAATTTAAACATAAATATAATCTAACATAAAATTTTACTAAAAGTGTAATAAAAATAAAACTTCACCTTCCCAAGGCATGTGCTCTAAAGGGCAAATCAAAAATTGATCACAGAGTCATACACTCAAACAGTAAGTCAGCCGTTAAGTAAACCGGACCGTAAACCATACAGTCTTTAAATCTCCAATACACCATTCCTCCTATCCAGTCACTATATTTCTGCCTTTCAATACAAAATGTTGAATTCCTCTATCTAAATGGAGAGAAAGTACCCTGGCCTGCCATGCATTGCTTCTTTCATTCAATCTCACTGAAAACTTGATGCTTGTGTTTGAGGCTGAGCTCTAGCATAGTTTACTTACTGAGAGAGACATAGATAAGCTACTGTAGTTCACTCAGAGAGCAAGTCAGCCATGAAATCAACTAGTCAGTGAGCCAGTTGCTGTTGACAGAATTAGTAAAAATTAAAAGTTAATATTTTACTATAAAACCATCATCACATAGAGGTTTAAAGAGATCAGTAGCCTTGGGAAAACAGAACTTAATGAATCATTGTTGAATCATGTCTGTCCCCAAATGGTGCAAATTTATAAAGTGGTAAAAGAAATTTAAATGATTGACAATTAAATAGTAATGGCTTAACGTAACAAAGTAATCAAAGGGAAAATAACAGTAAAGAGGCAAATGCATACTAAATCAACTAAAAATGCATCACACACATTGTAAGAGCTTGATGGTGCTTCCCTGGGCTGCAAAACCTCAACTGCTGTCAGGTTAGATAGAAAAGACCTTGTTTACTGGAGGAAAGCTAGAAGCCAGTGAGGGTAAATGTTTCCCGACGACAAGTGATACATGGCGTGGCTTTAACTAAAAATAAAGTTGCAGGATCCAGCAGAAGGCTGCAACAGAAATCCTGTGAACCCTGATCTGAAAATGTTCTGTCAGTTTTCCTGGTAAACTTTATTTCGGCATAAGAGATAGAATTAATTTTCCATTTAATCCACATCAGTAATTCTCAGCTTGAGACCTAGTAAGTTTTCAGGAAATAGAGATAGATGTAACACTCTTATAAAGGTGAAAATGGTCTTACTTAAGATACAAATTGGAATAATCAGTTTCAGCCTTGGAATAGAATTAACATCTTGTGCTTTGCTTATTGGAAAATAACAACCAAAAACAAGGGAATGATTTAAGTTTAAAGTTTATGACAGTTACTCTGTCTAATGTCTGAGTAGTAACTTTTTCAAGTTTCTTGGACAACACCTGAATGAACTCAATAGATTTTGTAATCAGTATGCACCGTATCACTTGCACAGGTGTAGAGTGATAATATTACTTTTGGAATAACATTATATAAAACACACTTAGAATTTCAGATAGCCAGCCCTCAATCTAGAATTTTTCCACATACGAAATTCAGAGGAGGTGGGAATGGTGAAAGCCTCCACCTTACTCTGGAAACTTAAATGAACTAGAGGCAACTTTGCAAGCTTCAAGTGTGAAATGGGCGAGAAGATGATGAACTATAATGATGCATATTACTGTCATGAAGCACACAAATAGATTAACATTTATATAATGTTTTTTGTGCTTCCTTTAAAAAAAAAAAAAAAAAACCCACAATGCTTGTGTTTGCACTCTCTATCTGATGAGGTGTTTGTGTGCATGGCAACTGGGGTAGATCAAATAAGAAATTATTATCCAAGGCATCTGCCCCACCCCCCTTTTAAATCAACCAGACACACAATTTTTAATTACAGCCTAGAAACAGCAAATGAAGATGTACTCCTTCTGGTGTTCAACCCCTCGATTGTGTCAACATACATTAGTGGCTCTGGAGAGTCAACAACGATCTAGATGATCTTCCTTTTCAAGTTATACAATTTTTAAGTACTGAATAAAACACAGTAGATCAACAAAAATAAATTCTGGGGGAAACATTTCATAGGAAAGATGAGCAAAAGATGCTCCTCGTGCATTGAAACAGAGCACTGGTAAACCAAGACAACTTCAAGACTATACAATATGCACAATTATCATGTAACATAAGCAAAGGGTATTCTTGGTCAAGATAAATGACTAAAACGAAAACAAATAATAATACAAAAGACACCTACCTCCAGGATGTATTTCTGAAGGGACTGGATGTCCTTCAGAGCCTCTGGATCCTGGTGAATTACTACAACCTCCTTTAGTGGGTACTGAAATACATATCAGATTGTCAACAGCTCCGGTACCAAAAGCACATAAAACGCTGTCATAATCAACAAGATAACCATACCTACACCATAAATCATAAAACCAGATGCACTTAAGACTATGGGAAAGCAATTATTGAATTTTGAACTACAATTCACATCTTTAATCTTTAAGATTTAAAATATCTGTAACTAAATAATACCTGTTTCTTTACACAAAAATATATACATAATTTTAAAAATAATGTAATTTTTAATCTTGTTTTAACTTGTTTCAATTCACTGAAACTGGAGCACTGGAATGTAAGAGCAGATGAAATAAAGTTGATGATTTACCTTGACAGGCAGGGTCTTCCTGTCTCGAATCACTCTTCCCAGCTCAATCACAGACTGCATCTGCGAGACAGCACTCTCAATTCGCTTGTCAATCAAACTCTCCCTGTAAAACAGACACAAAAATAAAGATTATCTGTGGATCACCATATCATGAGTGTTACCATACCCACCACATCACAGCACTGACAATGAGTGAGTGAAAGAGAGCTTGAATTAAATGTCATGAGTGTCAAAATAAACTATAATTAGCTGGACTGTTGGGAGTTAAGCTAATAGCAGGGTGCTATATGTCCCTGTCCCCCGCTTACAATAAGAACACTGTTCTAAACAACTCATCTTCTTGTGAAAAATACTATAGATTTTGTGAAATTTTGAACAATTTCTTTCAGTTAGGGAATGCCGGTGCATTTTTACACTGACTCAGATCTCACCATCCTCTACTTAAAGGTGAGTTAGAAGTTCAAATGGGTCTTCACAAAAATTAATAATAGTGTGTGACAAGGTTAGAACCACAAATCTAAATGAAGAGAACCATCAGCGCCAACTCTGGAACATCCACTAATAAGGTAACACTGAAACTTCCACCTCTGAATTCAAATTAGAGCTGCACAGCCACTGATAATCATGCATAACAGCAGTATTAGCTCGTAATGTCTGCAGGAACATAGGCTGTGTGTGTGTGTGTGTGTGTGTGTGTGTGTGTGTGTGTGTGTGTGTGTGTGTGTGTGTGTGTACAATGCTTATTTGTTTATTCCGGGAGTGTACTTCCTCCTGGTTGCATACAACAGTGCAGTAAAATGACAGAGAAGAGGACGCCTGGGACAGCCAATCACTTAATGAGCTGATTGCGGAGCAGCTGTTCCCACTGTCTGATTGGTGGCTGACCTTTGGGAGGAGGATGAAGTAGTCCCATTCGACAACAGGAGGGACAAGCGCCTAATAAAGCAGTAACACTGAGTGCTGCCCAAGTGACAGAGGAGATTATATGAATCATTACACAAACTATTTTCCTTTTGCTTAATCAAATGGATATTTAATCATTTCATAACTTTTTTTTAGAATTAAAGATGATGCGCCTAAGTTTGGGCAATTCAAAACTCCTCCCAGGCATTAACAACACCGATCAGCCACCAAGGAACACATTTTACAGAAGTCATTGAAGTGAAGGCGATGAAATGATCGTATTTTGTGAGTAGCATCAATTTGCAGGGCTGACAATCAAGGAATGTCCTTGTCCTAGGTCTCCTCTACAAGTGGATACACTCATGTCACTCTATAAAGGAGCTATCGAAGGTTTTTATACTAAAAACAAAAACAGGGTTTTGCTGATTTTTTAGAGAAGATAGCACTGAACCTTCTCCATATCAGATGACCTGTTTGGTGGCTGGAACTAACTTTGTGCCAGTGTGGAAAAGCATCATCTCTGATTCCATTTTATAATGCACAAACAAAGAGCCATGAATTGCATTTGACACATTAAAAATTGGCTCAGAAACTGCTTTTAAAGTAAGCCCTGATCTAAAGAATCTGACAGATTTATCAAATAACACATATAATATTTATTAAAAATCATAAAATCCATTCTTGAAATATAATTGAAAAAAGAGACGGATGGTTTATAAACTAGGATAAGAGTGAGAAAAAAAAATCAGAGAGGAAGATGAAGCTGATGAACAGCAGGAAAGAAGAGAAGGAATTAGGTTAACAAAGAGAACAGCTGCTGTGAAGCCGGACACTGATCTAGAAACTACTGTGGACTCTTAAGCTTCAAAAGCTTCTCCTCGGAGGAGTTCAGAGTGTGACACGATTGGGGTAAAATAAGACACCACACACTCTGGCTGAACCTGATTAGGCTCTGGATCAGCAGTGGATATCCTGTGAGAAAATGGTCTAACACTAGGAGGGTTTTGCTGTTTGAGCTGCAGGCTGACCATGAGGCAAGAATGGCAGTTTTTGAACCGAATTACCTTTGTTACGTTCACTTGGTTAAAACCCTGTTTCAGTAAACGTCTGCTCTGCTGAGGTTTTTACTTTCCTTTACTTTCACAAGACATTCTACTGGATTGAGGGCGCTGCTCTGTCACTGATGCTGTTCTTAAGTGACGAGGAATAAACAAGGGAATTTCCCTCAAAAAATGATATTATTATTATCATTACTAAAGCAGGGTTTTCTTCAAAAATTGTTTGGTGGAGGTGGTAAGTGTTAACTTTCCCAATCTGTTGCATATGATTATCAAACTAACTTCAGTCCAGTGTCTAACTGGCAGTGTAGCAGTGATTTTTTTTTCTGACTTTTCCTTAGTAGCAAGATATTTCTGTTTTTCCCAGTGTTTGAGTTGCATATTGTGTATGAAAGGTGACATACAAATAAAGTTCATTATTTTTATTCGGAAAGTAACATGCTGCTCTGAACAATAACTACAAAGCAAACACAGAGTGATCAATCAGTGCAACCTGCTTAGCTCAATCAGACCAGATGTAGTTATTGGATGATGGTCTAAACAGTCAGTGAACAGTTAGCTCAGCTCTTAAATATGTAGTCTTTGCTGTGTGACTTGGCAATTCCGCTTGTTTTCCCATTTATATTTCATAAATATATGTGTGGCTTCTCTTTTTTCAAGCAAGGTAGAATTCCTCCACTCTACAATGCTGCAGGAAAGTGTTTAAAGAGTAAGTGCATCCTCATTTTCTATCTGGCTCTGCCCAGTCAGAATATTTAAAGAAATGATGGTGGCATCGGGTGTGGGAGCTGGAGTGGAGCAAACATTACGGAGGTGACACACTGACCATCATTGTGCATCAGCCACTTTCCTTAGCATGGACAGAGACAACTCTCAGGGCACTTTCACTGATTGATCATAACTTTTGGACCTATCAATTAAGGGCCTCTGTGATGTAAGTGCCATGAAGCAGTCCTTATTCCTAAAATTAAACCTTTATTGAAGAGACTTGTCTAACCTGACTTGGGGCAGCATGAGGAAGTGGATGCTGCCGGTGTCTTTCTCGTCGACAGAGGCGGGGTCTATGAGGTGACGCAGATTTTGGTACATCATCTCTGTAATGAAGGGTGTGAAGGGAGCCTGAGGTGAAGAAGGGAAGAAAACGAGTAGACATGAGAGAAAATAGAAAAGAGGAAGATTATTAGAAGCTCTGTACCGTAGTTGATTTAAATTTTCTGACATAAAGGTCTAAAAGGCAGAAGAAGCTGTAAAATCAGCATATAAAATGCATTTTTACTCTAGCATTTTCCCCCTCAAATGGTGCAAAAGTTCAAACTGAATTTTGCCAGAGTGAGGTTACTTCTAATGTGATTTTCTTCCATTTCAACCATGGCTAATTAATTTGTATAGCTCAGAGCTGATCTGTATTGATCTGGGTTAGGCTAACTGCCTCTTAGCGTGCCTCTCGCCTTGCATGCAAACATCTTCAATGTGTTATAAATAAAAACTCCTACAGCTCTTGCATTATTCATAGCCATGCCAGCACACAAAAAAAGACACACACACAAACACACACAAACCTCTTCCATACCAGCGTTATTTCTTTGTGTCTTGTGCACACAAAAGCAAAACCTCACCATTAGAAATTTCCTCATACAATCTCTTTTCTCCTTCAGTCCCTCTCACACAGAAACAGTGTGACTCACCATCAGCCTGCACATGGAGAACAGAACACTGAAGAGGGTTTCCAGCGCCCACAGGCAGTCCTCAGTGCCACTCTCTCCCTGCAAAGTTCAAACACACACACACACACACACACACACACACACACACACACACACACACACACACACAAAAAACATATATACGTCAACATATTCAATCCTCTTGGAACAGTGGAAAGATGAAAGTGCACTGGCAGACAGCAGTGCATTTATGCCCAATCCAAGTTGGTCGAATGTTCACTAGGAGATCCACAAACTGACTGCTATAAAATGTCCATAGATGAAGTGTGTGATGAAGAGACATACTGGTATTACTGATTAAAGTGAACCAATTAATAAGAATTTGCTGAGCAAAACTTTATAAGCTATAGATTTGACTAATCAAAAACTACTACTGCTAGTGATTGCCACTCCAGTCACTCCATACATTTGTAGTCTCTGGCTAGGAGGCACTGTCTAAAATCTACACT
This sequence comes from Istiophorus platypterus, assembly GCA_016859345.1. Classification (NCBI taxonomy): domain Eukaryota; kingdom Metazoa; phylum Chordata; class Actinopteri; order Istiophoriformes; family Istiophoridae; genus Istiophorus; species Istiophorus platypterus. Next base: position 19,058,997 of record CM029117.1, read on the forward strand.
TCCCATCTTCATTACATAAAAACAACATTGACACTAAAAAAGCACTAATTAAAAGCTGTTATCTCACCTTCAGACGGCGTCTGTTGGTCCTGACGTACCAGTTGGTGAGCATGTCCACAAACTTGACCAGGCGAGGCACCACAGTGTAGAGGCAGTAAGCTGCAACAAGAAATTACTGTCAGTGTCTTTATATAACCTTTACAGGTAGTCTCATTTGATCTCTTTTGCAAGAGACCTGATCACAGCAGATAAATAGGAAAAACAACCAGTCAATTGCAATTAATATTGAAACAGGATGAAAAGGTGTGTGTGTGTGTGAGTGTGTGTGTGTGTGTGTTCATCACCATCCATCTCAGCCTTGAAAAACTGAATGAGGGACTGTGTGAAGGACTGAATCCATTTGTCCATGATGTTGTTGCTCTGCTTCACTGTGTTCTCATTGTACAGAAACTGAATCTCATCCTCCTGACAGAAACATAAAAACATACAAATTTGGAGAAGCATAAACACAAGTAACCAAATAATAACACTTTGGACTAGGACATGTCGAAATACTGGTACACACCATCTACATACAGGAAAAGCAATTGCTGCTGCAATTTTGATATATGCGACATCTTTGGGCAAACAGTTATATAATCGCAGTATCTTTTTTAGAGTTGCCATTTATGTTTGTATGAAATTTGGTTATTTATATAATTTGCCTACAGAATGTAATAGTTCTAGTAGCAGTAGTAATGTAAAAATGAACGTAAGTATGACAAATTCATTTGCATATATGATTGTTTTTTGCTTTTTTTTTATGATTGAGTAAGTTCAAACTTGACAGTTGACCATTTCTCAGAGACAGTTAACAGGCTCACCTATCTGATGGACAAGAGCCTGGAGAGACATATTCTTAAACCTGGTCATAATTGTTTTGAAAGAGAAATAAATGAACAATTAATTTCAAAAATCTTTAAAAAACAAATTTTGGTGTTTTTACAGCAACAAGTAATAGAAGCAGGGATACTCATTGTCTGAAGGTGGTGCAAGTAGCTCAAACTGTAGCAAAATATCTTTTCTTTTTTTGTCTTTAGGTGGCAGCAATGGCAGGTCTGTATCTGCAGGTTTAAATTGCCGCTATTATTATCTTGCAGGTCGGCAGACATAAAACAGGCCAAGGAACTCTCCTTTGTTATCAATCAACATTCTCACTTTTTCTTCAAAAACTTGCTTTCACAACATTATATTTAATCTGCGGAGCAGATAAGATTTGCGTATTTCCACCCAACACCCATTCATAAGTTAAACAGTGACATAATGACATTATGGAAAGTTATTACTGGACTTATTACATTATTTGATGGCACTAAGAAAAATTTCCTTTTCGTTCCAATGATTATGTGATAATTAATTGATTAATAATAGTAACTAACTGCTGTAATGTTAAGCATTGCTGTGGTTTTTAGACCAAGAATATCTGAAGGAACGTTTGTACGACTGCAGAATTAACAATTTTGTGTTGTGTTCATTACAAACATACCTTCTGTAACCTTTGTACATTCTGCACCAGAAAGCGATAGGCATTATACCAGGGCAGGAAGACATCTTTCAACACATCTCGCACACCCTCCTCTTTGAAACGCAGGTTTTCTGCTCTCACTACGGGGGAGTTGATGAGGTACAGTCTACAGAGAGACAGTGAAGGAGTTGGTGAGTATATGAGTGTGCAGCAGAATTGACTATGTGTGAGAGCGTACAGATTGTACACTGGTAAATAGGTAAATAGAATGGAGGGACGAAAGCTTAAATGTGGCATGTGAGTGAAGTTGCTATCAATATGTGCGAGTGAACACAGAAAAGTCAAGTAAATATGGTTATGTTGAGGGGTGACAGAAATGTAAAACAGAGAAGTAGTCAAAATAAGCTTTGCGTAAACTAAGTATTGTCATCGCAGTTACACATTCACATCCACAGTTACTTTAATGTACAGAAATTACAGGGCAACAGGAGTGTTCTGGGAGGACAAAGTTAGCACCTTGACAGCTAGTTTAAACTTTAAATAAAACAAAATCACTTGTTCTGAAAGAGACAGTAACATATAACCTATAAAACATGAATAATTTTCATTAAAATTTTGATTAGTGATGGCTGATGAATGGGAGGCAATGGTCTATACACAACTAAAGAAAGCTAGGTAAAGCAATGGTTTAATAAATTTTAAAGTGGTGAAACAGTTTGGGTATCTTTATCTCTGTCTCAAGCCACTATGTAAGATGAGTATGTGGGCCGATCAGGTATATTTCATCATTACTTGAAGCTTCTTATAGCACCTCACAAGATGCAGCTAACCGACAGTATACTTTAGTGAACAAAGCAAGGAGAGCTGCTTTAGGCTTAAAAAGACTTTGTGCTCATTTGTTCAACATTTTACAGATCCAACACACTTTTTAGTGCTGCTGTTTGCTGAAAGCCACATTTGAATTTCTGCCAGAAGAGGCAGAGAAATCACTTCCAAAATTCCACTTACAGACAAAACTCCTATCTCTATGGCCACTATGAAAACACTATAGGACACTTACAGGAATTAATTAGAAGTTGTTGGCTAAGCTGCATTTTCTTAATGATAGGCTATTCAGCTGTCAAACATATATGGATTAGATTACCTTTACCAATTAGACTAAATGTCCACCTTTGATATGTTCTGCCCAAATTTTGTGCCAAAACCTATTTTTTACCAGCAGCACGCATCATAGCGCAAATGAATCTCTTCCCTCAGTCACAGCCAAATAACACTTCTGACATAAAACAAACAAATTAAGCCAATCAAAAATAATAGTCTGTGGCAGGCACACTGGGTTAGACTGGTCATGAAAGATTTTGTGATGATTCTGAAAGCAGGCTGACATGATGCAACTACATGCAATAGCCCCTGAGTGACTTTAATAGCAGCAACTCTGAGATAAATTTGCAATAAAATGCAGAATAGGCAGAACCAGCAACTGGTAAAATATGTCTGAGAACCATAAAATGAGCAAAGATGAAGACAGTTTAACTGAAAATCCTTTATTAAAAAAAAAAGCTCACAGGCTGTACTTCAGTCTCTCACTTGTTCAGTTTCCATTTGTGTTTTTGCAGTGAAAATACTTAAGAAGCTGATGATACCATTATGGATACACTCTAAGTAAAGTTTTATGCCAGAAGAGAGAAAATGGAAGTCTCAAATAGAAACAGATTCATTTCCCTCTTTATCTTTGTAGCTCACTCCTCATCAGTGTATATGTGAGCATATGGTGCAACTGCATAGTGCTTTATTCATTTGGCCATATGGCTATAGCACCCTTATTGCTCAGGGCAAAGGAGAGAATGTATGAGAAGAACACTGTTATTCTCTTACCTCTTTTTACATCCTACTGTTTTACTATGGAACACATTTGTATAGATTCATTAATATTTAGCCTTGTATACTACCCTAGTTTTAACTTTATATTAGTCTCTGTTGTGTGAAAGGCACCAATGGACTGCTGTTCGATTTTGTCATGTCCCTGTACGATGACAATAAAGGAATTCTGATTCTGATGTGTGTACGCACATGTATGTAAAGTATGTACGCGTGTGTCCACTGTATGTAGAACTGGAACAGTTGCTAGTTGAGTGTAGTTGGTGATTCAAGCCTTTTAAAACCATGCTTGCTATAAACATAAGGTAGATTAACACACACAAACCCTGCCACCGGCACACAGATTCAGCTTCACTCGCTCACATTCAAGTACAGAGCTGACCTGAGGGCATCGGCTCCATAGTTCTGCACTATCAGTCCTGGATCCGGGTAGTTCTTCTTGCGCTTGCTCATCTTCTGTCCATCACTGCAGGAATGAGACAAGCAAAGGCATTAATGCACAGAAACACGCATGCATGCACTAAAGTGCATGTTAGAAACCATGCACTTGGTATTCAAATTAGTCAAGTCCTTCCAGGTCAGCAGGCCTGTGAGCACAGTGCTGCGTTAAGGCCCCGGGGCTGAGGACAAGCAGCCCTATAGTAGAGACTAAATGTTACAGCACACATACCACACTGATCATGAGAAAAAGCAGAGACTTGAGAGATGAATGGGCAGGTGAATAAAAGGAGAGAAAAGGAATATAAAAATGGCGGTTGAGAGGAGGGTCAAGGGGTCGAAAAGTGGAGGCAGAAAAACAGGAAATGGCTTAGAAATATGTTTGAAAATGATAGTAAGGATAAGGCTGTAAATATTCTGTATTTTTGTTACTGTCAACAAATCCCTTTAAAAAAAAGAACTGATCCTGTTAACAAGTATTAGCTGTGCCTATGTAAGTGAACACTGACACAGCTTATTTCTATGTACCTCAGACCTCAATAGCTGGCCGAAAACTATTAAAACACATCGGTTAGCCACACTGTTACTGTCTGACATGTTCCTTCATTACCATTAACACTGTAGTTATTTTTAAATTGATTCCCACATACAACATCCCTCTGCTGTAAATACTCACTAGAGCACCAAATCCAAGGCTGAAAATAGTGCCCACCATTCACTCCAGTTTTTAGTAATGTTCTCTAAAACTACTTTGCCCAGGTACGTTAGGAAATTATTTAGCCTTTTTTTTTTTTTTTAATAAAACTGTGTAACCTCTCTTTATGATGTCTTCATTAGTAACCAATGGGCTTGGGGGCTGTGAGCCTCAGACAGTGTGAGAAAGTTAGTCTGTTGAGACTGACTAATAGACTGAATATAGAATGATACCGGCCTTATCCTTCATGGATTTTTTTTTTTCAATTGGATAAAAGGAAGAATCTATTAAGAAGTCAATGGACTGACCTAGCAAGTACCAAACCGTTAACAATGACATTCTTGAAGGGTGGTTTGCCAAACAGGGCTGTGGAGAGCACCAACAGGGTGTAGAACCTGAAGCAGGGTACAGAGACAGTATACAAGGTCAGGATAACAAGTTCAAGTTAATATAATCAGTCATTTCTCTAGGTTAGGATCAAGAAAAACAAAGTTACCAATATAATCTTAATTTTTGATTCAATCATGTACCATCATTTGATGCTAAACCTTTAAATTCAAAACCTTCAGGAAAACACTCATCTGCCTGATTCTGTGCCTATCCATGCATTCACGCTCTGCTCTCATCAATTCTCTCAATGACCTCAGCAGGGAAATGTGTCTATACTCATCTGTCACCCTCTTTCCATCTATACCACCATTAGTTCCCTCAATCCAACTATCCATTTATCCACAACTTACCATCCCCTTGTCTGGTCAATGCCTTCGGCGATGAAGTCTGCAGGGAACGTGTCCTCGAATTCCTTCCTGTTTTCAAAGGGGTAGTGGACCTGGGCATAAGGCATGCTGCCGCTCTCAAACCAGCAGTCAAACACCTCTGTGACCCTCCGAAGCACACCCTTACCACACCGTGACGGGATGGTCAGACCGTCAATACTGGGCAGAGAAAGCGTGGGAAAAGGGAAATAAAAAGAAAGGAAGCAAAATGGTTGAGACAGATTAAGCTATAACAGTTTGACCAGTTGTGTTTTATTTCAGTTTTTGTTACAGCCATAGGGAGCAGTAGTGCTGACAAACCAGTAGATTAAGGTCGATTACTCCCTTGGGCCATATGTTTCAGACACAGGGATGTACATTAATTTACTCCAAGTACTGACCTGATGAGAGTCAGTTTACGAACAAAGTTATGGTTTCTTGAGAAAAGTTAACTAAGCTGAGGAAAACAGGTGAACCTGGCCTTTGTAGTAGTTGCAAAATATAGGCCTGGATGACATGCTCATTAAACCCAGATCAACTGCCTATTCTGAACAGACAAAAAAAACAACAACAAAAAACATGAAAATAATATAAATGTATATATACAGAAAAGGTGAATTAGCGCATTTACTTTCTTTTCGCCTTTAGCAACACCCTGCTACACACTTATAGAATTTTAGGCATTCAGGTCTATAAACTGCCGATTGTACCTCTGGTAACCTACTATTAGCCACTAAAGCTTCTCCGTTGCAGTGCACTGCAGCTCTTAAGAGCCCTGCTCCTGGGCCTATAGCTGGAAGGGAGAGTGTTAAGCAGGAATTTTTCCAAAACAAAGTGCACTACTGAGTACATTGTGAGAAGTTAAAAATGGGATTTCGGTGCCTTGTTGCGCAGAAGATTTTGCTAAAATGTCTCTTTCCTGCAATGCAGGCAGAGCTATTATCTTCACTAGCTTGCCACTTCACGTGTTATAGTGTGGACTGATTACAGTCTATCCATTTAGCTGTAAGTCATCCATACATCTTGACTTTCGTAGAAAAACCTTTTTAAGTTGGTCAGATTTAGACCGCTGTTTATTCACACCGACAAAACATATGATGGAAGTCGACTAAAGTTTCAAGGTGTATTTGTCACAGTTACATATAGACATATGTTGGTATCACTGTTAGTCCTTCGGGTCAGCTGATTTTCTCGTGTCTGCACAATAAATATGAAGCTACAGCTAAAAGCCAATTAGCATCGCTTAACGTAAACACTTGAAACAGGAAAAAGCTCTGTCCAAATCACCTTTCAGCACCTCTAAAGATCGCTGATTAAATGGTTATATCTTGTTTGTTTAATCAGTGAAGACCACTGAGAGAGTGGTATCAAACTTCTCATCGAACTCTTGGCAGGAGAGCAAATAAGAGTATCTTAAAAAATATTCCTTGCATTTCAAGCCAACTTATGAAAGGTGTGTTATAAATAAATAACAAAAAAATTTATCACTGCTATGATCTAAATAAATAATGAGTTACACTACCAACCACTATAAAACACAAGTTTCCTATTTTCCCCTACATTCCTCGACTTCCTTATATTTCAGATATTGCTGACATTTGCAACAGTTTTTAACATCAAATAAACTCCTACAAAATGGATCGGTTATTCTTTACTTTGAAAAATTGTTTTAATTACTTTTCCAAGTCTTCCAGACCCACAGAGAAATTCACAACATCCGACCAAACACAGGAGCAGCCTCTTCCTGGTAAGATGGCCAGCCCCATTGGAGATGATTAAAGGTAATTAGCTGATGAGGAGCGGAAGAGTAAAGTGATCTGTGTTCTACAACACTTGTCTGGTTGAGGCAGACAGGACACATTAGAGGGACACAGGGCGGATTTAAAATGGACAAATTCATGCACAGACACACAAACAAGCTAAGACACGACATCACAAACATCTTGTTACATGTCCTCCCCTGTACATACATACATACATACATACATATACACAGACACACAGACACACACACACACACACACACACACACACACACACACACACACACCATGTGAATCTGATGGTATTGCACCATCACCGCAGACAGACATGTTCAGGTGGTTGGGTGCTAATCTTGGCAGCCGATCACTGACTCACCTCTCACGATGCAGATCAGTTACTTTGACTCCGGTCAGTTCCTCAAGTTCAGCCATGGACCCTACACACACCACCTGATGAGTAAGAACACACAAATACACGTCACAAATACAACATTCACACGTACAAATTCGTAAATGAGGAAATTTGTATAATGCAGCGTTCACAAGTTTACACTTTGCTGTATAAATGCAATTTTATATATGTCAGTGTACAACAGGAGGCCTCAATCCTCTCTTTTCAAGGCAGTTCACTTAGCTTACTAAAAAATATGACATTTTAGATCTTATTCGCTTTCCTGAGTTAGATGGGAAGACACTCTTCTGTCCATTCAGTAAATATTAAGGTATGACCAGCTCAGACTGGCATCAAACTTCTAATCCAACTCTTGATGGAAAAGCAAATAAGCATATTTCCAATAATGCCAAGCTAGTCCTTTGAACCAACAGGAACTGATGCCAGTTGTATTTATCATCATTTGGATAATTTATTCAAAGCCTGTAGAGGACTATCATCTCTAAACCTCACAATCTTGATGAATTTGTCTACCTGTTTTGTGTATTAGACTATTACCAAAAAACACCACTTAAAAGTCGGCCTACTTCAACACACTTCCTGAGTAACTTTACCTTAGAAAGTATGGTAAAGTGTGTTATCTAGTCTCCTCTGAGAGTTAACCTGTAGGCTCTGCCCTAGTTTTACCACAGCACCAGGTAACATGGCCCAGATACAGCCTGACACACCGGCGTCAGACAAAAAATAAGACAGAGTAAAAGAAACATACTCAAAAAGACGGAGGCAGAGTGAGAGAGAGAGAGAGAGAGATAAAAAGAGAATATACTGAGAGATAGAAATTTGCTGCTACACACAGAGAAACACACTCACAAACACACCTACACACACGCAGAGCTTTAGTTTTGGGTTTATGATTCGCCACTGAGGGGTATGTAAGGGAGGCACCAGGGAGCGCGAGTGTTCTGGAAACCGTCACCGTGCTATTTCCAGCAAGCAGGTCGCTGGCTGTCCTTCTTTGAGCCAGGGGACCAACACTTCATTTTTCAAATGCTCAAACAACCTAATTCCGACATCTCTATCCAGTTCAGTCTACATCACCTAGTCATGAGGGTTTGGCAACGAAAATCCATAACAAGACGAACATTTACAGTTTGGCTCCTTTCTACACCAATTTTCCTCACTTTGTTCGTCTCTCATTTTACCCCCTTCTTGTGTCTCTCACTTTATCATTTTCTTCACCACCTAATTTATTCTGACACCTCCTCCTCCCTTTATTTTCTGTTTTCTGTGTCTCCCCCAGCTTCCCCCACCCAACCCTGACTGCTGTTTGTATAGAGGATCTTTGAAGTTGCCTTAACAGGCATGAAGAGAAGCTAACCACATTTTGCTGTTTACATTAATAAAACATTCATGTGTTGAGTTTAAGGAGGCACTCAGTAATTGGCGCATGAGGTGATCTGACTGACTGCAGTACGAAGTAATACCATAATTTAAGTCTCACCTACACAAGCCTCCACACACAAAGAAGGGACCAGATATGCTAAATTATGTGAGCATTAAAAAGAGGTCAGTATGAGAAATTTTCACTATGCCAATTTATGAGAAGAGCCGGATTTCTGTACCCTTGCAGCAAACTAATCTTCCTTTGGAGAGACACAAGACATTTTACCCTATCTAATTTCTATGGTAAATAACAGTAAGAGTTACAGAGAGTTCAACTTTTCAATTACGCCCTCTCATGCTTAGCCAGGATTGATTTGTGACTGCTGCCACAGCTGCAACCAGCTCCCTTAGAAAAGAAAAGAAAAGCGGTCTTGGTATTTGGTTCTGACACAGACAAATTGTGCGATCTCTTTACAAAAAACAAATTTGAAGTATTAAGTGCCCCATTACAGCATATCAAGTGCCTGTTTCGTGTTTTCCTGACCTCCTCGAAGTCATCGCTGACCCAGAGGGGGATCGGTGTGCCCCAATAACGATTCCTCGAAATCGCCCAGTCACGTGCGTCTCTCAGCCAGTTTCCAAAGCGCTTCTCACGCACAAACTCTGGAACCCTGCAGAAACAGATATTATCACATGTGTTATTGTTATAATTACTTTTTCTCTTTTATAAAGAAAAAATGATTCCAACCATAAGGACTGCATGTGGGATTTTACCTGAAATGACATACAATGACAGCAGGAATATTGAATTTTATAGAAATATAATACTTTATCTATTATTAAAATCTACCCTTGTCCATTATGAATCAATGAGATTCCAGCTTACTGTTGTTAAAAGTAATGACAGTGTGTGCTACACAGATGATCCACTGGTGAAATAATCCCACTTTTAGTTTGTGTGTGTGTCATATCTCGCAAACTGATCAAAAACATCTGATAACATTATTGTCTAGAGCAGGCAAGAGAATATGTAAAAAAAGACCTCTGTAAATTTAAGACTTTAAAACCTTCGGAGGCCACTTTTTTGAGAAAAGTGCATTCAGTACCTTTTAGGGGTTTTCGAGACCTGCAGATAGTGTGATCAATTCAATGTGCAATAAATTTTCTCACAACAAGAGCAAAAACATTATTATTTTATCCATTATTATTCCTTTGAGCAGGCTTATTTTCATCTTATTTCTCATTTTAGCCCTAAAAATAAACTGCACTATTCTTTTTATGAAGCTTATCTGCAAAGGTTAACATTCCCTTCAAGGCATCTTCCTTCTTAGGTCCTCTTTCCTGCTCTCTCCTTCTCCTATTTAGCCTCAACCGATTTCTAGCTTTAATCCACTATCTCATCATCTCTTCCTCTTTCTCTCATTTTTTCTGTCCCCCTCTCTAGTCTTTTGCCTGGCCGTGTTGCTTAGGAGAACTGTGCGGTCGGGTGGGGGTGAGGGGGTATAAATCGTCGTCAGGATTCACACGCTAAGCAACAAGTTCATCAATTCCCATTTGTAGGAGGCATTTCTATTTAGGCCCCTAATATATCAATTTAATGATTTTTTTTTGCTGCTGCTCTCTGCCATCCCACCCCCCACCACCACCACCACCACCACTCCCACCACTCCTCCGGCCCTGCCTCTGCCTCTCTCAGTTCACACTAAATGTAGAATTTAGAGTGTGCTTTCATGCTGGAGACAAACAGAACAGCCATTTAACATGTACAGGTTTCTATTAATGTGTCAAACATATGTCAGACTCAGTGGAGATGGATACAAGAGCGAGACGGGGATAGAAGTTGTGGTCAGGGAGGAGATGGATGAAGGTAAGAAAGGTACAAAAAAAAAGAGACAAAGAGAGTGATGAAAAAGAGGAACACTTTTCAAGGACAAGGTACAAAAAAATAAAAGGGAAATTTACCATTCTATAAAATCTGCCCTCTAAATAGTGACTGTTCGATCTTAACTTAGCATTTATTCGTGTTTTGAAGCACTGAGCTTTAGTGAGGGTGATGGTTGGTGGCATCTGATCCATCATTACTTAATAATTTGAGTGGTAAATCTGACACTGATGTCATTGTAAACTCCAAGAATGGGAAGCTTGAGAACTGTAGAAATAGTAACTAAGGCAGGCAGGCTTAGTGAGCAGTCAATTGGGTTTTAAAAGTGATAGAAAGAAGAAAAGCGCAACCTTAGTCATCTTAGGGCCAGTTAATCATCACCTCATTTTCTTCTCTTTTATGGCCAAGAAACCATGTGCTCAAATCACAAGACAGTAGGCAACCTTCCTGCACCTTAAGCCTCAAAAGAGACCAGCAACCCTTTCATTAATCCGGTCATTAATTAATTCAGACAGACAGACATCTGGTGAAATCAGTCTGAACTCTCTCAGTAGACAGTGTCTACCCACTGCACCATTTGCGTAAAGAGAGATAAAATGAACAAATCACTTTGAGAATACGATAACTAGCACTTTGCTTTCTGAAGGGGCTTTTTTTTTAAGTTTCTAATCAGCTAAAATGAACTTCACACAGAGGTAGTGAACTCTACAAGGATTTAACTTTTATAGGATGGTGATTAGATGGCGACTCTCACCAACAGACAATTTTCCTGGGACTAGAACTCAAGTATGAAAGTTGAGTCTCGTCAAAAAAAAACAACAAAAAAAAAAAAAACCCTTTGGAGGTTGCGAGAATAAGCCTGATTAAAAGGCTGCGTCAGAGCATCACCCTCAATGTGCAGCCATACAAGAAGGAAATGTGTGTATACGTGTATGTTTTTTTTGATGGCACCCCAAGTATAACGGCTATATTTTACAAGTATGATAAAATTTATGGTGAATCTTTTAGACACACACAGTCAATGTAGTTGTTTACTCATATCACCAAATATTATTTTTCAACTAATTTTTCGAGGAAAATTTCCAAGACGTCACAGGTTAAATCACCTACAGTAAGATATGCACAATTTCATTGTCTTGTATCATAGTATATTAATTATATTTGGGTATCGGATTGTTGAACCATTCTGAAGACTTCACCCTCAGCTCTGTGAACTTGTGATGCTTTTTCACGGTTTTCTGACATCTTATTATCACAGCGCTTAGCTGATTAACGTAAAAAAAATAAAAGTAAAAAAAAAAAACCCTTCAGGTTAATCAATATTTAAAAACAGCAAAACACACTGTAACACTGTAAATTACTTAAACATACACATTGACATTTTTGTCATGAATAATTGATTCATTTGCCAGTGCATACCACTTGCTAAAGCTGAAATTCAACTGTGGCGTCATTTTGGAAGCTGCAGTTTGTGTTGCTGCTGAATTATATTGTTTTATACTGACAGATGTCTCTATAATTTTCTCCACAATATTCATATCAGTAAGGGTAAGCTAATCAACAGAAACTCCTCTCAGTTTAACATAATACAGTTCAACAGCACCACAAACTACATCCTCCAAAATGAAGGTGTGGCTGAATCATCAGCCCTCTAAAGCAGTTTCAATAAAAACTAAACATTATAACCTTGAGGTAGTGTTCAGTGCTGGGTGGTTGTATTGGACTGCATTCGTTTTAGATAGGTGCACATAATAAAATTCCAACTGGGTATGTAACACTAGTACCCCTTGGATAAAGAATTTAGCTTTAAAAGTAGTGTGTGCGTTCGTGTTGGTCTCCACATACATGTGTGTGTGCGTCTTCACCTTCCTAGCAGCTAGTCATTCATCTCAGTTTGACAGTCCCATTACCAGAGGCAGCTACTGTAGCTCAGAAAAGAGCACTGGGAGCACCAGGGGTAATACCAGTTAGCAAAGCCATCATGCTGACGCATACTTTTGCCCTATGTTCTGCCATTACAATTAGCATCATACTAATGTTTTCAATAAAAAACAATACCGTGTGCATCATAATAATGCCAACTTTTATGAAAAATGAAGAATAGTCCTAAAATACCTTTAAGTTGAATCTAATATTGTCCTTTCTAAAATGACTATACCCAGGTTTGGCTGTCCTGCAGAGACAGATCCATGACTGCAACAAACATCTTGATGTAATAGCAGAGAGTGGCCGCTATGGTTGTTTTGGGACTGTGACTGTCTTCGCTTAAAGCATTTTACAGCACTTGTTTGGCAAAAAGCTCATCTTCACTGTCACTTAGCTTAGAAGCTACTTATCACTTGTTTCAAATAACAGCTTACCAGTAGCATTTTCCATTGTTTTCCAGTAGTTTGTCCACCATGTGCTCCACTCGGACAAACCAGCTGGGGACGGCTTTGTAGATCAGGGGTGTGTCAGACCTTGAAGTAGATAAATGTGTTACATAAACGTACATTACCATGTAGACTTTTGCTCATAAACCCCTTAATGACAAAGGTAAAACAGAATTTCAGAAATTTTTGAAAATTTATTTAAGACTAAAAACTTAAATATTGATTAGGGAAAAAATGAATTTAAACATTTTTTAGCATAAGGTTGAAACAAAATGTGAAGGGGTCTGAATACTACTCTGAATTCACTGTATGTCTCCTTGTGGCATAGACAGCACATGTCTGCATATTTACTGAGGTTAATTAATCCTGCTCAGGTCAGGCTGCAGCTGCTCCAAGTGAGAGAGTGACTTAGTCTACTAAAAAAGTGAGTTTGTGAGTGTGTGTGGCTCTGCTTGTGATAGTTGCGACTTGTTAATGGTGGACTTTGAGAGGTTATGTGTCACCAAAGTGACATTGGCTTTGTGAACTGAGAGTGTGCAGAGACCACAAAACCTTGTTGTGGAAATTATATCAACACTCTGGACACACAACACGATAAACTACAGACATTTAGGAATTTAAAGATTAAAGTGATTATTCTTATTGATCAATGACAGAAGACAGTAACTTACATAAAGTTGGCAAACACCCCTGTCTCATCTAACAGGCCAAACTATCCTTCTTATAGTTTTCTAACGAACAAAGAAATACATTCTCGTTGGTCAATTAGATCAGTTAACTCCACATACCTATGTAGATAGACAGAAGGACTCTAGAGGCTCTAACTTCATTAATCAAACCTACAGATTTACCATATTTTGTCTGTGGAAAGACCGAGGTCTCCCTTCTTCACTTTAGAAACAGACCCTCTGCCTGAGCCGAGTCTGGCCTAAAGTTAAATTCTTCAGTAAGACTGAATATCCGCATTACACTTTCACAACCTCTACAGATGTCCAGTGTCAATGCCCCCGGGGGAGGCATGAGTAAAGGGGAACCTCAAACCTCTGTTTCTTAACACTTTTTTGAACACTGAACTGTACTGTAGATAAACAGTAGAGTGATGTGTCAATGCATAATGTCCTCTACCACTTCAATGGCTTTCAGTATTGAAGTAGAAAACACAGTATTCAATTTGTGCAGGCCTAACATCTGTGATCTCCAACCTAAGGTGGGGTTAATCTATATTCGATGTTTTCAGAGCCCACAGTGGAAAAATCAGAGTATCACAGTGAGCTGGAAGGAGCCATTATAAAATGGAATGGAGGTAGCATCAGTTTTACAGTTTAAATTCTGTCTCACCTCCAGCAGAAGGGGTAACTATGTTTAAAACTGCTGGCATTGACGAGGCGGCCCTTCTCCTTCAGCCACTTGATGATGTTCTTGTCAGCATCCTATAAAAGAAAACCAAAACCTTAGATATATTTTACAAAATGCAGTTATCATCATCATCATCATCATCATCATCATCATCATCACCATCACCACCACCACCACCACTACTACTACTAATAATAATAATGCCATTATTATTATCATTATCATTATTATTATTATTATTATTATTATTATTATTATTATTGTTATTATCATTATCATTATTGTTATTACTAATATTATTACTACTACTACTACTACTACTACTACTACTACTACTACTACTACTACTACTACTACTAATAATAATAACCATGGGAATCATAAATATTTCTTTTAAACATGAAAAAATTTGAAAAAAGTGAATAAGGAAGACAAAAATCCAGGTGGAAAATAGATTAAAATATGTGATGCAGCTCAAGCTTTGTTTTAATTAAGCATTCTGGCTAATTTGCCACATAATCAAAACAGTCTTTTGCTTCCCACCATAATATTTTCTTGTTTCTTTGTTCTCTCTTTCTGAGGTGCAAAGTGAAACTATAAACATGGTAAACACTTGTGAATTCCCTCAAGATTTTGCCTTACCATACGTAAAAGAATGTATTCATTATGAAACTTTTCTTCCTTGCGGAGGAAGCCTCTGCATAATTGAACACGAAATGATTGTATGCTCCCTTGAAAAAATAACTTCAAGGAAAATTCCCAGCCAAGGTACACTCTACTGCTACAGCAATGATAAACACGACGAAACAGGTTAGAAGAAATCGTCCATTTTCTCCTCCAGCTCACCATTTATAGTTAACAATCTAATATGCTGTCAAAGAACTCCGCGTTGCCCTCCATCTCCTTCTGCAATTGTACCAAAGTATCATTCAACCCATAATACTGTATTGTTCCACCTGCTTCTTCAACATGTTATCGGTCACTAGCTGGACCAGACTCACACGCATATCAAACATCTCTTCCAAAAATAATTGGCCTCACCACACCCGACCTCACTGAGTTAAACCACAGGTGCATTAAACTTTTTTCAACCTCCGTAGAACAGGATATAGCACACCCATTCAAGCAACACTTCACCCTGCTACCCTCGGGACGCAGATACAGAACTCTAAGGTTTGGAAGGGCCCGCTTGGGAAAGAGCTTGATACCGGCTGCCATTACAGCCCTAAAGAAAAGATCCCGTTGAGTGGGTACTACTGCCGTTGTGTGACGCTGTCTCTGATGTAGTTTTTGATATTGCTGTTAGATGCTTTGTTCGTCTGAAAGGTAAATGTCTGAGGAAGCGATTTTCCCCACCGGGGACAATAAAGTCTGAAGTCTATGCAATCAATTCAGTGACTTATCACATACTATTTCTTCTGCCTCTAACCAAGCTCACAGAGCAATTCACAGAAATCTCATAAATATGACCTCTCAGCAAGGTGCTTGGCAGACTGGAGGTGGTGACCTCTCTGCGGAGAGAGGTTTTAAACTTTCTCAGTCATGAGTAATTCTGTTATGCCCTGAACAAAGCTCATTAATACATCAAAGTACAAAGTACATTTGTGATGTGGACACCCTTTGGAAGTTGAGAGAGAATAAACCTATTTCACTACATGGCAAATTGAGGGTTAGTCGATATGTTACTCACACACATTTATGACTCTGAATTTCTATGGCATGAAGCATAATTGATCAGCAGACTTACTGTTTCCAAAACAGTCACTTTATTTTTGTGTTTAATAATTTGAACTAAAGCTAAAAGTATCAAACCCAGGTTCATGCTGTGGAAAATAATCAACCTATAACAATCTATACCTGGATTCATGCTGCCATTTTATTAATTCCTGGCAAATTCAGTATCTTCAACTGACTTACAGGATAAAGCAAAGAGCTAAATACTTTAAATAGTTATTTACCAGGCCTGGCTTGGCAAGAAATGTTCTAGAGCTTTAAGTGAGAAAAGAGGTAGGTAAAGAGATGGGTAGAGAGCACATGGAAAAATATCACAGAAAAAATCAGAGGAGACATCAAGAAAAAGGACAAGAAGTCACACAGGAGAAAAGGAAAAATCATCACTAAATAATTTGTATGCACTCTGTCTTTATTAAGTAAAAGCTGATCAACATTAGAGTAGATGGTCAATAGTTGTGTGTTGTCCAACATTTGTGTTGTCAAAAAATTGGACTTGAAAGATCAGCCATAACATTTAGGCTATTTGTTTGACTTTTATTGGGCTGAGGTTTGACAGAAAAAGGGCAGAATAAATGTAGTTCATTGTGAAGGTGATCGAATCCAAAATGTGGATTAAATAAAGCGGAGATGGCAGAAGTGTGCAATTGTAGCTAAGGTAAGTGACAGAGGTATAACTGTAAGGTTGACTTGACAGCGGGTACCGTAGCAGGACAATTGAAGAAAATGGTAAGAACAAGAATGGATGCCAAAAAACAGAAATACATGGGGTACTGTAGTAAGAGAAAGTAAGAGAAAGGCAATTTAAAGGAAGGATTGGTTTGGAAAGTAGTGTCAGAGAGGGTTAAGGAGGGCTGGGCATCACCAGAATATTCAAAACCATCAAGCACAGAAACTTGGCATCAAATGTCTGGTCAGATTCATGATCTTTTTTACCAATGTCCTTTTTGATCAAATCGTTCCTGATTTAAAATAGCAATCCTGGGAAAGTCGCTCACACATAACTCATGACATTATAGGTATGAATTTTCCCATTAACATTTGATATTATTGGCCTCATTTGTTGCAATGTCCAGGAAAAGAAAAAATCTTTTTCAAAGAAGGGTATCAAGAAAAGTATCATTTTGGAATCCATACTGAAACACGGGTGTCATATTGGCACTGGTATTGAAAAACTTTGAACAATACTCAGCCATTGGAAACAGGAGGGTGAGATTGGGAAGGAATGGCTGAGATGGGGAAGAATTTAAAGTCTTTTTAACTAGACTGAGATAATCTCTCCACTCCACAATGCTCTGCTGCGGCTGCTGCTTTGGATCTCCTGCTCCTCTCACCCTGGACATTTAGACATCTTTGGCAATTCCCAGCCTCTGCTCCTCTCCCTCCAGCAGCTTCCTGTAGGTTGCGATCTCTGCATCCAGCTTGAGCTTAATGTGCAGCAGTTCCTGGTAGTCTTGAAGATACTTGGTCATCTCCAGTTTGGTCTCGCAGAGCTGGGCCTCCAACTGAGCGATGACACCCTGTAGGCCCCCCACCTTATCGATGTGGGAAATCTCCATTTCCTCCAGCTGCTGCTCCAAAGCAAAATTGCGAGCCCTCAGCCCATCAATCTGGTTCTGCAGGTCTGTCACCTGGTTGTGGAAGGTCGTGATCTCATTTTTAATGGTCTTCATCTGCTCTTCGTGTTTGCCAGCATGCTCCTTGAGGGTGTCGAACTTGCTCTTGTACCACTTCTCAGCTTCCTGAACATTACGGGCTGCAACAGCCTCTATCTCTGAACGCATGTTACGCAGGTAGGCAGCCAGGTCGGGGCGATCGCCATCCAGTTCAGCAGTAATCTTTGAGTCCTCAATCTGCTTCATGATGTCAGCCACCTCTTCATCATGTAGCTTCTTCAGAAACTCTATCTCGGCCACCAGCTGCTCAATGCGCTTCTCTAGGTCAGCCTTCTGCAGTGTTGCGTTGTCAACATCCTGGCGGAATTCCCTCAGAATCATTTCTGCTTCTTCTTTAAGTGCAAGCTCCTCCTCCAGCTTTAACCTCCACACCTCAACCTCTTCTTCAATGTAGCCCCTTTCAATATCAGCCGCTCCCTTCTCATTAGTCAGGGCCTCAATCAGTTCCCGCACCTCCTTAAACTTGAGCTCATATTCTTCTCCAATACCTGTGGGGCCTCCCTTGTAGCGGCTCTGCAGGGAAGCCAGCTCAGCTTTAAGAGCAGCATTTCTTTGCTCCAGTGTCTGGACCTTCTCAATGTATCCTGCAAACTTGACGTTGAGTTCTTGCATCTCCTCTTTTTCGTTTGCATGGTGCTGATGTATCTCTGTGCCCAACTCGATGGCAGTGCCCCGATAACCTGAGCGCCCACGGCTGTCGTATGACGATCCACGGCACCGGGATGGCGATGGACTCTGAACCCTTACTCTGCTGCCATTGCCACTAACTTGCAGGCTCTTCTGGGTGTAAGATGCAGCTCTCATGTTGTGTAAATAATGTTTTATTTTTCCGTTTACAGAAGAACAGCTGCTCTCTCAGCTTCTGTTTGTGTAGCCCGCGTTGCGACTGATGCTCCCATGGATCACCTCTGAGTTTTTATGCAGCAATAAAGAATGTCTCAGACAGCCTTGAAACTCACGCATGGTTTTAACATATTTCAAAAGTGGATTATGACAGACTTTCAGAGAATTGCATCTGCATTCCCCTTATTAGCTAACGCTGTACTGTTAGTAGCCAGGCACGTCTAGTCCACTCCCTGGCTTTTGCATCATGATGTGAAATAGTGATCAGATCATGTATGGCTGCTATTTCTAGCCACTTAGGATGGTAATGAAGTTGGGTGTGACAAGGAGGAAGAGGGCACCCAGTGCACTGGTAAACAGTGACAATCTGCTATGGCAGCACGTTTTCCTGCACGACTTTGTGAAACTGCTCTGATGCAAATTCCCTAAACTCCCTCCATATCACTAGGTCATGCAGCTAAAGAATAATTTAAATTACATTTGGAAAAGCATGATAAATATTTCGTATTCTCATTACAGTTACCACATAAAATAATTCTAAGAAGCATTAAAACCTATAACCTATAGAAGAAAGGGCACATTTGTGTGCAGAATGAAAAAACTGTCCGGATATAAACAGAGGAAATGGAGAGGAATAGGAGAGCGATCACCCAGAATGCAGAAAATGAAATGCTGAATTACACGAGCTATCAATGGGGTTGAGGGATTTATCCCGTGTATCTTACCAGAGGTAGAATGCCTGAGATGTCAGTTAACCTAATGTACATGTAAATGTCTTTTGTGTCACTCACTTTGACATACTGTCCCGCAAAGTCAGTGACCTCTGAAGTGAAGCAGCCTGAGGGGTCCACAGGGCAGATAGGAGCCTGGTCCCTCTGGATGATGTTGTATTCCGTGCACACCCTGTAATCATCCTACAGAGAAAATAAAAGATAAAAACCAAGATTACAGCAGGATGTCTCAGTTTGGTATATATTACACCGGTTACCTGCTTATTGTGTGACATATCAGTGGAACTGGTCTTGTAATAACAATCTGGATATAAAGAATTTTTCTACACATGCCCCTGTTAATAGCTGTACATGTGGCAAATATGGTAAAATGCAGACTGAGTGGAGAAAATCTGCTGTCGGGGAATACAAAACCTAACACTGATGTCGCCAAACAACTGTACGGTATAGAAACCCTGCCTCACTCTGATTGGAGCGGATGAACGTATAAAGAAATCTGTGACAAGAAAGTAGGAAGAACCAGTGGAAACCTAGTGTTCAAAGCAGTCTGAGGCCTGAGGATTTGTCTCACAGGAATAATTTACATACATTTACCTCATTATTTAAAACTTTGGCCACATTTAATTTGACATTGTAAAATGTATATATTCTCTCTCTCTCTCTCATTTATTTATATACATATACACACACACACACACACACACACACACACACACACACACATATATACATATATATATATGACAAAAAAATTAAGAAAAGCATAATAAGTCCCCTTTAATGTAAATCACTGCAAACTCCATCTATAATAATCGTATACAGTAATGTATTGCAGTTTGAGAATGTATTTATAATTTAGCTTTCTTTTTTTTTATTACATTGTCTTGACACTTCTAGTGACCTGGTTCATCCTGGTCATTTCAAAATCATTCACTTCGTTTCGGTAATTTTCTCCAAAATTATGACTTTATATTTGAACGATAAGCAATTACCTGGCATCAATGGCAGCAACTGGTTTAAAGATATGCTATGACTTCAAACTGAAATCTTTGCTGAGTTCAATACTTATTGCAGTGTTGAAATAAGCGCCACTGGTATGTGACAGCTATGCATGAAAGATCTGAGTACTGTCCAGAGATAAATGTATTTTGTATTCAACGACCCTGTCAAGATGGATGACTCACAAGGCATTTCACAACTAGCCATAACAACATAAAATTTGTAAAAATTTAGTTTTGACAGTATTTTTCTTTCTACTATATATCTATATATCATATATATCATATATCATATATATATCTATATATCATAATCACAGGCAAATGGATTTGTGTTTCAGATTTTCACCAACTAATCAATGTGAATGTGATCACTAAATAACATAAACTGCAGCTAAATAAAAATCAAACATTTAAATGCAAATGACAGTGAGGTTTTATCTAACACCCCCATAGGGACTGGGCTGCAGTGAAATAAACAGAGAGCAGAATGGATAGCCAAGCAAGAGCAAGAGAGAGAAAGACTGAGTGAATATCCACAGCTGCCTACAGCCACAGGGGCATCCATCTGCCCTTGACAAGGGCATCTAACCTATTAGCAATGACCCAATACCTCTGATAGCACTACTGAATTAGCCTCTAGACTCTTGTAATACACAAATATGGTACCATTCATTACAAATGTTTCATAAAATATCTATCAATGGACACACACACACCAATGTGAAGTGAGTACACAAAGAACCTAGTACCTATGAGAGTTATAAAGTATTCTTAATTGTCAGATGTGAGGCACAGTATTCTACAAATAATAAAAAAAAGATAAAAGTTACATATGCAGAAGGTTTGGATCTAGTAATAAAACTGTTTTATCAAACCATTTTGCAGTTCTCAAGACCTGTGGCCCCTCATCAGTCTCAATACATGTACCTCAACCTTGAGCTGAAAATTTTTAATAATAAAATTTTTTAATAATAAATAATAAAAATAATAATAAATAATAAAATTTATGTTGCTGTCTTGGTCACCGTCATGAACAAATCTTGTTAAGGGTTAAGTTTAGTGCCACATCCTCCTGTGGAGTGAGGTATAATCCAGTATATTTGTGTGTTAACAGGAGCTGTACTTTCAATGGCTAAAAGCGCTCAAAGCAATGCAATGAGAGAAAATACAATCAGATGGAGAAAACATGTTAACCACTGTGACAACAACACTACAAAAAGCTCTGCAATTTCTGAAAACTCAAGCAAAAACAGAAATGCTGCCAGAAAACAGAACATAATTAAACTGCTAATACAGAGGCAATGCTTCCAGGGAGACAGAAAAGAATAAAACTGGATGCACTTTTTATTCTTTACCTAGGATGGCAGGGAAGCCATCCATAGAGCTGCATTTGACAAAGGTGACCTTGTTTTCATCCAGAAAGCGCTCCCTATGGGCAACTGCAGGGGCTAGAAAAAAAAGCTAAATAGAGGCGAGGTTTCACAAGTACAAGGTTTTTCCGTTGGTATTGGTCTTGCTCTGGTTTCGAAGTCCTGATTATCAGGCTAATACCTAACACGCTCATAAACTGTCAACTTAGGTCCAGGATTCCTTAGTATCAGACTGGTATGGAAATTCATCAGCAATGACACAACAAAAAATATTATACAGGACTTGTTAGTTTGTGTTAATTCTCTGCTTCTGATTACATTCTTTCTATCATGCCATCCTACCCTTGAGTAATTTTGTTAAAGTATAGTATTGTGCTGATTATTCTTTTAAGGGATTTATCAAGCGATTGCTAATCATTTGCTGGTTTTACTTCTCAGATATAAAAATTAGCTGTAATTTCTGTTTTATAAGACTGTTACTTGAATATTCATAGGTTTCTTTGGGCTATCTTGAGAACGGCAATCGGCATTTTTATAACTTTCTTTTATTTTATAGACCAAAGGATTAAGCCATTCAACAAAAAATAATTAACAGTAGTTATAGAAACTACATCACATTATGTAACAAAGCCTTTTCTGTGGTTACAACAAAGACAAAGAAAAAAGCAGGAAAGTGTTCAAAAACAACACTTACAGCTCCAAAGTAAGGTGCCTGGTGGACCACTCCTGTGCCATCCTCCTCCTTGACGTAGTTATCCATCACCACCTGGAACGCACCTTTCTCCCCGCACTGAAGAGAAACAAGGACAAGGAGCGTTAGATAAAAAAGGGCGAGTGGTGAAGAAGCAAGAGAGGTACAGCCACAGATCATAAGACGGAGATTAAGAGACC
Organism: Istiophorus platypterus; assembly: GCA_016859345.1. NCBI lineage: Eukaryota > Metazoa > Chordata > Actinopteri > Istiophoriformes > Istiophoridae > Istiophorus > Istiophorus platypterus. The sequence continues at coordinate 19,081,656 of CM029117.1, forward strand.
AATAACGGAAAAGGTAACAGAGATGCTATGGATGATTTGTGGAACGACAGTTAAAATTGAAACATCGTTCTGTCTTCATTTGTTAAAAACACATAAAGCTGTGAAAAGGGAAGGAATAAGAAAACAGACTCTACAAACCTTGGCAAAGTACTGGAAGAGAGGCGTGTATTTTTTCCCCTTTAGTGTCTTCCCAGGAAATCTAAAAAAACACATATAACGCATTTAAAATCCTTGTTTCAGTATCTACGTTCCTCACCTTCCATTCACTGTCAAACCTGCAGAAAAACTGTAAAACCACAACCTTTAACAACATACAGGCTAGAATTCATGACCAACTAAAGTGTTTTAATATGAGTCCGCAAGGGCATAATTTCTACTGGGGTAGACGGGTCAATTTTTAAAATCCCAAAAACCCATATTTTTTTAGAGCCACTACTCTGCAAAAATGATGCTAGAGTAGAACATCAGTCAAATATTAAATATTACAGTAAGCATTAAAGAACAATGCTTCATCAACTTTTTTCATTAAGTATGAGGTATGTGCCAATAAAAACTCATGTGATCTTAAGAAGGGTTAATGTATTCAAAGAGCAGCAAATTATCAGTACACCATTATTTTGGAATTAATGATAACCACTTTCATAATTATGTGTTGTTCTCAAGATTACTTGTGATTAACCCCAAAAAGCTTGGTAAAAAAAAAAAAAAAACAGACAAAAAACAAACAAACAAAAAAAAAAAAATTTGGTATAGACAAAAAACTGCCTCAGGATCGCCTGAAAACTCTATTCAAGGTTTAAGTATCTGTTTGCAACTGAGTCAGTCATGATATACTATTTTTGTACTTATCAGTCAAATAAAGACATCCCTATCTCCGTGTGTTTGGACTTGGTGGAACTGCATATCCTTACGGAATAAGAGGTTCCTGCCAGGGTACAACATTTTTACAACATGCCTTTTTTTATTGCTTGTTAATTTGTCGAATATATGCTCCGTCAGGTTATTCTTTATTCTCTCAAGTGTTTCTTCATCTCGCCTTCCCTCATTTTTTTCCCCCGAAACTCCACTCTGCACTTTCCCTTTGCTCCAGAATCACCCAGTGAACTGGGAAATTGGGAATTTGATTTGCTTTCCGCTGCATAGAACAACAATAAGTTGGTAAAATCCACCCCAGCTAATTCTCCTGTCACTAACTTTATTGTTGTCTCTCAACTGCAGATGACAAGTTATAACTCTTGTGAAAACCTTTTACAGCAAATGTGAAATACAAGGTTTGAATTTCATCATCTTATTAAGTTTAAAAGTTTCAGTGATCCATGTACATGAATATTAAGGTTATGCTCTATCGCTATCGTTGTTAACATCCACTTTCGTAACCATCATCAGTTTGGTAAAGATTCATCAGTGTCAACCATATGGGCTATGTTTATTGCTACCTAAACTCTTATTTCAGAAGGAGTAAAAACTGATGTATACACCCAACAGAAATACACTAACTTTGAAGCATCTATCTTAACACTTAAAACACTATTACTAGGTTTTTGTCATGATTGGCATCAATACCAATTAGCAGTATCTGTAAACAATAGCTGTACAGTATATACTAAGACCAAGAGCTGATAATCAGTGATTGACAATGAAGTTTTAAAAGAAGCACGAGACAACTAATAAACAAACAAAAACAAACCTGCACTGTCATAAAACCTAAAAATCAATATCCTTTGTAGTTACTGCACATTTGCAGTGGTGATTTAGTTGCTTTATTGCTAACAGTATTTTGTCTACCTCCCCTGGTCTAACCAGCAGCTCAGCAAAGCACTGTTAGGATTTTTGCTGCCTTCTAGCTTAAGTATCTACATTTAGGGTATTATTTATTTACACTCTTGATGTTTTTTACATAATTATCAGGTCTTGTCTACTCACTTGTCAAGAAGAGTATACTCGCTCTCTGACTTAAACAGAGCACTCAGCCTGGCCTCCATCATTATGTAGATCTTTTCTGTGGAGTTATCTGAGAGATGAACAGAAAAAAACACACAGAAATATATCTGTTGAGTAAAAAAAACACCTTTTTGCAAAGCCTGTATAAGGAGTAAATCTAATAAGTGAGTGAGATTTATTTATATAGCACCTGTATGATACAACATAAACTGAGAAAAAAGCCGGATTCAGTGATTCAGGAAAAAAGGCATCAGACAGATATTATAAAAGCACCCATCCCCCTCAAGTAAACCATATTAAAGATAATACTAAATGCAAAAAAAACCCAACAAAAAACAGTCATTTAAAAACATTGAGGGAATATAATGGTAGCCAATGGAGAAAGACACTAAACTGACAAAACTAACCTTTAATTGATGACCCGTTTTAACTATGTGTTTTTAATTTATTTAATGTTATTTTTTTAATTACATTTATGTTTTTTGTCTTTATAAATAATGTATTTAACCTTCATTTTTATTCTTGAATGTTTGTGTATGTGTACACAGACAAGCACCCAGGGACTATAAAGCTTGGGTTATACTGCCTCGTAATTGCTATACTCAGTGTTCAATAAAGCATAAATTGTAAAATAACAGCAAGTAGGCTCAAAAGAAAACAAAAACACACAGACACAAAACAAAACAAAGAAAATAAAAACACAGCATTAAATATAAGAAAGATATAGATACAGTACATCCACAGATGTGAGGCCAAAGAGACATTCTTGGAATAATAATAACAGGGAAAAATGTACTTTTTACCAAAAAGCATGACATCAAAGTTACAATTGCAAACATTGGTTTACTAGACCTACTGTGATGTACTAACTGTGGCATTCATCTGCAATATTTATGACATGGTCTAACAAGTTAAACATAAAATGAGTCTTCATGGGAAGACTGTGGCACAGCTGAAAACTGGCAAAGAAAAAAAATGTTATTTTAAGGAAATTCAACAGATTAACACAAAAATCCTAGAAGCCGTTTGTATTTTAGCTATCAAACTACATAGTGCATGTAATGAATTGGGAATGAAGATATTCATCTAAAATGATTTCTGTGCTTTAGTCACTTTTTTACATCTGCTATCTATCGGCTCCCACATAGTGAGTTGTGGTTATTGAACTGAATTTCATGTATGATAAAAAGCAAGTCATCAAACATGGTTCAAATCTACATACCTAAAAGTGCGACGTGCAAGTCTGCTAAACCTGAATAATCGAGCTTTGCTTAATAATTGTGCAGCCAGTTATAAAGTCATGGTCAGGTAAGTAGTCCGTCATGTAGCTACAACCACTCAACTTAAACTGAGCTAAATAAATCTGATGCTGTAGAAAAGTTTTCACCTCATGGAGGACAACTGATATTTTAGGAAATTGAACCTTCCTAGAAAAATGAGCAAATGGGGATTTTGTGAAAAATAACAGAGGAGAGGTCAAAAAAAGCAGGTACAGCAGTTGTATAGAGGGCAAACACTAAATAGCCTGAGCTAGTGAGACACAAAAAAAGGGAAAGAGAGGGTAGCATCAATAAAAGATGTTTCTTCCCCTCCGTGGTGTGACAAATGACTTCACAGCCCCGGCCCCGCCAATGCTGCTGACAGCCCTACGCTCAAACAGCGACAAAGTCAGTGAGGGAAAGAGAGGGACAGACACAAAAGAGACAGAGAGAGTGAGAAAATAAGAACGAAGGACAAAAACAGGTGGATCTGGAGGCAAAGGGAGCGATAAGAAAATGACGGAAAAAATTAGGATGAAGATGGAGCAAGAGAGGACAGGAGATAAAGAGAGACTGAGCTGGTACCAAAAAAAAAACCCTCATTGGTATTCTGAGGCAGTCTCACATGCAGCAGCACAGAGCAATATGAAAGACAGTGCTTCAACAGTGTCCCCTACAGCATCAAAGAGGCTACGACAAGCTCGTATGAATCTAGGTCATCCTTTTAAAAACCCACCAGCTTCTCTCATAGGGAACCAAAAACTACAACAGGAGGGTAACAGAAAACAGTAGCCACCTCCCTGGAGTACTTTTTTTATATATATATATTTGAACAAGGACAACACTTTTTTTAAGTTACCCCATTTAAGGTTCATGCACATTTCTCAGATCTGAACCACACACAAATGTAGTCTCTCTCTCCCTCTCTCTCTCTCTCTCTCTCTCTCTCTCTCCAGTTCAAGCTACCGCAACAGACCTTTTTCACTGAACTCATTTTTAAACGTCTCAATAAGATTGGCACAGGTGTAAATGATAAAATGAATGGTGGGTAAATTCCATTAGCTGCTTCATTTCCAGCTTCCTGGTATTGTTCATGCTGCCTCACTGTCACGCTGATATGTCTTAGGGGCACAATTGAATAGAACAGAGCCATCATCAATGTTATTAGTAACACCTGTGCTTTTACTTCTATGAAAAATCAAAACATCTGCTGTGAAAAAGGCTTAAATGGTGTGCTAATAAAGATTTTTTTTTTTTTTTAAATCTGGCTGTTTTCTACAGTAACCTAAAAATAATGTTGACAGATGTATAGTATGACAGGTGAGAAAAGATGTTATGTCATTTTGGCTGGAACTGATGGATATTTTTTAAATAGATTATTTTTTCTATTAATCTGTGAAAGGAAGAAATAATGACAAATCCTCATCTTAAGCTTTCAGAAACTAAAATTGATCTTTACTTCACTTGAACACCTAAAAAAAAGAATCTAATTCAATAGTGCTATTCTTTTACATTTCATGGGCCAAACATTTCTAAATTAATTGAGAAAGTAAGTGGCAGATTAATTGATAGTGAAAAAAGTCATTGCAGCCCCACAAAATTGTCATCCATCAACTTTCAATCAATTAAAACACATTAAACATATCCTCCAAAACGACAACAAAACTCTCCAAACATGTAGACAACAAAATCTTCATGTTTGGAGAGTTTATTGCAGGACTACCGTGTCAGACTGTATTAATTCTACAAAATAAATATAAATAATCATGTCTCTGACAGTACTCTGGGACTAAAGCACAGAAAGGCATCATTGATAAAAGGCATTATTTTAATATTCTTGAAGTAACAGGAAACCTAATAACTTCAATTTTGCTTGAGTTTTTGACTTTGCTTAGAAATTCCATTTTGCTGTCATCTAGTGTTAGTCTGTGTAATAAAAAACCTGTCAATGTGCGAGGCAAAGCAGGTTTAGATGACTCCTTTATTAAGTTGCATCTTAAAATTGAAAAAGCATCTCTTAGTGCAGCCTGTCTATAGAATTCATTAGCATAGTTGATTGGTTATAGATAAAAGCAAGGTTCCACAGACAGAGAGTCCCTTGTCATACAACAAATTTTATCAGCTAACACACAGCCAAAAGCTAGGAAGTCCACCAACACATTATGGTACAGAAATCCTTTCCTCTGGGTGCAATTTGCCAAGGCAGAACTCCTCTTCTGCTAATTTGTTCTTGTTTGTTCTTTCTAAATAAAAAACAGCCATCAGCTGATACTGAGATCCACAGCACCAAACCCACAAGGGAAACAACATTTCTGGTCAGAAAACTTTGGCCTTAGGCTACCGCATTTATGCAACATCGTTCTACTACCAATCCCAGTAGTAATCCTATACACAAACACGTTTGTCAGCAGGATGTTTGAGCGGTTATTTCCTTATTTTCCCGACAATAACTTGAGAAAGGACAGACGACAGCAAGAAAATAACAGTGTTTCCTTTTCAGCACATCAGCGGTTGTTTATATCAGTATGGTGACTGATCCTGGATTTTTCAATAACCTAGGCTGTGTCCCAATTCCACACAACACACCTGTTATAAATAGGCTTCAAGTAGAAAAGTGAAAAAATAAATATACTTAAAACTACAAATATGCATATTTAAAAAAAACAAAAAAAAACAACGTTGTAAAGGGTGCTGTTGATGGAGAATCTTCTCATAAATTGCAATGTACATAGGAAATGGAGGAGGTACTCACATCTGGAGAAAATCAAAATTAATTTTGGATGGTGGAGAGACAGCTCCAGGAAAACATCAGAAAACAACACATAATAATATCTGGACGTCCTTTTAGTATAAAAGCATACTAATTTCTGGTAATAACTGCAAAAGCAGTATATTATAAAGATTAGTACTGTATGTAATATCTACTGTATACAATTACTGTAGAGTATGAAATTGGGACATGGCATTTGCGTCAAGTTTTGTCTCTCACCTTTGACTTTGACATATATGAACTCCGGGTTGACACAGAGGGCCAGGTTGCTCGGCAGGGTCCAGGGTGTGGTCGTCCAGGCAATCAAAGCAACATCTTGATTCTCAACCAGCGGGAAGGTGACAATCACAGATGGATCCTGAACATCCTGCAGATGAAATGAAACACATATTAGGTCAATTTCTTTCTTGATTATGATATACATAATGGATTTGTTTATATGGGTAGATAATCTGCTCTCGCTCATCTGATCACTCCATAGGGAGGAAAATAATAATGAATTCTGCAGTAGTACATGACATCATTTTAGCCAACCTTGTAGTTCTGGTGCGACTCAAAGTTAGAGAGAGGAGTGTTGCAGGCAGTGGAGAATGGCATGACTTTCACACCTCGGTACACCAAACCCTTGTCATACAACTGTTTGAACACCCACCTGTATGAGTGAAAAGAAAAAAATTAAGATGGCAAAGATAGAGTAACTGCATATACGAGGACAGATCCAGACATGGATTAAGTCTGATTTATATGGCCCTTTTCATTTTATGTTGCTTTATTTAGTATAACTTTTATACATAGATTATGGTTGGTCATTGTTATCTGTGTCCTCCTGTGACCTAAGCGTTTAATGTCTGAATGCAAACAAAACCAAAAAGTTTGAGTCGATACTAAATTATATCAAAAGTAATCTCGGATGAAAATCTCTTTGTGCTATCAGTAAATCAAATAGTCCCTACATTTAGTTCACTGTAATTAAGTAGAAGACAAAATATATATCATTAAGCCAAAACTTGTAAATGTAAAAAGGCACATTTTCTGACTACCGTACCAGACAGTCTCCATGAACCATGGGTACAGAGTCTTGTAGTCATTACTGAAGTCTATCCACCTGCCCATTCGCTTCACCGAAGCCTGGGAACAATAAGAAGGAAAAACATAATAAATTAAAAGAATATAATGGTCATATGTCAAAATTCTATAGGGCAACTTATTATATACTAGTGTTTGTAGGTCAGACCTCATTAAGGATAAGGAACTAGGAGATAACTAGGAGATATTAACCTCCCCTATATAAAAAATATCTATACTGCATATATGAGGTACACCTATGAATTTGCTTCAGTAGATTTTAGAGTAGGCTCAGTACAGCATTCTAAATCAGACAATCAGACAAACCAAAACTAGTCTCATAGGTATGGTTACACAGTTCTCTCACAGGTGCATACTTTTCCTCCCTGTGTGCTCACCTCCCACTCATTGGAGTATCTCATGACAATGTTTCTGCACTGTTTGTTGTACTCAGCAATGCCCATCTTGGCCACATCTTCAGGCCCTTTGATCCCCAACGTCTTATCAATCTCGTACTCCTACAAAAACACATAGGACATGAGACACATGAATTAACCAATGATAAAACTATAAATCCTCACTGAAGCTTAGCTGAGATAAGATTTTAACAACATCCAGGAAAGACAAAATCTTACCACAGGCAGGCCATGACAGTCCCAGCCAAAGCGCCGGTCAACATGGAAGCCGCTCTGGTGGGCAAAGCGAGTAACAATGTCCTTGATGGTGCCGGCTAGGATGTGACCATAGTGAGGTAGACCCGTGGCAAAAGGAGGCCCGTCGTAGAAAGTGTACCTGATTGGGGAAGAAGACAGCAAAGCATTTTTTAGTAACAGAAAAATATACATGTTTTTGGAAATGAGCTGCTAGGAAAAAATGACTTTCATGTTCAGAAACAATTTCGTCTCTCTTACAAAGTATGCAAGACAACAGAAATGCAACATTAAAAGTCCCCCTAAATAAGAGTATATTCATTGTTGTTTCATATAGAATAGCAGCGTATTCGAATATCCTGCTAAATTTCAATTAGTATTGGTGAGGATCTGTATGTTAAACAGAGTATGTATTTTGGACAAAGAATTTCACCTAAGCCAAAGGTTATTTAACAAAATTTCAGTCACACTTTATACAGCTTAAACAGCTTGGATTTACTTGGGCCTGTTCTTGGACTGTTTGAGGCATTCCTGGAAGCAGTTCTTGTCTTGCCAAAACTTCAGGATCTTCTCCTCCTCAGAGGGGAAGTTGATAGACTCAGGGACTGGCTCCACCATGGTGTCTCTCTGCCCAAAGAAAAAAAAGTAACAAAATAGACTTAAGCAGGAAGACAGGGAAATAAATCACACTGTACACGTCACAAAGATCGCACAATTAATATTTTAATTTCCTCTCATTTAGGGCTTTGATTTCACTGAAGTATTAACCATTAACATACTCTGTCTGCCTGTTACAAACAACTGAACTAGGACAAATTTAATCTCAATTGAAGCACACATTCTCTGTCCTACGATGCTACATACAGGGTTTCTGCAGGTCCTGAAAAGTCTTTAAAAAAGCACTGACTTCGGAAGTCAGTTAATTTCACAACGCTGTTGGGGAACATGACAGTGGTTTGTACATAATTCTATACGTTTCTCAGTCAGCACCATCAGACATGTAGCAAATACTGTAACTGCTCAATACCACGGTGTACCAAGTGTCGTTTTTTTGAATTATTAATAATTTTTAATTGGTTAATCTAAACCCATCAATTTTATGCTGCTTTTCTGGGTCAGACTAGGAGATGTTAAATACATTTTATCACTAGGAATTATTGTTTTACACTGCTGGAAAGTACCACAAAATGTGATGTAATAAGAGTAAACTCCTGGCAACATGATCAATACCAGTTTGCAATCATACTTTTATCCTTTTAGCCACCATGACAAGGTAGGAACAGGCTTTACATTGGTATTAAAAAATATTTTAAAACCCTTAAATTTAAATTGCTGAATCCTGCAGAAACCTGGAAATGTTTAAATTAAACCTAAACTTCATGAGATGAGCAGTAAGTTACTGTCTCTCTCAGTGAAGGTCATCAGCCCTCCACAGATCCTTTTCTGGTTCTTATTAAAAGCGGATCTGTCAGAACTGTCAGCGCTCGGGAGTTTGTCAGCAAAACACGCAGTCGCCGTTGACATTTAGAGTTAAATTCAAGCCTGTGCAACATATCACCCCCACGTCGAGCTCGCAGTTGCAGAAAGACACCCGAAAAAGTCCCACAACAAAAAAAATCACTTTTCCACGGCAGTTAGTTCACAGGGATGACGCCTCCTTGTTGTTAGCTAGCAGGCTAAGCTAGCCGGTCACGCTTCGGCTCCCTAAATTGGAGCTAGAAGGGCTGCAAAGTTTGTCAAAAGCGGGGTCGAGGCGCCGACATCGGACCGTGGAGGCGCGGCGGGGTGCGGATGTGATCGGAGCTTCGTGTTGTGATAATTCAGTGTGGACGCAGAGACTCACATGTCCACTTCCAGCGCCGGTCGCCGAGAGAGACGAGAAATGATGCAAGCCGGAGTCTGAGCAGGAGCGGAAGTGACGTCAGGACGCACTCTGACTGGTGCGTAAGAATAAAACGCGAAGCGGTTTCATCGACTTTAAAAAAATAATAATAATAATAAAATAAAATGCACAAAGCTGCACGTAAATGAATACAAATACAATTAGAATTAAAGTTAAATGCAGATTTAACAAATCGGGCAAGTCGTCTGTTCTCCTGTGACTTTTCTCCATCTGTAACTACCCGTGAAGCTCTGTTGGCATTGAATGTATGTTTTGGACACAACTTTAGTCCAAATAGAATATGAACTTCGTAATTTTTTAATCCAATATCAAAATCAAATTCTTTAGAAATCGACGACTTCGTTTTATCAGTGAAATGGGTATTTATATATTCACAACAGACTCGTGATGACCTATAACTTTCCTGCCACATATGGAAAATTTCCATTGTTTGTAAAGCTCTTTGTGTTGATGTCTCTCAACCAAAAGCCCCCCTGATATAAAGATATGAAGATCTTCAACCACAACCAATTTATAGGAGGTCTAGATGTTGGTTGTTCTAAATGCATTAATAAACATATTCAGAAATAATTGTACAAACAGAAAGATCATTCACAGAGGAGTTGGAATAAATTTGGAATAAATCTTAGTTGTTATGATATAAATTCTGGATATTCAATGAGGCTAGAAAAACATTTGAAAATCTTACCAACCTTATTCCTTACCAATGAGAAACACATAGGAATAAATAATCACTAATTCCCCAAAGTATAAGGTTGGATTCATTATAACAGTAAGTTAGGAGATACCAGGCATTAGTGGTCTCTAGTTAATGGAAAATGCACTGAACACCACCTCCAACTTAAAACATTAATCGGTTTAATGCGTTTTCATCAAAAAAAGAACTTTATTAGGTTTGTAAAGACACGTTATGGCAGGGCTGTTGTATTGGACTACATTAGCTTGTGTATATAGTGGCTCAATTGTAGCTTTCTACCGATATATGAAGATTTAAAGTCCAAAGCAGTGGATATTAAAATAGAACTCACCTTCACTGCTGTATTTGGCCAGCAAAACACAAACATTAGATTATTCGATTGTGTAGGCAGGCACACAGGTTGACATTTCCAGTGGTAACGATATGTTTATGAAATGTTAGAAAACAATGATACCTTGCTTGACAAGTACTCAAGGTTCATCTGCTATAGCTCCACAGCAGTTTCATTAAAAATGATTTCAAAGAAGACTGTTAGAAGAATCCTGTTAGAAGAGGTGGTGCAGCTCCTTTTAAGATCAGCTAAGTTTTTTTTCCCCGAGGTAACCAGTGGTCAATCACATATTTGATACTGTAATATTGCAGAATAAGATTGGGTTTTCCAAACTGCACAGTGGGCCTTTCTGAGAATCTGAACTGAAGCTCAAGTTAAGCTTAATTTAAGCAATTTAACTTAATCTAATTATACTTTATTTATTTTTTAATTTCGTACCTTTAGAACTTCATCTTTGACTCAGCCATCATTCAGTTTCCTAAATTATGTAGATCTTGCTGAATGAGGAACAAAGTCAGCAAAGTTGACCTGAAATAATTCCTATGCATCTGAAAAAGTGAGTTATTCCTTATGGGTAAGCTGAGGCAGGAGCAACTACAACAGAAAAAAAGTACAATCTCATGGTGGTTTGTTAACAAAGCATAGCTTTATTGTGATGGTGGAAACAGTCTATGGAACACTGACAGACATGGAGGTGAGTGGCTAGCCGCTTATTTCTCCTTAGCTGCCTTCTGTGCCGCTTTCATGCCCTTCTTGTTGTGCTTCTTGGCGAAGCGCATATTCCTCAGGAACTTAGGGTCAACCTGCAAACAAGAGGGAAAAAAAACTGAGTGAACAGGCCAAGTGAGCATGAGGGTCACAGGTGTGAAATAGGTATGAAGTTCAAATATGTGTTTTTATTACCAAATAATCAAACAACTTTAAACAAAATACAGTGAAAGAGACATTGGCAAATGGGTGTGATAACCAATCCAGAAATCTTGGTGAAAAACAGAGTACTGTTTAGAACAAAGTAGGTCTTTAACTGTGACCAGTGATTTCATTAGGTGTGTAAGTAAGATCGGCCAAAACAAAATATGCTTTCACCCATTTTCAGCACCCTGTCTCAAGCCAATTCATCCCAAAAAGGATCTCAATAGTAACAACTCTGACTATAAAAGTAATTTATGATGGAGGATGTAATATTGTTTGCATGATAAAGAAAAGCTGGCATCCTCTTTGTGAAAGTACAGTTTCAAATCAGTTCTGCCTCCTGCTAGGATCATAAGATTTCATGGGGAGTCCTGAGGGGATTTTTTAGTTTTATACTAGTGGAAACAATGCTGCAGTGTCAGAGGAAAAACAAATTGCTGCAACTTTGAACTGCCGGCTGGTTCAACATTATAAAAACAGTAATCAACAGAAGGACCACTTAAATGATGCTTTCAGCATTTCAAATTCAAGCTGCCCAAGTACCATGAAATTTTCTAGCCTCTAGAAAAATCACAAATCGTGTGACTCTGAAATTTAGTCTGAAAACCTGAAAGCAATGCCCATATACTTCAGTTATAAAGACGAGTTAAGGATAAGCTTTGGATTTAACAGTGCCTTGTGAACAGACCTGTATTTGAAGATTTTCAAATTCCTAAATTCCAAGGAAAGTTTGTTTTGAAAGATAAACAGGAGTATTTAAGGAAAGATCTAAGCTTAAGGAAAGAAACTAAAACTGACTGCACAGCCTCTCTAAAGCTACACAAGTTTTAGAGAAAAAAATCCTGTCCTATCACTAAGCATCCATCCAAACACCCCATCAAACACAATAATCCAGCATGCAGCCTCTTGTATCATTAATTTACTACAAGTAAAGTCAACTTCCAAGATGTAATTATAACAGAAACTGAAGATTTTTCTGCAAGTGCTGATACAAACGCCTTGGCACTTCATCATAATGCTTGAAAACAAAAACATGGGTGCCTCGTGTGAGCCTTTGTTCAATGTAATAAAAGATATGTTACATGAATATGGTGTTATTACATAATATTTCAGGCCTCATACAACAAACTAATGATATAACTGTCTTAAACTCGCAAGATGCAATTTTTTCCAGCTACCATTCATCCTGAGGCCTATGTGCAGCATGATTACAGACGTGCTGTGTGTAAACCCCTTCTTCCTCAATGTAACCAAGTGTCTTGTCTATGTAACCAAGTGCCGACACCGATTTATCACAACACATACCCCCTTCAGTGACTCATAGCGCTGAGATCTGGGCTTCTTGATGCCGTTCCTGTGGGCTTTACGAGCTGTGTAGAAAGGAGGGGGAAACAATTAGAACAAAATGGTCCGTCCATCCATCCACCCCCTTACTAATAAGAGCCACGTATACAAAAAAACAATGGATTTTATAAGGACACGTGTGCAAAATTAAAGCTTGGAATTGAGATATGTCTGATAATTTCCCATTACAGTGGTGGACTAAGACTTTAATCAATACTCTAGTAACCTGCCAACTTACCTTTTCTGCTTGAATTGGCACAATACATGACATGTTCAAACCAGTAACTGAAGCATATTGTAGTGCACAAATCAGTGGCAATGTAGAGAGATCACAATGTAAGAATTAAAATGCAAAGTGCAACCTGTTGCACTGTGCATATGAGAATAGTCTCTGGACCTTAGAAGTGTGTGAGTGAATCAAGTACGAAATTAGCTCGTCACTGCAGTCGTACTTACACTGGTTGTGGGTTGTGTGGTTCTTGGACTTGGCCATTTCGACTCTAGTTTATCTGTAAAGAAAAAAGGGGGGACAAGGGATGGGTGGGGTTTAAATAGCAATTTAACTCTGAAGTCTGAATTCAGCATCAGCAATATGTTAGCTCGCTAGCAACGAATGAACTGAGAACCGGCAGATTAGACAGCTTTGTAAAATGTTAACAAATTCATGATTGATACTAGAGGGAAAAAACAATGAATAGCAGCAGTATAGGGGCGATGTTAAGGTGCATTTCAGTCTAAAGAAACTATTCATCTGTATGTGCAACTACCGCCCGGTGGCTAGCTGATGCTTTGCTATACGAAGCGTTAGCACTTCAGAAAGTGTAAATTTCATCTTTTAATAAAGACCGCATCTAAAAAATACAAACGTGGACGGGTAGCCAGTAAAGTGCTTTATCAAAACTAGTGGCTGTTTCAATGCGGACATGTAAACTACACGAAGATTGAGAGAGATTATAAGGCTCCGTTGAAGTGGGGAAAAACACATACCTACCACACGAACAGGCGACAACCGGAAGAGAAAGAAGCTCAAACCGGAGGAGCATAAGAAGACTCGAGTCAAGAAGATGTAGTCGGAGGGATCGGTTTGGCGACAGCGCCTCCTGCCGGTGGCCTCCGGGATTACGGGCGAGAGTAGCACAGCTGGCCGCTGGATGTCAATCTCTGTTCATATATGTCGCCCACAGAGTGAGAGCGACCACAGAGAGTGAAAAGTGTGGCCTTTTAGTTTCACAGTACATCTGGCTGAGACTAACGCAGTGCAATCAGACAGCTCTGCAACGAATCCTCCTGAAACGGTTTTAGAGAGGTGGTCATTCAACGGTGGGGTCGTTTTGGAGGATGGTGTTTTAACTGCTGTTGAATTGCTGTGCGTTATGTTGGTATCTTTCCTCCCATTCAAATCAATCCGGGGAGATAAACAACAAAAACACCTCTCTTTATAACGCAATGGCGTTCCTAATAAACTGACACCTGAGTATATGTCTAGGGTTTGGTACGTCTCTCCCCTTCACCAGATTTGTTTTCTTTTATTTTCTTCACAAGCGAAAAAGTTACTAAGAAGGTAAATGTGCCAAAGTACTGTGCGTAAGTACAATTTTAAGGAACCTACACAAAAGACATGAAAGAAGACAAGCTTAAGGGATAAAAAAAAAAAAAACGGACGATTGCAAAACGTTGTTCAAAGAGCAAGGGGATATAGGTTGTCTGGTAGATGTGTGTGCTGATTTAGTGTGTGTGTGTGTGTGTGTGTGTGTGTGTGTGTGGGTGGGTGTGTGATTAAGTATTTCTGAGTAATTCCACCTTCTACTACTTAGAAATTTACTTCACACTTAAAACTTCTTTAAACTTCTGCTCAGCTACACCATAGAGGGATGTATTTTACTTCTTGCTCCACTACATGTAAATCATAACTACCTGCATTGTTCCAAGTTACTTCACAGTTTAAGATTGTACATAAAACATATGATAAGATTATAACAATGTATTGTTGAAGATTAAATTACCTGTTTGGTTTATGAACCTTAAGAAAAAAAAAACAATGTTTGATAATAACATATTTTTTCATGTTGTGACCTTATTTCCAAATCCAAAAAAAGATGGTATGAAATGTCTCCTCGCTCAATTTGCATGTGAGAACAGTAATTAAAAACTTTTGTCACCAGTTATATTTGTTGATTAATGTCCCTTTCCTTTATTCCAACAGTTTTACAAAAATTTGTTTATTTTTCTTGTTTGTACAAAATGAGTGAAGAAATTGAGGTGCATTTGATGAGGCTCCACAAGTAGACATTAATTTTGGTTCATATTAAAGGTTCACAAGCCAAAAACTCTGGGAACCATTGTTACAGAAGGTCAGAAGGAACCTTAGATGTCTTTTTTTCTGCCATAATAACCACATGCGCACAAAATGGCCATGTAGGAACACTGGCGATGGTTTTTGTTTTCCTAATACCGTCTGCCTCTCTTTCCTTCTTTCTCCTTGAGTCCCACAGCAACCAAACCATTACCTTTTTGACCAGTTTATTTTCAGCAGCCCCTTCTAATTATTCCCAATGGAATAACAATTGCGGTTATAATAAAATAAGCCTAAAATTGTTTCATTTTTGGCCAATTAACTTAAATGATTGTATGTGAATAATAAATCAGTGTTGACTTATGAAGGTTTTCTTTTTGAACAAAAAATGATGAATCACTGATTGCGACAGACCTCGAATTTCTCATTAACCTGCATTGCAAAATATTCCACAGGAAACATGTTTATGGGGCTGAGTGTTTGTGCTTGTTTAGCTACTAACAACGTGTCGCACTGCCAAAGTATCTCTATAAAGATGGATACTTGACATCTGAGCAAAGCGTGAGGTGGGGGTAATCGCAAATGGGGTGATGTCATGACGTCATGCTGAAAAGAAAAACCTGAGCCAATAGAACCATCAGTTGCAAACTGTTGATTCAGAAGCCTTTTTAAATGAGAGAAAGAAAAAGACTAATCTTGACATGACTAATCTTGATTGTCTATATTTCTCGCATTTCTAAAATTTCCTGGCAGAATTAGGCTTCAAGAAATACGCGTCAAGAAAAAACCTATAGTTTTGTTAATTTGCATTCTTCAGATAACCTAATAGGTTTATGAAAGTTTTATTTAGAAAAAAGAAAGAATCACGTTTTTTTCAGTCTATAAAGGAACATTTTTTTTGAAGAGATCATTTCAGTTGAAACACAGTTTTCACTGGACATCAACCCTTGTGATTGAAGACCATAACGGAGAGATTTCAGTCAGGATTCGAGTTTTTTGTTTTTTTTTTTAAATATATGCAACCCTGTTTCCTATAAATTTCATGTACACACAACTAAGATGCAGCAGTAAATATGTTTTGGGGTGATTTGAGAAGATACTGATGAATTGCCATTCCCGATAGGTTGTATGGATGCACTGCTTCCGTTGGTCACTTTGCACCGAGGCTACAACACTGTGACCAGAACAGTGAGAAACTTAAAGCAGCCAGCGTTTATAGAGAGATCCACAGAGATTATAGCGCTGCTGGCCCTCCCCTATATTGTGATGGATGGGAATGGATGCAGGGCCATGTGACTGAGCTTACAACTCTCTTTCACATACACTTGATCATATACTGAAAAAACTGAATGATTTTTCTAAATATGGTCATATTCTCTGGTTACCTGCACCCAACCCTTTCCAGTCCCTTCCTTTCCTTTCCTTTCCTTTCCTTTCCTTTCCTTTCCTTTCCTTTCCTTTCCTTTCCCTCCCTTTCCTTTCCTTTCCTTTCATTTCCTTTCCTTTCCTTTCCTTTCTCTCCCCTCTCTCAGTCTCAGCTGAGGTTGGGTGAATTCCTGCTCAAGCAGAAGAAATCATGCAGCAGCATCCTATATTTAGACCCCTGTTTGATCATATGAGCCTCTGCGCTCCACTCTGCAGCTCTCGCACTGTCAATTACAGGGTGCATGTGTTATTTCATATTTTCTCCTTGATCTGATTGTGGTCAAGAGAGGACTGGTCTCCATTTCCTGTCACATCTTTCACACATGGCAGTTTCGGTGCTGTGGGAGCGCATGTTTGTACTGCGAAATGAACACGAAAAAACTAACATGATCTGTATTATCTGTGCGAAATCTTTATTGTTGAGGTGAGAATCTTTCAGCTGCTTTACTCAAACACACACAGTTTTCATACAGTAACTCATAGCTCAAGTGAAAAAACAGCATAGATGAAGCTCACTAACCTGGGAGGAGAACACAGGAAGCTACTGTGCAAATTGCCTGGCACATAACCCCCAGTAAAAACTGCAACTTGTCCTTTTGATACTTCGGTTTCCTGCCAGGGCAGCTGTTGCCTGCTGTTTTCAGTCTCTATGCTAAGCTAATCTAACTGTCTGTAGCTTCGTATTTAACCGACAGATAAGAGAGTGGTATCACATCTTAGTCTTGGCACGAAAATGAAAAGGCTTATTTCTCCAAAAGGTTCAGAAAAGTTACCTAATTAATCAATAAAGTTGCTATGCTGGGAATAATGAAAATGTAATCACCAGGTTTTGAACTCTCATCTATCTATCGATCTATCTATCTATCTATCTATACTCTGTACTTTTCTGCTTTGACACTAATAAAAACAAACACACCCTTTCAGTATTCCCACAATGAACTTCAATTCATTTACACAATATGAAGGTCTCGTGTGCCATCTAATCTGATTTTAGATATTAGATCTTATCTTTGATTCTGTAAATGATTTTACATATAGGGGAAAAACACTACACTTGCTCATCCATAATTGTTTATGTTTATTAAACATTGGGCTATATTGCTTCGCTGATATTGCTTTGCCCAGTTTATATCACAGAAAAATTTAATTACTTTTGCATCTTTATTTCAAGTCATGTTTAGTTTGCTGTAATCGCCTTTATTTCTCAGGGTACAAAGGTATGACTCCAAAAAATGACCCTACTGTCAGGATAATATATCATTTAACATCACGCAGCTACAGTACATGCAGTGTAATGATGGTTTTGCAGAATGAGCAGCATCTCCGGAGATGCTGTACATTCATAGTCACCAGTAATCAGCCTAGAGGGAACCACTAGCTCTGCTCTGTTACTTAATCGTCTCCCTGTGAGAGAACAGAAGACATCACATGCTGCTGCTGCTGCCGCTGCCGCCACCGCTGCCGCTGCCGCCGCCACCGCCGCTGCTGTTGCTGCTGCTGCTGCTGCTGCTGCTGCGCTCTCCGTTTCTTTGTCTCTGTCATCCTTGTCATCCTCATTGTGTCTCTTGTTGTTGCTCTTTCTTACTCTTTCCCTTTCACTCTCCACATTTCTTATGTGTGTCTCTTTTGTCATCCAGTGGTACCAGTATACTGTATGCGTATTCCAAATGTCATATAACATGTCAGTCCATCCAATAATTGCTGAGACATTTTATTTCAAACCTCAAATATCAGTCTTTTGGTGGTGTTTCACAAAAAGTCAGGGGATCATCAAATTCAGTGGGATTCATCCTTTTGGAACCATGAATGTCTCTATGAAATTTTCAATCAATCTGGGAGATGTTGAGATGTGTCACAGAAAACTTTGAACATCTGTTGGCACTAGATAATAGATTTAGAGGACCACCAATGTCAGTAGGATTCATCCTCTGGAGACTTTACACGGGGCCTTTTTACACTGTTGTATTGCTTCTTATAGCAAGAGAGAGACCCGCCTCCTTCCTCATGCTCTCATTTACCTTCACTCCAACTCAGCCTTTTGTTCCTCTCTTTCTTTGCATCTCTCTCTTGGCTTTGCCCCTGAACTCCTTCTCTTGCTCTCCTGCTTTCTCTTTTGCACAACTCCCCACCCACTTTCATTTCCTTTTCATCTGTAAGAGGAAATCTTGCCTTTGAGTAGCACACAATCAATCCCCCACGGACACAGTTCACCTAGGCACATGAAAGAGTCTGCTTATTATGTCTCAGGATTTGGAGTCATTATAGGCAGGCACATCCAAACAACAAGATCCATTGAGTGTCAGAGACATAAATGCAAATGAATATAATAAGAAGGAGAAAAAGGAGAAAAAAAAAACAGTATACTGAAGACTTGAAGGGTGACATAGTTATGAATATGAATATGAATACGTTCTTTGTTCAATGTTAAATTAGGAGTGGATACAATATGCTACGAGCACACAGAGTAGGGGTTAGAGTAGGTTAGTATGAGATTCTTTACTCACAATACAGGGAATTCATAGTCTGTAAATGATAGTGTTCACATGGCCAAGTTTGAATCCGTTATGGCCATCACTCAGATTTTAACTCGTATTCTTCAGTCATCTAGATTGACCTTTTTTTCTTTGCATGATACATGATGCTAACTAGCTCTTATTCAGTGAACATTGCTCACAACTTCTTTTGACCTTACATTGTAGGATAATTTGACTATGTCGGGAACAATAATTCTAATGAGACATTTGGACAAAATGGTGAATACTGAAAATTTTCAGGCACGACCTGTATTAAGCAGCCAATTACTAACTTTTTTTGTCTGCTATTTAGTACTTCCCATGTAGAATACAGTGGTTTAAGTGCTGGAAGCAGTCAATGTTGAAATGAAAAAAAATTATCAATGGAGGGCATTATATTCCCATGCTTGCAGTACACATTTAGGTAGCTAATCTACATAAATTGATGATATATCATAAGAACTCTCTTTGCCTCCTTACAATTGACCGAACTGACCAACAAATGATTTGCATGTCAAAGATTTCACATCACATTTGCTCTGAAGACACGTGAACATGTAAGTAAAGAGATAAATGCTGAAATTCTAAAAAAACAGAATATCTCTTTAAGGTTTTCATGGAGTTAAAGTGCATATTTTAAAAATAGCAGAACTGACAGTAACTCACTCTGCCCTTCCTCTCAGCTTCTGCAGTAGTGCTCTTGAGCAACACGGTGAATCATTGGTTGCTCAAGTGGAGCTGCTCAGCGAGAGGAATCTGCAGCAGTTGTGGCGTGTGTTTGTGTGTGTGTGTGTGTACATCCCTCCTCACCAAATGAGACACATATGATGAATGTAACTTCCTGCCATGTTGAAATGAAAAATGATTACCATTCTAATGCCCTCTTTTTTCCTAGTTTGCAGGGTGGACTGATTATTTGACAAAGCCACTGACTGTCCTCCATGAGAGAAAAATCACTTGTACATCAGACTTGTAAAGACATTTCCTCTTCAAGCTGTCTTTATTATTCATTCAGTGATTTTCTTGCTCTTGCTGTGTGCATATACGTGTGTTTATGTGTTTATGTGTGTGTGTGTGTGTGTGTGTGTGTGTGTGTGTGTGTGTGTGTGTGTGTTTGTGTGTGTGTGTGAGAGAGCTTCTGTTTTGTTCCGGATGTACATCGTGTTCTGAATGATCAAATACAAATATAATGTTTGAGGTTCCTGTTCTTCTGATGCGCAGCATGGGCAATTACCCACTGAACATACTGTCTTTCCTGCACCCTCTATCTAGCCATCTTTGTCTTCACGCAGCCTCTAACTCCTCATTTGCCTTGCTGTGCCTACTTCATTCATTGTGGTCGAAGGACAGTATAAGAGAATGAAAGGCAGGTTGAACAAATGAGAAAGAAGCACAGAGAAGCAGAGTGTGTATTGGCTCCGGGAGAAGACAAGTGGGCGGTCTCTGCTCCGATTGAAATTTCCCATTGGTTAATGGGAGGGGATGAATGAAAGGATGTTGATTTGAATGAAGGCCAGATGTCACCGAGCATCGGGGCATGAAGCCCCGCTGGGATGACAGGAGAGAGGGAGGGAGGGAGGAGGTAGAAGTGTGAGTCATTCCCTTTGTCCTACATCTATCTATCTGCCCATTTTGTCTCTCCTCCTTCCATCCTTCACACCGCTGTGGCTCAGCTGGCACACACACACACACACACACACACACACACACACACACACACACACGCACACACACACCAGCACAAAATACAGAATAGAGTAGATAGGTTTAAGGCAAAAAAAAAAAAGACAGGAGGTCACAAATCCACAGAATTCTGCTATTTCTATTTGGGGGGAAAGTAGTCAAAGTCAAATATATTTATCAGTCAGTCAGACACTTTGGTCCAGGCTGAAATATCTCAACAACTAGGCCTATTGAATGGACTGCTGTGAAGTTTTGTACAGATAATCATAGTCCTGAGAGGATGAAGCCTACTGATTTTGATAATACCCCAACTTTCCCTGCAGCGTCATCAGGAGGTTCACATTTGTGGTTTTGAATGAAATATCTCCCACCTACTACCGGATAGACTGACATGAAATTTAGTACTAAAAGTTATGTCCCCCTCGGGAAGAAACGTGATCTTTGATGATCCCCCGACTCTGCATTCGGTGACATCATCAGGTCATAATTTTAATTTTATGACTAAATACCTGCAAAACCTCTGATATCCCCATTAGCCTCTACAATACTTTGTCTTTAGAGCTAATTAGACACCGCCCCCCTGTAAAAAAACAAAAAAACAAAAAGCAATACCATAGGTCGTCTGTGCATACAGCTTATTACAGCCAGTAAAATTAAAAAATGTTTTCAGCCAAAATGTGCTTTTATTTGCTGTTTTATTTTTAAAAAGACAGGTATTACTCTTGAATTTCACAGTTGGTTACACTTTTGCTTGATCTTGTTCTTTGTTTTGACTTTGTGCATCATATTTGACTTTGTGCATCAGTTTGCTTTTGGCAAGTGGAAAAAACAACAGATGTCAGTCTGCATTAAACACTCAGTCAGGACACAAGAAGGATACAAATGCTGGTTAATACAGTAAGTGGTATGACATTCCAAAACAGTGTGCAATAATACAAACAGAAGAGATGCACAGAGTCGAGACAATGTTCATCCACAAGGAAATGTGGCGAACAATTATCTGTGTGCTGTAATATCCGAAAACATTCACATTAACATATTTTTGGCAAAAACACAACTGGTGTTGCTCATACATCTTACTTCAAAACAGACAGTTTTGTTTACCCAAGTGAATGCAAAGATTAAAAAAAAACAAAAAACATTTTAGACCCTGTACAGCTAATAACTCATTTGAAACACATTTCAAAAATCTAACCTTTTCTTTGAAAACAATATTAATGTCATATCCAACACATCCAATGTGTTAATAAATGTAACCAAGATAATGGTTTTCTGCTGCTTAAATGACCTAGAAAGCCTGGGACATGCTGATAATTCTTCCAGTATTAATTACTATAATGTACTTGTGTCAGACATCTCTATTCTGCTCTCAATCAAACTAATTCAAAACTCAGCAGCCAGAATATGAATGTGAGCCAGTAAATATGATTACATTATCTCACTCTCTGTTCACTGGCTCATTGTTAATGCACATATTGATTATAAACTTCTTTTTTGAACTAACAAAGCATTACGCTATCTCTCCACGCAATAGATCACCGATTCCCCTGCAGCTCTGTTCACAGGATACACGTCCATTGTTATTTTTCAAAGAGACAGCTCTGAACACAGCCTTTTCTGCTGTAGCAGCTTGAAGGTGTCAGGGTATCAGACACAGTCTCAGAATTGGAGACTCGGTCGAGACTCAGCACCAATTTATTTCCTGCAGCCTAAAGGTCACCTGAGCTCTCATCTATTCTATTCTATACCTTCTCTGTCTTCTCTTCTTTCTTCTTTGCCTAAAATATTTCAGCTACTTCAAGCAAATGTTGCAATTTTAATGTATACATTAAAGTATGAACTAAAGTATGAATTATGATACTTGTTGAAATATACAAAAAAATCGGTACCGAGGATACAGTCACTTGTTAGCCTTAGGAGTGAATGATGACTTAAAAAAAATCTTTACATATATGAAACTTAAACCAGCACATCTTTTTTTTGATGAATGGCTAAAAAGATTGATTGACCATATTGAAAAAAATTGAATGACAAATCAATTAATTGACTGATAGTTTCAACACTAGTATTAAACTGGTTTTTAACTTGTTTGCCAAAACAAGGCCCTAAACTGTTGCATACCCTCCCTGTGGATCTAAGAACATTAGACGTCTTTCATCATATTTAAAAATAAATTATAAATCTTTTTTTTTTAAATTTGTTGTTTTCAATTTAGGCATTTCGAAACTCATTATTTGTTTTATCTGGTATTGTTGTTATTGTTTATAGTGTTTGATTAAACTTTTTTTTTTTTATTTTATTTTCTTCATTATTTTCTACCATTTTTGAACAGGTTTAATAAAGCACTTGGCCCGCATCTTTGCATAAAAAGTGCTATACAAGCAAAGTTATTGTTGTTATTATTATTGTTGAAGTACAATCTTACTTTTCACAACCTAGGTGCATGGCCAGATTAACCCTGGTGGGTTCTTAGACTACAATTTGCTGTGGTCCCCTTTTAATCCTCACTCTCTACCACTATCTCTCTCTCTCTCTCTCTCTCTCTCTCTCTCTCTATGATTATGTACCTGTAAGAATTAGTTGGTAACAAGTAGTTTGTTTGTGGCAGCTTGATTAAGTGGAAATTTATTCATGAATATGGGCCATTTAGGCACAAGATAAAGTGAAATACAGAGGTTTTAAAATCATATTTTAACTCAGGGCTAGTCTGGCAGAGAGGGTCTCAGTATTACAGGGGATTAAATTTAATTAAAGTAATAATATTAAGCAATGGAAATTGTGGGGTTTTTTTGTGTAAATAAACCACAGATTAAATTACTACAAGCTAATTTCAGCAAAGTGAACCTGGAGCTTCTAGGGCCCTTGAGGGTCCTTGGCCTCATTGCAGGTTCCTGCTGTGTTAGTGTAGTATAGTGTAGTCCTAATTCTGGCTAATTTGCCTATAGGTTAGCATTTAACTGTATTCTCCACAGTAACTGTAGAGAGTGTAGAATCTCCCACTCTGCTGGAAACAGCTATATTACAGGACCCAAAGAAATACCAGCCTACAATCTTTTCTTTGAGATGCAAAACCACCACAAAGAAACACAGACCTTCAGTTTGGGGGTCCTATGTGGGAGGGGGGGGGGGGGCTTTTACTTGTCCATGCCCAGTGATCCATAGTCTCAAAACGCTTTTCCCCTCTCAGGATACATAACTTATAAGTTTTACTGGCCGGATCACACCTAAATGTAAACAAATCGGATCCCTGCATCATGAACACAGTTCATAACAGAAATATGGTGCCTGGGTCGACCAAAAGTAGCTCTGCAATGCTAAATACTCTCAGACTGAATTATTAGGGCGCAAAACTTTAAATGCTTACTTCATTTTGATCGTTTTAATTGATGTGTGTGGTGCAATAAAACCAGGATTGTGGGAAAAATATGGAGAATTTTCATTTTAAAGAGCTTTAGTTTGTGCCTTCCAAAAGAGTTACAAATCACTGATCAGAGTAATAAGGTCACAACGTTAAAATAAACACTTTGGAAAGCTTAGCTGTCACATGAACATAAACCTGTGTTTTATTGGGGCTTGTTCTGAATGTGCTGATGCTGTCATTCTTCTCAGGAGGACAGTGTCCTTACCGCAGATGACACAGATTAAAATGAAATGATTCAGTGGTTAAACAATGGACCCAGAACTGAGGCGAACGAACTGTATTAATCATATTCTGGTGACTCACTTGTCCACATTCACACAATGCTCACACATCAATTTCTCATACAGTACACGCACAAATGGGTTTTCGCAACACACCTACACGCACACACACTTCGACACTGTGGAGCTCAGCACTGGGTATTTTTGAAACCAGTGTTGTTGGGTAGCACGTTATACAATATGTGTCTCAGGGACAGCTGGTCTTACTCTGACCTGTTTTCAGTCTCAGTGGGAAGGTGGGAAGAGACTGGCCTCACAAAACAGGCACGACTCACCATTATCCTCCCAGAGAGAGAGAGAGAGAGAGAGAGATGAAGTTATCATCAAAGCCACCAGGCTCTTCTGCTGCATTATATTGACAAGGTACTAGAACAAGTATAAAACCAGCACCTCAGACAGTAAAAACTGAGGGGACAGTGTGATGCGAGTTGCATTTGATGTGAAAATGTAAAAAAGTGTTGATAGTTCAGAAAATGAGGTTTTGAATAAATCAACATATAATAAATGGTTGATGTGATGGTGGTGACATGCTGTGATGAGAACTTTATTGTCACTGCAGTTTCAGTTTCTCATGACCTCATGTATATAATTTGTTGGCAAAAAAACATTCACTACATTTTCAATTATTGCTCGTTGAACTTTTGGGTTTATTTTGGATATATCAGACTTATATCCCTCCTTACTATCTGTACCCCATCGGTCTATTCTTCATTCTAGACATTAGTTTATCTTCATCTATAACTCTATATGCACTTCTGGTGGGTAGATGCTAAACTGCTTTACACTGCAGTGATACTTGCTGTGTGCAATGACAATAAAATTTAATTCAATTTTTATCTGATGTAAATAACCTTAATAACCTTGTTTGTTTGTTTTTCTTTCTTTCTTTCTTTCTTTCTTTCTTTCTTTCTTTCTTTCTTTCTTTCTTTCTTTCTTTCTTTCTTTCTTTCTTTCTTTCTTTCTTTCTTTCTTTCTCTTCACCCTCAAACTCTCACTATGTTCAATATCCCTCCCCTTGTTTATTTGTTTATTCATTCATTTCTCCCTACATAGTAAACTAAATTTCTGACACTCATGAATCATCATAATTTTTCAGCAGGTGTTGTTTTGAACGATGTTTTGTTTTTTAATTTTCACCTCTATTAAAAGAAAATCATTGCACTGCAGGATTTTAGCAAGAAGAAGTATACATGCTTTGGACACTACTTTTTGTTCCATAGTGGGAATTATTTTGGGCACTACATAGAGCGTAAACTTCATAAGGAGAATTCAGCTGCTCAGATAAAATTGATTGATTTTTTTTCAGGCAGTCACGCGCAGTGGGAAATCACTGTGCTAACGTCTTCTCCCCTTGCAGAGAGAAGAGAGCATTGTATGCAACTGCCTGAATGAACTTGTATAATATATACAAGGAAAGAAATAGTCGTTTAAAGAAGACAAGAGAGACGGATGTTGATTTGAATGAAGGCCAGATGTCACCGAGCATCGGGGCATGAAGCCCCGCTGGGATGACAGGAGAGAGGGAGGGAGGGAGGAGGTAGAAGTGTGAGTCATTCCCTTTGTCCTACATCTATCTATCTGCCCATTTTGTCTCTCCTCCTTCCATCCTTCACACCGCTGTGGCTCAGCTGGCACACACACACACACACACACACACACACACACACACACACACACCAGCACAAAATACAGAATAGAGTAGATAGGTTTAAGGCAAAAAAAAAAAAGACAGGAGGTCACAAATCCACAGAATTCTGCTATTTCTATTTGGGGGGAAAGTAGTCAAAGTCAAATATATTTATCAGTCAGTCAGACACTTTGGTCCAGGCTGAAATATCTCAACAACTAGGCCTATTGAATGGACTGCTGTGAAGTTTTGTACAGATAATCATAGTCCTGAGAGGATGAAGCCTACTGATTTTGATAATACCCCAACTTTCCCTGCAGCGTCATCAGGAGGTTCACATTTGTGGTTTTGAATGAAATATCTCCCACCTACTACCGGATAGACTGACATGAAATTTAGTACTAAAAGTTATGTCCCCCTCGAAGAACGTGATCTTTGATGATCCCCCGACTCTGCATTCGGTGACATCATCAGGTCATAATTTTAATTTTATGACTAAATACCTGCAAAACCTCTGATATCCCCATTAGCCTCTACAATACTTTGTCTTTAGAGCTAATTAGACACCGCCCCCCTGTAAAAAAACAAAAAAACAAAAAGCAATACCATAGGTCGTCTGTGCATACAGCTTATTACAGCCAGTAAAATTAAAAAATGTTTTCAGCCAAAATGTGCTTTTATTTGCTGTTTTATTTTTAAAAAGACAGGTATTACTCTTGAATTTCACAGTTGGTTACACTTTTGCTTGATCTTGTTCTTTGTTTTGACTTTGTGCATCATATTTGACTTTGTGCATCAGTTTGCTTTTGGCAAGTGGAAAAAACAACAGATGTCAGTCTGCATTAAACACTCAGTCAGGACACAAGAAGGATACAAATGCTGGTTAATACAGTAAGTGGTATGACATTCCAAAACAGTGTGCAATAATACAAACAGAAGAGATGCACAGAGTCGAGACAATGTTCATCCACAAGGAAATGTGGCGAACAATTATCTGTGTGCTGTAATATCCGAAAACATTCACATTAACATATTTTTGGCAAAAACACAACTGGTGTTGCTCATACATCTTACTTCAAAACAGACAGTTTTGTTTACCCAAGTGAATGCAAAGATTAAAAAAAACCAAAAAACATTTTAGACCCTGTACAGCTAATAACTCATTTGAAACACATTTCAAAAATCTAACCTTTTCTTTGAAAACAATATTAATGTCATATCCAACACATCCAATGTGTTAATAAATGTAACCAAGATAATGGTTTTCTGCTGCTTAAATGACCTAGAAAGCCTGGGACATGCTGATAATTCTTCCAGTATTAATTACTATAATGTACTTGTGTCAGACATCTCTATTCTGCTCTCAATCAAACTAATTCAAAACTCAGCAGCCAGAATATGAATGTGAGCCAGTAAATATGATTACATTATCTCACTCTCTGTTCACTGGCTCATTGTTAATGCACATATTGATTATAAACTTCTTTTTTGAACTAACAAAGCATTACGCTATCTCTCCACGCAATAGATCACCGATTCCCCTGCAGCTCTGTTCACAGGATACACGTCCATTGTTATTTTTCAAAGAGACAGCTCTGAACACAGCCTTTTCTGCTGTAGCAGCTTGAAGGTGTCAGGGTATCAGACACAGTCTCAGAATTGGAGACTCGGTCGAGACTCAGCACCAATTTATTTCCTGCAGCCTAAAGGTCACCTGAGCTCTCATCTATTCTATTCTATACCTTCTCTGTCTTCTCTTCTTTCTTCTTTGCCTAAAATATTTCAGCTACTTCAAGCAAATGTTGCAATTTTAATGTATACATTAAAGTATGAACTAAAGTATGAATTATGATACTTGTTGAAATATACAAAAAAATCGGTACCGAGGATACAGTCACTTGTTAGCCTTAGGAGTGAATGATGACTTAAAAAAAATCTTTACATATATGAAACTTAAACCAGCACATCTTTTGCTTGATGAATGGCTAAAAAGATTGATTGACCATATTGAAAAAAATTGAATGACAAATCAATTAATTGACTGATAGTTTCAACACTAGTATTAAACTGGTTTTTAACTTGTTTGCCAAAACAAGGCCCTAAACTGTTGCATACCCTCCCTGTGGATCTAAGAACATTAGACGTCTTTCATCATATTTAAAAATAAATTATAAATCTTTTTTTTTTAAATTTGTTGTTTTCAATTTAGGCATTTCGAAACTCATTATTTGTTTTATCTGGTATTGTTGTTATTGTTTATAGTGTTTGATTAAACTTTTTTTTTTTTATTTTATTTTCTTCATTATTTTCTACCATTTTTGAACAGGTTTAATAAAGCACTTGGCCCGCATCTTTGCATAAAAAGTGCTATACAAGCAAAGTTATTGTTGTTATTATTATTGTTGAAGTACAATCTTACTTTTCACAACCTAGGTGCATGGCCAGATTAACCCTGGTGGGTTCTTAGACTACAATTTGCTGTGGTCCCCTTTTAATCCTCACTCTCTACCACTATCTCTCTCTCTCTCTCTCTCTCTCTCTCTCTCTCTCTCTCTATGATTATGTACCTGTAAGAATTAGTTGGTAACAAGTAGTTTGTTTGTGGCAGCTTGATTAAGTGGAAATTTATTCATGAATATGGGCCATTTAGGCACAAGATAAAGTGAAATACAGAGGTTTTAAAATCATATTTTAACTCAGGGCTAGTCTGGCAGAGAGGGTCTCAGTATTACAGGGGATTAAATTTAATTAAAGTAATAATATTAAGCAATGGAAATTGTGGGGTTTTTTTGTGTAAATAAACCACAGATTAAATTACTACAAGCTAATTTCAGCAAAGTGAACCTGGAGCTTCTAGGGCCCTTGAGGGTCCTTGGCCTCATTGCAGGTTCCTGCTGTGTTAGTGTAGTATAGTGTAGTCCTAATTCTGGCTAATTTGCCTATAGGTTAGCATTTAACTGTATTCTCCACAGTAACTGTAGAGAGTGTAGAATCTCCCACTCTGCTGGAAACAGCTATATTACAGGACCCAAAGAAATACCAGCCTACAATCTTTTCTTTGAGATGCAAAACCACCACAAAGAAACACAGACCTTCAGTTTGGGGGTCCTATGTGGGAGGGGGGGGGGGGCTTTTACTTGTCCATGCCCAGTGATCCATAGTCTCAAAACGCTTTTCCCCTCTCATGAGACATAACTTATAAGTTTTACTGGCCGGATCACACCTAAATGTAAACAAATCGGATCCCTGCATCATGAACACAGTTCATAACAGAAATATGGTGCCTGGGTCGACCAAAAGTAGCTCTGCAATGCTAAATACTCTCAGACTGAATTATTAGGGCGCAAAACTTTAAATGCTTACTTCATTTTGATCGTTTTAATTGATGTGTGTGGTGCAATAAAACCAGGATTGTGGGAAAAATATGGAGAATTTTCATTTTAAAGAGCTTTAGTTTGTGCCTTCCAAAAGAGTTACAAATCACTGATCAGAGTAATAAGGTCACAACGTTAAAATAAACACTTTGGAAAGCTTAGCTGTCACATGAACATAAACCTGTGTTTTATTGGGGCTTGTTCTGAATGTGCTGATGCTGTCATTCTTCTCAGGAGGACAGTGTCCTTACCGCAGATGACACAGATTAAAATGAAATGATTCAGTGGTTAAACAATGGACCCAGAACTGAGGCGAACGAACTGTATTAATCATATTCTGGTGACTCACTTGTCCACATTCACACAATGCTCACACATCAATTTCTCATACAGTACACGCACAAATGGGTTTTCGCAACACACCTACACGCACACACACTTCGACACTGTGGAGCTCAGCACTGGGTATTTTTGAAACCAGTGTTGTTGGGTAGCACGTTATACAATATGTGTCTCAGGGACAGCTGGTCTTACTCTGACCTGTTTTCAGTCTCAGTGGGAAGGTGGGAAGAGACTGGCCTCACAAAACAGGCACGACTCACCATTATCCTCCCAGAGAGAGAGAGAGAGAGAGAGAGATGAAGTTATCATCAAAGCCACCAGGCTCTTCTGCTGCATTATATTGACAAGGTACTAGAACAAGTATAAAACCAGCACCTCAGACAGTAAAAACTGAGGGGACAGTGTGATGCGAGTTGCATTTGATGTGAAAATGTAAAAAAGTGTTGATAGTTCAGAAAATGAGGTTTTGAATAAATCAACATATAATAAATGGTTGATGTGATGGTGGTGACATGCTGTGATGAGAACTTTATTGTCACTGCAGTTTCAGTTTCTCATGACCTCATGTATATAATTTGTTGGCAAAAAAACATTCACTACATTTTCAATTATTGCTCGTTGAACTTTTGGGTTTATTTTGGATATATCAGACTTATATCCCTCCTTACTATCTGTACCCCATCGGTCTATTCTTCATTCTAGACATTAGTTTATCTTCATCTATAACTCTATATGCACTTCTGGTGGGTAGATGCTAAACTGCTTTACACTGCAGTGATACTTGCTGTGTGCAATGACAATAAAATTTAATTCAATTTTTATCTGATGTAAATAACCTTAATAACCTTGTTTGTTTGTTTTTCTTTCTTTCTTTCTTTCTTTTCTTTTCTTTCTTTCTTTCTTTCTTTCTTTCTTTCTTTCTTTCTCTTCACCCTCAAACTCTCACTATGTTCAATATCCCTCCCCTTGTTTATTTGTTTATTCATTCATTTCTCCCTACATAGTAAACTAAATTTCTGACACTCATGAATCATCATAATTTTTCAGCAGGTGTTGTTTTGAACGATGTTTTGTTTTTTAATTTTCACCTCTATTAAAAGAAAATCATTGCACTGCAGGATTTTAGCAAGAAGAAGTATACATGCTTTGGACACTACTTTTTGTTCCATAGTGGGAATTATTTTGGGCACTACATAGAGCGTAAACTTCATAAGGAGAATTCAGCTGCTCAGATAAAATTGATTGATTTTTTTTCAGGCAGTCACGCGCAGTGGGAAATCACTGTGCTAACGTCTTCTCTCCTTGCAGAGAAGAGAGCATTGTATGCAACTGCCTGAATGAACTTGTATAATATATACAAGGAAAGAAATAGTCGTTTAAAGAAGACAAGAGAGAGGGAAGTAAAAATCCTGATTCCTGTTTTATCTCTGCACAGCTGGTGGATCATGGCATAAAGTGGGTCTGAATGCTAGATTGTTGGTTTCAGGAATGGTCGAACACATCCCCACCAATCCTATGTTGGGAGGCTGTGGGGAGAAGGGATTCTTGAAGCTATTTGACCATCCGACAAGCAGTTCAGATAAAGCATAGAAGCAGCTATATTGTTATTAAATTTGAATCTGTTTAAATTTGGAAAGATTTCCTGAAGAAAATGCATGTATAATCAAT
The DNA here is from genome assembly GCA_016859345.1 of Istiophorus platypterus. Taxonomy (NCBI): domain Eukaryota; kingdom Metazoa; phylum Chordata; class Actinopteri; order Istiophoriformes; family Istiophoridae; genus Istiophorus; species Istiophorus platypterus. The sequence goes on from CM029117.1 coordinate 19,113,155, forward strand.
ATATTTGAAGTTTCACTTTCCTGAAACTGTTTAATTGTTTTTCACAAAGGGGTTTACCTTAGGAAAACAAGGATTACAGTCCAAAAATGGCTGGGGAATAAGGATAACATCTGCTGCGAATAAAAATCAGCATGTTTTTGGTCTGACATGAGTGTCAGCCTCAGTTCAGCCTCAATATTGTGAATCACTGCCATTTACTAAAGATGCTATTCACTTTGGATTCTCTCTTGAGAATGAGTCTTAGGTCTCTGGATTAAAAATCAAATTATGAGATCACTATTATGTGAAACTTTTACCCAAAAATCTATTGATTAATAATATGTTTTTGACCTTTAATATTTTTATTAAACTAATCAACCCCCCAGAGAACTGGGAATCAGATTAAAAAGCAGGTAAATGGGTATCCACTAATTTTTCTCCTTAACGTTGTATTACCACGTGTGTCAAAAATGCAAAAAGGAGACATTCTGATCGCCTTAAAACGCAAATTTAAAAGCCCCAAAGGCCCAAGCGGTCTCTTCCTCATTCTCGAGTATATGGGCTAGAGTTCAGCATCTATGTGAAATGTCAAGGGGAGCCAGTCTGGAGGAGAGCTGGTACCTGCAGACTTGCCTGGTATCAGCAGGAGCTGAGTCCTGTCAAGTCTGCAGGTTTGGACAGATTTGTACAAATGTTCTCAGCAGTGAGTGCACGGGGCAACGATAAGACCTAAAAGGAAAACATGTCAGCCAGACACCTACCATACTGCATAAAGCTAAACCTTGTACTCAGTACTCAAGTGAGTTTTTAAGACTATTTAAGGTTGTAATGCTTTCATTTAAATGGCTTCCAGGTACTTGGGTAACATATAAAATGCTGAGTGGGCGGGAGAAGGTGAGCTTTTTTTATGGCAGACTTTAGACTGCAGTGTACGGCATATTCCTGGAGGCAGTGAGTACCAGTGAACATCTAGATCGTATGGAACTTGCAAAAGTGCTAGTGGAATAGATTAGTTTGTTCATTTGCAGTCAAGATCAATTCAGTGCATTTTTTTTATTGCAACCTCCTTGTCGTCCCACTTTATTGGTGAATATTTTGGTCCCATTACAGTTCATAGTTCATAGTTTTTAAACCTGCATTTCAATCAGCTTGTTGTGCTCCCCTCTTTTATTGCCACATTGCTGCTGCCACCAAAAACCTGTGTCAGGTCATGCATGTGCTTGTAGTAGACTCCATTCTTGTGGTATATGTGTTACAAATGCTATGGCAGCAAGCTCATCAAAACATTGCTCCACAGCGCCACCAGAGGTCAAAAACTCCTTAGGGGACCTTTAAAAGGCAAGGTTTAAGTTCATTGTACATTGTGGTGGGTCATGTGGTGGGGGTAAGGTGTTAACATGGTGAGAATAATGGCTTCAAGGCTTGGCCTCAAGATATTATACTTCTACATACAATTATGAGATGCATTAACAACCTGAATATTTCTGGCAAAATCCCTCTCTTTTTTTTCTCTACTATTTGATTGCACTTCTTTTTCATAGCAGGACTTAATCTGCTATCGTGTGTGTGTGTGTAATTACAGTGGAAACTCTTCAGCGGTTGGTCTGTACATGTTGGAACACACACACTCTCATACACACACACACACACACACACACAACCACACACATAAGCGTGCACACTCGACGCAGGCCGAGAGCGGTGCTTACAGCTGGAACCCCACTGCTATCTGTGTGATGGGGAAAAAGTAGGTCTCTCCTCTCATTAATCACATGTGTACAGTTCCCTGCTAGATGAAGGTGTTGATTAAATAGTGAGAGAAAAAGAGAGCTGCAGCTCTGCCTGAGGTTCTTTACGCTGAGGTGATTTTTAGGACAGCCCAAAAATCTTCTTTGCTGATCAGATGTTGTGTTTTCCTGTTGGTTTTTTGCTGCAGAGTAAAGCCATCCCACACATAGGACTCAAATGTGATGAATGCAGTGTATAACTATTACAATAGCAGCAAACATAAATATTTTTCAAAAAAAAAAATCATGTTATTTCAACTTTTCTAATTTCAAGGATTACAGACAATCAAACAAGTCGTAAGCAAGCAAACAGTTTATCCTGGTTATTGAACCACATAATTTTGAGGTCAATGATAAACATGCCCAAAACATTTTGCATGAAATGAGGTATGATGGCAAGAACTATGAAAATAAGGCCAAAGTTGCAATAAAAACAAATCATTGTATAATACTGAGCCAAAAATTCCTTCTTTAAGATTAAAAAAAAACAAAACCTCCTCTACACTGACTCATCAACTTCCACCAGGTGCATTACACATCTTGTCCACACCGCCAGCTACTGCTACTGCCAGCCCTATCGAGCTTGACTTTGATAATGCCCATAAATAATAATAATAATTTATCCATTGCTGAGAAGTGGAGTAAAAAGAGAGAGCGAGAACATAATGTTCTGTTAACTTATTGACAAAATATAAACCTACCTGAAATTGGGTCACTGTGATGACTATATAATACAAATGTAGCCTCTGATTTCTCTTTTAATAACGTGCAACGGCTAATGTTAATGTAAAAAAATGTTTTTAATGTCTTTGTCATACTCAGATATAGCCTATGGACACAGAGCCAATAGTGAGAGGTGTCAGTTTTATGTAACGTTGCTAGTGTGATGTCAATATGACCATTATCAGATCTTTTCCCTTTCTATTTTTGCTGAAAACTGCACGCTTCATGCATGAGGCTCTAGCTGGACCTCAGACACACTTCTCACACAGATGAGTTATGCACTGTGGCTTGGTCAGGCGCAAGTTATATAGCATTTACTCTAATGTGGTCGGGAGCAGGCAGTTAGCATCACCACCGTTGGATAAAATTAAATATATCCATCACTGCTGGTCTTAAAGGGGACCTATTATGCTCATTTCCAGCTCTATATTTTTATTCTGGAACCCCACTAGAGTAGCTCTGCAGGATTCACAGCTCAAACAAAAGCCCTTATTTATCTCAATCTGCCTGTTATTCAGCCCCTCAGTTGAGCCTCTGTCTGAAACAGGCAGTATTAGCTCTGGGCTCTTTAAGGCCCCCCTCCATAAAAGGCACTGGCCATCTTCTGCAAACCTGCTGAGGGGCTTGTGAGCACCGCCTCATGCTTTTATGGTAAGAAGGTTCTGAAAACAAACTGTAAAACTGAGTAACTACCAACATAAACTAAGTAACATAGCATAATTGACTAGAAATGGCAATTTCTAGAATCGATCCATACATGTTCAAGCCCGAATCCGTACAATGTACATCTAGGAAATGCACTAAGATTCCAACTGAAGTGGAAAACATCTCCAGTCAGGAAATACTGAACCTAACGTTGCCAAAAAAAACAACCTGTGGGAATCTAATGCTCAGAGCAGACGGACAGCTGAGCTTTTGTTTCACAGGGATTAATTTAAATACGTTTACCTCATTCTTTGAAACTTTGGGAACGTTTAATATAAACATCTGACACTGTAACATTATATACGTATATAACAGAATATAAGGAAAAGCATACTAGGTTGGCTTGAACCTTGCATGCAAATGTAGTCTTTCAGTAAACCATATGCACTATATACTGTACATTTCACTTGTCCTTCATTCTTCATCTCTTCCACTCCCTGGATACTACTAATACACAGTTAGAAATATTTTATTTAAACATCAATAACCTAAAACAATTACCATCCCTTGTCAGAATCTGATCTGTACACGTAACACTATCTATGCTTCTCAGAATTCGGACATTCCAGCATCTGGTTTGTATCTGCTGCTATGGGAAACAGCTCAAACTATCTGAGAAACAGGGACTTGATCCATAATGCTTTTATCCAATTTTAAGTCCCACGACATCAAGTTTATTTAATGAGGGCTGCATGTGCCTTCTTTTCTTGCAGGGAGAGGTGCACAGATTTCGAATATAAAACACTGATGTGGCTTAGAGTGATCGGACTTTGGTCACTTGATTCATTTTTGCAAAAATCCAAATATCTGTCATAACCGAAAAGAATTTGCAACAGAATTTGAGGCCCACCTCATGTGAAGGTGTACAATTTAAGAAAACCCTGACTATGAGATAAGTGATCATCTTCCTCGGCGCTGCTGCTGCCGCTGCCGCTGCCTCGTGTGTTCATGAGCAGGGGCCATGTGACAGCAGATCCAGGCGAGCAGCCAACAGAGAGCAGCCGCATAGACAACAATGCACAGGAACATGCACGAACAATTACACACGCATTCATGTCCACACTAATGTGCATCTCCATGCATGAGAGTAAACATACCGTGGCCACACACACACACACACACTATTTTCTCTGTATATGTGCAGACAAAATCCTGTGCGTTTACCAGGAAAAATATATATATATATTTTTATATGTATATATATATATATATATATATATATATATATATATATTTTTATATGTATATATATATATATATATACACAGCAGTGCATGCTGCACAAGCCTGCTCGCTCCTTCTGTCCATCTCAGTACTCTCTCTCTCACTAACTCAAAGCCAGTGATGTGTGAAAGTGAGATGTGCAGCATGTGACTCCATTAATGAATGAATAGCTCTCAGCAAGGAGTGGTAGAGTGGGCTTGCATATGAGTGTGTATGTCTTGAGTATAGTGGAATTAATACTCCCTTTGATCCCCTCTTGCAGATCATTCAGTACTATAGATGGCTGCGTATACTGTATGTGCGTGTGTGTGTGTGTGTGTGTGTGTGTGTGAGATGGAGTGCAGAAGAGAAGGAGGAAGGGGGGGGGTTGTGTTGGCAAGTCCCTCTCATTCAGCAGCGAGCTACTGTTTGATGTATCATTCAACTAAAAACGAGCAGTGGTGGAGGGAGGGAGGAGAATGACGGGGGCCGAGGCAGAAAATTGGAGCTGACAGAAGTGAAGCGAGGCGGCATGAGACAAAATCAGAAGGAAAAAAAAAAAAAGAGATGAGAGAGCCAGGGAAAGGAAAGGAGATGGAGAGTGAGAGGTGGTGGGGGGATGAAACGAGACTGGGAGAAAACGGGAGGGCAGAGGAGGAGAGAGACCTCTGCAAAGCATAATTAGAATCTAGGATTTATATTTCCTCTCCATTGATTAGCTATGAATGGAGCTGGCAGTGCAGTGCAGCAGGGCAGTGCGGGGCTCTCTCTCTCTCTCGCTCTCCCTCCCTCTCTCTCTGCATGTACGTCCATGTGTGTGTGTGTCTTTCGTCTACGAAAAGCCACCTGATCGATGATTTTTTTTTCCTATCATCCACCTGCCAGCTCTCAGTGTTTTGTTGTTTTCTTTTTGTTTTTGTTTTTTTTACCTGATATCAATTATACCAACATAGTAGTATTGTAGTATGATAGTAGAATTCATTGTATATCTTTAATGAACGTCACCATTTAAGTCTGACTGAGGCTGCATGAATAAAACTGTCACATGAAAACTCTCAAATGTCTTCTCCTCATTGTGTCTGCTGTGTCACTGCTGCGCTAAATCTCTGAGAGGTGGAGCTAAAATCTTTTCAGTGCTACACTTCAAATAGCACCATCTGCCCTCCTGCTCCATTCAGGTCCTTTATACCAATAGTGGAACACTCTATCTGTCATATATCATAAAATTGTCACTGGCATCCGCTTCATTTCAGTTTTACTTTACATATTTGACTGTCAAACCTTAGTTTGCTTAACTCATGATTACAGACCCCTTGGTGTTTTCCTTGCCTCAGTTGTGGCTCTTGGTGAAGTAAAATCCTAACGTCTGAATTCTGTACCAGGAGAGAGGAAAGCCTCTTTTAAAATCCCGCAGTAACTACGCTAGCAACTAGAATTTCAGCCGTGGAACAGAGAAGTTCTCTGCAAAAGTTACTTTAGAAGAGAGCATTTGGATATGGCTGAAACCAAGTTACAATGACATTGTACGTTGTTTTGTTTTGTTTGTTTTTTAGTGAGAGTTTTTCTGTGCTCAGAAAAGTAGTTGTTGTTGCACTTTGTAAAAAAATCAGAAAAGTTTGCACTTCCTATAACAACTGCTATAGGGGATGACAATTTGTTTCAGACTATAGGAAAGTAACCTTCAGGAACATGCTTCATGTTTTCAGAAAGACTGTTAGAGGGAAGCTGAATGAGAAACTGCTTGATGTCGGTATTCTAACAGGGTAGAACAAGATTTAAAACATCATTGTAAGGGCGAACCTTAGAGGGGAAAAAAAAAATCGAAACAATAATTTTAGTCTGTGCGGTTCAGTAGTGGTGGCAGCTGATGTTGCTTTCTACTGTCCTAGATGAGGCCTTGAAAAGCAGAAGGCTGTGTGTGTTTATTTCGGGGTTAAATCATGAGCGAGGCAGCAGCACAGAGGTACAAGTTCCTCCTGAGGCCATGGTCCATCTGGGAGCAAACACAGCCAGCGTGATGATTTTTAAAATTATTTATTTATTTTTAATTTCTGTTCAACTCATGGTCACCCTTGCTTTTACAGAAGAACTTCTTCACATTGTCCTTGTTTGTCCTGTTGGATCTAAAACTAATATTGAATCTAAAATTAATATTTCCTTGATCACATTAGTAAGTGGTTGATTTCACTGGGAGCCTGTTACATCAATTTAAACTTGGCATAGTTAAGACTTAGTGTTTAAGATTTATACAGTATTACTTTTAAAAGGTTGGATGATCCAGTCTTTTTCCTTTAGAGATTAGCATTCGGTATATATTTATACCCAGTAACGTCCAAGCAGTTGTAGTGTAGCTAACTGAATAAACTGGTATATAATCAAAAAGCTGTTTAATAATGATGAACTAGGATCATTTTAATTGTGTTTCTCAAAAAAGAGCCTCATTCTGGAATGATTGTTAGTATATTTTCCAACTAGCATCAGATAAGTTAATTATTTATGGACCACTCCTCCTAACTATGTAACTATATCTGTAAGTATTAGTAATATACTATCAATATTTGCAGTATCAGTATAACTTAAATTACTAGTTACGTTGCAGACTGCGATTAAAAATACAAAAAAAACAAAAACAGATAAATTATGATGTATGATTATAGGGTTAAGATGAGATAAGGCTTTATTGACCCTCAGGGGAGAGGCAGTATATTATGACTAAATGATCATCATTGAATTGATACAATATAATCCAATTATATAGAAAATATTATTCTGATGTGGTCCGTACTTTTTCTTTTGCTTCTGTTAGTAGATTATGATGCTGATACTGTTGTACTTATACTTCTGGTTCTTTTAGTACATTTGATGCAACTACTTTTATGATTATACTTTTTGAATATACTTCATGACTTTTACTTTCAAGAAAATATTTCTGCATATTTTCTGCATAATTCTGTATACTCGCTCTTTTTACCAACATAAAAGATCCAACTTCTTCTTCCCCTACTGAATACATCCAAAAAAATCACGGTACACCATATTTCTTGTAGGTGCATGTGATTTGTCTAACAATACTTCTGTATTTCATTTTAAAAGTGAAACACAATCTGCCCCCCCCCTTTTTTTTTCTTTTTTCTTTTTGTCAGGGCTATTTTCCAGAGCAGGTCTGTGTGCTTCAAATCCCAAGAGAGACCGGTCCATAACTCTGACTGTGTGCCAAAGCTTCCACAAACTATCGATTCTCCAGTGCACTTTAGATGTAATCCAGCTCTCGGCCCCCATCAATCCCCTCAGTCCCCCTCTGCCTCCCGCCGTAGTATCCAAAACTGCCTTCTAGGGTACCAGGTCTGACTGGAAATTATTGATCCTGGCATGGACCATCTGATTATGATGTGTTTTATGACTCTCGGGATGGGCGCTTTATTGTTTTAGTGGCCGCATCTGGTTTCTGATGATGGACTTGATGAGGTCAGTGTAGATGGGGAGAAGCGAAGAGAAAAACACAGAGAACAATAGAGTAAGAGAGAGAGAGTGATGCGTCGGTGGGGAGAGTTTAATCGATACTCTAAAGCATGACATCACCGTTTAGCTGGTCTGGGGGGACGTCAGGCACTCTGCCAGTAACTGACAACAACCAGACCCTGGCCATGAATCATTAATGTCATCCGCTCATCCGTCGCTCTGTGTTGGTTCAGTCCAGTCTGATGTTACGGGCCGGGGCACCTTCAAGTCGGGCAGCATGTTTGTCAACAACGGCAGCAACTGATTCCAAATGCGGCTGCTGTCGTGTTTGAACTAATTAAGAGAATTTGAACCATCACCATTAACCATGCAATCCATTACTACGACTACTAGACCATCACTATGTTCCTCATCTTTGCAGTGATTTGATGGTCTAACAGGTTGAGTACAACTTTGGTATTTTCTAAAAATGATTCCTGTATCGTTTCTTACAGTTAGTCTTTCTTTTTTGTACCATTGGTTTTCTACAGCATCGTTGCATCTAGCAGCTGTAGAAGCAGCAGAAGCCATTACTGGCGATGAGATTGGTTAATCAACAAAAGAATGACAAAAACAAGAAAGATGGTTTAATAATCAATAAATTGTTCAATATACTTTGGGGTCAAATAAACTGGGGTCTTAAAAGTGATTTCATTGCTTTAATGAATAATTCTGTTAGACAGCTGAGATGATCAGTTTTGATGGTGTAAAATGACATGAAGAGCAAAATGCGGAATTGCGTAAGGAAAATAGTATGTAGTGTTATATAGTGTTATTCATATGCGGTTTGATGTAACCAGGCTGAGGAGCTACTTCAAGCTCTAAAAGGCTTTGTGAATTAGTCTTAGTCTAAGTAGTCTAAAGACACGCCCTTTGTGTTTTGGAGCTGATCCTAACTCAGCCAGTTAGGAGCTACAGCACTTTTGGCCTTGGGATGTTTTTCTGAATGTAGCCTCTGAAGCACAAGACACAACATCTTTATTTTTTATTACCATTTTAGTGGACCTCAACTTTCTCCTAATTTTAACCAAACTGCTTTGGTTGCCTCAAAGCACCAGACTCCGTATGCCCAGCCAACCACTGGAAAAAACAAAACAAAACACTGCCTGTGAGCATGACCCAAGCAGAAACTATGTCTGGGAAAACAAATAAGTGGAAATAATAATAATATAATAGATTTTAATGAGAATGATTAATGATAATGATTCAAATGTAATTTATAGGAGACAGGATTGACTGAAGTATTCTACTTCAGTGACAACTATTACTTTACTCTTACTGTTCAGTACTGTTTCTTTTCCAATATTACTCTTACTGTATAACTGTAGCCATAACTATGACTTCAACTACTAGTCCGACTACAGTTACAATACTACAGTCCATACTGTTTTTACTATTACATAATACTACCACTTCTGTAGCACCACTATTTCCACAGTCTTTCTACTACCACCGCCTACCTTAAGAACAAAAGGTACAACTTGTATTTTCAAAATTGTTTTTTTCCAATAATTAAAAAAATGCTCCAGTTTTTGAAATCACATGTAAACATATTTTTCATATGACTCTGCCTTTTAAGACACCAAAAAAAAAAGATACATGTGAGAGGAAATCCCTACAAGAGAATATGTGCTAGATGAAAAAAACAGGAGACATCCTCTACCTGCCCCAACTGACCTCTAGACGAGATATCCTGTTCGTCTAGAGGTTGTTTATACAAAAAGAAAAAAGGAAAAACAAACACGAACACACGCGTGTGCAAACACACACACACACAGGGATGCAAAAGGCAGACCACACCTACCCACGCACCCATAGACATTCAAGCTGGAAAATGAGTTGGAGGTGGGCGAGGTTGGTTAGTTTTTCTGCTGTCTGGGGCCGAATCGGTCTCATGTAGATTATTAATGAAGCAGGGAGAGCCACTTGAAACCCTGTACGCTCACCATTTTAACTGTAATGATCGGGGCCCATCAAAAGTGCTGTATATCCTCACTGTTAGTGCACACAGACCGAGATAGAGAGAGTGAGACACGCAGGCAGCCAAAGAGATACCGAGGATCATGTGATCTAAATTTTTTTTTTTATCCTGACAATATTATAAATTAGTTTAACTACGATAAAGTTAATTAATAATTCATCCCCCAAGAGCACAAATAAACAGATAAAATCCATAGACATATCATAAAAAACAAATATGCATAGTTCTCACCAACGCTAACGTCCAGCGTCGGCCTTTGGAGGTTGCGTGCGGCCAATTGTCTTCTCTGATACACAGGGAGTCACCAGGTGTTTCTCATCACCTAACATCTTGCTCAGTGTAACACACGCTAAAAGTTCACAATATACTTTGAGCGACCCAGTCTCCCCATCTCAAAGTCACCCCAACCAACCAGGTGTCTCCAGTGCAACGATGAAGACACAATACCCCACTGGCTTCCCACCCAGGAATACCCAGGGTTTGATGGGGGTACGGTATGAGGACATCAAGACGGGTGTAATGTGAGACCTTTTAGTTCGCCCTGTTGAAAGCCTGGCAGTCATGTTCTGGACCACTTTCGAACGATCCAAGTAAGTCCTGCTAATTGAAGCAAAAAGAGAGTTGGCGTAATCTGAGTGGGATGAGATGAATGCACGGCCATGAAAGCGAGAGAGAGACTCAGAGTCGGAGTCAAGGGTAAGAGCAGTATTCATATCCTTTTATCAAGTACAAATACCAATACAACATTGTAAAAATTGTCTATTATAAGTAAAGGTCCTTTATTTAAAAAAAAAAAAAAAACTTAGGTAACAGTACAGAAATACTTTTTCCATTAACTATATTGTTTAGTATTAAATGCTGTAAAATCTAATATTTGCTTTTTTGGAAATTCTGTATAATTATTTTTGTGCAGCAGTTATTTAAATTAAACCATGTGAGAAATTTATAGGGAAAAGTCGTTGGAGGAACGTGCATCTGCAGCGGATGCTGCCTTCTGGTCAAGGAGAACACTGGATTAATTATCAAGAATCTATTGTATTTTATAAGATTATTGCTTGGTTTTGATGAAAAATTGTAATCTGAAAAGAAACTGTAAATGTAGCGGATTCAAAAGGATGATATTACCCCCTGAGTAATTATAAAGTAGCCGGACGTGGACATGAAAATTTCACTGGATGTTTTAAAGCTTTGACCTACTGATGGCGCTAGAGAAAGTCAAGGGATCACTGGAGTCAATAATATTTGTCCTCTCGGGGAAATGAATGTCTGGACAAAATCTTAGTAGAATTTGTCGAGATATTTCAGCACAGATCAATGCGGTGGACAGGGTGATCGACGACTAACCAAATTCACTCATTTCAGATTGGCCAGTCCGGTGTCGGAGGACATGTTGATTGTAATTGTGGTCAACAATTTAACCAGTTTTCTAAACCAGTGCGCACAGTAATGTATAGCAAATTGCAGGCAACCATAGCAACGGGACTTCTGTTCCTGGTAGGTTGTCACTTAGTTTTCTCTCGATGGTGAAATGAACCTGACCAAGTTGTAAACTTCGCTCGGCTCTATGTTCTCACACATCGGAACCCCTGATCTCGTTGTACCGCCTCCCTCTGAGTTCGTCATCTGGATAAAAAACAGGAGCCCCTCAAACATGACGTGTGGGTCAAAGGTCAAGGACTGGTTAAAAGTGAAGCCTGAGTTTTTAAAGGTAAGAGCCTTGTTCGACATTGGGTCCAGCCTGTCTGGGGTGCAAATAAACAAAACTCACCCGTGAGGAAGAGCAGATGTTGTGGTCTCTCATCTTTTTGCATGTGGGATCGAGGGATTCCCATGGTAGCGGTTGGAGAATCTGTTAACCCCCCCGTGATCTCCCTCACAGGCTCAAAGAGAGGTGTGATGTCTCTGTGCATCCACAAAGGTTAATCCCAACATCCCTGCCATACTGCCACACATATGCAGACACCTAAACATGCATACACATACTTATGTACACAAACAAGTGTGTGCATGTGTAGGGATACTTACTCTCAAATACACACAAATAAACATAATCACACCTCCCCACTCTGGTTAGTGCAGTCGCCTAGTTGCCATAGTGACAGGGTGACAGCACATTAAGCTCCATATGTGTGTGTGTGTGCGTGTGTGTGTGTGTGTGTGTGTGTGTGTGTCTGTGTTTGTCACACTTCACCTTCTCCCAGATCGTGTTGAGTGTTGATTTGTGAGGATTTCATCAGTGCTTTGGCACAGCACTGGTGTGTGTGTGTGTGTGTGTGTGTGTGTGTGTGTGTGTGTGTGTGTGTGTGTGCGCGTGTGTGTGTGCGCGTGCGTGCGCGTGTGTGTGTGCGTGTGTGTGGGTTTGGATGACAAAACAGAGGAAACACTCGAGCTTGTCTGTCAGCACTTCAACCAGAAATAGGCTTGATGAACACCTACTCACCAGATAAGAGCCTCTTTTCCATTGAGCCCCAGACTGAAAATCACTCTGACTCAAAAATTATTCATTTTATCCCCCTGAATCAACCAGCTGAGAGCTGACTTGTGCAAATTATGTCCCACTTCATAACTTTTGTTTGAGGAAAATACTAAACTAGGCAATACATTGCAATAGGTGAAACATGCAGAGCCAGACGTTTATTCTATACAGCATAAACTGCATTTTGCCTCAGACTGAGCTCTTAAGACTAAGAGTCACTAAGTGACTAAGTGTTTAAAAATAAGCATATGAAACTCATGTAATTGATTGTAGATGATTGGTTTGTACTGCTTGTTTTCAGAAAGAAAGACATTTGCATGTTCTTTCAAAAAATCAGTGACATTTGGCTTTTAAAAATGAATTATTCAAAAATCTTGTTGAAATTTTTGAAAATGTCATTTTCAGTGCAGAAGTACTATACAGTAGTTTGACCCTTTTTACACTTTGTTTAAGGGGCTCTGGTCCACAGTTGCCAGTGCCATAATGGCTCATTAAAGTTGTGATCACACCGGTTCATACACCAGCAGCTTAAAGCAATCTGCTCCTTTGAAAAAATCTAGGTACGAGACAACCTGTCACATAAATTTTTCATATTACGTTCTATTCTTTTCTTTTCTATTTGACTGTAAGCAAATACAAAGCTCGGACTGTCGCCCCATATGCCCGTCATTGCATCAACAGGAAGCTGGGTGGATAGCTTGTTGGATGTCAATGGACACGGCATCTATTTTCAGGCTGAGTGCTGCAACCTGAGATGGCTGGCAGCTGTGTGGACCTGGACTGGGCAACTCGCCCGGAGCATGGGGACAGGACGCCAGTCTGGACATCGGGGGTTAGATGTCAGTATGCGTGTGTGTGTTGTGAGTGCGTCCAAGGAGGGCAGGAAGCGGACGTTGCAACTCGAGTCGCCAGATACGGGGGAATCTTTCGCCTCAGATCACATGATGGTGGACTTTGTTGCACCGGGCCAAGGACGGGCCAAGACTTTCCCACAGTCAGAAGATTAGTCAGAGAGACGCAGACAGAGAGTCACTTCTGTTGGTTCTGCCAAAAACATCAGGTAGAGGCTGAGCAACACTTCCTATTACGGTGCACTGTCTATCGAGACCTAAAAACTGACGCATTTAGTCAAATGCCAAGGATTCAACATACATTCAGACCAAAACAAAATGTATTGTTCACTCGGGGGCAAAGAGCTTCTCTCTGAGGCCTGAGGAAAAACCAGCAGGCCATAAATAGCAAAAACACATGACACTGTCCTTCAATATCTCCCTCCTTTTTTTATCTTATCTTTTTTCTTCTATGGTTACCACCATCCCCGTTACGTTTCACCGTTAAACTATATCTCATTTGCATCATTCATATTCTTTTAGGCTTTGTTCTTTATAAATTGAGGTTATAAGTTCATCTCAAGCTTGGAAATAGCATTTGAAGGACAATCTCAACACAAGGCCCATTTAGCACCTGTTGTTGGATCTTTTGAAAATGAAAATTTTTGAACTTTCCATTGTTTAGAACATTTTAAGGACTGTTTTTGTTATTAGTAGCTTAAAAGATTAAAAAGTATGCAGAGGACGGATGAGAAAAATGAAGCAGTAAAACTACAAAAGATCTATTCTGTTGCGAACATGGTAGGACAAAGGGATAATCCTCTGCTCTCCTGCCGCAGCAGAGACTTTTCCAGTGATGGTCTGGTCTATACCATGTGTCACTATCAAACGCCCTCCTGGCTTGTTAGCTGATGGAGTGAGAGGGCAGATCTGACTTGACCCTGTCACATGCTGCCGTTAACAGAGGGTGGCAGAGAAAATATCACAACCCTCAACCTTCTGAGAGAGTTGGATCCATGTGATTGGTTGAATCAGTTTAAAAAGCACAAAGTCTTTCAACGTGTAATTTGAAATGCACAAGGTGGGGGTGTCAGTGGAAAAATCAATGGTCTCCTGAGTTGTGAACAGTTTATGTTTTATCAATATATTTTTTGACTTGTTAAGCTGAGTCTCTAGTTAGCTATCTACTTCGTGCTAAACCAGAGAGGAAAGCCACTAACCGATTATCGGTAATATCTCATTTGTAGCCATTCAAGTTATTAAAGTTCATAAAATGAGTATAATCCCTGAGGTTTTCTAACCATTTGCAGGTTATATTTTGGAGACTAAAACAAGTTTGTTCAACGTTCAGGTTTTAGGGTTAATAAAACTTTTTTTTTTCCTTTCCTATCACTTTAATGGTCTTTCAACCCTCAAGATTAAGTGTCAGTCTCATTGGAGTTTCCAACGCTCTGGATGGAAACCACTTGGTTAGGACATTGTTTTAGTCATGACACTAGGAAAAAAGAAAAAAGAAAAAGAAATGCTGAAGGTGCCGGCCTACATGACCTGAAACAGAATCCAGTTCAACTTCGGTGAAAATGAATGTTTGAGTCCATTCACCACATAGACAATATTAGCCTGTTTCTAGGTTAATTTTCCTTATGTAGTTTGTTCATGAGGAAGATCCATATTCTCGTTATTTCATAAAACTGTGGTCGTTAAACTTTTTTTTTTCCCTGCTAGGCTATATTTAGCAGGTGTAATTTATTGAGGCATTACGTACAGTACAGGGATCCCTCTCCTACCCTCCACTTAGTATGACGATAGAAACTAATCTGTGTGTGGGTGCGTGTGTGTGTGTGTGAGAGAGAGAGAGAGCGTGTGCACATCACTCACACACAGATGCAGACATCTCAGCTGCTGTGCTGTAAAGCCCAGATTCATGTTCGCCAATAAGTAGCAGCCTAGGCAGCAACACAACCAGGGGATTTGTAGCTCATTAGTAGCCCCAACACACGCACACACACACACACACACACACACACACACACACAAACACACACACACACACACACACACACACACTCACACACACACACACACACACACGGTGTCCTGTACCTCCTGCAGGAAATGACCTGTTGACATCCTGATTCTGAACGTTGCATCTTTACCCCCCCCCCCGCAACAGACAGACAGACACACACGCACGCACGCACACACACACACACACACTCACATTCACAAAGATAAAGGACACTAATGAGGTGAGACAGACGGAAGCAAAGAGTCAGAGTGAGCCAAGTAAAGACAGGGACACCATCTGAGGAAAAAAGGGAAAAAGAGAGAGGACTCCATAAAAAAAACATTAGCTCGATGAAGGAAAAAAGAGACATGGAATGAATTAGCTACAGAGACAATTAAGCCCGTTTGAATGAAACGAGAACACCCTGTGAGCACATAATGAGATTAAATGTGGAAAGAACATTCATGATTATTTTGAATCCACTAGAGAACGTTCATCCCCCCTGATTCCAAAATGCATGTACTCCCCAACAATAAAGCACTTGACATGCAGTCTGTGCACGTTTGCTTGGTCTTAGCACCAAAGGCAGTTAGATAAAACAGGAATGGGATTTAAAATGATACAGACTCATTATTCGACCCTTTCTTGCGTCTCGTTGTTCATAAAACTGAAAAAATGAAATACAGCCTCCTCTCTACATCTTTTTTCACTTAGCTTAAGATAGGACCAATCTAGCAAATTAGCTTTTCCACTTCCTTAAATTTGGGGGTCCTCTGCAAGGCAGGTTTGGCAACCTTGCAAAACGGGGAACTTGACCCTTACCCTGACCCTCAGAATCATCAGGTTCTTTGGGGATGTGCACACATCTATATAAGCTGACATGATGGGTGCCTTGGCAGGCGTCAAAACTGAAAACAGCCCTGTGTTCAGTCAGTACATGCGGCTGCATTTGTGGGGCCACAATGTTTCAGGTCCCACTGAGATATAAAACACCGGATCTAGTAAGTCCAGTTTAAATAATAGATCCATGTAGATGTTTACCAGATGCTCGCAAAATGGCACGCAGGATTTTTTTTTTCTTCTTCTTTTTGGAGGAGCGCTCTGCTTTGATGCCAAGTGAATGAGGGAGATAACTCAGGAGGAGGACAGGGGGGTTAATAGGGGCTCGGCGACGCATTTCTGCCGCAGGGACCCCGAGCAGGTCGATCCAGTCGTGGGCCAGTGAAAGACAGATGCAGCAGAAGCTGAGACATCCCGACCTTCAGTTGGTAATATGGTAATAGACGGCACCAAATAAGACTGGATCCCACATATCACACCATGTAACTCCATGTGCATCTTTCAAACTCCCCACCCCTAAAAACTTAAATGGATTAATTAAATGGATTACCCCTTTAAATTAGTTTAATATCTCTCTCATTCATACAAGCTTGTCATACAGAGACTTGTCTGCCCTCCAGACCATTGTGCTGTAGGAACTTCAGACAAACAGCATCCAGATTTTGCCCCTCGGGGACGAAGGTTGTATTTCTATCTAATAGCAGTCTACATATTATAGAACTTTTCTGGCGCGTGGAGCTGAGAGGGTGATGGTTATGCAGTACTATGTTTCTTTCTTCTGATCAGAGCTGTTATTCTAAAACGACACAATGAATAATCAGCCCTCAGTAAAGGACAATGCTCACGATCAGCCTGTCCGTCTGCTTTTGTTACTCTTAGCTGGTGCGCCAGTCTGAAGCAAAAAAAGATATCTGACCCACAGTGAAGTAGGCAAAAACAGGTTTTCCTAACATTTGCAGAGGGATTTCACACAAAAGTAGAGATTCCAAGGTTTTCTGTGACAGGAAAGATATTATGCAGGGGAAATGCAATTATTCAACAAGCATGAAACTCGACCTCCACAATTTGAATCCATTAAAATCAGACAGGAACAGAAGACACAACTGAAATGTGAAATCTGAATAATTAGTGGAAGTTGTACTAATAAGCACTTTTTTACATTCTTGCTACCCTCTCTACAGGGAGGCCTGTGGCATTATGTAACACAACCCAATGTAGTTCAAGCCCTCATATGAATAACAGAGCACAGAGTTGAAAATTTAGGTCATAAGAGGGATAGTTTCTTGGCTTCAGCACATCAGGGAGAAACGCTTACTGGAGGATTAAAGAGCAGTTTCTTAAATCTCTATTCACTCAGGGAGCAGCTCTTGAGTACATGCTCTGAACCCTTTTCAACCCAGACAAGCCAGATTAACTCTGTCAATGAGCAACTCCTCCGGAGAAGCTGGGTGTTAAGTGTCTTGCTCAAGAGCCCCTCAGCAGAAGTTAAACTGTTCAACAATTCGGAAACTACACTTATTCACTTCCTCGTCCTTCCACAGTTTAAATGGTGGATGTGATGTCAGTTAAGCTGCAACTGCTCCCTCGCACCAGCTCAGTATAAAAGCTGGACGCTGGAGGGGAAACAGCTATCCCATCTCTAAAGGCTCTTTTAGACAGAGAGCCATGTTCTTCCTCTGAGCTAAGCATGTTTGAGCATTTTGAAACGCGCTCAACAAATAAAATAATTGATGATGATGATGATGATTATTATCAATTATTATTAATCATCATTATTATTATTAATAATAATTATTATTATAATAATAATGATAATATTATTATATTTATAATATAATGATAATAATAATGATAATAATAATAATAATAATAATAATAATGCTAGATGCTATAGAGCTGTGCAGAAGGGGAAGTGCTTTTCCCATTTGAAGCTGTACTTCAATTTTCCTAGCTGATAATTAAGACTTGAAGCAATTAAGAAAAAGCATGGTATTAAAATGCATGTATTTATACGTTCTTCCCTGGCCAGCATTTTCTTCATTGCGATCTGTTTCCTATGTTTGTGTATGCCAGTTCCCTTCCTCTTTTGAAGAGCCAAATGGTCAAGGTTTTATACTGCCATTTTTTTTTTCTCTTGGCAGTGATCAAGGCGTTCTTTACCGGTCAAATCTGAAACAGGACATTAATTACAGTGACACCAAAGTGGAAGCGATATCTCTCCTTACATCTCAGAACGGCGTTCTGTCCCATAAAGCATCTGATGTCACATGTTTGCATCCATTTCATAATTTACTGTAATTTACCCTCTTGTGGCTGCTATTGTCTCTGGAAACTAGGCTGATTAATCATATCGATCATTTTTGTGGGTGTGGCTGTGTCCCGGTGACAAAGGCTGGGGCTTTTCCATCAGAGGGGGAGCAGTATTCTTTGGACATTTGTGCGTTGTGGATAATCCTGGAATATTTGACGGTTAACTAGCTATAGCTGGCTTCAGACATGTGTGCTCGTCATGCTGCCCTTGACTCAGCTTCAACGGTTCTGAGATCAGTTTGATATTGCACATGTAATCACACACATGCACAGATGTATGTGGAAACTGTGCTTGTGCATTAGAAAATTACTTCAGTAGTCTTTTCTTCCCAAGTAAACGAGCAAAGTACACTGTGATTTATCATCTCAAATTGATATGAATTGCCAGACTAAGCACCTCAGTGAACATGTTTGGTGACGAGGAGTTTGGGTGTTTTGTGGAGCAGCTTTTAATGACTCCTTCTGCAAGGAAAATTCTAAAATATACACATATTCAACTTACATATTTACAGCTGAGCATGTAACATAATACCCAAACCTTTCTGTTCCAGCTTTCTGCTAATCAATGTGTAGGGTTCTCTGTGCAAGATCTGGATTACATTTGAGACAGTTTGAGGATACTTAGGTAGGACAATACAGGCTTTTTCATTGTCACTGGAGTTTGTCATTGTCAGTTAATCGTAAATGTTTTGAAGGTTGCAATAGAAGTGATTTTTTTTTTAAATATATTTTCCTCTATACCACAAATGTGAATTTCTTCTGTCAGATCCGTTCTTCGGCTCAGCTTGCCTTTCCGTAAAAGTCAACTCATGCCACTGAGTTGCAGTATCTATGCTCTCAGCTTGGACATGTACAAATGTAGCTAAAACCACACTTCCTGCATCATCTGAGCTCTTTTTCTCCTCTTGAAAATGTAAATTTCTATAGTAATCATTCCTAGTAGTGGAGCTCAAGTTTTGATATCTTTATTTTATTGTTTTTTTGTTTTTTTAATAGAGAATCAATCTCTCAGTCTCTGGTAGATGTAGTTTATTTTATGCTACATTATTGATCCCTGAGAGAGAAATTCGTCTTTTCCCCTGTCCACAGTGAGAGCAAAGTACAACTTCTGATACAGGATTGCATTACACATGGGAAAAGAGACTCTTTTTGTTGCTCAAGTACATCATAAGTGGGTGCATTTAAACTGTGAAGGGGGACTGAATCACTGTGCCATCCAGCCGACCACTTCTGTAATCAGGGCGCAGTCTGCTGTGCATAGTCTCAGTTCGGTTGTTTTGGGTTCAGTGTAGTGCAGTTTCAGTCAGTGGGAGTTTGCAGAGGCTGATTATGCAAGCTGATAGATAATCTAATGGGGTCAGATAAGACTCTGGCTAGAGTCCAGGGCGCTATGATAAGAGCTCACCACTACTTCCACAACATATTACTACACTAAAAAGGAAGACTTTCCAATTGCAGTAGCTAACAGTTATGTGCTGTTTTAATATGCCACAAACACACACATACAGGATCTCATACAACCTGGAATCACTTATTCTGGTTTCTATCAGTTGGTCCTGCTGAGCTCTGCAACAAATCCACTTCCTTCCTGTTCCTGGTTACCATGGTAACAGTAAAAGAGAACACTGTTATCATCAGAGGGATCAGACAAAAATTATTTTTATCTCAACTTCCCCATCTCTCTTCCTCACATAACCGGGGGACTGAGTGTCCTCACAGGTTTCACACTGCAACCAGTGCGCGCAGTCATTTTTACAGAATGTGAGAGTTAAAACATGATAACAGCAGAGATCGGAAGCTTGGCGAATGTAAGAAGTGCAAATATTTCTCAAAGCTTCTGATATGCATGAGTAAACAAAAGCACACACGAACCGAGCAAAGGGCGAATGTTGCACCTGGAACACAATATTCAGATAGGAAGGTGATATGGTTCAAGCTCAGTGCTCAAACAGTGATGAAATGTTTCATCCATGAATGGTTCAGCTTCTTCAGTGTGTGTAATAAAGTCAACACTCTTGGTAGCTATAATAAAGCTGTTCTGCAAAATAATTTCATGCTTGAAAGAAATATTTCAACAGCAAAAAAAACAAACAAACCTGTGTTGAAAATATTAAACAAAGATGTCAAGTGAAAAAGTTTGCATTTAAAACACCAAAAGTCATCCAGTTCTGGGTTTTATGAGGAAATGTGATCATTTTGAAAAATCAAACTTAGACCAGGCACCTCGGTTTTGATATTTCTGTTTTATATTTTAATCTAGAGCAAGAATAACACACAGAAAGTTATCATGCAAGAATCTCATGGTCTCAACTGCCCCCATTGTTGCACCAGGAACACTGAAGCACTGAGATTTATTTTGAATCAATCCCATACACACCGTTCTGCTTCTGTAAACACCTACCAAGAAAATACATGTGTATTAATCCACCGCTGAAAATAGTCCCCAACAGATGCCCTGTTTACACCAGCTTGAATGACCTTTGCTCAAAACTACAGTACCTTGGTGTGTTAGGAAATTCCCTTGCCGTTTTTGAGCTGCGAGCTTGATCCTTTGGACTAATATGATACTGATTTTGATATCTGGGATATGGGATTTGTTGACTATAAGAAATATATAAAGCTACCCAGGCTTGTGCTATACTTAAAGATTTAAGTCCTAGTTGATTTGGTGACACCTGTGGTTCCTGGTGGTAACAGCAAGTTTGTTCTGTTGAAAAAGGTCCTTTCAAAATAACACGTGAATTCACCACCAGGGGCAGAAAACCCTGCTGGAGATGTGACAGAAGAGGAGTAGCTTGTTTGTCTGTTAAGAGCCTAGCCAGACAAACTGCACCTGTAATTTGTTGTCTCAGTAAAAGAGACTTACAATCAAAATAATTTCCCCTCACCGCGGTTGACGTCTTCTGTTTTACATCTGGTACATAAAGGCATCATTTCCTGTGAATCCCCTGAGCTTTTATGAGCAGTTTGATTAAAACCATTATACATGAAGGAGGGCATTGAGTTGCAGTTGTTGAAAACTTGCCTGAAATTAAATCTGAACGGTGGTTTGATATAACGGCAATCTTAACGATTAAAACGGCACTTCTTCGAGACACCGATGGGCACTCATATTTGAGCTGCATACAAATGATGCTGTTGTTTCAGTTTTTAGAGCCGATTGTGATGCAGAGGCTCGTCCCAGTGAGTGTCCGGTGCCTGCCTCGTATCAAGCAGTCATTTCTAATCTAACCATTTGTCTCTGCAGAGCACCCGGGGTGAAAGAGGATCGCTGAGATGGTCTCAGGCCAGTAAGGTGCTCCCGAGACGATCCGGCAATTTAAAGGAGTCAACGTGCTAATGGCCTGCTAATGCGACTCTGGGGAGCACAGCGCAGTGTTTAATTCATCATTTATGAATGCCAGAGTAGAGAGCATGTCTAATCACTGATTATTTTATTGGTTCATATCACCTGTTGGCTGAAAAATTACTAGATACATCTCACATTACACGAGTGATTAGATGTGAATGAATTATGTGATACGCATTTTAAAGGGGGTTGTTTGTATAAAAATAAAGTCCAAACTGGCAAGGGAGACTGGATGCTTCACATTATTTTGAGTTATTGCCAAATAAAGCATAAGAATAGCCCCATAAAATGTAGCTCGTGTGAATGTCAGACTCACCTGTCCCTCACAACAGAGGTCTCCAAAAACTATAAAACATCTTTTATGGAAATTGTTGATAATGTCTCAACAACACACAAAAAGGGTTCAATTTCTGGCACGTGACACATCAGATTGTTATATGCATTGAATGTTAATAGAAATGCTGCCGATGTCATGACAGTAAGAATATCATGGTTATCTTCCATTTCTCAAACTAGCCAAGCTCCATTAATCATTTGATCAAAATCAAAAGCATTTAGATTTTGAGTGATTTATATATATATATATATATATTCTAATTTTGCTTATGAAAACCTCTCTACACACACACACACACACACACACACACAGAAACAAAAACACAAGCACATTGTTCATGCATGACAGTCCCCCCCAGAACATTCATATGTGTATCCCAGACATGGCTGCTACAATCTGGACTGTGGTCACTGACCATAATGTGGTAATCACCTGCTGTCTGTCGTTACTCTTTAACTCGTTCTTTATCAGCCCGCCGAGCACCTCATCCACGCCCAGTCTGCAGGCAGAGGAAGACAGAGGAGAGAAAGCATGACAGCGGAAAAAAATGACGGGACAGAAAAAAATGAGAGCGAATTAGGAGATAATGAGAGAGAGAGGGCAAGAGGACCTGAAGAAGATGGAAATTTAGTGAAATGGATAAGGAGAAAAAACAGAGAGGACGAAGTGAAAGAATCTATAAAGAATGGAAGGTCACTCTCACTTCATCCATCTAACTGTATGTGCAAGAGTTTACACTGAATCTCATAATTTACTGCCTGGAACTTGGAAGGACATTACACTGAAGCCTCAATAGAAGAGCAGTTGTCAGAGTTGAAAACCGCAACAAACAAGATATGATTAATATGCAATTTTATTTCCAACCTAAAGAAAAACGTAAGTTATATATATATATATATATATATATATATATATATATATATATATAGATAGTTAGATAGATAGATAGATAGATAGATAGATAGATAGATAGATAGATAGATAGATAGATAGATAGATATTGGCTGATGGTGATTGTAACCAGAAAAATGTGGTTGTAGTAATCATATAATGCCACCATACAGTTAAATAGCTGTAGCTACTAGAAAGTACATTTGTCACCCTGAAGTGATCAGAAATACATTCTACAGTAAGTGAATTAAACAAACACGACAGCGGCCTCTTAGGTAATGTCAAAGAGGGCAAAGGGATAAGAACAGCCTGAACATGTTTGCTCTCTAAGGACAGGATCAAAGTCAAACATTCACATTGGCACATGCCGCTGCACATGCGCACAAGTTGGCATTAGATGCCCCCGCAGCAGGCTTAGTTTTGACGCTCCAGATGCTGGTAAAACGGGCAAGGTTTGAGCCAGACCCTTCACCTTCGCTTCACAGTCGCAAACAAACAATTCCCTAAATCTTTCACCTGAGGATTCAACCAATAACGTCAAACATCCTGAGCCATTTTCTCAGGCACTTCTGTGCTGTGTTTCTTATAGGTTTTGAGTGTTTTAGTGTGGGACTTTGAAATTCAGCGATCATTGTGAGGATCGGACAGTCTTAATTTGTAAAGTGAAGGCCATGAGGACAATTTTATTTTTCTCAAATGGAGGGGAAAGACTTTGTTCAGGTGTGTGTTGGTAATGAACTTACAGGAAGTTCAGCAGCTGATGCAGATGAACTGAGGAGGGGTGTATTCTCCAGCTGCTCTTGTCATACCAGTTGTCTTAAGCATATTTCACTAACCTGTAAGGGTACATACGTCTTCAGCTTTATAGTATAGTATAGTATAGTTTTCACAGCTTTCCCCCCTGCATGATTGGAGGTATGTGGATGGCTGTAATTTGTTGCTCTAATGTTGAAAATGCACAGACAGTACTCTCGAGAGAAGCTCTATAAAGTTAGTCATGTGCTCAAGAATCAAACTGAATTATTAAAGACTTTCTTTTGCTTTCATGTAGGAAACATATGATGTAAAGACCATTTTCATCTGGAATACTAATCTAGATCAATTCTTTCAACTTGCAAAGTCAGTTTTGAATTGAATCAAGAGCAAACTGAAGTTTATTGAGATGAAGGTGGAGTTGAGTATAGAGGACAGGTACAGTAGTGGGTGGGTGTTTCAAACACTAAAGTTAAGGTGTTCTCCCATTTACCGATCAAGGCAAACCTGTTTCAATATGAGAGGCAGGAGCAAGAATACACACCTGGCAGCAATTCATCACCCGCTGTGAGGTCACCAGGCAGTTCTCTTACGAAATTGTGAGCTTCAGTTAAAAAGCCAAAAAAATCACAACACTTGTCTTTCAGGAGCAAAGGAGGAGGATGGGCGACCTTGTTACGGAAGCAAAAACTTGGCGTACAACGGGGTTCGAGGCGGATGGATAGGTTAAAATGGATGTTAGTTTGAGAATATTAATGAGAGGTTTATTATTACCTGTATCTTTAATATATTTAGTTACCACAATGAAATTGTTTTGGCTCTTTTCACTTCTATGTTGACCCCTCTCTGTTTTGCACCCACTTTTCTCTCTCCCTTGTTTTTTTTTTCACATGCTTATTCTCTACTCTCCACTCAAAGCTTTTATTTGTACATTGTGAAGATATAAATGAGGAGAGATATTGCACCTGAACCAAAATATTTATGATTCGTGTACCCACAAATGGACTAAACCATGTGATACATGTAGGAGACCCCACTCCCTCTACAGAGTTTTCTCCGACAGTGTATCCCAAGGGCAATTTTGTTTGCCACGTGTGCCACAGACTCTATCAGATTAATTTGTAATCTGCACTGGCCAGATGAAGATGTAATCTGCACCCCCCCCCCATCACCTCTTATTATGCTCTTCATGTGGTGCGTTGCTGGAGATGGTGGAGTGCTGCACCGGTTCTTTATATAGCCATGAAAGAGAGCTGAGAGAGCCCAGTGCATCAGCACAGTACCTCTCACAGTGGGAGGACAGTGCTCGCCTGAGCAGCAGCAGCAGCCATAGCAGCTATATACTGTAAATATTTGAGCCAATTAAAGGAGCTAGCAACAGGGGGGCTTTTGTAAAAGTACGCAGACCCGAGCTCTTCCGTTTTTTACTGTGCCACAAGGACTGTGGCAGATGTAAATTATCTGTAAGAATTTCAGGCATAGAACACAGGGGGAATCTCATTGAAAGAGGACGGAAGCATGGCCATTACTGGAGTAAATCCGTGTTGCATTCGAGGGAGTAAAAAGGGCCGTCGATGCTGTCAACTGACATAGAATTGATGGCACTGACGTAAAAGTATTCAATGTTTTTAAGACTGCAAAAAATGGCAGCCAGCACATGTACAGTACACGCAGACAGAGACACTCTTCACCACCAACAACACCTATTTCGTCCAGGGCGTGTTGTCACCTGCGTTTTCAAAAGAAGAGGAAGAGATTAGATCAGATGTCTTTCTGCTGTGAGCCTTCATTCAACCTGAGATTGCATCTGCAACAACTGGTGGAAATCAACCACATTCCTAAACAGGCAAAGTTTGGTTGGTGCAGTTTTAGTCACTCAGAATTTGTATCACGATTGACTGATGTTGAGAGGATTATATTTGTTTCTGCAACCAACAGGTTTTATTCATGTTTATTTTGGAAAATGAGTAAACAATATTGTTAAGGGGTTGGAATAATGTAATAGTATAACCTTGATTACTAAAGGGACCCTAAAATTGCAACCCAAATTGACCGGAAACTGAAAAAGAGCACTGTGCTGATTTAGCATCACACTCCTGTACCATTTTTGGACCTGTAATGGACATCTTAACAAAACTGTAGCAATTGATGCAGCAGAACCAGGGACACCGTCTTTTTTATTCTACAAATTCTTCTTCCTTGTCAAACTTGTAGTTTGCTCAGCTCCCTGTGGAGCCACAGAGGGCTTTATACAACTTTTCAAAACCGTTATATGTAAAATTGGTGGAGGTTCCCTTTGACTGTGCTAAACCTGAGTGGCACTGCCAAATATGAGACCTGACCCGCAGCTCAATGCTACATTTCCCTTAATATCAACCGTTCGTTACTGTTAGCTTGTCAGGATAATGCAACACATTAACTGCCCTCTGTGTCCTTGCCTTTTTTTTTTAACTTCTTATGTACTTGCATTACATAACATGCATGAATATAAATGACTGACACATTCAGAAAGAGAGATAGAGATAAATTAAACTAAACCTTGGATGGACCTTAACATTGTCTCTTAAAAATTATGTTATATAGGGCTATATTATTTTCCAAGGGGTTTGCATCCAGTCCCGCCTGTGGTTTAGGTAAGAAAACATTTTCATTACAGTCAGTGGAAAAAATTGTGGTTTCGGTTAAATGTCGCTAAACGTTATGTCTTGTGACTCACTGTGTAGTCACTGTAAACTCTTTCTGTATTAACCCAACACCACAATCTTTCCCCAACATTAACCAATTGCTGCATGTCTAAACATAACTATAAAGAGTAATAAAAAATAATAATATATATAATAATAATACTGGAAGTGCTATATGCTGATATTGTATTAAAGTATATATCATTATGGAGATGTTACTCATATATTCAGTATCAATATCTTTGAAAACGCGAGATATATTGATTAACAAAATTTACTCACTCTGTCAGCATTATATTTTCTTCAAAACACATTTGCTGTTGCCTATTTGTTGTACAAAAAACAGAATTTTTGAGACAGGGTCAAGTTTCTCCTCCGATCTTAGTGCCCACAGAAGTGCCTCAGTGGAAAAGACAAAACAGGTAATGGCATAACGCCTGCGAATAATTCCTTTATCTGTCCCAGAATTCGATAAACTCTCAGCTTTGATTAATTCAGATCAGGGCAGGAAAGCATTTCCTGTTACATGACCACTGATGTGAATGATTGGCATGTGGGAAACCCTTTCATCGCGTCACCAGGAAACCAGAGAGGCTGGGGACCTAATTACCATTATTTCACCTCAACCATCCCTGTAATATTCTCTCCGAGTTGCCAAGAGGTGAGTGGTTCCCTCGATGGTGCGACGACGGAAGAAGTTGTAGCAAAGAAAGACTGCTGCCTCCCTTGGAGGAGAGTTATTTTTGTTTGTTTCCTTGCAGTGCAGCAGGAATTCCAACGTCGCTGTACAGGGGTTGAATCTGCATGCTGGTGTATAACATATCACCTCAAAATATCTATGCATTTAAAACAATTGTTCAATATTTTAGAAATATATGCCTGTTCCCTTTCTTTGCAAGACTTAGACAAGAAGATCGATACCACTCTTACAGCTGTACAGTCAACATTATCTTAGCTTAGCATTATTACAGGAAAAGGGGAAACAGCTCACCTGATTATTACTTAAGGTATCTACCAGCACCTTTAAAGCTCATTAATTATTAACGTTTTATTCTGTTTGTTTACTTCATACAATAACCAGGTTGTAAATCGGGGGATTATGTGCCAGACTAATCCTTTGCCAGAAGCAGTGGTTGGGCAACCAACAGGGACTTTTGGAGAAAGTCTGAAAAACATATTGTTATTACACTTTGTTTTTTTTGCACAGCTCAAACAAA
This sequence comes from Istiophorus platypterus, assembly GCA_016859345.1. Lineage (NCBI taxonomy): Eukaryota > Metazoa > Chordata > Actinopteri > Istiophoriformes > Istiophoridae > Istiophorus > Istiophorus platypterus. The sequence goes on from CM029117.1 coordinate 19,140,726, forward strand.
CAAGATACGGTATAATGTGTTAATTCCTGAGCTTTAGGTGGGCTGGCTGCTAGGTAGATATTTCTTACCTTTGGACAGAGCCAGACTGGCTGCCCCCCCCCCTCGCCCCCCTTTCCAGTCTTTATGCTAAGCTAAGATAACTAGCCTCTAGCTGTATCTCTATGGTACAAAAAGGAGAGTATCACTCTTTAGCTCTTGGCAAGAAAGTGAATAAGCCTGTTTCCCAAAACGTCTTGTGTACTGAATGCCAAGCGTGTGACTTCATATACTGTATAATAAACAGGGTTGGATCGTGATCAATGTGGTTAAAGCTGGTTTTTCTTTTATGGTAACCGAAAAACAAAAAACGCGTATCTTCTTTACTGCACACAAACAAACAGTGGTATATGGGAAGTGGCGGAGTTTCAGTTTAAGCAACCAGATATGTAGCTGTCAGAAACCTTTGAAACCACAGCAAGGATGGAACAAAAAAAAGCCTGTGTGTGTGTGTGTGTAAGATGAGGGGAAGTCTTAGGCAAAGCAAAACCAAAGAACAAATATAAAAAAAAGGTGCTAATGTCTTCTTAAAAATACAGTGTCATTTATAATACACTATACTACACTATAATCTAGCTATAGGCTGATATTTTTTATGAACCAATGTCTCTTTGCTACCTAGTCAGTAAGCAAATCTTTTTTTACCCCCTTTTTTTGTATCATTTAAGTAATTTATAGAGACCTGAACCAATTAAATTACCCTGCAATTCATAAGAGTACGGCAAGTATTAGATTAAAGTCCAGATATGGGTAATTTGGTATAGCAGAAGTATGTTTTTTTGCTTTTCCTTTTGCTTGTGTCTTGCTAAATCATCCTGCAGCCCGTGAGAATATTTTGACCCTCAGTTTGGGAACCACTGCCTTACATATCAATAACCCGATGAGTGCTGCACCACATAAGATGTCAACCTGTTTGTCAATGATTCTCAATTATGATCTTGCATAACCGGAACTGACTCTAGATGATTTTCTTTGCTGTTGTAAGAAATGAGAAGAAAACAGGTGTTAAAGAAAAAAATATTTCAATATTTATTTGCGGTATAAACATGTCTTGTGTTGTTTCCATATACTGTACAATACATAGGGTCTATCGTATTTCCTTCAAAAGACAGAAAGGTGAAACTGCCTCGGTTAACATGCCCCTTGTTTTTATACACAGACAGATTGCATCTGTTTTAAAAACTGTTTACAGCACAATACAAAACAGCTATTCAACATGTGTTTGAAGCTGTAACACGATGCAAGATGCATTGTCAAAAAAATCCCTGAAAAATTCCTCACTGAGGTAACATTTTTAAATCATTCACTTTTTCTTTCACTTTGTGTTTTTTACACCACTATCTCCCCTCTCCTCTCGATCATTCATGTCTTTTCCTCCCGAGCACATTCTTACCAAGATGTAGCTACAAGTTTAAGGACACAGAAACTTACGTTCCCGTGATCTGGCAAATTTACAAACAGAGAAAAAGACTTGATTTCTCTTTCATTTTTACAAAGACACAAAAACACAAGAAAGCAGCTTGAAATCAACCATATTCTTTTTAAATAGAAAAGCTCCGTTCTGAAATATATTTCAATCCTAGGGTGCAAGTGATCAAGTCCATAGCGTTTTTCTTATTGTAAGTGGGATATGACTCCAGACAAGGGAAGTCCATTCAAGCATGGTAGTATTATTTTCATCTCTAATGCTATAATAAGAGAGGATCTTTTGCATATAAATTCATAACATATATATACTTAGATATATATTCGTATTGAAAGGCCACAGGAATAGCATAGAGCACATTATATCAAAACAAGACGGAAAAAGACCTTGTAATTACTTAAGCCGGGTGGTGTAATTGTCTATTGTGAAACATAACTGGCATGCTGAACCACAGCTCTGGCTGTGTGAAGCACTGTGTATGCGTGTGTCTGTGTGTGTGTGTTTATACTGTATATGTTTGTGTGTCAATGAGGGCCTCTTTCAGGTTGGTACTGGACACAGGGGCCCTACATTGTCGACACCCCAGGTGAAATGTTACTTCAGTCCACAAGCCATGATCGAGCTGGATCTCGTATAATCATACAGAATAGATATAGTACAAAAGAAGAAGAATTTAAAAATTTTGAGGTCTTGGATCTACAAAATACTGCAAAAAAGGTGTTTTGATATATTGCAGAGTAACAAAGAGGACCTCGTGTGACCCGTTACGGTAAATCGACAGCTTGCTGTCTATTATTACCATGTTCTGATTCAAATAACAGATAACAAATGTTTCAATTTTTTTTTACACAATATTTCTTTTAAAGTGAGATACAAAGAGTATTGAACAGTCAGCATTAGAAACAAGTTAGAAAGATTATATAAGGCCAGCTAAAACCAACCCTGTTCAGATTCAACTGCTGTGCCCTCTGAAACCCTGCCCTTTGTTTCTGTTTCGACCCCGTCCACATTTCCACTTCGAAACTAAATTTCTGCAGTTTGCTATAAAAACATTGGGCCTCATGCAAACAGATTTTCCATCATCATGTGTGAATAACCTAGAAGAACTGAGTTGGATTAAGAAACAACTACAGGCCTGAGGAAGACCTATAGTTGATCGAAATGTCACTAATAAAATTAAAAGGAGATGTCGTTCCAGTGTGCAGGGACTCCTGCGGGCAATTGTATGGATTTTAGTTTTCATCCAGCACCTGTCCCTCTGAGGTTTCGTAATTATGTACATGCGCACTCTAGCCCATCATATTCACCACCGTTTCTCTCTTGAACACTTATGAAATTCGAGAGTGGTTTAGACCAGTCTGCCTTTCTCCACGGACGGAAAAAACACTAGTTTGACTGGTAAATTCATTTAAAATTTAGATATGTTCTCAACTTTAATGTTTTTTTTTTAGCTTTTACTGGCACGAGGGTTTTGGGTAGAAGAATTCACTGTTCAACAGCTGCCTCAGCGTCTTCATGCTGCTCACTAGTCCTTCCTGGCACTGAACATCACCTGGAGCCTCACTGTATTCTCTCTAATAGTGTTCTCTATATTGACTGCCTCCCTTTTAAAAGTCAGGTACCACTCTGTTCTAGCAAAACGTTTTTTGGCATCCAACTTCATATCATATCTGCAATGACATTGCAGACAACCATAGTGATATCCTCCATCTCTCTATTTCTTTGGGTCTGCTTAGCATTATTGACTGCTATGTTTTGGTCTGCTGCTTTCACACTGAGCAAGGTCCTCAGTGTGAACTTCTTCTTTTTTTTAATCATAGAGACATTTTTGTGAATGAAACTTGCCAACAACCGGAGCGGGACAAGTAGCCTTATATAGTAATTTTGAAGTGTCAATCAGGGTAATTAACACAATTTCCGACACTGTGTTGTCTCACGAACAGGTGACATTCATCAGGTTGATGAGTGATTCATGACATGTCTGTGCAGTTGGGAGGGTTTTCTAAGTTCCAACTTGGAGCACTTGTACAAGTAAACCTCATGGAAAAAAATGGGAGATTTAGGATGAGAATATGAATATGTTCTTGCATGAGCCCCAGTGTACCTACAGATATTGCCATAAGCCCACATGCTGCATCGTCGTACCACCCATAAGGTGAAACCTACAATAAAAAGACAATTATTGCAGCAGAGGGGAATTTTAACAAGTTTTTTTTTTTTTTTTTAATTACTGCAGGATTCTTTCATTTGTTCTCCTACAACAATGTTCAAATCCCATTTGAGACAAGGTTTAAGTGCTACTAATGTGGACAGGGCCTTGAGAAACTCCCTGACCACATGCTGTGTGAAGCTGTCCTCAGCAGCAACAGCAGTTAAAAAAACTGTCCTCATCGTTTGTCTTTCAACCTGTTAAAGCAAAATCCAACCCATGGTTACATCTACTGTTAGAGAGCATACAGTACCACAGCATGCTCAGGTATGCAAAATAATATAGATCTGTTTACTATTAGCTCTATATATATATATATATATATATATATATATATATATATAATGTCAATCTCTGTTTAATATATCTTTCATATAATATACCCAAGGCTTAAGGGTGAATGAACTCAGAAAACAGTTTCTTTGATGAAATGGGTTGTCCCTTAGCAGAGAGACCTTCCTTTCATTTTCTCCAATGCAGCCAAGGGACGTGCTACTAAGTAGCTAAGTGCAGTCTGTAGCTGAGACCAGTCCCAGTCAACAACACTTTAATTCCAACACAGAGACCAAGTTAAGATAACAGTCCCTTGTCCTAGAGTCCCTTTTTGGCATCTATCCGTGTCCTAAAAGGAACCTTAGATAGGCCAACAAAATTGAGCAAGTTCCTCTTGGGCACAAAGAAGTTTGCAATGTGGGTAATACAAGAGTGTTGAGGCACTTCTTTGCCAGAGGTTGCTAAAATAAGCCAGCCAAAAAGGCTCAAAAAGTTGCCCAGAAATGTTAACACTACCTTAGTATCCCCAGCGGCAAGCCTAACCTCTCATTCAAGCCGCTGCCTCCAAGTACAAAAGTCAGAGCTGTTAGAGACCAGTTTGTCAAAACATACTCGTAAGACAATATGTTGTGACGGAATAATCGAGGAAGTTAAGAGTTTAGTTTCTAACTTAAACGAAATGAATGATTGAAATAATCAAAACAACTTGGGCAACTGGATGAAGTCATATGGGGAAGGAAGTGGGAACTGGAAATGTTCATTTGAAAACAGTTGGCCAACATCGATTCCATTATAGAATCTTTACCTCGACCCAATCGCTTTGGAAATGACAATTGCTAACCCTGTGCTCAGTCTTACCCACTGTCTGTCTCAGCCTCTGACCCAAACCTAAACCCTGAACCTCCTCCTTTGCTCAGGGCCCAGTTCCTGCTCCCTCCCCACTGCATGGTGCAGCTGTTGGGACTTGTCGCGGCCTGGGACTGGCCTCTCCTCTCTCTCTCTCTCTCTCTCTCTCTCTCCTCCTCTTCTCTGAATGTCTCTTTATCTTCCTGCTTCCAGCACTGGCTCCAAGTGCCAACAAGTCAATGGCTACACCACTGTGCAAACTGCATTAGGTCATTACTAAAAGGAAAACGAAATTTAAAAGAAGAAGAAGAAGAAGAACTAGAAGACAACTAGGAATATCACAACAATGTTCCTCTGTTGGCGTCACCACACCCATTCCCCTTCTTTAGTTTTACAATCTCTTAAGCCATTATTGGATTGGATTACTTTGTTTTTGGACAGAGATAAGATTTATATGCGTATATATTTATATAAGGTATAGATTTGTGCGTAAATGTACACAAAAATATACAAAAATGCATATAGACATACTGAATTTGTTAAGGACTGCCCATACATTTTCTTCTATGTACGTTAACATACATACAGTACATACAGTACAAACATACATACTTTGTTTTATGTGTGCGCAAATGTGTGTATGTTAATTCCTTGGTTTTTAAAAACTCTACATTCGGTAGAGCGAGATCTCCTGCGAGTAAATCCCAGATTCTCCACTTGGCACCGGTCAGCTCAGTTCGAGAGCTGAGACAGAAAGACCGAGAGGACGCTGTCATCTCACAAAAATCGAATGCTGTAGATTTTTTCCATGTTCCTATCTTTGAATGAAGCTGTCTGTCCTGCTGCGACCTTCGCTCTGTATCTCAGTCAGTTGAGTCTCCTCCTCTCCTCTTTGTCGCAAGAGAAGTTGATCAGAGCTCTTCCTCCACATTAAGTCAACTCTGAGGAGGACACCGTTGTAAACCTGTCTGTCAGTTTCCCGCTGTGGGTTAAAAGAACTCCCCTTCCCCGCTAACGTGGCATCTGTGACCTCCCCCGTCCCTTTAATGCTGCTCCGTGGCCAGGCTCTCAGACAAAGAGCCATGGGAGGCTAAAACATTCATTAAAACTGGCTGCTTAAAGCTAGCTCCAGTGCAGCCGTTTGTTTAACACGGTAACAACACCACTTTGACGCCCCCCCACCTCTGATTTTCATGTGGACTCCAGCGTGTCCAGTTGAAACACATTGTGATTGGTTGGTGTGGTGAAGAAGAGCTGGTCGTGCGTTGGGGAGGAAGAGTGGTTGTCGCAGGGGCTGTTGAGGCCAAGCGTCCGCTCAAAGTCCAGGAGCTGGCCCATGAAGTTGAAGTTGGGTGAAATGTTGGACTTTTTCCGCTTGACAAAGTCGTAGGCGTCGTTGAGCGACAGGTTGAGCTTCTGCATCAGGTAGGCCACTGTGACGGTCACCGAGCGGCTGATCCCGGCCAGGCAGTGGACCAGGATGCCGCACTTTTTCGAGCGCGCCTCGTCTGAGGAGGGGGGGGGGGGTAGAAGAGAGGAAAGGATGAGAGACTACTGTTAAAACCCATGTTTCCTGCCTCATCTACCCAAGCCTTCAAATTATTAATGAGCCAGAAGATTTTCTGACCCCAAACATCACTGACAACATGAATTCTTCCTAACTGGCATTTCCATCCTTATTAGTATGGGACTATAATATTAAAAAAAAAAACAAAAACAACAACATTAAAACTGCTGTTCATTTAAAGACTAATTTAACACCAGGCTGAAAATCAGTGATGTGCTGTCCTCTGGCCTGGTTGAAATTTCAAGCTCTTTTTCAGATGGGGGTTGAGCTACTCTTTAATATAAGTAGAATGATCTGAGTCATTCAAAGCATGATTACAGAATCAATCACAATATCTTCTAAATATCAATATAAACAACATGATGGCAAAAAATCTAACACTGTCAAAAGCAATGAACTGTGTTCTCCCATTATTCATCACATATAACCAAACTCTACATGTAACTTAAAAAAGTAACATTATTTAATGAAAGATTAGTAAAGTATTATTTATTTAAGCTACAGAAACTTGTAGAATGGTACCACCGATCTTGCGCAGAATCAAAACAATTATAGTCGATTCATTGAAGAGTCATCCATTTAATTTGACTGACTGTTTCACTGATTGATTAATTTGAGTCACTTTTCAAGCAAAAATGCCAAATATTTGCTGATCCCAGCTTTGCAAATGTGAATATTTTTATCATTTTTCTGTTTCATGCCATTGTAAATTGGATGTCTTTTAGTTTTGGACTATTGGTCAGATGAAACAGAACTAAAATCTACTTGTGCTCTTGGAATCCGGGATTGATACTGTTTCCTCTTTTTTACTGATATTTTGTAGACAAAATGACTAATTAAGAGGAAATCATTTTTATATTAATTATTAATGAAAATACTTGTTAGTCACAGGCATAATATTTTTCAAACAAAAATTGAAACATTTGCTGTATTTATGTATTTATTTGTTGCTTTTTTTGGTTTATACTACACAAATATAGTATAGCATAGTATCGGAAGTTTCTTTGGATTTTGGACAAAATAAGCAATTTAAAGATTTTGCCTTTGGCTCTGGGGACTGTGATCAACGGTTTTCACTATTTTCTGACATTTCACAGATGAAACAGTTGTGAAAACAATCTTTATCTATGGTCTAAGTCATCTGATTGCAATACAATTCTACAAAAAGTCAATGAGGAATAACACTGAATTATCACCCAGCCCTAATTCAGCAGGGTTTATTGTAGAGCACAAGCATGCTTCAACTCAAGACATGAAAATAAAAATTTGATCTTTCTTTAAAAAAAAAACCCATATATTGCTACATCTACAATTCAGGATCCCCTTTCTCAATGACAGCACAAAGTCATGTTTCGTTCTGCTTTCTAGTCCTCTAGTCTTTAGAAAAACCTGAATCAAAAAAACATCTTGCATTATTAACAGGCTACATCCATCCACCTTCTATCGGTTTCAAGCCCTTGCACTTGCATCACTACAGGCCATTAGGGCGACGGTTAAGTGCTTCTTTCCTTTCGTTCTTCGTTCTCTCTCTCTCTTTCATCCTCTCCTTTATCACTCTCTATGTCTCTTCACTCTCTCTGCCTGCATCTCTTGTTGTAGGCTTGGGGTCAGTAGGGTCAGGAGCTCAGGCTGCCAAGTGGATGCCAAATTAAATTTATATGTGATGTGTCCTCGCTTTCCACAATAAAAAAAAGGGCCAAAAATCCTCATCAGGAGACTCGAATCCAACTATACAAGGCTCGGAAGGAGAATAAGTACCAAGCAGTTAATCTGCATTGAACCAATCTTGGGTCACGTTACTTGTGCTTTAAATACAGAATAATCCAAGATTCTTCCATTTGTCAGGCTGTCAAAACACCGGAATACATAACATCACTCACTCTCTACATTCTTGAATACATTAAAAACATGCTCCAACAATAATTTCAGATATTTAAGGATACCACAGTTTACAACAGTACAATGTAAGGTCACATCTGGGTTCCCTTTTCAGCCTGAGCTTTATTCTTCTACCCATAATTACCATGTTGTTACCAAAAAGAGCTGATGTAATTCCTGCACATTATAGCCAAACAGACAGCACCATTTAACATCAGCATGACCCGAATCTGCCATGACCTCTGGCTCTGGCATATGTCACACTTCATCCCACCTAAGCAGAAACATTAACCCCCCTCCCAAAAAAATGTCAGGGGTCTGGACAATATAAGACCAACGTAAAGTCCTCGGCACGGACTCATCAAAGAGGGAATTCACACATTCTCAGAGAGAAAAGTCAGAGGGAATGATGGGGAATGGGATGGGAAGATGCAGAAAACTGGGATGAAATTCACATGGTATGAGTATGACCTCATTCTCAAAAAATCCATTTCCACATTTTACTCAAGACTTTGATCTATATTTTGCGATTTTTAAATTCTTATTCCGTCAGTAATAGTAGAATAAAAGCAGCTGACAGTCCAAAGCATGGCTTAGCACAGGCACTAAATTCTGACTGAAACTATTTCCACAAAATAGTTTTTTAAATGTGATAAAGAGATTTCTTTCTTTATTTCTGAATGAAATCTTGGATACATCTATATCTATATCTATATCTATATATCTATCTATATATATATAGATATATATATCTATATATATATATCTATATCTATCTATATCTATCTATATCTATCTATATATATAGATATATATATATCTATCTATATATAGATAGATATATATCTATATCTATCTATCTATCTATCTATCTATCTATCTATCTATCTATCTATCTATCTATCTATCTATCTATCTATCTATCTATCTATCTATCTATCTGTCTATCATATATATATATATATATATATATATATATATATATTTATAGGTTAAGTGAAGAAGGGAGGGTCAAAACCTAAAATAACTAGTGCTAACCCTCACCCTAACCCTGATATACCAATTGATGAATCATTTAATCAAGGAAATAATCAAAAGATTATTTGAAATTGAAAATAATCATTAGTTGTGTCCCTCCAGTCAAAGCTATTTTGATAATCATTTAAACACTAAAGAAAAAATTATAAACATTCACTGGTTTCATTGTCTGATACGTGAAGATTTGCTGCTTTTCTTAGTTTTATTTAATTATAAACTGAATGTCTGTTGCTCATGATGAGTAAGCGATTTTAAGACATGAACTCGGGCTTTGGGAAAATGTTGGGCACCTTTTTATTAAACTATTTTCTAACATTTTATTGACGAAATAGTCTTGAGTTGAGTAATAGATGAAGAAAACAGAAAAAAAAAACATGTTGATGCAAAACAAAATGATGCTGTTTTTTAAAGACTTCCCTTTGAGCTTTTCTTTTGTCTTATAAATTACTGAATAATTCTCCTATCATTATAAAAGTACCAGTAGCTTATGTGATGATCGAAATACTGCTGTTACCAAAAGGATCCGATGTATCTCCAAATATAGCATTAACCTGAGCAACCCCCACTTTTACTCACCAATGAATGAAATGGCCTCGGGGAAAAACTGCGAGAGGTTCTGGCTCCAGTGATCGGAGATAGGGATCTGTTTGTACTTGAAGTTGCCTTCGTGTTCGAACATGTTAGGCAGGTTGGGCGTCACGTTGAGTATGTACTTGATGTTGTACTTGCTGAGCACATCCAGGTTGGTGGAGTCTTTGGCACAGCCCAGGTAAAGGTACGGCAGGATCTGGACGGGGAACGCCGGCTGGGTGTTGGGGAGGGGGCTGCCCTCCGACTCCGTGGCGCTGCCCGGCTCGCGGTCAGATTCCCCGTCAGAGCAGTCAGAGCTGATGCGAAGTCCTCCCAGACCCAGGACAGAGGCTGGCGGGGAGCTGCTGGGACAGGAGCAGTCCAAATTGGTCTCACAGTGCTCAGGGTACTCTGACTGGAACTTGTTGAAGCCCCCTGAAGGACGAGGAAAAGACAAGCAGAGGTCAATATGCAGATAAAATAAAGAAAATAATTTCAGTGGGTGGTTTAAAAAATGTGCCCTGTAAATAAATATCCAAAAGCAGGTTCCTGTGTGTGTGTGTTTGTGTGTGTGTGTGTGTTTGTGTGCGTGGTTTGGCAAAATGCAATTCAACATCTACAAAATGGCAGCTGGGTGTCAAGTCTGCGTGATTCAAGAGGTTTATCGTGGATCTTGACAACCAGAAATTAACCCTTGAACCACGCGAACAAGCGAGAAAGAAAAGAACAAAAAAATTTAGACTATTAAATCACGTTCTGGATAAGAACGACAACGGTGGGAAACGATGAGCAAAAATTACGGTTTTCAAATAGAAAAACCTAATGAGGCCACGCTTTACCACAGCTAATTATTTTTACACGGCATATAGTCATCAGGTAGAGAAGCAGGGGAGGCCAGAAGAAACCAGTTTGAATACCCGGTTCATTCACACTGGAGTCAACTCACATGATCCCTATTACATCACAGGTAGCCGTTGTTCGACTTGCACCTGATGTCACGACACGGGTTTTAAAAAACCGAATAAATGAGAAATCAAAAGCAGATTTCACGCGACACGAGGTCACGGTTCCGACGCCTTATCCGGGTCTCGGGCGCCGACGCGCCGGATGAGGCGTCGGTAACGCGACGCGCGCGTCGCGGGGAGCATGCAGCTGGACAGATGTGCTCCATTGAGAAAAGCCCCGAGCCCCGGGAGGGGGGGGGGGCGGCGGCGCGGCGGGGCAGTCGGCGCCGCCGCCGCACGGAGGCTCCGCTCCGGGCTTATTTTTTTGTGAATGGCGACTCGGACCGTGACACCGATGGAGCGTTTACGCGTTTTGTTTTTTGTTTGTTTGCGTTGTTTTTGTTGACACGGCCCCCGATGACCGTCCCCGGCTCATGCGCGTGTCTTCTGCTTTTATAACCGTGGCACGTTTTTCTTTTTCTTTTTTTTTTCCCCCCAGCGCGCGTCGTCGTCCGCTCGCTTCCCTGTTCATTCATGAAAAAAAAAAAAGCCCGTCTTTTCCTGAAGGAACACACAACATGGCGGGGCCATTTTTTTTTTTTGGGGCAGCATTTGATTGAAAACATACTTGACCCGGCTCTGTAAGAGGAGACGCGGGGGACACGGCCGAAGGCGCTTTCCTATAATAGCTGACGCTACTTTGACAGAGACCCGAAGAGGAAAAATTGATAATTATTTTATTTTTATTTATTTGTCCGCTCTGTCAAACCTCAAAGTTCATCACGACTTCACGCGAGCCGATGTGTCAAAAGTACATCCCCTATAATAACCGCGATCACGACAACGCGCTTTATCATAGCAGATAAAGGAGTCGCTTGCCTCGTTGAGACACGTAAATAGGAAATAACAGACAAACTTTGGTCTGTGGACAGGACGATAACAGCTTGAATATCCGTGACACTTAAAACAGCCTTAGGAACACTTTCATAACCCCCGATACCATTTATATATACTCCAGCAAATATTATACTTCTGTTAAAGCGGACACCGGGAAATAAAACCCGGTAAATGCATTCGTTAATTTAACGATCCCGCACCAGAACTATATTTTTGCTTCAGCCTTACTCGTTCACTGCGTGGAGAGAGTGACACCACCAGAACCACCGAGTATAGATCCCCTAACTGGGACAGTCTCAGTTCAGCAGATCGGGGAGAAATGAAACCCTCCAAGTCTGGCTCTGAAGGACAGAGTCAGCGTGAGTTGTTGGTTTTATTTATGAATTAAACGAACCGCAACACTGAACCAGAGCAGACAAACAAGGAGTCCGATCTCACCCTCCAGGTAGAAAGCCTTGCACCCGTCGTCCCGCAGCTTCTGCAAGAGCAGCCCCAGCACGGAGCTCCCCAGTCCGGACTCCTGGCGCTCCGAGGTCGCCTCGTCGTACAGGACCACCACGTCCGTCCTGCACCGCTTGACGAATTTCTCCTTGTCCTCGTTGTTGGGGATGATGGAGCGGATGGGGAGGTTGCCCTTCTTCAGCCTCCGGAGCATGAGGCCCGGGATGGCCAGGTTGATGGCCGACTCGATGTGCGAGGACTCGTACAGCTCATGGGGTCTGCAGTCCAGCAGCAGCAGGGAGCTGGCTCCGGACTCCAGCTCCTCCTGCAGCCACTCCACGCTCTTACTCGACATCATCATCATAGTCACGATCGCAGAGCCTCTCCACGGATGATTAATTCTCATCAGGGAAACGTTAATCCGCCCGTCCCCTGGTGTGACATGAGAAGCGAAACACAGCGGAACAGAGGACAAGAGGAGAGAGAAAATCACGGCGCTAAACTTCCCTTCCCGCGGCCGCAGCCGCCGCCGCCGCCGCCGCTGCTCCTCCTGCTCCCGCCGCCGCCGCTGCTCCTGCTCCTGCTCCTGCTCCTGCTCCTGCTCCTGCGGGCGCGCACACACACGCACCCGACACACACTTCCACGCACATCCACCACGCACGCACCGATGCCCCTCTGCCCCGAGCAGGAAACTTGAACATGCAGGGGTTTTCCTTCCCCGCTTCCTTCAGTCCTAGAGGAGTGGAGCCTTCATACCAGTCCATCGGCGTCCATTTGTCCGAGCCCGCTCCAAACTCTTGAGGCGTCCGCAGACCGACGGAGCGGCCCGGGGAGACCTCGCTAGTGCGTCGGGGTGAGCGCGTCCGATGAGGTGCCGCCGCTAAGGCCCATGGCCGCCGCCGCTGTCAGACATGCTGGCCCGCGGAGCGCCTCTGGTTTGTCATTTCCAGTGGATGCGTTAAAGAGGCTGTGCGGGCTCGTCGCCGACGGGGGAGGAGCGGACGGATTTAAAGGCGCAGCGGCGCCGGGGAGTCACAGGGACCCGCACTGTTTCCAGCGCGCACGGCCCATTCATTGATAGTCTATGCGGAGCGCTGCGGTTTTTGCACGGTAGTCTCGGTTTGACCCGGGGGGTGGTCGGGGTTTGATTCCTACGCGTCGCCTGTTGCATCTGCTCAGGTAGCTGCTGTGCCCGAGTACAGATCTCGGCTGCTTTCACTTCGCTTTAGTACTTTCTCTCAGCATAGAAAATGGTTTATAAAAAATAAAAAAAATAATAAATAATAATAATAAAAATATATATGTATGGGGGCGGGGGGGCTTTCGTGAGGGTGTCGCTGTTTCCTGAAATTTTACAAACATTATCAAGAATCAGATAAAAACTCGTTGTCAAAACAATCAGGACATTATATTTAAAAAAAGAGGAATGAAATAAAGAATCCGTGGTCAGAGGCCTATATAAACTAGCTCCAGCTCAGCCAGCTGTGACAGTGTGTTTACACATTATGAGCAATGGTACACAGATGATACAAGGACTCATTTTTTTTGCATTAAGTACTTTTACTTCCAATGCTCTAAATACATTTTCTTGTTTATGTCTATATGCTTTTACTTAAATAACATTTTCATGCAGGACTTTTACTCCTTGATATTTTTTTTACTACATATTTCTTTTACTTTTGTAATTTTACAGTGTGGTGTTGGTACTTTTACCTAAGTAAAGGTTCTGAATACTTCTTCCACCACTGGCCAGTTGTGTTTATGGCACTTGCAGCCTTTTATTCATTTGTTTAAGGTGATTTGTTTTGTTTATGAATTTACCTTAAAAAATTAAAAAGTCTATTTAATACAATTTCCCTATGAAGTCTGAATAACATTTTTGATTTTGACCCTTTCTTGCCCTCTACCTTTCTTCAAATGAGTAAACATTGCAAAAGCTTTCATTTCCTCTAATTAATGTTCACAAAAGATTAATAACAAATATCATGCCCAGCGGTGAGATTGCTTTAAAAACTATGGTTTCCTGAACTGTCACTTTTAACTTTTCCATATATTTCTCAGAAAAAATGGAGATCATCTGCATTTCCACTGGGCAAATCTCCCTCTGGTGAAAAAAGATCATGTGATGCAATCAAAAGATCCAGAACAGATACTAAATAAACCTTGTGGTGATTACAGTCTTATCAAATTAAACATTACTAAAACATCTTTTGTTAAAAGCCCTTTAATCTTTCGCCAAGCCTGCTTCAATGGAATTATTGATTAAAAGCTTTGTAACTTTTACTTTTTTAAATGACAGAAAAGGGCAAAAAAACCCCAAAACTCTATTTTCACTCTATATCCTCATTTTATTAGGTACACCTGTGCAGTCTCACGCAATCCAATACAACTGTCCTGCCATAAAGTTGACTTTTATGATACCTATAATGTTCAGTTTTTGTTGGCACTGTCATAATGGTGTTAATTCAATTATATGTTTCAGCACTGAGGTCATAGTTAGTGGTGGTGTTGTACTGGACTGCATTACATTCAGAGGTGTTTCCAATATTCGGCCTCTCAATATCACGCAGCTCAGCGCAACACCACCTGTAACTTTGACCTCAGGAATGAACATATTATTTCCAATTTCATTTCCAAAAACGTCATCAAAACCCAAACATTATGAAGAGGGAGAGAAGGAATCCTTGCGGGGGTGTCGCTACCTTTCCGTTCATTTATTACTGTTCATTTTCAGAGTTCATTTTCCTTTGGTCTCCATGCAACCTTCACTCAATCTCTGACAAACAACCACTACATTCACTCACCCACATTCTCTTACAAATCAATTACCAGACACATTCCTATCTGAAAATTGTCTCCCGTAATTCCTCAGATAGAACCAATCCAGTGATAAAATCATAGACAAAATGTATCTGGAGAGTGTGATTTCTTTATCACACAGCAAAAACCTGAAACAACCCCCCCCCCCCAGTTTGTCTCACAATGACACAACAGCTGCTGTGTCACACTGTATATTTTAAGAAGATTTGCTGGAATTTTGTAGATCTTAGCAAAACTCTTCCATAATCACAGCTGTGCAAAATTAAAACATTAAATATTTAGGAATACACATTTGGCGAAAAGGCAAAATGCAGTTTAAGTATCCCTGTAAGGTGACAAAATGGGCAAGAGAGGTTTCTTAGGAGGTCTATGACAAGTTGCCAGTACCTTGCTTGCAAAAAAAAAAAACCCCACAAAAAATATATTCTAACATATTAATCAACAAACTGTATATGAAGCAAAAAAGGAGAAGAAAAGTGGCTGAAATGTAACACGCGGATAGGAAATGTGTTTCTTCCTCAGGCAGCATCCAGCTCTCAGCGGGCACTTTGCGGTGATTATTTGTGCATCAGAATGACATCCCCACTACAGCAGCTGAGGCTATGGAACCTGTAAGCATCTGATGTCTTTTGATGACTCCTAAGCAAGACATACTGTAGATCTGATGGCACAATATCATCCAGATCACCCGGCACAGGGTCAGGTAGCTGCAACTATTGATTTTGTTATTCTGTTTTCAATGACGGCTATCTTTCTTTTTTTTTTTTTCTGCCTCACATTAATGCTGGGTGTCACGGTGATGTCATGTGGGACTGTTTTTTTTTTTTTTTTTTTTAATCTATAGCAGCTCAATGGTGGTGGTGTACCTGCTGCACTACACAATGCATCACTGGGTCATCACTACGTTTCACCATGAATGACCTAATAAGGCATCAGGAGGTTGTGACAGAGGCAGAGAGGGGGAAAAGAGGAGTGTTTGATTTCCTCACAGCTGCAGAGAGGAGGAGTGGGGGATGCACCAGCTGCAGACAATGGCTCTTTATCCCCCCCAGTGACTTACACACACACACACTGACAAAATGCAGGCACATACATACGTGCATACACACGGCTACACAAACAGACACACACAAACTTTAAGCCTCTTGTGTTTCAACTCCCTTCATGGACAACAACAGGCTCTCTCAGAGAGTGTGTAGCCACTGTGTGTGTTTTTGTTTTTGTCTACAAACTGCTCGGCAGTAGTAAACAAAACTATCATCAATTATTCTAAAACTTTCACGACCGAGGACTGTAACTCTGCTCGCGAAGACGCTCTGCCAGAGTTGGTCGAAGGAATTTTAGGTGGACAACGGGAAGATAACCTGTTGCTTTAAAGGCCCCAATAGACCAAGAGACAGGAAAGACTCGGTCACAATTTGTGTCGGACTGCAAAATATAAATTTTGGGATAAGTCGGGATGTCTGATGAATGCATGGTGAATCATAGTGCTACAGTACACCATTAAAACTGACTCAAGCAGACACATCTCATCAACTGCCATTATTCATCTGCACTACTCTCATGTTTCAAAAATGTAGCAAAACAATGAACAAGCCTTGGCGCTGGCAGCACTGTACATCAAGAAATCTTGAAGAGAAGGAGGAGATTGTGAAGCTGGATCACAGCCGGGGTAAAGAGGGCAGTATGACGTGCCGATTTTGAGAAGTGAGTTTGGCAGATGTATGTTTTTTGAGAAGCGGCGTTGTGCTAGCTCACGAGTGTATTCTGTATCTTTTCATCTCATGCTCTCGTTGGTTGGTTTGTAAACGTGGGTCGTGGCAAAAGTCACAATGTTTGATTTTGGTATGGATGTACTTAAAGGACTTGGTACGGTGCAGACAGGTACAGACAGTTAGCTTTTCCTGCCACTTTTGCCTCAGTGGTCAACCATAATACTACAAAAAAAAAACAAAAAAACAAAAACAACACCAAAAAACAAAAACAACAACAAAAAAACAACCCCAGGGCCCAAAAAGCATTTTCTCCATAAATCACCTATATAAAAGACACTATCTATCTATCTGTCACTCAAAAGCTCAACTCTGTTTCATCAGACTGTACAGTTGAAGTTTGATCATTTTTGTTTGACAAATGCCTGGAAACATAAGCAAGTAGTCGTCCTCACATTAAGATTCAAATATTGCTAATTGCTTATTTGGGCTCAGAAGTATATGACGTCAGATCTTTTCCGACCGAGGCCACAGTGAGAAGCTGACTGAAAAAATAAATTTTCATGGATTTCGTCATAAATGTTGAAGGGTACCAAACAGGATGAGTTATGTAATAAAATCAGAATAAGATGAATGAGCTTATGTAAAGATTGGGATGTATTCATCACTTTTTTAACCGCAAAAGACATGAACTCATTGTAAGCGTTACCTACCATTGTTAGTTGGTTGGCTCATACATGAATCAACAGCCTTTAATCTGCAATTATGGAAAGCACGGAGCCTTTCAGATTGTGTACACAATGCATTTTCTGATTCACAATACCTCAAGTCTGTGTTTTCAAACCGTCAAGTTTTCAGAAAATGGCCCTCCCCCATACACCACCGCTCGAGGGCTTTAATCAGCGTTTTTGTTCTTATATTGAAGCGAAATACGAACAGCCACACAAAGAAATATGACTGTACAGTATAACCTATTTAAACAGAAAAGCAATATATGCAATGTGAATCTATTTGCTGTTGATACAGAGAGCCATCCTTCACAGTTGGAAACAAAAACAAACAAAACTCCTTCTGCCAGATGGAAGAGCCCTCAATTCCACCTTAAGTCTATACTCCAGAATGGTAAGGCAGTTTTTTCGGAAGCCTTATTTTGTACTGTGTTGTTTTTCTGAATGAAAAACCACATGCCAAAAATATTATAAACCTCCACGCAAAACATAAAAAAACGAGGACAAAGATGAATATTAATATGTGAAGATCTTTTTTTACAAGTTGACATGTTGTATTAGCTGTGAAAAGAGACACATAACAGATGAGAAGCAGTTTTTGTCCCTCATCTACCACATTGCATGTTGAGTGTGAAAGCTTCTCATATACAGCATCTTTTCTGTATCCTATGAGACTAAAATTAATCTTCACTAGGAAATCAGTATGGAATTTGACAGTGCAACGGCCAGCTGTAAATATATGTAATAACTGCAGTATTGTTAGAAATTATATAACACCTAAAGTGAGGATAATGCAAATTTCAGTTCAGCTTTGATGAATATCTATGGAAATGAAGTGCACTTGTGACCGTGAATAGGAAGATTACGTGATCATTGAGGATTCGTCTGGGCTTTCTTTCCTATGAAAAGCATTAAATTGATGATTTCTGAACCAGAAGATCTGCCCATATCCCTGGAAAATCACCCTGGGCTGGAACCCAGTATTCAGAAAAGGTCTCCCATTCATTGTCAGTGGAACAGGTCCAAAACCTTTTTTCACAGATTAAAATGTTCTTGTTTCAGGCTTCTGTAGATATTCAACCTTCATGTCCACCAGACTAATTTGTACTTGTTCACTAAAACATTTGTATCTCAAATACATTCTGATTGGGGAGGATTTGTACCGCTTTGTCCTGATAGAGAAATATTATCCATTAATTAAATTCAAATTCTTGCTCTGTATATTATTATCCAAATGTTTTTGCTTATACAGCATGATGACAATGTAAATTCTCTCCCTCTCTTCATAAAAAAAAACAAAAAAACTGGGAAAATATCGACTTGGCACTAATCTCCTTTTCTTGTTTCAGTGTTTCATTCTGATGTCTCTTTAAGGCAGACTGTGGTTTAAACCCACTCACCTCAGTGATGGAGTGAAGTGGCCACCCCTCTCCCACGCTAACGCTGGCATTTCCTCTGCTGTTTCCTTTGCCCCCAAACATGCAGGTCGACAACACATAAAAGCAGGCCTGGAAAATGTATCAAACAATTCTGCCTGTCTCTCTTCAGTTGCTCTGTGATTTGTATCTATTCAATAATCAGACATTTGCAGGCACTGAGACTGATGATTTGTTAATGATCAGTTAATGATTATTGGTAAAATTATTATTTTTATTATTGAGATTTTCAGGAGGAAATTTAATTCTCTGTTCAATACAGTGACCAATTTAGACGTAATTCTCCAAGGTGTTTCTAATATTTTGAGTAGAGAGTTAGGCAAAGGCAGTACTTTCATGTACTTAAAATGATTACAGTTCATCAATGCCCCTCTGCTTCTGACAGCTTTTTTTTTGCTTTTGTTCCCTGAGAAGTTCTTAGAACAGTCCATTAGGTACATAAAGTACATAATGTTTTATCAATTTGTTGTAATTACTCAAATTGGGAGTAAAGTGTAATTCCAATGGTATTTAAATTACATTACAGTAGGAGACCTTGAAGTAAGTGTTAAGTGGTAGATCTATTAAAAGGCAAAGTGCAAAGAGATCAGGTAAGGAATTGAAACAAAGGTACTCAGTAATTGTTAGTTAGGCATGTTAGGGTGTTAGAGGTGCTGGGGGGGGGGTGCTCGCTCAAGAGATGAGTCTTACAGAGATTCTTGAAGATTGAGAGGGACGCCCCTTATTCCACCATCTGGGAACCACAAACAATAATAGTCTGGACTTTGATTGCCTTGTGTAAGAATGGTAATGCTACAAAAAAAATTCCTTGGAGGAATGCAGTGGCCGAGTACGAGCATAAGCCAATATGAATGGGTTCAAATGTATAGATGCGACCCCGAAGTCACTTTGTAGGCAAGCATTAGTGACATGAATCTGATTTGGATGGCCATGGGTAGCCATTGGAGGTCAATGAGGAGCAGACTGACATGTGCCCTTTCAGGCTGATCAAAACCCAGACACTTCTGCTAGAAGAGCATTGCAGCAGTTGAGGCGAGTTATAATCTAGCCTGTACCAAGAGTTTGAAGGTGAACTGAGTCAGGTAAGGCCTGATTTTTTGTTGTACAGAGAAAAGTTACACAACCAGGAGACAGATGCAACATGGTCAGAGAAGGATAGCTGGTCATCCAACATGATGCCCAGGTTTCTCAGGAACTTGTTTATGGTGAGAGGTGGAGAGATGATTTTGATGTTGATATTGTTATGGAGAGATTAAATGGCTGAGATGAAGAGTGGTGTTCCCTCATCCACATGTGTTTATTATCTGGACAGACAGGTTGAGATCCATGCCGAGAGTAGGGGGTCACCTGGCAAGAATGACAGGTATAGTAGGGTGTTGTCCACGTAGCAGTGATATAAGAAGCCAAGGGAAGAGGCCTCAGCACCAAGCATTGGGGCCTGTGGGGAAGAGATGGGGTAAGAAAGTATGTCCTTGCCATTGCCCATTAGCCTGTGAGATTGGATTCAAACCAAGGAAGCATTTTACCTTGCCCATATCAGAAAGTACATATAGCAGGATGTGATGCTTCACCATGTCGAAGGCTGCTAATATGTCCAGCTATATAAAGATCGAAGACTGTGCCACAGCCCTGGCTGCCCTTAGTGCTTCTGTCAGACAACAGAGCTGTTTCAATGGAGCGGCTGCTCCTGTAGCCTGACTGTTTTTGTTCATGAAGGGCATTCCGTGACTATAACTTTGATTAGGTTAGAGAAAAGGCTTTTGAGCAGCCTGTTTGAATGCGAATGGATTAAGCCAGTGAGACATTTATCACATATGTGATAGCGGGTACAAAAGTGTGAGATGTGGCTTGAGCAATGTCGGTGGAAATATGCACAGATCAAAGTGGAATAAAATAAAATAAGATGCAAATGTATGCTCTATGTCTAGACTAGAAGGTATTGGATGACTCTGTAAAACCCTGCTATACATTTAATGATAACTCTTCTTTATAGCCACTGTCACAGTTTTTAAAAACCTCCTTCTTTTAATATCCCTGCACGGCAACCAAGAAATAAATATTGTTAGGATGGGACAGTGATTAAATATACATATTTAATCAAATATTCTTGCACTGTCTAAAACCTCCAATCAGAAATTTTACTGTGATAACAAGCTTAACTACTTTATATATATATATATATATATATAAATATATATATATATATATATATATATATATATATTTATCGTATATATACAGATTTTTGATCATCAAAAAGGTTCAAGATGCAAGCGTACACTACAGAAATGACAATACAAGCGAAGTTACTATTTTATCACACTAAGATTTCTGCAGTGATGTTTTAGACGGAGAAAAATTGAAAATTTGACTGAGCTATATAGAGCATGTATGTAGCGACCTACCCTAAACAAGACGAGTCAGCTAACATGCTGGACTGATACTTCATTTTGGACAAATGTAATAAAATAACTAAACGATCTCTCAAAGACAGCTGCTGAAACAGCCTAAAACATCTGGGATGAGATCATCGGGTGAATTGTGAAGCGCTCAGGGTTTCACACAAGTAAAACGAAAGCCAGCGTTAATGCCGATGTTTTCAGTGGAAGTGTAGGAGCACTGGCTGCTATGAATTTTTCAAGAATTACAGAGATAGTCATGTTTTGGCAGTGTGTGTCTTTAAGTGTATATGCTGTAGACATGTGCTGTGAACCCTAAGCACAAAGACATCCCAGTCAAATTCATTATTAAAGAAGAAACTAGAAAGATAGAGTGAGAGAGCAATATAAAACATGGAAAAGAGAGCAAGAGAGAGTCAAATGTAGACAACAATCTTGAGAATGGATTTAAAGAGGAGCTGGCTGGGTGACCATGATGGACATTGGTTTCAAATTAATCTACATCTGAATGAAATCTCCTAAGGTTAGCAGTAACCATAGGAGAAAAACAATGAAATGAAACATTAATGATTATGAGGGTTTTTGCTTTCCATCCTTTACTGCCAACTCTCTCTCATAAAAAACACATTTATATATCTGCTTATTGGCTGATTGTACATTTTGGTAGAAATGTAATTCTTGCCTAGAATACATGGACAGACAACTCAAGGATGTTGACTGGCTATGTTTTTGCCCAGTCAACATCTTTAAGTTGTCTGTCTACCTAAAACAATGTAGGTCATTCGAATACTTCTACAGTTAAAGGTGTTGATATCTGAGCGAGAAATAACAAATCTTTCGATTCCAGTGTCGAAAAATGCGTGTTGGGTCTGACGGGCACTTTGCATGCGAAATGTACTGACGGTATATATATATATATATATATATATATATATATATATATATATATATATATATATATATATATATATATATATATATATATATATATATATATATATATATATATATATATATATATATATATATATATATATATATATATATATATATATATATATATATATATATATATATATATATATATATATATATATATATATATATATATATATATATATATATATATATATATATATATATATATATATATATATATATATATATATATATATATATATATATATATATATATATATATATATATATATATATATATATATATATATATATATATATATATATATATATATATATATATATATATATATATATATATATATATATATATATATATATATATATATATATATATATATATATATATATATATATATATATATATATATATATATATATATATATATATATATATATATATATATATATATATATATATATATATATATATATATATATATATATATATATATATATATATATATATATATATATATATATATATATATATATATATATATATATATATATATATATATATATATATATATATATATATATATATATATATATATATATATATATATATATATATATATATATATATATATATATATATATATATATATATATATATATATATATATATATATATATATATATATATATATATATATATATATATATATATATATATATATATATATATATATATATATATATATATATATATATATATATATATATATATATATATATATATATATATATATATATATATATATATATATATATATATATATATATATATATATATATATATATATATATATATATATATATATATATATATATATATATATATATATATATATATATATATATATATATATATATATATATATATATATATATATATATATATATATATATATATATATATATATATATATATATATATATATATATATATATATATATATATATATATATATATATATATATATATATATATATATATATATATATATATATATATATATATATATATATATATATATATATATATATATATATATATATATATATATATATATATATATATATATATATATATATATATATATATATATATATATATATATATATATATATATATATATATATATATATATATATATATATATATATATATATATATATATATATATATATATATATATATATATATATATATATATATATATATATATATATATATATATATATATATATATATATATATATATATATATATATATATATATATATATATATATATATATATATATATATATATATATATATATATATATATATATATATATATATATATATATATATATATATATATATATATATATATATATATATATATATATATATATATATATATATATATATATATATATATATATATATATATATATATATATATATATATATATATATATATATATATATATATATATATATATATATATATATATATATATATATATATATATATATATATATATATATATATATATATATATATATATATATATATATATATATATATATATATATATATATATATATATATATATATATATATATATATATATATATATATATATATATATATATATATATATATATATATATATATATATATATATATATATATATATATATATATATATATATATATATATATATATATATATATATATATATATATATATATATATATATATATATATATATATATATATATATATATATATATATATATATATATATATATATATATATATATATATATATATATATATATATATATATATATATATATATATATATATATATATATATATATATATATATATATATATATATATATATATATATATATATATATATATATATATATATATATATATATATATATATATATATATATATATATATATATATATATATATATATATATATATATATATATATATATATATATATATATATATATATATATATATATATATATATATATATATATATATATATATATATATATATATATATATATATATATATATATATATATATATATATATATATATATATATATATATATATATATATATATATATATATATATATATATATATATATATATATATATATATATATATATATATATATATATATATATATATATATATATATATATATATATATATATATATATATATATATATATATATATATATATATATATATATATATATATATATATATATATATATATATATATATATATATATATATATATATATATATATATATATATATATATATATATATATATATATATATATATATATATATATATATATATACATTTATATATGTATATATATAAATATATATATATATATATATATATATATATATATATGTCTAAATGAAATCACATCTCCCCTGCTCTTCATAATGGCCAGCTTTTCACTGTCTTCCAGTTTGATTGTCCAGAGCAACTAAACACTTTTCATTTCCCATGTGCTGGGAAAACACGTACGACCTAGTTCTGAGAGACCATAAACCAGCCCTTATAAACGCTGAATATCAGCATGTTAGCTTTGTCATTGTCAAGTAATTTGATTTATTTTTAGTATTTAACCCAACCCACAATTTTTACCTAGGCCTAATCAAGTGCTTTGAGTTGCCTCAGAATGTGTTTGCTGATAAACATTATTTGTAGGAGCATTATTTTTTTCATCTTTTTGATTTAGATAGATACACTGTCTTTCAAAGGGTTAATGGTAGAAATCCAGCCCAGAACTAAATCCCCCAACCTGTCCTCAAAACCACTCCGCTGCTCTCCAAGTTGAGAGCAGCTCCAGAAAACATATTTGACTGGTTTGTTTTACAGTCAAAGTGAGCATTCAATAAATCACTGAACCAACATGAAAAAAAAAGGTAACATTAATTTTGTTTGAATATTTATTTGAACATTTAAATCTTTTTCTTTTTTTTTAAATCCTCCTGTAATCTTTACCCTGCCTAATTTATCTAATAACCTGCCGAGCAAACACACTGTACTTACGTAGGCAAGATTGTAAAAGCAAAGAGGTGAGTCATCATGTTTTAACTCAGTCCTCACCTCGCTCTCCTGCACGCACGCACACACACACACACACACAAACACACACACCTCTTCAGCCTCGCCCCATTATATCACTATGACAGCTGAGAGGCAGGGCCATGAAGACAGATGGCCAAAGGTGGCCAAATAACTCTAATGATCTGTTGTATCTCTTCAATGGTTTCACTTTCCTGCTCTCTGTTTTACCTCAGCTTGTTCCAGACCAGCAAGAGCTGGCTCACAGTACATTAACACAACATTAATCCGCCAATTTTGAAGCATATACAAATGACCGCATAACTATTTGTTACAAAATTACAGTAAAATGTCCGACTGCCAAGATTCAGGTACGTTATAGCCACACAGTGTAGGTGTGAGTTTGCTCACTGCCCGCGGTAATACAGCCACAGTACTGGGCTGATGGACATTTATTTATGAAACAAGATAAACATTTACTTGACAGGCCACAAAAGCTGATATGAAATGTGAAAGGTCTTGAATATTATGGCATGAATGGGTTTTAAAATTTACCAATGTTCATGACTGAGTGTAATTAGAATACATATGTCACTTTTAGGGCTGCAGTGATTTGGATTATTGATTAATCTGCTGATTATTTTCATAATTTACTTGTAACACTTTACTTGTAACAAAAATTCAAAAATACCTATCACAATTTACTAGCGTCCAAAGTGATCAAAGTGTCTTCAAACTGCTTGTTTTGCCCATTCAGCCATAGGAAATCCCTAAAATATTCTATTTACTACCACATGAGAAGGTGGAACAATTAAATGTTCGACGTACGGCATTTGCCCAGAAATTGGCTGAAATGATTAATCAATTAGAAGTATTTGCGGATTCATTTCCTGATGATTGACTAATCAATTTATGAAGTCATCTTTTCAGTTTCAGTTTCAATGCAAAGTTGTTGCTGCTCCTTATGACTAACTGACATTAGTTATCAGTATGACAAAATACGTCATAGAACGCTTTATATAACAAACTGTTTTTACACTGCTTGTCAACTGCAATAAAAGGTTAACTGCAGTGTACTTTCACAATGCTGTTCACATTTGACAGATTGTAAAGTTTTCATAATGGAGGTGTTGTTAGTGTTTCCTAACCGGATGATATTATGAAACTTGATAGTTTTATAATATTGTATTACCTCTTAGAGCAAGTAGTAGATTGATGACACAGAAGAACATTTGTCAGCATATCAGGACTTTACTATATGGAGCCTGCTGTGTCGTGTTTATGTCAGACTTTGTACTCTTGGCTAATGTCATCTTGTCATGAAAGAGGTCTCTACAGCCCAACTACAATAGCCCAGTGGCACAACTGTGACTACTGACATCATTAATAAACAAGACTGGGTGATATAACTACATTTTTTTCTCATATTTCCCAGACTAAAGATCTTTAAAATTTGATTTTCTATAGACAACAAATGGAGACAACAAAAAAACTTAAATTCAGCTAAATTAAATTCAGCTGCCATTCTCAGTGATTTTTCCAGTCAAAGTCTGCCTTAAATCGTGGACGTGTGTGTCAGAGTGTTTGACCTTTACAGAGGCAGGTGAGGTTAAGGTGAGGCGAGGCTCTGAGAAGGTGGCAGGTGTTCTCCAGTTATCACCAGGGTTTTATGGGTTGGCCCCGTTGTAAAGTAGGTCATCAATTTTAAACTCTCAGAGCACATTTACACACCTTGAAGCATATACAAGCAGGTTTTATTTGCATTACCTGAGCAGTGGCACCGCAGTCAGGTGTGATTTGGAGCTGACCTTGGAGCATTTAGGTCACACTACAGACACTGACATTTCATGTTCTACTGAAAGGACTTGTTTGTCAGAATTGAAGCAATACTAACTATATATTTAGTAAATCCAAATTATAGATGTGTATAGAATAAAAGTCTTCACCGAGACACATGTGAACAAAGTTGGCACATGTTAAGTTAAAGTCAAGTTTTTGTCCTCTGAAATGAATCCAGATTTATTCTGTTGATAAGAGGGCAGCAGAAATTGTTTCTTAAATGAATTGCAGCTTCTTTTTCAGATTGCCACAACAGGCTAGTTGGTCAATGAGATTAAAAACCATTTCTGTTACATCTTCTTACAACAGGGAAAAAAAAGAGCCTGACTCCCTCCGTCCATCCATTCATTCCCATTGGGATCAAATGGAAAAGATGGTTTTGGAGCAAAAGCATGAGGCGTGGGTTGGAGGAGCAGAGTGCCAAACCTTAGCCACCGCCGACAAGTACGGCTCAGTCTCAGAGGGGGGAAGGAGTGGGAGGCAATAAGTGGAGAGACGGAGGGGGGCACAGGGGAGTTTTGCCAAAATTCAGCAGTGGTCACAAAAGACATGGCGGGACTGATGTTAAAACACGTTTCTTCTCTTTTAAACTATGACAAAACCATAAAGACTTTCTGTAAACTTTTACACCTGTATGTATCACTGTTTTTTCCACATCATTCGCTGCCACACCACCAGCAACAGCATACTGATTTCTAATTAAAAGTAATTCATCAATATGTGAGGTATCCATTCTGTCGTCACCTCCTCTCAGCATTCAGCAGTACATAAAACCTGTGAGGAAACTAAATGAGTATTGCTCAAGGGTCTATCTTAATTTTTTTATGTTGTAAAAGCAGTGAAATACAGAGAAAATAAATGGTCTGCGTTGGAAAAAAGGTTTGGGAACCCCTGGTCTAAACAAGAGGCACACTCATCAAATAGATTGAATTTGGTTTTTGAGGCAGATTCTCTGCTGTTTTCACCTTATCTTTAATGTTTTATTTCATAAAAGTATATAAATACTTATTTTTTGTGGAGGTAGTCTTGTTTCAGGCTAGGAGCCCTGCCTCCGCTACTTAAGACTGCAAAAAAAAAAAAAAAAAAAAAATCAGACTTCATGTAAAAAGGCTTTGAGCTCATGCTTAATTCTAATTTGGAAAAAAAAAAAAATATCAACACACCTTCATTTAGGAAAAAAATTATGGGAGTTCTTTGGAGATGTGTTAGTTAAGTCCTTTTGCTTTGATAACTCACATGTAAAAATGTACATCTACACACCAGTGTCTGACTTTGTAGTGACTCACTGGAAACTCTTGTACATCACACGTTATGTTTCCGAAATGCTGGGTTATTCTATGATATTTTACTGCGCTTCCTCAAAAGTGTTCTGTGTATTTTGTATTGTCAGACCACGTCTCATTTATTTCCCAGAACTACAAAAAGTATAAAGAGTACCCAAAAGTACTACCACCACATTGATGAAATGTTCATTTCAATTTTTGGTCAGCAAAGTCAATTTATAACCCAGGCTGGTACAGCTTATAGTCCTAAGAATACACACAGGCAGTGGATGTTTTAGGAAAACTGCCTGTTTTTCGGCCATGGTGAAACTATGTGTTGCGGTGAAGCCTCCACCTGCTGCAACAGGCCATAGTAGTTTTTCCATCGGAGCGGCCGGGTATCATCTCAATCTCATAAATCTGTTAGAATATAACATAATGTTGGAAGTAACAAAAAGCCAAGAAGAGCGAGAGAGAACAAAGGCCTGACACACTGAACTAGTGAAACACTTAAACACACACACACACGGACACAGGCAGTGGCAGCAACCACAGCACACCAGGAAAAACATATCCAGATGTTCTCCTCATAGGATTACCAACCCCCTCCTACACTCACACACACACACACACACACACACACACACACACACACACGCTTACTTCTGGGCCACACATGGGCTACATATTACAGAGGCTTGCTCTCCAACTTCTTTTTTCTTTTCTTTCTTTTCTCACGCGCGCACACACACACACACACAGACACATATTTTTACAGTTATTCTTGAGACGACCCTCTCTGACATAACCCTAACCCTGACCTAACCATCACATCTAAATCCCAGCCATTAGTGGGCTGCTTTTGGTCGAGGGACAGATCCACGAGTTTGAAGGCTTATCTGATGCCAAAACACTGCACAGTGGTTTAAAGAGCTCTGAGACAGGATTTAACAACTCCGGAAAGTTATCACAATCGCAACTATCATCTTTCTTCACCACTGTCGCAAGGTAGACATTAGAAATTCAGTTTTCATGTTACAAAGTAATCTGCTGGGAGTGTGTGCTTGCATGTATTTGATTGGCCGGCACAGTTTCTTCACATTGTGTTGTGAGAAAAGTTGAGCCAGGTTCAACTTTTTTGCCAGACGCACTGTTGTGTCAATGGAGTGGCCTCATTCAGATGAATGAGGGGGCTGAAAACAACCTTCCCCTAAACTGAACAAGGACTGTCTCAATAAAATATTTTAATGAACAACAAGTCTGACTGTTATTTTTTTCAGAAAAATGACCATCACATCCTCTCAGAGCCTGCAGGGACTTATACAAATGTCTTGTTTTATCCTAATGGTCCACTAATGATGTTGCAACTGGTAACGTTCATCATTTACTGCTGGGTACTTTGATCCATAACAATCTATCATTAATTAGTTGATTTTATATTTTGTATTGGACTTTAAAATCAGCAAACTAACTAGTGACTAAGACCAAAAAAAAATGTACAGGAACAGGAAGTACAATACTCTGAAATATTGTGGAGTAGAAGTATAAAGTAACATAAAATAGAGATACTTGTAAGGTGGAAGTGCGTTAAAGGAACAGTGCTTGAGAAAATGTACCTAGTTACATTCCACCACTGACTAGTTATTTCACATTTAAACTTAACCAAATATACTTCTAACTGTAACCCTTAAACCAAGTCTTAACCCAGACCCTTTTGAGTCTGGTCTAAAATGGGGACTTGCAAAAATGTCTCTCCCATGGACTTAAACTAAACCTAGTCCTCTAAAAGATAGACATACAAGAATACACACACATACACGTTGATCGAGGTCACTTTTCGGGACATCACATAGACTTGTATTCATTTCCTGGAGGCTTACCCTAACCGTAACCCTTCCCCTGACCTTAATCAATGACCCAAAAATCCGATTTTCCCCAATTGGGGACACAGCTCCTGTCCCCAATTGGACAAGCAGTCCCCAATTAACTGGTCCTTAGTCAGAAATTTGTCCCCAAATGTAGCCTTTGACAGGAACACACACACACACACACACACACACACACACACACAGTTAAGCATAGCAGTTACTGAACTCACTCTTTCAGCCCCTCCTCTCCTCCACTAGAGCTCCTGGCAGGCTGTCTGGTTGAGGCCCATAGTAAAGGGAACCGTTTTCTCTGGCATGAGTGTCTAAATGTGTGTGTATGTGTGTGTGTGTGTGTGTGTGTGTGTGTGTGTGTGTGTGTGTGTCCACGGGCCCCAGACAGGAAGGAAGAGCGTGGGCCCAGCAGCACAGCTCCAGAATTCCGGTTTTGTTTTTCTTCTTTTTCCACCAGTGCGGAGCCTGAGCCGGGTCTTAAAGAAACAGTCATTAATATTTTTCCCCTCTTAATTACGCCACACTGCTCTCTGAGAGAGAGTGAAACCTCCACAATAGGATTCAGTATGACTCATTACTTTAATATGTAAACATATTACGGTTTTATTAAACTCAAATGAATGAGTAGTTCATTTATGGCTTGACTGTTTCTGCTCCGGAGAAGTCACAGCTTGCGTCTAAGCGTAGAATCAGGCTCATTTTCACTGAAGCTTCTAAAAATAAAAGCACCGATCCAGCATCAGTGGTCGGGTTACGTAAATTACGCGGGACCATAAGGATTTCGGACACAAGCAGGGCAGGTGTATTTAGCCGCCACCTCCATGCTTTTGTAATAAATCATCACTCAAAATATGGCAAAGAAAAGATTGAAAGTTACTTGCGATAATGGACGGCTGACACAGCTCACAGCTCACGATCTTAACATTTCTGCTGAGGACAATAAAGACAAGAAAGTCAGCATATCTTTGGTTACTGCTCGGGCCCTGTGGACCAATCAGAGTGGAACATAGTCTCCTAAAAGTAACCGGTGACCTCACTGTTTTGGCAACGTTTATGAAAATAAACTCTCTTTCCCTTGATACACAAACAAACCTCAGTGTTAGGAAACAAGAGCCAGAATTTAGCTTTATCAATTAATTTCAAGTTCAGAGATAAGAGTGAAAAACATTCATAAAGAAGGTACAAAATAACTTAGTATCAGTGTATAAAAGTATAGAAACAGGACATAAAGGGACGGAACAAGATGCTTATCTTAAAAACTGCTGTAATTACAACCAGGCATCCGCACTCATAGTGTAAAAAAAAATCAACCTCAAACCAACCTAAAAAGCACCATTATTCTAACTTACAGTTTAAGGTTGGCATTATTCCTTAATATTCTTTTTTTTTTTTATTGTCAACAGATCTCACAAAAACAACAAAAGAAACTATGTGTTGGTCCATCTCTCAGTACTTTCTGACCTTTCCATCCTCTCTGTTACACTTAGCCCTAAACTCAAACACAAAAATCTGTCTTTGTCGGGCCCCAAATGTATATGGGTTCCTCAATATTCGACTACCTGAAATATTAAAATCATGAAACAAATAGGCACTCTGGGTTTTTTTATTCTTTTTTTTAACAAAAGTCTGGGCTATTTCCAGGCCTGGATTGATACTACTACCAGTGGTCTCTTTTTCCCCAAATATGAAACATAAAATCTGTAAAATCTGTATTTTCAGCCTGCCATGGTTGAATGGAAAAACTGGTACCTGGATATGGTACATTTAAAATGACACTGATCAAGAAAATAGTTTTTAATGTGGATTGGTTATGTCACGGCTGATCTTTCTAATAAGAGGAGTATTGGTGCCGACACCAATCCGGTGAATCAAAACTGTGCATCTGTAGCATTTCCAGGACAATGTACTTGGTAATGACTCAAAATAAATTACAGTGCTGCTGTAATGCAGGACCATGTCATTTGCAATGAGGTGGTTCAGTAATGTGTTTTTAAACGTTTTTGGACAACAATGGAGGTCTAAGGTACAGAGGAATGATAAATCAGGCTTTGGCTCCACAGTACTTGTTGTGAGGGTAAATAAATTGCTAGGTTTAGTCTTTTAATGAGATTTGTTGACAGTAAAAGAATAGAAATTCACGAAATAAATCCTTCAAAAAAAACAAAACAAAAAAATTCTAAAAACATACCACTTTGAACGTAAATGCAATCTAGTAACTATTTAGTTCAACACTGTCAGTACTTTTACTTATGATGGAAGAAGAATAAAAAGCATATCTGTTAAATAACGTCACCAGGCCGATAGTAAAAAAGTTTCTTATTTCAAGTTTTTCAAAAAATAACATATTGGCCTGAGTGCAACTAAAACGATGACTGTGCCCTATGGACATTTTGGTTGTGTATGCTGCACACAGTATATATGCTTTTTTCTGTGAAAAAGAGCATTTTACCGATGTCATTTTGCACCGGCGGAAACACACAAAAATAGAAAAACAAACACGTGCAGTGCAAAGGCGAGTATGAAAGTCTCTTGCATGTGTCTGTATAGACAGCCATTGTGTACACACACACGCACACACACATGGTGACTAGTAGCAGCATGTCCTTCGTCAGCAGAAAAGGGACTGCACTCTCAGCACTGTTGTAGAGGAACAACTTCTCTAATATTCACCTCCTTCACTTTTGATATCTCTTTATAAAATAACCACACAGTGGAATAGCTGTAAAGGCTTAGGGTGTATTTAAAGTCCAGTCAGGATAATGGTTCGGTCAAGTCCTTGCTTTATGTATAAATGCGTGGCTGTGTATCTAACGTCCCACATTTTATTGTGATGTAACAACAGTAATGTGGTTTTCTGTTTCTGGTGTTGATGTGACTCCATTTCCCCTCACACCGCGGCTCTCTGAAGCCTCCATCTTCAGGCCTCCTCTCTTCTCTGGAGATGTAGACCGATCTCAGTCTGAGTCTCCAGACACTCCTTGAGTTTGTCCTCTGTCAGCGTCAGCCGCTGCTCCAAGATTGAAACCGTCTGGATTAGAAAAGGAGAGCGTGCGGGGGGTGAGGGGAGAAGAAAGACAAAGAAAGAAAGGGGGAAGGAAGGAGATGGATAAGAGAGACAGAGAATGTTGGAGAGGGCTGTACAGCATCAGCCTGACAGTAATGACTATATAATGGCTGTGCTTGTGTGTGAAAGAGGCAGTTTGTGTGTGTTTGAGACAGAAGTTGTGTGTGGAAAACAATCCTGCTAATTGTTGTAACCCAGGTTACTACTGAATTAAAATGTAAAAAGTGTAAAAGGGCAGAGCTATATTTCTTTTTAATGGTTGCTCGATAGTTGTTTGATCATTCGTGAGTGATTTATATTAACATTAATCAAAAATTGAGGAGTAACGAACCTTAAAAAGAGAAAGCCTTAGAGTAGTTGGGTTCAACACTACAACACAGGCATTGTGTGGGGGAAAATATGTTGAGTGGAAATCTTCATTTTTTATGGTCAGAGTCAAAATGTTTTCTTCAAAGTTTCTAATACATGGTACCTTTTCTATGCAAATCCAGTCTCCTGAGTCTTCCTCGAGTATTGCCATCATTGTAATTGTTCCTGGTACAAGAGTCGGTACGAGAATCTTCTGATCGTTCTAGTCAACATAATACTGTTAATCTGACATAGTTTAAAAAATATATATAGTAACTTAGTGCTACAAATATTTTGGTGAGCTAGCCAGGAAGAGGTCACTGATCTTGAATATATAGGGTGCACTCTCATTATAGTTGAGCACTAAGTTTATTCGGTCATAATACAATAATGGAGTTATGTGAAAACCATAATATCTAAATTCCAAATGCAGTGTTGGTTCGTACAATAACAAAAAGAGATTATAATGAGGAGGTAATAGATCTTCTCAAACAATAAGCAGAAAAGTAGCAGTGAAGGGGCCCTCATCAGAGTTTTACCAAAACTTGATTGTAGAATACAACTCAGGAACTGGTTTAGCAACCTTTAGGCCTTTACTATGTTTTACTTATGTTACAGAGAATGAAGAGCATAGTTTTCATGTTAGACATTCCATTTTATTTAATAAGTATCTATACTTAAAATGAAGGAAATAGAACCAATCACATCTTGCTGACTTGAAACTAAAAGCTAAAATGAGTGGCAAAAACTATGCTGAGGTTCTCAAAGACATGGTGGTTAAGATTAGTGAATCCATCACTGGTCTGCAACCCACATCCCTAATGAAAAGGAGTCTCCTGAGGAAACACCACAAGTTGGTTTACTGAAAACTTAACCCAAACCACCTCTCAAAGTCTCTTCCACATGGGTAGCCAACCTACCTGTTACTGCCACTAAATCGTTGCCTATAGCTCAAAGTGCTGAAATGAAGACCAACTCAATCACTGCTACTCGTAACATCCCCGAAGTCCAGTGATGTGTGGTTGAGCACACATTAAAAAGTGAGAATAACCCAATGCACATCATCCCGGAGAATTTTTTCAAGCAAGGTATCTAGATCTTTTCAAGAAGCAGATTATGAAATGTGACCAGTGTTGGTTTACTCATGAAAGATCCTGCTGTGTCAGACCTTCAACAGTCCAGGAAAATTCTTGAGAGACTCCTGCCTCGAGCTGACATGGACTCCTGACACTTTGCCTGCTGTTTATTAGAGCATCTTGATATTTCTTTCGATACAGTTCAAGATGGTGATGAGCTATATGCCAAGTTCATTGATACATTTCAAGATGCATGTGAGAAGCCTTCAGCCAATCTGCAGGTTCCTCAGGTGGCACTGAACCTTGTTGTAAAAAGGGGTGTTGTATCTGTTGCAGAACTTTCTAAATCAATTTCATACAGGATATTGTGATAATTCCCTCATCTCAGAGCTTCAGCTGGAACAAAAGAAAGCAAATTCATCATTTTCAGAGTTTTTATTGCTCTTGCACACAGAAGAGGATTGCTGTGAAGCTAAAGGCATGCACATGACACAACATCTTGGTGCTGTGAAGCAGAAAGTGGCTTCTCGCTCGCAGGTTGCTTACTGTGATGAAGAAAAAGGGGTGTGTACTGCACTATCTACACTTATTCAGCAATTTGCCAAGCAAATGGCAGAGATCCAAAGCCAGTTAGCAGCTTTAATGGCAAACCTCCTTTTCTCCCATGTCACCTTATACAAGTAAGCAGTTTGAGGGGAAAAAAAGAGAATTTTGTTGACCAGCCTTCAAGGAAAAAGCCAAAGCCCAGACCAAAACCTGGTTATGGGTTTGAATGTGGGGAGGGTTGTCACATCAAATCGCATTGTGACAACAGACCAAATGCCGCATTAATTGCAGAAAAAAAGCAATTCAACGAAAAGTGTCAAAAATTGGATAAACAAAACCCTTAAGCTGCAAGTGAACACTTAAATCATAAACAGTTTCTTTTACAGGGCAAATGAGGACTGGAACCAATTAATCATGTCCTGCTGAACCTTTATGCAAGATGTGGGCTTATCTTAAACAGTCAAACACAAAGAACCCAGTTGCTAAACTATCTAGAGGCCTAGTTGGCTGAAGCTGCACAGCCGTAGTCAACATAACTGGCACTCCAAGTGCTTTTTCGATAAAGATTCTCAAGTAGTCTAAATTCCAATGCTATTTTGCAAAAAGAACCTGTCAGATCAACACGTACAACCTCCTCATGACCTTTTAGAGGTTAAGGGGGCAGCTAGATAGTCTATTCTGTACTTATGTTGAGACTTTCCCAGACTTTCTGGCAGCGGTCTTTCAAATGGCAACCCTTGGACACTCAGGGTGCAAGGGTGTAAAGGTGTTATGGATGCACACCCTGAGACCCCATTATCAGTTCTAATAGGAACAAATACTCTTGATGTACACTCAAACAAGTCTTTGACAGCAAGATTACAAATCATCAAACCGATTATTATGGCTACAGGGCAGTACTCAAAACCCTTGAGTTACCGCACCAACAGAACAAA
The DNA here is from genome assembly GCA_016859345.1 of Istiophorus platypterus. Classification (NCBI taxonomy): domain Eukaryota; kingdom Metazoa; phylum Chordata; class Actinopteri; order Istiophoriformes; family Istiophoridae; genus Istiophorus; species Istiophorus platypterus. Next base: position 19,177,005 of record CM029117.1, read on the forward strand.
GACAGCACTGTAGGAGTGGTGAGGATGCTCGGTACGATACCTACACTCAATCCTGTGGGCTACTGCGTTATCATTAAAGACTCAGCTAAGGTCCACAATTTTTCTGTAGGCTGGTGGAAGATCCCACCAAGTCATCCTTGCCTCATGGTCTGTGTGTCAAGAGTGGTCTTTGTATTTTTCCTTCTAATTCTCCTTATGAAGTCCCTTTTTTGATCCCAAATTAAACAGAGCAAGGTATAACCATTTCACCTCAATGTGTGATTGCAGAGCCTGGAGCTTTTCACAGCGTTCTTTCTCCAAAAAGATTGTCAAATTCCTCTGTCTCAAAGGCAAGGAAGAAGTTAGACTTGAAGTTCAGTGTTCTTCATTGCCACCAGAGTGGTAGGAGTCCATCAGCAACAAGCTCTGTGCTTTCAATTACACGATGAAACTACTTTCAAGTATTACGCCAGACGGATTCACCCTCAGGACATTGAGGCAGTGCGTAAGCACCTTCACGAATTGCTTGAAGCCGGTGTGATAGGAGTCGGAGTCACTATGTCTTCTCCTACCATGATTGTAAGAAAATGCAACAGTGATGAATGGTTGTACATAGACTACTGAAACTGAATCTTCAAACAGTGAGAGGTGCCTTTACACTACCCAATCTTCTCAGCCCTGACAGGATGGTTCACAGTTCTTGAACTGAACCGTATGCTCCAGAACATATCAAATGTGCCTTGTATATTTCGGAGACGGAGACTGAGAAATGTATTGGAGAATCACACTTGAGAGAAGTACTTGTCTTTTCGGGTGATTTTATCATCTTTTCTACTGCTCTGGAAGAGATTGAGATCTGGTTGATGAGAGTACTCCACTACCTAAAACAGTATAGATTAAAACAGACAGACTCTCCTAAGAAGAGCAAGTTTTTCCAGACCACTGTTCGCTATTTAGGACATGTGGTATCTGAAAATGGTGTGGAAACAGATACAGAAAAAGTCAGTGCTATAAAAACCTGGCCAATTCCCAGACACATGCAGGAGCTTAAGTCCTATTAGGCTTCTTTGGCTACTATCATCCATTGATTAAGTATTATGCTACTATAGTTAGGGCCCTCAATGAGCACAATGGCAACTATCCTCCATGACACAAAACCACCATGGTAAGGAGAAAATGTGATCAGTATCATGATCCAAAACAGTCTCTGAGGGTTGATGGATGGCTGACTGTAACCATGCCTCCCCGACTCTTATTGGAAAAATCACCTCTGCTCCAGTTCTTGGTTATGCAGACCCGTCACTGTTCATCTACAAATTTTACACTCTGCCTTGTTCACTTAATCCAAAATTCATTTTGCATCATAGCAGTACTGTAAGCAACCATTTTCACATGAAAAACTACTGGAAGAACCTTTGCAAGTCATAAGTTGATCCAGTTATATAGCTGCTATTTTAGCTAATGAAAGGCGGATTGGATCCACAAGATTATTATGGAAGTGTTTATATGATATTCTTAATTGTGTGAACACACTTGTCCACACACACACACACACACAAATCCCCGGTATTTTTTTTTTCCCTAGAAATGAGATTGAATTTGGCAAGAATTCCTGGTACCCAACCCTAGTTTAACCGAAGTACTACTACTTGACTTCTTCTTCAACATCTAAGGAACTGACTAGTTTAACATTATTAAAGCATATCAGAAGTGTATTTTCATCCAAGGCCAAAGTGATTTGTAAACAAGCAACAGCATTAAGAAAATTCCTGGAAGTCAGTTTTTAAGATTGAAAATTTGTACCAATGTGCTCAATCCTCCTGCTTGCTGAGAGCATGAATAAGTTTATCTGGACACGAATCCTCTAACTCCGATAGAATGAAAAAAGAAAAGTCTACTCCATCCTTAGTCATCTGTTCATTCAGACGGTGAAACCACTGAAATTACCCCTGGAGCCCCCTCTGATAAACAGGCTGAGATGACACAGTGCTCAAATGTACAACAAACACTGTCACTGTTGGAGGATGCTGAGAGGAAAAGTATGACACACTGTGATCTCACTACCCACACATGCATGTCCTGTATCAGAAAGTGACTTTCTTGTATTATTTGTAGAAGTGCGTTTATGCAATTGTGTGAGAGAGAGCAAACAAGAGAGAGTGCGTGCCAGACACAGAGACTCTGCTGTTTTTGGCTCAGGCAGCAGATCTCTATACAATAATGTAACCCAGGTTACTTCTGAGTTAAAATGTAAACAGTGTAAGAAGGCAGAGAGAGAAGCGTGTAGCTCTTGCTGCGTGATCACGCGGTGCAACAGGTAGCCAATCAGAATCGTTGCTGGGTTTAGCTACAGGTAGGAAGGGCTATGCAGTAGTCAGTTGAATGGTGCTATTGCAGACTGAAGATCTTCTGCATGTTTGTTTTACCTACATTCAACCTCAAATCTTTCGAGCATGAAGTGTTACGGGTCGATGTTATCTGTGAAAACCTGTTGATTGAAAGCGCTGAATGCTGGAATTGGTGAGTTGCGCTGCAGTGCTAATGTTAGCATATTTCTATGGCACAAATTCATATCAAAACATGTTGTATTTTAGCAGCCAATGTTAGCTAGTGTAGCAAGCAGCCTTTCATATTTTACTCTTATATGTTTATGAAATTAACTCTTGTTAACCAAAGGTCACATGGTCATAGCAATAGTCATTCTATTCATATTACTTGAATGTTGGCTTCTTAGCTTGTAGCTTATTAAGTAACCAGAAGGTAAATGTCCAGTGCAGGGTTTGACTCAGTTCAGAGAAATACTGGTTATTTCACACAATCTGGACTGTATTCTCATGGGCACATTTATTATTCTTGTTATGCAAATTCTGTTTACATTGGAGAGACAATATGAATGTAATTTTATGTGAAATGTTTCACAAATTTTAATATTTCTAATGTATTATTGAAGTGTATTATTATTCTTCAGAGTTAATGGTTGTTAAGAGAGTTCTGGCCTTATTACCTTTGAGAAACAAGGATCCAGCTCAGAAGCAATCAACATTTTCCTGCTAAGGCACTAGGATATACTGTAGCCAAAGACTTACACCATTCATTTCTATCCCGAATTCACAGATACACTTTGCCCCACACATTCCAAAGCCCTTTGACTTTGCCCTAACTGCCTAAACAGACAAATTTCTTTGTCTTTTTTCTGTGTACTAGGGAACAAATTAAGTATTAACAATTGTGAATTGTGTGGTGTAATGAAGGGACCGTTTCCCTCTTCATTTATACTGATTTCTCATTCTTTGTTTGGTTCCTTGATGGTTGTTTAATCATGAGCGAAAAGGAAATTTCGATGACATTAGGCTACACTATGTTACACAGGCATTGTGTGGAGGAAAAGGTATAGCATTGGTAGGTTTTTTGTTTTTTTTTCCTAAAAAATATCAAGCCACATTTTAAATTAAAAGACTCAGATATCTCTTTAAAATCATCTCCCCTTTAGAAATCATAGCAGACCAACTGTAGCATCTTTTTGGTCACTGAGAATTGAACTTGTGATGCTTGCAGCATCTACTGTCGTATCATCTGAGTTTCAAAGATTCGGTCTGTTTGCAGAAGCCTTGCCTTAGTTCTTCAAGGACACTACGGTCATTCTTGGAAACACTGAGCAGCCTAAGGCTGCTCCTGACTCCCTGTACACCACAATATTTCACAAGACCTTGCCAAGCCTTCATAAGCATCTGTTCCTGTTAGCAGCATTGACCCTGTTCATTTCCGGTTGCCAAGTTATCTCAAAATATCCTCTTAAGAATGGGATCTGAGTGGTAAAGTTCCCTGCGTCAAAGCTTGCTGCTTCAAGCTTGTCCAGGACTGCACAAAAGGTGCAAGTGCAATCACTCCCTTGGCCTGTCCTACCGCAACTTCAAATGCCAAGTGATCTGTAGAGAAAAACCCCAACACCAATGGTGCAGCAGCAGCCGGGATGACACTCTAGACAGACACCCCAGTCTCCTTAACGAATCTAAGTAGTTGGACAAGTATGCAAACCCAAGATAAAACTCTTGCATTGTAGAGGGACAAGTACATGAAAACAAGAACACGTTTATGAAAAGACTCTGCAGCTGTTTGAAGCATACTAACTTGTCAGCAAAATGCTGACTCATTTTGTACTTCTGGGATATAACTCCGCCAGCCTGATTCTGTCGAAGACAGTAACCAATCCTTTGTAGGGCATTTCCTTTGGTATCACCTGCATTTGTGAACACCTTAATAGAAAAGGTGCATATGTAAGCACAGACAAGAAATTCCTGATGTTTAGGTATTTCAGCCATACTGGCTGCATACTGGCAGAATACTTCCACCTGCCCTCAAATGACTTGAAGCAGCATAGGCATTCACCATGTCAACCACAATTTGTTGTGCAATTTCACTTTCTTACCTAGTGTGGTTTCAAATAGTCCTGTTTAAATTGTCCCCAGCGCTCTCTGACTGGTGAGTATTAGGCTGATACGGGATGCTATTACCCCGTTACTGTATCAAATTTTGATGGGGGCCAGAGGATATTTTGAGATTGTCTTGCCAGCTGGAAATGACCTAAAGGTCAATACTGCTAACAGGAACAGACACTCAGTAAGGCTTGGCAAGATCTGGGGAAACATTGTGGTGTGCAGGGAGTGCAGAGGCAGCCTCAGGCTGATCAGTGTTTCAGTGTGTCCAGGGATGACCGTAGTGTCCTTGAAGAACTAAGGCAAGGCTTCGGCAAACAGACTACGTCTGAGGACTCCAATGATATGACAGTAGATGCTGCAAGTATCACAAGTTATATTCTCAGTGACCGAAGTGATGCCAAAGGCAGGCAATGCTAAACTGCGGCAATTAGGGTTCTATAAAGAGTTTCTGAACTATTACGTTAGAAAGATGATTTCAAAGAGATACCCAAGCCTTCTAAGTTAAAATGTGACTTCATATCATAAGGGAAATGATAGAATAAAATAATACATAGCAGACATTACTATGGCCATATAAAAGTTAAGACATCCACTCAATAGCCTTTCCCCCCCAACAGTGCCTGCATTTTAGTGTTGAACCCAACTACCGAAAGGTTTTCTCTTTTTTTAAGGTTGGGCATACTTCATTATTTGACTAATGTCAGTATGAATTTTCTTTTCACTCAGTCTTGATTAAACAACCATCAAGGAACTATTAAACAGTCAACAGAACAAAGAATGAGAAATCAGTAAATGAAGAGGGAAACGATCCCTTCATTACACCACACAATTCACAATTGTTAATACTTAATTTGTTCCCTAGTACACAGAAAAAAGACAAAGAAATTTGTCTGTTTAGGCAGTTAGGGCAAAGTCAAAGGGCTTTGGAATGTGTGGGGCAAAGTGTATCTGTGAATTCGGGATAGAAATGAATGGTGTAAGTCTTTGGCTACAGTATATCCTAGTGCCTTAGCAGGAAAATGTTGATTGCTTCTGAGCTGGATCCTTGTTTCTCAAAGGTAATAAGGCCAGAACTCTCTTAACAACCATTAACTCTGAAGAATAATAATACACTTCAATAATACATTAGAAATATTAAAATTTGTGAAACATTTCACATAAAATTACATTCATATTGTCTCTCCAATGTAAACAGAATTTGCATAACAAGAATAATAAATGTGCCCATGAGAATACAGTCCAGATTGTGTGAAATAACCAGTATTTCTCTGAACTGAGTCAAACCCTGCACTGGACATTTACCTTCTGGTTACTTAATAAGCTACAAGCTAAGAAGCCAACATTCAAGTAATATGAATAGAATGACTATTGCTATGACCATGTGGCCTTTGGTTAACAAGAGTTAATTTCATAAACATATAAGAGTAAAATATGAAAGGCTGCTTGCTACACTAGCTAACATTGGCTGCTAAAATACAACATGTTTTGATATGAATTTGTGCCATAGAAATATGCTAACATTAGCACTGCAGCGCAACTCACCAATTCCAGCATTCAGCGCTTTCAATCAACAGGTTTTCACAGATAACATCGACCCGTAACACTTCATGCTCGAAAGATTTGAGGTTGAATGTAGGTAAAACAAACATGCAGAAGATCTTCAGTCTGCAATAGCACCATTCAACTGACTACTGCATAGCCCTTCCTACCTGTAGCTAAACCCAGCAACGATTCTGATTGGCTACCTGTTGCACCGCGTGATCACGCAGCAAGAGCTACACGCTTCTCTCTCTGCCTTCTTACACTGTTTACATTTTAACTCAGAAGTAACCTGGGTTACATTATTGTATAGAGATCTGCTGCCTGAGCCAAAAACAGCAGAGTCTCTGTGTCTGGCACGCACTCTCTCTTGTTTGCTCTCTCTCACACAATTGCATAAACGCACTTCTACAAATAATACAAGAAAGTCGCTTTCTGATACAGGACATGCATGTGTGGGTAGTGAGATCACAGTGTGTCATACTTTTCCTCTCAGCATCCTCCAACAGTGACAGCGTTTGTTGTACATTTGAGCACTGTGTCATCTCAGCCTGTTTATCAGAGGGGGCTCCAGGGGTAATTTTCAGTGGTTTCACCGTCTGATGAACAGAAGACTAAGGATTGAGCAGACGTTTCTAGCTTTTATTCTGTCGGAGCTTTAGCAGCCACTTCGGGAGAATAACTTAACAAGCACTTTATCATTGAAAACAAATAGTAAGAGTTAGAGGATTCATGTCCAGATAAACTTATTCATGCTCTCAGCAAGCAGGAGGATTGAGCACATTGGTACAAATTTTCAATCTTAACACTTGCTTCCAGTAATACTTACAAAAACAGTTTTTAAACAATCACAGAAGCAGCCTGCTGAAATGGCTACTCTCTTAACTGCTGCTGTATTTAACGACTCGGACATAAAATCAGTGGATATGCTGAAGAGCAGAGGATCAAACTATTTTCTACAGTTGGTTTTGTGCATTTTTTTCACAGTAAAGATGTACTTTAAAGAGTAATTCTTGTTTTACCATTGCCTAAAAGTCTATGCAATGTTTTGAACATCATTTTATAATTATCAACAGATCCAATTTTAAAATCCAACTTCATTTATGATGAGATATCCAAAGGAATCCTAGTAAAAGAGTGATACATTTCAAGGTGGTAATCAATTTATGATCATGCAAATTGTTAAACTTCATTTAACATGGTACCAACTTCCTGGTGATAAATGCATTCCAACATAAACCACTTTAAAATTTTTAAAATCAAAACTTTGGTTTTCCTGTCTTTGATTAATTTATTTTGTCTACTGTCCTTTATATACCCTTCATTACATAAAATGTAACAGCACTGAAAAAAATTGTTATTTTTTGTATGGTGACATTATAATTCATTTAATTTTACTTTAATTGATTTTATTCTCATCTTTATGTAAAAGACTTTGTGTCCCCTGTGTTTGAAAGATGCTTTATAGATGTATAAGATGAATAAGGACATGAGTCTAAAATGATGATTCAGTGATAAAGAAAAAACAATGAAACGAACACAGAAAGCATATTGTCTCCTTGTTATCTACTGCTTAGGTGGTGATATAGAAATGTCAATGCAAAAAGTTAAACGTCTTTGTGATGACGACAAGCTGAGTTCTGGGAAAACAGTGTCAGAAAACTCGCTTTACAAACACTTGACAATAATCTGAATGAGTCTTCATCTGGAAATATTAGACTTGCCTGGTGACAAACACAGTCGCAGCTACTGAGTAGTTCTGGACAGTAGTGCTTGGCAACAACATTTGGTTAAGGCAGAAACAATCAAACAATAAACATGTCAACCCCTAGCAGATGAAACTCTCTAGATTTGGGCCAGTGGGAGGAAGATATGTCAACATGTCTTGACCTGTATTTTTATGTCCCTCCTTGTGCCAGCGAGTGTAATTTTGAAATTGCTAGAAAGCAGCACTGAGATGAGTCACTCCCTGAGCATTTATCAAAATATAACCAGCTGTGTATGAGACATTATGTGTGAAGGAGAGATAGACAGTAATGAAAAAACAGACCAGTTTCTTTTACCATTCACGTGCTTTCTGGTGTAAATTGTGCCGTTGAAAAATAAGCTGATAATGGATTAATTCATTAAAAACTATATTGTGTTTAACTCAAAACTATTTTATGATATGCACCTCATTATATAATCTTGATGGTATGCTTTCTAACTATCGTCTGTTCGATCATCTTTTCCAGGAATATCACTTGATACAGTAAGGACTGCTTAAGATGATATAATCTACTGAGAAAATTCTTAGTAGACAAATAGTCATTGTTCTTTATCCTAAAGTGTTGAGTCAACCCAGAGCCAACACCGTAGCCTATGCAAGTGGGCTGCACCGTTGTAAGCATTTATACTTCTGCGCTAATGTCTACATCACTCTACAAATACACCACAAAACCACTAGTTGGTGGTGGGGTTTATAGGCCCCTGTGTGGAGTTTCTTCACCATTGTTTTCCACAAGTTTGTTGGCGCACTTTGAAACAATGGGGACTGAAACTGAGTTGATCTCAAATGGAGTTGGAGCTGATTGATGTTGAACAGCACTTACTATTCTTGAAATTACGGCAATGCAGAAACAGAAGAAGACATTCGAGGACAAAGTCTGTACAATGGAGTCAAAGGAGTAGCCGGAAATTTGATGCTATCAAGCCGACCAATCACAGTTCCTGCAGTCTGCATCACCACAAAGTTTAGTTACATTTTCTGGGAGGTGTGCATCAGGCTACGAGTTAGGGTACATGGCAACGCAATAGATATGGCGTAGGTTTGACACCGAAGCATAAACTGACCTGAAAACTACTTAATTAGCGGATTAAATGGAAGAAAAATTCAAATTTTTTCTCTATCATTAATCCCCCTCCAGAGATCAATAATGTCCTGCAGAATTGCAGAATCTCTAAAAATCTATTGTTTGATGAGAGGAAACCAAAGCAAGTGTTTTAAACTTTTCTCCATTGATGTATGGTTAAGCAACTTCTATAGGATGACAGCCCTTGATCCTTTAGTTGGATATTTTTGATCATATGCAAAGACAGAGCAAGACACAAAGTAAAATATAGATGTGAAGCAACATAAAAGGAGGAGGAGAAGAGTAAAAAGCAAGAAAAACTGAGATGGAGGATGGAAAGGGGGACAACACTCAATACCTATGTCACATAACTACTCCTAATACATTATCATTAGTTATTTTAACAAAATTAACATCATTAAAATAGTCAGATTTGCACAAGCCCCCCCCCGCCCAGTCTTTCATTTTCATTGTGACATTTAGAGCACTGATTTAATTTGTTTGGTGGACCAAATTCATTAACACCAAAAACACTAGATCCGTCCACCCACTTTTCTTCTGTAACTGTGTGATGATTGAAAGATGTGTCATGCAGGCTCCCCACGTCCATGAGAGCAAGCCTTTGTTCTTTTGTACTGTTCAGTCTCTTAATTAGCGTTTCTTTCATCAGTCTATCTTAAAAAAATTAGTGTGTTCCTGGGGTTTACTCTCCGTACTCTATGAAAAAAAAATTCATCCATAAGAACATTTATTACAAAAAGTCGCAACCTCCTTGATTTTAACAAAGTTAAACAATCATTACTTTGTGAGCAAATAAAAAAAAACTACAGCTCCCATGATAATTTACAAGCATGGTAGAATGGGTATTTGCATCATTGCTACTTGGTGTTGTCGACTTCTATAAAAGTCACCAATCCTCTCTTTAGTCATTTTTTCAATTTTCTACTTGTGATCTCTGCTGTCTTCCAGTGTTCAGTCCTCTCTGTCCTTCTGTTATTACAGACATATGGAAATAAACCACAATCCCTCAACTCGCTAATGGACTCTGACATTTAACCTTCAAACATATGAGGCTTATGGAAATGGTGTTTGTCAGAGGCCACTACAAATTAGAAAAATTAAATAAACAACAACAATCGTATTGCAAAAAACTAACATTCTTATTGATACGTATTAAGCAAGCCACACGACATACTATCAAGAAAGGCTTTGTTTCGAGGCTGGATTATTAATTAGTGAAATTACAAATGTCACTAGGAATTTGAATGAGATTTTCCTACTTCTTAAACAGAATCCACAAATTCTGCTTTCATTTTAGCTCTCTATGGATTAACAAGAAAATCATGTAAACTCAGGTTATCGGAAGTTACTTTGAACCATTTAAATACTGCAGAGCTTCCATTTTAATCTCATCATTCCCCCCTTTCTTTGACACGCCGCAGAAACACATACACGTGGCCGGGCATGAATAGTCAAACATGTAAGTGGGAAGGAACCGACAGAGATATTTGAATCTCTCAGAAAATTGTATAGTCCAACATACACATCACACACCAATGAGTTCAACAATGTGTGGGCAAGTGTTGTTTTCTTTTGGGTCATCAAGCTGGTTAACATCTCCTGCTATTTCATGCATCACGGGAGAGCGAGGGCTTATATTTCCCCTTTCCCTCCTCACCGCCTGTCTCCATTTTCTAGATCAATACTACACTGTTAATCTTACTAACCTGATATGGCTACCCAGTCCTGAGCTCAGCCAGCATTTGGTGTTGCTGTGTGTGTGTGTGTGACTCTGCACGTGTCCCCGGGCAGCAGCAACATTATATGGGCCTATAGTTGCATCTGGAGTAGAAACCAAATCTTTATGCTCCTAAAAATAGAGCAAGCTGTTTTTCTTCTCTCTCCAGAACACATTATACTCTCCATCGCCTGGAGCATTACTGGACTCTGTTACCAAGTCTCATAGCTTTGGTATGATCCACGTTACAATAGTCTAAGAGTCAAAGGAAGACACAGTTTTGTTTTTTTTGTTTTTTTACTGAGTCTAGCTAACCCGTGAGTTATTAAGTTATTAAGTATGCCATTATCAAAATGATAATCATTTTGGAAACTGATGAAAAAAAGAAGACGCGGAAAAGCTGACAGAATGATGGTGTGAAAAAAGGTAAGACTATATTACTACTCTGGAGGTATAGAGAACCATCAGTGGTGTAATCTTAGACTGCTCCTATTTTGGCTGCTGGGCTTGCTTCTTGTCTTTGCCTTTATGATTTGTTTTGAGATGCCCAGTAGGTGCAGTCAGGTCATTGTTCATTGATAACACCTGGACCTGTTGTTCCTGGTGCTGTAAGAACGCATCCCACTGGTGCCATCTGGGAGAGAGAAAGGGGAAACTCTGCTCTAGGTGCCCCACGCTCCCTGTCCTCGTTTTTGTTTTTTCCTTTTTACAAACCAACACTTCACTCACTATCTTAACATTCATGCATACACACCATCGGCACTGATTCAATGAACGCCACATCTTTCAACTGACATTTCTATTTCATTCATGTTAATTTCAAACAAATTCTCCTTGTGTCACCTCCTTTCATTTGTCATGACATAAAGCAACAGTGTTATTATCCATAACCTGACTAAAATGCATTGTTTTGGCAGAAAGCCAATAAAAAGTCAAACACTCAACGATAAAAAGCCCATGCTTAGCATGCTATGGAAGCATTAAACTCAAATGACAAGCTGAAAGTAATTTGGGCCTTACCTTTCTAAGTTGGCCATGATGTGACTCTAAACTTCAATACTTTACATTTTCTATATAACCTGATTCATTTAAGAGCTTAAAAATTCTAATCATACATTATTCATTTTTTTTTTTATAAAACAGTCAAAATAAATATTTTTGTTAAGAATCCCTCAAACTCTTCTTTTATAATGAACTGATTCCAAGATGTTCGCAGGTTGCAATATTAAAAATAAACTCATCATTACAAACTATGTAATGGCATCACTGTTTCTAATAAACTGTCTATACTGGTTTTTGTCCGACTGGTAGTCCGAAAGCTAAAGATATTCTATTTACAGTCACATAAAACAGATTAAAAAAAAAACAAAAAAAAACAAAAAAAACAACTAAACAAAACTGAAAATCCTCTACAAAAAAAACCTTCATATTTTTGCTTGAACTATTTATTGATAATTAAAATAATCGCTGATTAATTCTGTTGTATAATAGTCATTTTTATACTGCAGTTTGACATTCATACCAACATATCTAAAACAAGCAAATACTGGCCTACATACTTACCTAGTCTATCGTTTGCATGTTTTTCACAATTTGTTAATAGATAGGAAAATATTAATACTAAGGTATTTGCATTGTTACCAAATATAAAGAAATAACAAGAAACGGTTTTCCCAACTGATTTTAGACTCTTGGGAGTTAAATGCTAATTTTTACAGTATGATAAAAGTGCCTCGTTGGTATTTTAAGTTACCATAGTTTGCAAGATAATGCTAACTTAACATAGGATTCTTCTTTCTGTCTTTTTCTTTTCACTACAGCTCAGACAGAAAGCAAATCAGATGACCTGGGTGCGACTTCAAGAGAAATAGTTTCATCTTTCCTGAGAAAAAATATATAGATACCAATCAGACACTTCTTCCAGTGTCTTAAAATTCAAAACACTGGTGACAACTTTGCAGTTCTTCAAAACGCATTTGGTTACTGAGAAGTTTGGTGGTTTCTAGAAATACAGAACCTAAACACCAACTGCTGCTCTAACAGTAATATAGATTCGGTGGACTCATCTATATCTATCTTATCTATTGTAACACACACATGGGTGATGCAAAAAGGCTAGTTTGGGGGAATTATGGAGCTGTCTCAAAGAAGTGACTGTTAATACTACACCTCTGTTGTAGTAACACCATTACAGTTTTTCACCATGAGCCACGTCAGAGAAAATTAACTAATCTCTAGCAGTCTGGTGTTTAATGGTCTTTTTAGGAAAAGAGGGCACTAGTGCATTTGATTAGTAAATGAAACTGGGCAAGAGAGCAAGTCTAAATTCAAGATTCTTCATAATTAAGAGGGAGAGTGTGGAGGAAAGGGATAATTGTGGTGTCTGCAGGCTTAGTGTAAGAGAACATGTAAGAGTGATGAATTTTAAGACAGAGGGAGATGGAAAAATGGGATATGGGGGATGAGGATCAGGGGGTGGGGGTGGGGGTGTTGACAAGTGAAAAGCAGCTAACACAGCAAACTGTGGCTTTGGAGGATTCAGTCTAATGTTGAATAATTCATCATCTTCCCTCTCAGTCTCCTCAAGTATTAGAGTTACAAAGAGCTGTAATAGTGAAAAAAAATGCTTTGGAAAAAACTTATAAATGGAGCAGGAATATAGTGCTGAAATAAATAATGTTCCTTAATCAGCCTAATCTCCAGAGGATGGCAGCAGTAATTTAAGACTCCATATGAGCCACCGCTGAACAGAAATTAGAACTAGAGTGTTGGCTTGTTTCTGATCACACCGTTTTGTGCATTTAAAACAGTATTGTGCATTTTGAGGGTAAACTGCGATTAAAATTGGTTGTCTTACAAATACTTGTAGTGGGCCACATTTAACGTTCATTTTATGCAGTCTGTATTTTAGGGAATAACATGTGTCATGGGTTACACTTCGCCTGGTAAACTAAATCAAGCACACCCCCAAATAATTCAGTCTATTTTGAGCAAATTAGCCTTTGGGTTTGAAAAAGGCCTCTGCAATATGCAGCCAATTTTGTGTCACAAAAACCACTGTTTCCTGGGCATCATACAATGTTACAAAAGTTCTAGTAGTCTGAATAAGCTGTTACATGCTGAATCCCACAACATAATGAGGATCACATCAAACTAGCAGGGGTCTGGACTACACTGTGTTCAAAGGGAACCATTATCATCCACTATCATCCACAAGCTTTGTATAAAGCAATAGATCAAGTGCCAGTGATTGCTCTGCCAGTGTTAAGTTATATGGGTAAAAGGTGTGTCTGTGCCAACTGTGCTTTGCTTTGCTGCATTTTTACTGAATTTTATACAGGATTCTATAGAGGTCAAAATGTATAATAAGAGATTATTCAGTTTTACCTCCCTTTTACTTAGCTAGGTAGGAAATTAAAGGTGCCCCTTGGAGCTCTCTTATAAACAAGCAGAAATTACATTAAAATTTACTGTTACACACCAAAACTCTTTGTGTGCATCCTTCATGTCTTACAAATCTTCTCAGTGTGTTTCCCTGCTTTTGCATTTTTGCAAACACAATTTTTAAACATTTGTACTTTCTGACCCTGTGAGTTGTGAGGTCGGGCCTTCCCTCCGCTGGCACACCTCACTATGTGTCTCATTCACCAAACAGCATCTGACGCAGACATGAGGGGGCTTCTAAGTTTCTCTCTGAGTGATTATTTCACTAGTAAATACGGCCAAAATCACACAACAGCCATCGGCTTTAACTTATGTGCGTGGAATTTTGTCAGACAACATCACACTAATAAAATCAGGATTTGGAGGTGAGCGCTGGTTAACATGCAGTCTTAATGGGCCACGTTAGAGTCACTATTTCATGCTTGTTCCGGTGCGGTCCAACAACATACTAGGTTTTGACCTAGTCTTGTTTTTTCATTTGTAGTGTTTTTCTTCCAATATTAGTTTTTCTTTCTTATTTTTTATGTCTCACATGCAAAGGGTTCTATATTTTTTGCTGGCGCAACAACTGGCACAATAAGCACGCCAACGTCTCAACACTGCCTGACTGTGCAGTATTTTGATACAAGGTGCACACAATGCACAGGTGGGAGGAGAGGCCTAAACAGGTTGGAGATGTGTTCAAATGAGGTAACACAAAGTGAGTTGCGGGTATTTTGGTGGAGAATGTGTCTTAGAATTTGCATTGAGGATAGATTTTTCTGGTACAGTGTGACTTACTTACAGTATGTGTTGTCCACAGCAGTTTTATTACACTTCTCCCTCAGTTCATTACACAAATGATAATCGATAAATCTGCAGCTTCTGATTTGAGAAGTGTTGTATCAGAATGATGTGCGATTACACACAGCGATCCACTGTGTAAACCTTTGTTGAGTCATGTGCTAATGAAACTGGGCTGCTACAGAATAACCACACACACACATCACACTGGTTGGTTATAAGTCTGTCCTTTTGTGTCTGCAGGAGACATGGGATTACAACAGGTCATCAATCCTGTGCATTGGGTAGCTTTCCAACTTTCTTTTTTTCAAAGTATTGTTTCATGATTTATTCTTGGAATGCAAAACCTGTTGTTTCATATTTTAAGACATGATGTGACAATTTAGCAAAATTTAAAACTATAAATTTTAGATACTCTATATATAACTTTGGAAAAAAAAATATATACATATATATACATATATATACATATATACATATATACACACATATATATATAAATATATATATATATATATATATACACATATATACACATACATATATATATATATATATATATATATACATATACATATATACACATATATACACATATATACACACATATATATATACATATATACACACATATATATATATATATATATATATATATATATATATATATAAACCTAAACCATACACAATTTCCTACCAGTTATCTCAGTCTATTGACTTAATTTAGTAAAAACATCATCCAATTTTCCACCACTGTTGAATGAAACCTAACAATATAAGGCCTGATGGGTAAAACCAGATGCAGGCAGCCAATCTGGGATCAGGGCTGGGTACAGTGAACTTGAAAGAAAGAAGCTGGCACCAACACCCTGGGAGGGGTTAGCCAGTTGCCTCACTGCCCAGGGCCAATATTAAATGCTCCCACATGCTGGAGTGCAGCTTGATCAAGAAAGAAAGAAAGAAAGAAAGAAAAAAAGAAGCCAGTGAGAAAACCTTGATTGAAACACACATATATAAGTGTTACTGCATCTCTGCTAGGCCATTAAGCATTTACACCTACTAGCAGTGAGTGAGGCAGTGTGCTACCAGCGGTGATGTATGAATGATATATTCTCCTCAGGGCACATTCACAAACTCCAGCTAATACCCTGTATCTCACACACACACACACACACACACACACACACACACACACACACACACACACACACACACACACACACACACACACACACACCTCTTCCCTCCTCCTTACTCTTTAACTCGTCATTCTCTTGTTCCTATCAACTGTTTCTTTTCTACCCTGCAATAATTTTCCTTAGTTGGTTGTGAACTTAAATTAATGTATTTATTGTCTCTAGGCAAAAAAAAAAAAGCTTCTTGTAAATGAATTGAATCTCTAATCAAGTCTGTCGCTACGGTGGCATTTATAATAAGCACAAGAAAAAGAAGTTCTGAATGTGTATTGGTATGACTTTAAAGTGAGCTTTGAAGAGTGAATTCTGAAGTTTTGAATGAACATACAGCAGATATTCTCGGTTCAATAAAGTAAAAGGAATTGTGCAAGAAGCTGTTGGGATCTGGGGAAAATTGGAAATCAGATGTTGCCCTAAGATTAGACATCTGAGAACTGTTTCTGGCAAAACATTGCACATCTGGGGATTCAGGCTTTGGTGATTCTTTTAACAACCTCAAACTTAATACTCGGATTAAATGTGCAGCAAATACATGATAATATTGAATAATGCAAATTTTTAAAAATGAATTAAACACTTCCCAGCTCCCCCAAATTTGGCATCAGATATAAAATCTAATATGATTATACCAGCAATTGCAGCAAGAATAAAGTAAATCTTAACAGGAAACCAAAGTAAGAGAAAGGTGTTGCGATCACTGTGCACTGAGCTATATTAGCAACTGGGTCAGAAAAAGTCATAAAAGTCATAATAACAACAACAACAACAGCATCTAGCACACCTAGTCCCCTTAACATTTGCTACACTGATTACGTCGCAAATCATTTAATTCCGTAAAGAATAGGTAAGTCAGCAGAAGCTTTAAATGTAGTTTTCCTCGCGTTTTTTTTACATTTGCTGTGCCAACAGCAGAACCTCAAACATTTTGCTGTAAACTACTATATTTATTCAACAAGTCTCTCCATATCCATCACTGATTATATCAATGAAGCTAAACAGAAATACGCAAAATAAAAAAGGACATAACCTGATAAGAACCAGTTAAGACCTCCGGGTCAGAAAACTGTTGTTTTCTGTTTTTTCTCAAGGGCCTATTTTAAGTCCTGCAGGTTCTGGTTTGGTCTGGCTTCAAACTGTGTCTGGCCTACAACAGTCCTAAGAACACTTGCGTAAAGAGTAGAGCCTAACTCAAACACAGGCAGCATGGTGTATGTGTATATATTGTGACATGTTGGATGGATACTTAGGATTAGAAGAGTAGAAGAAGATAAAGAAAATAAATAAATTATGATTAGAAAAAGTTAACTAGAAGAGTCACATGTCTCCAATTGAATCATGGTAACATTGTAGTTAGTGATTAGTGAATACAATAAGAAAATCAAATTATTTCTATGTAAAAAAACAAAACAAAAAAACTGTACAATGATGCAGCAATAACCAAAGCAACCTAAGAACCTCATGACACGTCCCCTAAAACTAGTACAAGCAATACATGAATGAATAAATGTGTAAATGTTTGTGTCAATGTAATTTAGTTTTTAGTTAATTTAGGTGGTGGTTCACTGGAAAACTGGTGTGTGGTTTCCTCATCTAGTAGACTCTTGCAACACAGAAAGTTTAATTTTTATGTTTTCTTTTTCTCCTGTTTTTACTCTAGAACACGAAGATGATGGAATTTAATTTGTGCTACAAACAGCATCAAAATTACATTTCAAAAGCTTTATTGCAAAATAGCTTGGGCAAAACAGTGTACCGGTTTACTCAAGATTATCCGCAGAACAATATGGACAGCATCAATGTTTCCACTCATCTGTAGAGACTAGTTGCCAATGAAATAATGAAATGTATCTACAAATATAAAGGAGTAAAATCTACTACAGACACATACACACACACATCTGTGTAAAGTCAGTGTGCCAGTCTAATGCAGTGTCAAACAGCATGGAAAAGCAGCTCTTTTTTAAGTATTTATGTGCCTGTGTTGTTGAAACCTCTGGTCAGCAGGTTGAAAAGTAATGGAAGCTTTTGCTCTGAATAGTGTGAGTGGGAGACAGTGCCAAAGAACAGTGCGTGCTGCTAGTCATTAAAGATTAGCACATCTTCTGCTCACCTGAGTAAGAATATCCAGTTGACCTATGATGTGTTCCAGGGTGCTGGCTAGACCAGGGGGGAACCCTCCATCTGAGGCCTGGGAATGTGCTTGGACATGCGATGAATGCTGCGGTAAAGTCTGGGTCTGTGTCTGATGGGTGGAGGAGGAACCGGTGCTGGGGTTTCTGTAAGTGTGGGAATGAGTCGCTCTACTGTTGCTGCCGATGCGACCGCCGCTCTGAGTGTGGCCAGCAGTCTGGGAGTCCTGTCTGATGTAAGGTTCTAATGGGTCAGAGGTCTGAAAACAGAGAGAAAGAAGGTTGACAGGCTATTAAAAACTCATATGGTGTCTCATGTGTTTCAGTACATATGGCATTGATATGAGAACACCTTCATTTTAAAGGGGTGTGTCATCAACATAGAGTTGTATGCATAAGTCTGGCCACCCCTAATTAAATTTACACATTTAGATTTTTTCCACTGAAAATAAGTAAATACAACCCTTGCAGCAAACAGACATTAAAAACAATTATTTCTTCGAGTGTTGATGCACTGTTACTTTTTATTTCATTAACCTAAAAAAGCTGAAAAGAAAAAAACTTATTGTAGCATGTGCCAGGGTTTGGGCACGCTGCCAAGTTGGTATTTAGTAATCCCTGCTTTACCAACTGTTAAACATGAGGCATTAAAATATCCAGCTTTGGTGTTGTTTGGCAACCAGTGGCACAGGAAATATTGCACAGACAGAGGGAAAATTGGATTGAACTAAATATAAGTACAGTTTGGATGCAGTCAGTCAGGAAAGTGAAACTGCAAAGAGGTTGGCTTCAACAACAGGACAATGATTTGAAGCAAACCTCAAAATTCACCTCAAGAACCACAGGGAACAGCCTTCACAGTCCCAACTCCTACAAAAAAATCTGCAGGTAGATTTTAAAAATGCCGATTGTGCAAAACAGCCTAAAAATATCTCATAACTCTCAGTGATCCACAGGAATTTGTAAATTACGAATATAAAGACCCTTAATTGGCTGCAAAAAGTGCAGGCTCTGATATCTGCAAAAGGACTAACTAAGTAGATTACCCGAACCTTTGCATACAATCATTTAGTGTGTTGCAATATTAGATCTCCAGGCAATAGGCTTGATGGAGTTACTCAGCCCATAATATATTTATCACCATCAATGTTTTTTTTTTTTATCATTGTTATGAGCAACACATTTTGCTCAGAACTTAATCAGGCACATTTATGGTCTTAATTTGAGGTTGATACCACAAGCATTTGTGACTCAAATGTTTTTCTGACGGCAATGATGTTTATCTAGCAGTAACCAGCAACCCTCACTGCACATACTTTGCACAGATCTCTTACTATTTTTTATTGAACATAGATGGTCAGGAGCAAAACAAATGTGCAGTCTGTTCAATGTTTGATGCATTCTGTCAAATTCCAGTATAGTTCTGGTAACATATTGATTTGGTTTTAGAGGATTCTGAATTGATGAATAACAGCATAACAAAAATAAAGGTGAAATTTTCCAAAACTAAAAACACAATATCGCTCATTGATTAGATTATATTGGAAAAATGGCTATTGCCAGCATTATAAAGAACATATATGAACAAATGAAAAGATATTCTTTTCACCAAATTATTATGCATTTGCCATTTTATCAGAAATTGCAGATTATTATACAAAAACACAAGGAACAGAAGTTTCACATTTGAGAAGCTGGGCCTGGTTTGGAAATAATTTTGAACTTAGTTTTTTTTAATTCTCCACCATTGACAATTCGTTGGACTTTAAGCACTTTACCAAACATTCACTATCCTTACATTTTGCTGAAGATTCTTGGAACATAAAATGTACACTGCAAATCGAATCCAATCAGCAATGACTTTGCTAAACTGGCTTCAGCGAGGATATGGAGTCAAAAGTGGAAATTTCTTGATGCTCTCTCTCATACACACGCACGCGACACACAAAAGTACACACTCACCACTCTGTCTGTGTTGTGATTAATCTGGTGAGACATAAACACATGAAGGTCAGTGACCACATCTCTCCATCACCATGTCTATATGACTAAAAACTGTGTGCACACATCTATAGGTTTCTCCATATTTCTGTCCAACTCTGCAGACCTCTGTCTGGTTGTAAAGAATGGTGGGTGTGTATTTTTGCATCTGTTCCAGGACAACATCTCTTCTGCATCTCAGTGAGGGAGGGAACAACTGTTTTACTCATTACCACGCAACAGGAAATCTATTCACACTCAGCTAAACATGTTCATTGTCAAACTGTGCTGTTCCTAAATTAAGCCAGACGAGCAGAGCTGTCAGTTGATGCCTGGCTCGACACATTTGCCACAGACAGAGGTAATACATAATGCCACAATAAAAAGGGGCAGCAGTTTCCAGCAGTCATGTGCTATGACATGTTCCTTGATAGTCTGTATAATGGAGGCTAAGTAAGTTCTGGCAAAAACCGACAAAAAGAGAACATACCTTACATGGAAAGAGATTTCATTTAACGTGACATTGCTTGACTAACACAATATTAACATGACCAACAAATGATATAAAGTGTAAAATTGTAGCCTTTGGGTGTTGCATGAAAGTGACAAAAAATAAAACAACAAAAAAGAGCTTGTTTGTGGAAAGTTCAGCTCTGCAAGAAAGTGTAACATTTGAGAATGAGAGCCCAGGGCCAGAGTCAATTGCATGCTGGGGAAAAATGGCAGAAGAAGAACTCAATGCCCTTCAATGCGCTGCTGCCAACTTGCAGTTTGTTCAGAACTCAATATGGTGTCAGTACACTACAAGGCGCATGCCTAGACTGAACAAAGAGATGACTTAATTATAATAAGGAAGAAAGAACCAGTCCATTCACTCAGCTTGCTTTTTGGTCAAAATCAAAATGTGAGAAAATGGATTTTATAGATTAAGTGAACAAAGCAGATCAATGTTTGAACAATAACTACGCACTCGACTGCAAAAACTGAAACACCTGGATCTTCCTTCAATCTTCCTTCACTGTCACTGCTCACAACAGAGAATACTACAATAATACGCATTCAACAGAGCTTTGTAGTCACAATATAAAAATATAGTCATATTCTCATAAATGACTTAATTGAAGGATACAAAATAAATATACTTAAAGTATGAACTATATCATCATCAGTTATTATATAGAAGCTTCAGGTGAACTGCTCTTCATTATGACTACATTGTAAATTTCATTGTAACTTGTGAACCTGATAAATAAGTACAATATCTGTAATTCTCTCTAATTTTACATTCTGATCTCCTGCTGGTGGTTGTACAAAGACAAGGGTAAGAGGAGAGAGAGAGAGAGAGAGAGAGAGAGAGAACAATAGAGCAGTTCTGCTGAGCCTACAAGCTCTACCAAGACTGGATTATCTCTTGTTGAGAGTACGACTTATAGGTTTGTATTAAAACAGCTGCTTAAACACACACAGACACCAAGCACTGGTCCCCACATTAACACATATCCTCATTCAGGAAAGTGGAGGCAAACATGGATGTAGGCATAGGTGCATGAACGTATGAACTTGGTCTCTCACACTCACACACACACACACACACACACCTAGCTAAATCTAAGGTAGACTTCCATGTGTTTCTGCAGATAGCCTGAAAAGTAGAGTAAAAAAATATAAATGAGCAGAAGATCATGAGTGAGATATGCTAATGAAAATGATGAGGAGAAAGAAAAAACAAACACAATAAAAATATTTAAACCAAAATATTTTGAAATTTCAACACATATATTGTTTTGTTCACAAAAATTCATGTTACTAACAGTTTTTTTCATCCTCTACACTCATAACTGAATTAGGCAGTTAGGCACCTATGTAGTAAGATTCAGTTTATACAATTTATACAGTGTACCATTGTGGGTCTAATTTTTCTTATTACATAGCATCCTTTTCTATATGACGTACACATAGTGATGTTGGTGCTAAAACAATATATTCATCTGCAAACTCAACACGTCCTGTACTCTTGTACTCTTACGTGGGGCCAGGGAAAACCCGGATACGCAAAAGTGTACACACATGCTCGCGCAAACACAGCACCACACAGTAACCACCCTTCTAATGAATCACCTGGAGTGGAAAAACCAACAGTGGAAAATTTCCCGAGGCCCAATTTAAACTCATAGTCTGTGACAGCCAGCCATCAATACACCCTGCAAGCTGCGTGCAAAACCATTCATCTTGCTACACACATTAACGCACACAAGAAATTCACACACACAATCACAGGCAAAGTAGGTCCCCCACTTGAAATTTTCTGAGAATTAAGCAGGAGAGTGAAACGTGCACATGAAGAGACAGACACATGTATAAAACTAAAATTTCTTCTATCTTCTTCAACAGCTGCTTCCTTCAAGTTCAGTCTCAGTAGGAGGAGAGGGTGGTTTTACCACAAACCAGATTGAAGACCAATTCATCTTAAACAAACCTGACGCCTGAAAGATAATTAAGAATATCAAGGTGATACGAATGACCTGAGCTGAGTACACTGAAACTTTAAAAAAAAAACCCTGCTATGATGCTATAAGTCCCACAATACAGAAGCAGCAGGGTGACGTATTGACAGTTAAGGGGCCGAGTTCAAGCTCATGTAACAACAAGCATGTGCCAAGCTTAAAATTCCCTGAATAAATCCTGAAACTCTTCCAGCTCCAGAGGTGCTGTTGTGTATTTGACCCTTGATGTGTGAACAACGGCAGTGAGTGCATTAGTAACAGTAAAAGTTTTCAGTTCAGAAGAAGTGCAAGTAATGCTGTTTACTCATATTGTATCATTGCATGCAAGTGTTCTAGATTATGGACCGCAGATCTTTCTAAAGATAGACATTGGTGAAGCACAGGTGTGACTAATAACATTAATGATGGCTGCATTTCATTTAGCTGTACCAGTGCCAGGGTTCTGGTGTTATGCTTGCTGGCTCCCTGGCATGCCTAAATGAACCCTGGGCAATCATTATTGTTATTCGTTAGACCTGTGCTTTGACAAGCTGAAATGTCTGATGTCAAAATGTTAACTGAGAAATTTTAATCCTCTACACTTTTACAGGATTTCTTCTTCTGATTTCAACACAGATACAAAGTTCCAGTGTAAGGAAGAGGAAGTTACAGCAAACACTGAACAGTGATGTTTTATTATCATTGAATATGTTCCACTTAGAGTTGAACTCTTTATCATTTTTACATCAAAATCTAAATTTGGAAGAGTCTCATTAGAATATATAATAAAAAGTGTCTTGAGCTGTGGCAAGCGAAGATTTAAAGAGTAACTACACCATTGTTTTTTCCACTTTACAAATAACCATAGAGGGTTTTCTTGGCATATGATGTAAATACAAGTCATTTTTTACAACAAAATATATATAGTGCATAGACAAGGGTTTTTCTACTCAAGTTTAACTAGTCTCTCTCTGCCTGGATTTGAAAGTTTAGCTCTGTCGAATCCCCTGACCCCTCGCTAAGGTGACAAAAATAGACATGACTCTGAAGTCTGTTTTGTACATTGAATCTTGGCTGTCATCTGGGTAATGGGTCTTTACCACAGATGACATTTTTACATGTCACACTATGGAAAGCACAAGTGTAAATAATTAAATAAATAACAGGTGAGGGCTGGATTCCATTTAACTGTTTCAGTTTCGTTGTGAATACTGCTTCACTGTCTCACTATCGTTGCTTCTTGGAACACAGCGTTAGTTATCAGAAACTGCTGTGCAAATGCCTATTCTGTAGAAACTGACCAACATTACTTGTTTTAAAAAGAAACAAGCAGGCTGAGTCTTTATGCTCTTTCTAAGAAATCAACACAGTATTCAGGTCTCTTTCTACATAAACAATCTATGTGAGTCGTCGGAAACTGCCGGTTTTCATCGGTTCAGGGCCAAAATATTGTCAGATGCAACTTACCAGAAGCTTTAATAAGTATGGCCATTACTATGCGGATGTTATCAACAGATGCAATACCACATTTGAATATCATCATTATAGTTGAATGTTAAATATGAACTAAAATGGTCATTAGGTTGACTTTCAATGACTTGTTAAAAAAAAACAACAACTAAAAAAAGCACTCGACTTGCTCCATACTAACTATACTGGACCACAAATACACATGTGTACTTTAATGCAAAGAAGACATTATTAATGAAATTACAATTACAGTTTTTGGCCAGAAAAGTCACTACTGTACATTTTCTTCACCTTGTTTCTCCTAAAGCTACTCCACTGTAGCATTAGTGGAAACAGTTTAATGTAATGTCAGACTCACTTATGTACTCTAGAATACTGTAAGAAACAACAATATGTATCCCATAGTATAAAATGTGTTGACACTAGCTTTTGCTATTTAACAGGCCGAAGACTTTTAATTGGCTGTTAAAGATTGACTGTTCTATCTTAAATCAATCTACCATAATTACAGAGGAGCAAATATTTTATGACAAACTGCTACTGATGCTTTTTGATGAATGAAGCCTATGATGTGACTTAGCTCTAACTTAGGCTTCTGCATTCTGCTACAGTAGTCATTCTCAACCAGGTGAAGCTGTGCCACAACAGGTATTTCTGCAGTCCACAGGAGGTTCGTGAAAAGAATTTATTATTTGATCAAAAAATAGACTTGCATATTAAGCCAACCACTGTAGCTAAACATGGTTCAAGTGTTACAGTCATTAGGAGTGTTTGAATCCTAGTTAGCAAGCAAGCAAATGAGTCTGAATAATTAGCTAAAAGTATAAGCTGTTGAATTAGATAAATAAGTAATGGATGAATTATAAAAAATAGCAAAAAAAGTAATGGATAAACAACTGAAATTGCTAAAAGCATAAACATTTGAAAGATAAAAAATAGAAGTAATGATAAATCATTGAAATAACTACAAGTAGGGAGTAAACAACCAAAATAGCTTGCTAAAGTAGTTGAACAGTTGTAACTAATGAATAATTGGATGGAATGTCCAGCTTTGGCAATTTCAAGTGGTAGAAATATGAATGCAAACACTGTAAGTTCAATTGTATGAAAAAATATTAACACTTCCACTATTATCTCTCCACTTGTATATGATTAATAGTTATACAACGTCTGATTTGAAATCAATGCCAACTTACACAGTTGAAAAATGACTGCTGTTGTAGATGAAGGGGTACCTGAGCTCCAATATGAGGGTCTTGGGAGGTACGTCTTACAAAAAAAACAGTTGGAAACCACTGATTTATAGAATTGAGAGGGGACGGTGTTTCTCACTACACCCTTTTATTCATGCTACTCACCCAAATCTTCCCTCTCAGTTTCCTCATTTTCCACTTCTCTCACTCTTTCTTCATTCACTCTCTTTTCTAAGCCCGTTCTTTCATTTTTCTCTCCATGTTAGTCTTTTGTCTGCCTCTATTTTCTCCGTTTCTGCCAATTTCTCCTCAGCCCCTTCTTTTTCAAAGAGTCGGTCTTTAGTGTAGGTGTCTTTTAAGGTTTTTTTAGATTTTCTCTTTTCATTTTATTATCTTGCTTAAGCTTTCTGTCTTGGCTTTTTCTTTTTTTTGCTCCAGTGTGCTCACCCTGTTTTCCCTACTTTTCACCCTCCGTCTCGCTTTTCCTCACTGATGCTCTCTCGCTCCACTAGACCATTAGGCTCTCTTTAACTCCACTGCTATCTTGTCTCCAACGCTCCCTTGTCACACCCCCTGCCTTTCCTCTCTTGCTTGCTCTCTATCCCCTGCTGTCAAATACATTCAATTCCCACTGTCAGAACAATACCACCTGCCTTTCCATAACAGCACCTTAAAGATGCACACACGCAAAGACAGTGTATCCAAAACTGTAGTCTACAGTGCAATGCTCTGACCTCTTAAATACATCAGTGCTCGGTGGATTGTTTCACTGCTTCCATTGGTGTGGAGTCTTTATTTAAGTAGAGTGTTAGTAAATTTTAGCAATAATAATAGCAGCCTATGAGAGCCAGAAAATAAATAAAATAATGGTAAAGGAGATAACAGTGCATACAGCTACTGCATTCTCCGAACCCCCTCCTCACTCTCCAATCCACATCCTAAAGCTGAGCTGAGCAGTACAGTGGTGTGTGTGTGTGTGTGTGTGTGTGTGTGTGTTGAGCTGTGAGGGGAGGCCTGCTGCGAGTGTGCAGCTCGTCTGTCTGCACACGTGAGTGGGAGAAAGATCCAGATGTGAAGCAAGAGACAGGAAGGGAGGAGGGGGTGGGGGTGGCTGGTGGTTGGAGGGATTAGGGCGGATGTGATCAGAGAGAGCTGATCTGCCTGTCAGCAATGGTTGGCACTCACGCACATACACGCATGCACCCATACACGCATACGAACACACAGATGTATATTCTCACACACCAAAAACAGTGGCAAATAAAGATTTGCTCAGCTCTGTTGAGCAGTGAGACAGCTTGACTGAACCACACACACACGCTCAGTTTTTAGAATGAGAGATCTCTTATTGGGTTTAACAAACAGGTCTACAAATTCCTGGTACAGTGCCCATCACTGGCAAATTATCATGGAGCTTGGCATCCAAGTACATTAAAGTATCAGCACATCAAATTAGCTCCTTATGAATTCCCCGTGGATATGATTCGGCGAGGGCAGGACACATGGGTGGCCTTTGCCTCTGGATGAATAAACACAGCACTCCTGTCTCCTTTGTCAATTTCTTCCTAGTGAAATGAATTAGAGCGAAAGGTGTCACTGGATGTTCAGCATTGTGCGAAGGGATGGTTAGAAACCTAGGTCACAATTCACAGTTTAAACATACTAGACGGCTGGAGTCCTGACTTTGTACTACCAGCCTCAGCCGACTCATGGAGGATTCTTTTGAGGTTCTCTGTCCATATTATAATTGTTTTCTTCCACTGTACTACATTTAGCCAAAATGGCCATCAGTGTTCTTGTTCTGCCCATTTTATTGTGAATAGAGCGAAGAAATTTGTGGACTTGGGCTAGTAGAGTATCACATAATTACTTTCGACTAGTGGCAATGGCCAAGGTCCTACAACTATTATTATGTCATATAATTAAGTTTGGATATCTTTTCAGGTACGAAGTAAGCTTTTAGATTTGGAATATGTGCTAAATGTATCCAAATAATGCCTCCTTTGGAAATTGTCTTCAGACACGAGGACCTGCGTGAGACCAGCCGATCGTTGTATTAGCAGCTTAGCTCCAAAGATGACCGATGTCATCAATGTCTGGCGACAATGCAGATTAATTAAAAAATTAATTCAAAATACTTTATCGTTGTCTCTGTTGTCACCGAAACGTTTTGATATATGATTTTATTACTATTGGGGGATAAGTTTCATCAATTAAATATTTGTTGCTGCCACGTTAGTTTGTCTAAACGTAAAGTTAAGCAATCTCATTTGAAGACTGATCATACTGTAACCTCCAGTCCTCGGGAGTTTTAACCAAGAATCCCTTTTGTTAGTCCAATGCCATTATGTACAATTCTGCTTAACCTAACTGCTTAGAGGATTACAGTTATTAACTTGAAAAACGGTGGAAATTGTTATGGTGATGATAATTGCTGTTGTTACTGTCACACTCCCCTCTTCTTTTTGAATGTATTTTAATATTCAAAAACTGTATTTTTGCTGATATGTACAGCATATATTTTGTGCAAACTTTGAGTTGCATGTCCTGTATGAATAGGTTCTACATAAATAAAGTTTATCATCAACATACATTTTTCACTTTTCCGACTAAAAATAAGACAGAACAGTCACTTAATCTTTACCATTTTGAAAAAGAAGTGAAAAAGTTAGTAAATTTCACACACAAAATTAAAACAAAAAATAGCCCATGAAATGTTCCAGAAGTTACATTCCCTTTAGTCAATACTTGAGAATACGAGGTGGAAAAACAAGTATTCTTATGGTAGATTCCATTACCTGTGCATATATGCATATTCTAGCTCTGCCCTAAGTGAAGTAATACATAGTTGTTAATAATTTATTGCTTGTTCAGACATTTCACTAGTGGTGTAGTTAAGGATATTCCCCTTGTTTGTTTTTGATGATGAGCTTCCAGGGACTGTAGCTAGCAGCAGCAACAGTGTTTGCTGCAGGTCTAATGGTGCTCATTGAAACTCTATCAAAAAAGATCCAACAGCCTTTGTATGAACAATACACTGACAGGAATCCCACTTATACTCTATAGGGGAGAGAGAATGTTTAA
Source organism: Istiophorus platypterus (assembly GCA_016859345.1). Lineage (NCBI taxonomy): Eukaryota > Metazoa > Chordata > Actinopteri > Istiophoriformes > Istiophoridae > Istiophorus > Istiophorus platypterus. The sequence continues at coordinate 19,205,290 of CM029117.1, forward strand.
GATGTTTGAAATTCAAATTTGAGGCTTTTTTAATTTGTTTTTAAAATGAGTGAACATTAAATATTTGATTACAGGAACTTTGGTGGCACACAGTCATGCCTTCCATCTAATCTAAACACTGTTATCTTACCCAAAACAAAGGAAAGTACAGTGTAGCAGGTATATTGCTCAAGTATTACTGCTATAACAACCTCATTAGGTGCAATTACAGATATTCTGTTTTCTATAATAGAGAGAACCTCTAAAAAGCTGCCTTTTTGGTTTTCTTAGTTAGTCCTAGTTTTTCTTACCTGAAACAAACTTTTAAATTCTAATAATGAGATTAGAGTTTTCTGATATAAAGCGTAATCTTGAGGGTAAACAGGTTGATGATATTTACCTTTGTGCATATTTTTTAATTAGGCTACATTCTGGTATTAGGTTGTATGAGTGGCAGTAGTGTACCACAATTCCTTTCACGGCTGCTTTCAGCCAAAGAACATCCTGTTTACTATATTCCGCCTCTCTGAAAATAAGTCAATTTATAACAACACATTAGATCCAATTTTCCTATATGAGAGTACCTCTGTTTTTTCCTCCTCCTATAAACTCATAAAACCTTTGAATACTCTTTCCAAGAGAGAGGAAAATTAAACACATTTATACGAGCTGGTAGCATTTTTCTTTTCTCTGCTTTCCCTCAGGCGACACGTGTGTGAGTCTTGCGGCAGTTTATGAGAGATGAAAGGGCCTGTATTAATAATAAATTATGAATCGATAAATTATACATGAAAAAGAAAATCTAGGATGTTGGCACTTCCAGGTGCAGCTGCCACCATTATTTTAACTGTAACAAGTGGAGGATGACAATTCATAAAAGAGGATGAAAGAATGTCAATGGAAACCAACTTAGGCTAATGAGGTTGGTGTGTGTGTGTGTGTGCATACATTTAACTGTAAATAAATACAGCCTGTTAAAACATTATTTTAATATTTCTAGTTGCATTCATAGTATTTATTTGGAAATAGAAGAGACAGTGTTTAGTCTGTAAGGTCAAATACCAAAGCAGGATCTATTATTGTAGTTTCAATCATTTTATGTATTTATGTAATTTTCATGACGTTGATTTTTAAGTTAAAGGTGAGTAATCTTTGATCTGAATATGATGCCTGCAACTAAATATATAGCGGCTAAAAGAAGCCAAAACACTAACAGATTTGGTTCTGTTTTTGTTCCCTACATCAGTGAAAATTAATATGCAATCAACCTAATCATTACAACCAGGTACACTTTTTGCATTTGCAAAAATATGGTGAGTAATTGCATGTGGCGTTGGAACTGAACACTTTATGTACACATGGCTTTTCCAGTCATTATTTTTCTACATTATGCATTCAATGCTCTGTGTTTTGAATATACCCAGCCTTTGAACTATTTGCATTTATTTTATCCACATGTAAAAAAAAAAAAAAAAAAAAAAACAACATACAAAAAAACCCACAACTCATCATTATCACCCTGGGATGAGACTAGTTTTCATAAAGCTACTGCAACTGCAATTTTTCACTGTCTATCAAGATTATGTAATTGTGAAATGACACTTTCTGGTGCAATAAACATTACACTGTATATTATACTTCGATCTCATGTTTAATCTCACGGTGACACAATAAAAGAACTGTTACAAATACAAGCTTGATATCTTAAACATTGCAAAAATTATCCATCTTAAGAAGTCATTTCTATCTCAGATTTAGCAAACCTTCATTTACTTACAATGACGAAAGGACCTCTGCCAATAGAGTGAGATGATTTCACTTGTCCTCAGCACAAAGTTCCTTGTCTTTTAGAAATGAGTGAAATATCCTTAGCAAGACAGGATTTGCCACTTCTATCATAAAAAACATCTTCAAGCTACAGAAAACACTGTGTGTGACTGATATAAAAGAAAACCTATTACTAAAACTATATTTTTAACTAAATTACCCAGCCCTACTTTGACCTTTGACCTAATACTAGCTACCTGAGCTAGGCTTATCCTGACCAGACAACAAACAGCAAACTGCCAGAGCTTCCTGAGTGGCTCTCACAATTTGAATTCAGAGTCTGGAGCTACCAAAACATAGACCTCAATTATGTGGTATACAGGCTAAAAATCAAATCCGTCAAATAAAGTAAAAATGTAACATCACGTAAACATGTGTCTTATCAGTGCATAGTTTTTTTAGAGGTCAACATAAGCACCAGAGTTGATTTGTCTTACACCTCATTTCTTAATCAAGCTGATGTGAAGGACTGCTTTTCCATTAGTGCTGAAGCTTCAGACCACTGTATTTGAAAAAACATATTTCCCAAAGAGAGGGTTCAGTAGGGTTATACAAGAACAGTAGTTCTCAGAAGAAGAGAATATGTTTCATGTATTGCACTAATCATCTCTCTCCACATGTTCCAGCTGCCCATTTGATAATTACCCTTTCAGGCTAGTCTGTAATAAAGGCTGACAAGTGGAGGAGCTATTAAAATCCATTTACAATCCTGGATCACAGTAGTGAGAGGGAAAGACAGAGTCAGACAGAGAAGGAGTAAAAAAGCCAAACAGGGTCCATGGACCACAGTATGAACACAAGTTTTTAAAAGGACATTACATTAAAGACATGTACTTCCACTGTTCAAGTCAGTTCTGGGGAAATGTTAGAAATGATCACCCTCACGTAGTTGGAGCTGCTTAAACACCTCCTTTAAATATATATTTAACCATAATCGAGCCTAAGTTTACAGTTGAAGCTATCTGATAAATATATATATATTTTTTTTTTTAACGCAGGTTAAAAAAATAAATAAATAAAAAATAAAAACCTACTGAGGAAAATCTAACTCTTGTTTGCCATGCTAACATTTTTGGAAATTTTCCTAAATTTTTTGCAATTAATTATCAATGTAACAACATTCCATCACTGGTCTGCAGCTTCAGTCACCAAAAAAGTCAATTTTTCTGACACTAAGGTGTGCAATAAACAAGACGTGACAACTATAGCACATTGAAAGCGATACACAATGGCTTCTTACTGTTGTAATTTATCCATATCAATTCTCAGTATTCCGTGATCTATATACTATAGTCTTTAAGGATAGTGATAGGTTTTTAAAGCATAAACTACCCTTTAAGTTCAAAGAAGTTAAAATTAAGTGTTTGTTTAATGCCACACTACCTCACAATTGTTAACAATAAGTCATTATGAGGCTTTTCTGAATATCCAATAAAGTGTAAAGAAAGGGCAGCATCACCATGGATTGATCTCAACACCTAGCAGAGCAATAAATAGAAGGAGAGACAGGATGGTGTTGTGTGTGTTGACCTTGACTGTGCCTTTGTTGATGTAAGAATCACTGTAGCAGTCAAAGGGGTTGAAATCCAAACCATTCCATGAGGTTTCCCAGCCAGTCCATGAAACCTTGTGCCTTTGTGTGTGTATGTGTGTGTGTGTATGTGAGTCTCTCTCTCTCTCTCAGTTTCTTCTATCTTTTTTTTTGGACAGTTTGGCCAGTCCTCCAAATTTTAAATAGCTATTTGTGATGGTTAAACTAAGGGTTATGGGACTAGGTATTGCCCTATATCAATTAGTGTCCTCAGAAACTTAAGGAAGACAAAAAAATTTTGTGTGTGTGTGTGTGTGTGTGTGTGTGTGTGTATGTGTGCGCGCATTTGCATGTGCATATGCATATGGTGATTTTTATTTTTTTATTTAAACATCATCACTTTTACTTTTCACTTTTTATTTTTTTTTTTTTTTTATTTATTTTAATTTTTTAAAAAAATTTTTTGTTTTTTTGTTTTAAATTGAGGTTTGCAAAAAAAAAAAAAAAAAAAAAAAAAAATCAATATAATCAAAAATAGAAGCTAAATGACTTCAGATTCTATTCTCTTTTTAAATTCTCTCTTTGTTTATTTTTATTTTTATATTATTATATATTTTATTTTGGTGTTTCTGTTTTATAGTCATAGTAAATTTGACAATGCTACCCTGGGCTTGTGGAAACTATGATCGCCTTTTGTGGAAATTTTTAAACAAATAAAAAAAAAAATATATATATATATGAAAATAATCATTATTAGTTTAACTCATTATGTCCAAAAATCTGCCTTTGATTATATTAATCTATATCCTGCCTGAAGTGAGGATGAGTAAAAAAATTTGCTCAACCGTATAAATAACAACAATCAGTCATGAAAATGGGTTCTACTTCCATTTTGGGAAGGGATCTTCTTATATTTTTATGCGCTATAGACAGTTAAAACCAAACACTTAAATGTAAACAGTTGGCTTCAGCATAGACTTGGCAAAAACTGAGAGTTAATCACTTATCTATTTTCACTGTTTCTGTTTATTGACAGAAGACACCAAAATAAACTTTTCCAAAAGCTCACAAGCTAGCTATCAGAATCAGCGGCTGTAGTCACTGCCACCTAAAACTAGCTTTGGATTCAGCTTAAAGGTACCTGCAAACCCAAACAATTGAACACCTGGTTTAATGGAATGCTAAACCTGAAATCAAAAGGTAAAAGCCTTTTTCCTCTACCGTGTTTTGGAAACTGTACAGTCATCCAAATCCTCTTATTTGTAAAGTTATTGATCAGAGTCGTTGGACAGTATGTTAATTAGTCTTTCCTCTTGGACACATTTACACATCAGTCAGAAAGGGTGTGGTGGAGTTGGTGCAAATAGAGACTCCTACCGAAAAAAACACAGATGTTTTATTAAATCACTGTCATGAAAATGGAGGAGATGCTGCCACAAAATGGGCTTTGAAGTCTGGAAGGCTTGTCTTCCATCTGAATATTTTCATAATATAACTGACTTTGGCATTTATTGACTCACATAACATTATCCAAACCTCTTAGTTGTAAAATTGAATAAAAATAGTATGATTAAGGATAGTGCAGTGTTGCATGTACTGTAATGACATCAGGAATAATAACATTAATGTGTTATTATGTTACTAACGCCTAACATAAAAGACACTCAAATAAGATTTTATAGGACAAAATATAAAGAGATAAATAAATTAAACATAACCTCAAACCATTTTTGGTGATGCCAAATGAGGAGTAACTTAGCCTTGCATGCACTTGTAAGAATAACATTTTTATTAACATCTTTCATTTTTCTCTGTCAGTGTCTCATGACAGCACATTAGCTTATTCATAAGACAAAATAATTACAGTAAGTTATCGTATAACAATAATATCAGTCTTAACTTGATCATACTTTTGATCATGCTTTTTTGTCTTCAGTTGTAATAACTGATCATTAGTTACATTTTTTTAAACTCACTGGCAATATAGTAAGATATCTGTACATTTTTGCATTAGAGGGTGTCATAAATTGAACAAAGATTAAGATTTGATATTTTTCATGTGGTCAGAAAGATGGAGGGGCACTTCCACTACATCAAAGTTTAAATGTGGAAAAAAAAGTAGGTATTACTTGCCCTGTATGTGAGATATGAATGTAGCTGGGGGCTACACTACAGACTTCAAAGGAAGGATATGCATGGAGGAAATAAGCCAGCCACACTGGCAGCATGAAATACTGAGGGGCATCTGTGCATGTGTATCTGTCTCTTACATTTATTTTTGAGCCAGTTGGCACAAAGGCATGCAAATATGTTTGCATACAGGTTTTAGTTAGTCTTTTTTGTGCTAATTTGAGCACTTACATATATACAGTTAACATATGTGTGTGTACATTTGTGTGTACACACCATATTGACCAAACGATAAGACGACCCGTTTACAACATTTTGGACACTTCATGAGAATTTTGCTTGAGCCATCCTCAGGAAATTACATTACATTTTAGCAACACTTTAAGTAACACTCTAAGAATATCGAAATCATCAGCATATTGTTCATTACCTCGACAAATTGTTTTGTTTTTTTTGGCTTAGTGGTTAAAGGCTGCTTTATGGACTCCCAGAACTAGTTCATCAGACGTGGTGTCTGACCAAATCAGAAATCAAGTGTTCATTCTTGATGTTGATGGCCACACTAGAAGGCTGTATATGAACCAGCCATCCTACAAAGGGGGGAGACACAATATCATTTAAAAACAGGAACAAAGGCACACATTTTTAGAGCGCATCTCCTGGAAGGCTTTCATAGTCTTACACTCGGTTGTACAAATGAAATAGGCCACAAATAGTTGTGTAACAAAATAAAAATAGAGCTAGTGAGAGAAGCTCAATCTTTGGCACCTTTTTCACCTCGGCACAGCTAGCTAGTCACCGAGTGAAGTGGGTACGAATGTCGGGTTGTCAGTTTGCGGAAAGCTACAGAAATGGGCGGATACAGCCCCCCCCCCCCATTCAATGCTGGAAAAGTGTGGGGCGATGATGTTTCTGAAGCTATCAAACCATCCAAAAAGCAGTTTGAAGTATAAAGCCTGTTCTAGATGTACACAACCACCTCCCGTCTGCACTGTATCCTCACTGTCAAAGTATTCAATCAAGAAGAAAATGCCAAAAATAAATATCCACCTGAAATATGAACGATGCTGCTCTATAAAAGTCAAAGCCAGACAAAACTAATTTTATGTTGGTAATCAAATCTAAGTTTGCCATAAATTTAGTATATATTTTATGTATGGCTAGATAAATTCTAAACAGTTGGAATATTTATTAACTGAGGCCAAAAGTAGTGTTCACATGTAAGGGTTAGGTATGTTAGGGAAAGGAAAGGATTTCGTGTAAGTGGGATAGGATTGTTTAGTGACTAGTGTGTTTTTGTGTGTAGGATATAAATTATTTTGTGTAAACGAGTAAAAGGGATGAAGGAAATGCTGGATCTAGGCGGTACATCAAAAAAGAACTGCTGTCAGTTCACTGTGTTTGTCTCCAGCTGTCTGAACTCACCTGGGTGCGGAGCGCAGATGGGTGCGTGTTAAAAGGGAGGTGAGCCGTGGAGCTGGCCGGTGGTGCCTGAATGCTGGAAGTAGTTTTATGTTGTAGCCTGACAGTATCATTGGATTCACTGCAGTCAAAATTGCTCTTCCACACCATTACCTGTAAGGTGCATATAAGTAGTTTCTTATTATAAAACAATACACCAAAGTCAAATGACCAACAATCTTATGAATGAAATGGTGCTTTATAAATACAGTTTTGCTTTCTCTTTTATAAGTTCTTTATCATTTTACTTGTTTTCATAAATTTTAAAAATACACTATGAGTCAGAGGAAGGCACATTTTATGAAGCATCAGTCATATCTTGTTCAATGTTTAAGGATCAGTTAGGAAAAAAAAAAAATCCAAAATCACCTGTTCATCAGAGCCTCCAGAAGCAAAGAACTCTCCTGTCCTGGAGAAGGCCACACAGGTCACTGGGCCCTGGAGTGAGGGAAAGAGAAACAGAGAGATGGAGAATAGAGGTGATAATACTGGGAAATCCTATCCCAGTTTTTAAGGCATCCTGTAAATGCTTAGCTGCAAACTGCTTTTTTAAGTGGAAAAAAAAGCAATGTCCTTGTTGCTACTTTCCATTGAGTTCCAAAAACATGCATTTTCAGTCCTTACTCAGAGTACCTTTGAATAATAAGAATGATCTAATATTTTTCCTCTGTCAGGAAAATATATAGCAGCTGCAGGGAAAGTCTAGGTCTTAATTTTAAATATACAGGAAGGTAAACATTAAATAATTTAACAAAATATAAAATAAATTAAAAATATGTGCTCAAAACACACTTGCTTCAAAAGTTATATATAACATGCATTGACAAGACGAGACCAGCGGAGGATCAGGTGGGGTTTTTGTGACTGTGGCTCATAACATTACGAAACACTTTTCTTCTTTAAACCATCTGAGGAAACGAAACTTGTACAGAACAAAAGCTTATGAATGTATGTGTGTGTGTGTGTGTGTGTGTGTGTGTGTGTGTGTGTGTGTGTGTGTGTGTGTGTGTGTGTGTGTGGAGGAGGAGGGTGGACATGAGGGGCTGTAGCAGAGCAATCAATAAGAGAAAACAGAAACTCAGGTGGGGTAAGGTCACACATGGTCAGAGCCAAAAAGGATCACCTGGGGATCGAAGGAGTTTGGCATGCTGCATGTGTGTGTGTGTGTGTGTGTGTGTGTGTGTGTGTGTGTGTGTGTGTGTGTGTGTGTGTGTGTGTGTGTGTGTGTATGTGGTTGAGTATGTGTGTTTGAATCTGGATCCAGGTTTAAAAACTCAGAAATCATGCTCTCTCTCCTGGTTTATTCTTTTCTCTAGCTCACAATGCAAAATGGGGTCAACGTTTACAGCCCAAGCCCTCCGACTGTGTTCAAAGAGAAGATGAAGGAGAGAGCAAACAAAAGAAAGGGAAAGAATCAGACAGGGACGCTGCTGAGAAGAAAAAAAGGAGCTGTGTCCTGTGGCTGGCACCCAGACAGGCTGGTTTGGGTGAGGAATGGTTTCCCAGAAGCACCTGAGAGAAGCAGACAGTGTCACTATGGCAACGCGACGGCCTGACAGACAGCATGTTCTGTCTCTGCTCTGACTAATGCCTGGTGCCAGGCTGGCACTCGCCTTGGCCAGATACACACACACACACACACACACAGACACACACACAGACACACACACAGACACACACACAGACACGTGCACATGCAAGCAGGCAGGCAGGCAGGCAGGCGCGCACGCACACACACACACACACACACAGTCTGACAGGGCAATGAACCTACCTGGCACACTTTATGTACTGATAAATGAATAGGGATTGCAGAAACCAGACAGGCCCCACACGATGCTCTCCATAAACTTATGACTAACAAAAACGATTACATGCTTGTACTGGTCTAATTTTGTCGATGGATATTTATTTAAAATATACCTCGAAGAGCAGTTACACATACTTTACATATATCACTGATCCATATGAAATAATGTCTCTTGGTCTATGCTGTTCTAAAGCCGTGATGATGCTGTCGTGTAATGCTTCTAAAATGTTAATAATTTATAATAGTAATTTAAATTTCCACATGCGTAAAAATGCAGATTGTGAATGTTTCCAATTACAGTTTAGAAAGGAGATATTGAAAAGAACAAAGAGCACTAGTATCACATCAGTAGACTGTATCAGCCAATGTTCTATACTCTATATCAGTACCAAGGGTTATATCAGAACTGGTATTGGGAATAAATGAGTGCATTAGAGCTGAAACAATTAGTTAATTTATTGATAAATTGATTTTGATAAACAAGTAATTGTCTCAATCATTTTGCAAGCAAAAGTAGCGAGAAAATGCCCAACATTCACAGATGAGAGGATTTACTGATTTTTGTGATACGTCAATATAAATGTATTATCATTTGTTTTGACCAATAATAATCAATCGATTAATCAAAACATAAACTGATTAAATCCATAATGAAAATAATCATTAGTTGCAACCCTAAAGTGAATCAAAATACATCATGTCTTTGGTTTTCAAAATACACATTTTGTGCATAGTCCTTTCATCAAAATTCCCTTTTCTCCTCTTGTGAACAAATATTACATATATTACACGTATTACACTCAGAAGCATTTTAAGATTCCTCCCCATAAAATCTGATCATAGATTCAGATTATTTACAGTATAACCCTCTGTTTCTCCTTTAACTAACGTTAGCACCAGTAATGTGTTGAAGGTTTTATATGTGAGCATCAGCTTGCAACAACACGTCACTAACACCATCGAGATCTGTGTGCGCTGACAAAAAGTCAAACACTCTGTAGCCTTAATCCTGGTATATAATCAAAACTCCTTTGTAATTGGGTGATGGAAGAGGTAAAGTTATTCTCCCTTTGTCGGAAAGACTTGTTCCACAAACACTAACAAAAAGGAAAAGCTGGAAAACAATGAAAATTCATTGAGTGCCACACAAATTCAGAAACCTTTCTTTGTATTATCACAATTTGAACAATTATGTAAAATAAAAATGTAAAAGTTATGACAAGTCCAATTTTTTCAGTATTTCTGTACCATTCATGTGTAAGGTGTTGGCCTGTTCAGTCAGCGGAAGACTCATTTGCACCTATGCTGTGGGCCCCAATATGCAGAAAAAGCCTGAAGACAGAGCAAATGTCAATGGACTGAATGGGAGCCATCTTGGTCTTTCACAACACAACACATTGTGTCCATCATCCCTACTCAAAAAAGATCTGCAGAGATTAATTTTGGTAGAATTTGATACCCATGGTTCAAACTCCTTACAACCACATTTGCTTGCTAGAAGTCCTCCTCTACATTGCCTTATTTGTGAACTGCAGTGTGTTTCTTACCATGTTCCCACCACCAACCGCTAATCCATGAAGGAGCACGAAACCATTGGTAGGACTGTGAATCACCACATCTGCTGTCACTATGTATAAATGTGTGTATGTTGTGCATGTGAATGAGGCACAAACAGGGCCCACTCTTAAAAATTCTGCTCTATAGTGCATTTAATGGTCCAAAGGGACATTCACTGCATACATGTAGTTGAATAAAGGTTCTCAGTGTCTATTTTATGTTGTCATGCCAAATTTTTAAATTCTAAAATCGAGTCTAACCTGATACTATGTCCCAGCCTATAACCACTTTCCACAAGGGTGCAGTATGGAAAAACAATAGCAACTCATCCATTTCATTGGGGTCTTTGAAACCTAAGTGGACTTATGAATTAAGTTGAAGATGTGCTTCATAAAAAGTTTTGGATCACACTATAAAAGTCAGTTGTTAAAGAGAGGAGCAGAGAGACAGATTAATCTAAATTATCACGATTCTACCCAGCCAGGTGAGGTTCTCCTGAGGCTTGGTAAACAATAATTTATCAGATCCTGCAGCAACACTCTCCTTTAAGGCTCTCATGTGTTTTCACATACATTACATGCACATAGGCCTCCTCACATATATGGCACCACACATACAAGCAGACACATAAACCCACATACCCACATAACCACACCAAACAGATGGAGGTCTCTTACATCTCTAGCAATGAGATTGGAGAGAAATTAACACCCTATGTGCTCTCAACACCAACATATTGGCAGAGTCAACACTGAACCACAGAGAACAAAAACAAAAACAGACATGGTGCAGGCGATAACAAATTGGAAGTGTGAAGAGAGCGGGGGAGAAGAGCATTTTTTTGACAAAGAAAAGACAAAAGGCAAATGGCTAAAGAGAAGCACAGGTGACATGGACAAAAGAGACTGAACAAGAATGAGAGACAGGCAACATGTACAGGGGGACAGATCAACAGACAGACCACATGTGGTACTGGCAAGCCACTGTCTTCCACAACTAGCCAGAAAGCGGGTTCATCAGCTGTTCAAACAAACTGATACAGTCAGTGAGCCATCCACCCAACTAGTCCAGCCGGCCAGAATGTGAGTACATCAGATGTAGGAGAAAGGGAGGAGGTGGGAGCAAATAGTGAGGCAAACAGAGGAGAATGATGGTGCCAACACTAAAACACCCCGAGAGCACATGAGGACATAGAGAGAGACACATGCGTTTAAGTTGGAAAAAAAAAGGACGGGACGGAAACAGAGAGGAGGATGAAGAGAAGAGGAGTAGAGGATCCAGAAGAACGGAGGCAGAAACACAGTTCTCTTTCCTTCTAACAACCCTGAGATGAGTCATTGTGAGTGGGCTGCCCGCTCGCCTGGCAAGTACTAAAATACACCACATACAAAAAAGGCATCATACGCGCACACACGCATACATATACACTTCACAGAATCAAAAAAGCACAAAGGGGGTGTCAAACATACTCACACATAAATTTCCACACTGAATCCTGTGTTGCCTGCTCACACACACACACACACAAATGCACACACACAGAGCAAAGCAGACTTCAGACATGACCTATCATGACCATGACCAGGTAAACTGCATAGTCAGGCCTCCAAAATGTATTTCAATGTCTTGGTGTCTGTGAGTATGTGTGTCTACCTGGTGTCCATGCAGTGTATACAGTAGCTTGCCCTCTACAAGGTCCAGTATCTTCATGGTGGAATCGCTGGATGCAGTGATGAGGAAATTACCAGCCAAGTGGAAAGACAAGCTGTTCACCACACCACTGTGAACTGGAAAACACAAAGCACACGCAGGCATGCACGCACAAAAGTCAGAGTCGACAAATACTCGTAATCTGTCTCTGTTGTATTATGCAGTTTTCTGCCTGCAAAATAACTTGGAATCATTAAACAATGTGATAAAAACGGGAAAAACAACAATAACAATGATTATGACTAGGGTTGCAGCTAATGATTTTTTCATAATTGATTAATCTGCCAGTAATATTCTCAGTTACTAGTTTGGTTTTTAAAAACTCAGTCAAGCACCAGTCCAAGATCCAAAAATTTTTAATTTACTGTTTACTGAATAACGGCAAATTCTCATAACAACTTGGAATCATTAAATATTTGAGCTTGAGAAATTGACTTCAACAAATAATCAGTTCTCAAGGTAGTTGCAGATTTTCTTCCAAACATCTAACTGATTAATCGCCTTATTGTTGCAGCTCTAATTATACTACTCTTATTGGGATGATACTGCGAAAGCTTTTTGAGACAAAGTATTATATATCAAATGTCAGATAAAAATATTGCGAAAATATATTGTTTGTCATACCTAACCTTATGTAATTCTATACTTTATTGATTAGAGCAGGATAACTGGTTTCCCTTTTGGTCTCTTTACAGGAAATCAGAGGACCAGGTCACTTATACCCAGCACCTCAGGCACTGATACAAGCAGAGGGTCTTGCTCAAGGACATTTCAGCAGATCAAATGCTTGCCAACATGGTTGCCTCAATCCCACTGCTGCACAACACGCTGCCTCAATTACTGTGTAACTTGAGACCCGCTTACTGTCAAGTATATATTAGCACATATCATTACGTCAAGTATAGTAAGTCGTTGCAATCCATCAAAACTCCTCCAGACTTGAAATTATTCTAACATGTTCTGAATGGGTTCTTGATGGGGACAGCAGCAGACATTCGAAAAGCAACATGGTCCCTCTGCAGGCTGCAACATGCTATGACACATATGAGACATACCTATACCTCTCGCTGCAAGATGCTTAAAAGCTGCAACTAAGTTTACTAAGAGCAGGGAGAATATAGTCTCTGATATGGCTTAGGTCCATGCAAGGATACAGAGCAAGGTAAACAGCCCAGTAAACACAAACCAGTTAAATTAACCACCCAACATTGAGCTAAGATAGCTAAAAGACAACTAAACATAGATCAGCATACTGACGAGTCATACATGACCCCTTAAAAAGGAAGTATTTAAAGGCTTTTCTAATCGGGAGGGCTAAACTATGCACATTTACCTACCGTTCTTCCTCATTACTAATAATTCCAGTGGCTGTCTAACAGTAACCACGCTACATTTTAACAACAATTCAACACTTTCGGTTGGCTAAAAAGGTAATTAACCACAGCATGTGCATTGCAGCCCTGTGGAGAGAAGAGGAAAGAAGAGGAGAAGAGAGGAGAAGCTTTTATCTTTATGCCTTATCTCCTCAGACAGATGTGATTATCCATTATTAGATCTCACAACTTTCCAATCCATTTAAGAGAGCTGATTAGAACAATCAGACTGAGAAGCAGACTAAAAAAAAAGGCCTCAGTATTTGGCTTTATTGAACATGCAAGAAAAAACAATATAATAAAAGTTGGTAAATGTTTGGATGGAAAACTTTTCATTCATTCGGTACAAAGCATCAAGATAGGCTCAACGAGAATCTTGATGCAAAAATGTAGCAAATGCACATCTTCAACATTGATGGAGTTGTCATTTATTAAAGCAAATAATACATTCACATCAAAGCTACAAATATGCAGCGATTCAGAAACTATGGTGTTGCTGTAGCTAATGATTCACTGTAAACTAAATACTATCTTTGCATGGTATTTAGTTGTCTTTACCTTGGTAGTGTTGTAGCATCTTATGGGATCTGATGTCCCACACCTTAATAGAGTTGTCAGTACTGGCAGCAGCAATGCAAGTTCCACTGGGATGGAAGTCCACGTGGTTTGCATAACTTGGGAGAAAGAAAACATGCAATTTAATGATATGAGGCATTTGATCAAACATTTATATTTCTCAAAATTAATTATTCCAGCAAATCCCAATGTTGGTCTAAACCTTTATTCTAAGCTATATCCAGGAAACAACCACTTGAGAAAAATTTGGACATGGAATATTTTTTAAACAGTTTGATGAAAAATCAAAAAAAGGTTTAAATTTGAGGCTTTTAGATGATGCATATGATTATAGGATCTATCACCTTCTTCTATTTTGTTTCTGAAACATGAGAGTACATTTAAGTCTGCATTCTGACTTCATATGTTACAAGTCCTGCTGCAGTCATAAAAAAGCAACTACAAATAAATCATCTAAAATCGATCATATTGCTCAACATCCACCACGCCACAAGCATTACATTACCTACAATACATAATGCTATGAGTCCTAAACATTTACAAAAATACCAGGCAAAAAAACCCCAAAGATTATAGATTCCACAGTATCTCTTCGGTTACTGCATTTCTTTGTCCCACATACATCAACACACTTTTCTGGTCTCAAGTGCTCACCCAGCATGTTCATAGAAAGAATGAATACAATCTCTGCTGTTCTTGTCCCACAGCTTTATAGTCTTATCATCACTGGATGAAACAATCAAACGATCGTCTGGAGAAAACCTGCAAGATAGGTTTTGTAAATCAAAATTTGGACATAAGCTAAGTATCCAGCTAAAGTTTTACTAATGGCATGAATTAATTTAAGTTGAAAAAAAACAACAATCATTCAGAAATGTAAAGCATTTTTGCACATGTCAATGTAAATGCAAGAAACACAACAAAATAGATTAAGTCAAAACATCTGCAGCAGCAGCAATCAATATTTAATTGTGAAATCAGTATGTGTTTGTATGCTTCATACTTAGCACATCGGACCCAGTTGATGTGTTGGTTGAGAGAGAACAGGAACTTTTGCCTATGGACCGTCCACACTTTGATGGTTTTGTCGTCGGAGGCTGTGACCAGAGTCTGTCCATCACCAGAAAAGTTAACATTGCGCACAGTAGCTGTGTGCGCCCTGAAAACTGTTGACTCAGCCTTCCTGTAGACACACAAATGCAAACACCAAGATAACACTAAATTTTAGGACAACAATCACAACCAGTAAACATCCTTCAGTGTGTACCTACCTCTGTGCTGGTGGGTTATAAACTGTATTCAGCATAACTGCCAAGTTCTCTTGCTTTTATGAGTCAGCACTTTTGTTCTTTGTGGCTTTGTAACAGATAACAGAGAATGTTTCCAAAAAAAAAAAACAAAAAAACAAAAAACACCACACTTACATGCTGGGCACCCAAAGACGTACTGTCTTGTCTCTGGAGGCGGAGGCCACCAGGTGGCCAGAGGGAGAAAACTGAACAGAAGTGACAGCATCTTTGTGCCCATCAAAGCGATATGCTCGCATCTGAGGTTTCATGTTCCAGATCATTACACAGGAGTCCATGGAACCTGTGGCTGGTGGAGGAGGAGGCACAGGTTAGTGAACCGAACACAATGTATCACAACAGAAACCATTCCACTCCAACATATCAGACAACACAAAGACAGAGAAAAAAGCAGTAGCAATTACCAATCTGTTTCATGTTGCAGCTGAAGTCCACACTTGTCACAGTGTCCCTGTGACCCTTGAAATGTCTCTCAAGGGTTGGATCAGACTATACAGACAAAGAGACAAAGAGTGCAGCAGTGACATATTAAAGCCATTGACAACTTGGTTTCAAATCCTGATATTATATCATGGTCATGAAAAAAAAGAAAACAAAAAAAAAGAAAACAAAAACAATCACGATTCAAAATTTGAAGAAAAAAATTAAACTTGGGTATCATTTATTAAAGGTTTAACAATCAAAAAATTTCTAATGTGCTTAATCAGGACAGCGTGGATGTGTGATATAAATGACAGTAGCATTACAACATAGACAAATGACCGCATAATTTTCATAAACAGCTAAAAACTGATCACGCTGTCTGGAATGAGTTAAGAGTCTGTACAGTTGTACTCTGTTTTCAGTACAGCTTGTCAGCAAGTAATGCAATAATGCTGGTAAAATACACATACTGACAAGTGAGAACCCAGCTACATACTTTATATATGTGGCCAAAAGTATTAGGGGACCTGACCAAAGTATGTATTCAATCAAACATAGGCCTTTTTCACTGAACACATTTCAACATGTTACAGTAGGAGAAGCTTGGGTTTAGATAAGAAATATATTCCCTTTGCTGCTTCGTGTCCAGGGTACTGGTATTGTTCATGCCGGCTCATTGTCACGCTGCCATAGCTTACTGGGATTTATTGTTAATGTAATTAATACCTGGGCTTTTACTACTATGATAACTCAAAACCTTCCCTTAATAATCAGGTAATGTATATGTCTGTCTGTAGAGCACTAACACGTCGTGGTAGTTTTATTGACTCTTTGGTCTTTTCATCCTCTAGTGTCAAAGTTCTGACCTGTTACAAAGTCAGGAAACTGAGATCACAGCTATAGAAATGTGTAACCAATATCTAACCACGGTAATATTTAGACTCACGGTGCACTGACTGGAACAAAAATCTGTGTTTAAGTCTTAAATATGCTGTGTGTGCAAAACAGCCTAAAAACATCTGAGAACTTGAAGTGATCACCAAGGCAGAGTGGGTGAAAAATAATAAATCAAGAGGAGAAATACCTGTTAACTGCAAAAAAGAGTTTGCCATCTTTGAGAGCTGCCAAAAGGGAGATTACTAAGTACTGATTTATCAGACTGCCCAAACTTGTTCACATGCCACAATTAGTTTATTTTTTTTATTATTATTTTTTAAGTTCATGAAACAAAAAGAAACAGCACATTAACTTTTGAGGAAATTGTCATTTTGAATTTCTGTTTGCTAAAGGGGTCCTGTTTACTTGTTTTCACTTGAAAAATAAATATGTCATTTGCCCCAAGTTTTGCACACAAATCTATAGAGCTACAAAGGTACCGGTTGAAGTTAGAAGCACTACAACCGAGAGGTGGCGCTGTTTGTAGTCTACTTGTTCCATGACTCTAAAGGCTGGTTAAGCTCCAGGGAAACCAGTAAATTAACATTCAATGATAATTCATTGAAGCTGAACCTGACCTCAATCATCCTTAGTGTTTATTTATGAGAAAATTAACATGTAGTGATGTTTTTGTCTCCAGTCCACGGTTGCTCTTGTATAAACGATTTCAAACAAGGAAACGCGTCTGTAAAAAGGGTATTCACGTCCAACATTTTGCCTGTCAGGCACCACTTCCTAATGTCAGCCACCGCCACTAATCTCCACCATTCAAATTAGCTATTTTCCAGGTATTTATGAGCGGAGGGGTTAAATTAACGTGGCAAAAGTTGGGCTTTACGTCTTTTCCCACCGATTTTAAAATGCGGGACGTATAAGCAGTCTGACAGGAAGTGCTACCTAAAACGCCAAACTCAGGGTAGAGCGACACCGCGTTTATGTTACCAAGGAGACGTGAGCGGTGGTGCTAGTCGCGACTAGCTGCTAAACTAGCCGCTAAACTAGCCGCTAAACTCGCAGAAAGAGGACTCTCGGCGCCGCATGTTTTTGTCCGAGGTGAAGTCCGCGACATGGCAGAGCTGCATATTATCGGCCAGATCGTCGGGGCCAGTGGTTTCCCGCAGAACAGCCTGTTCTGCAAATGGGGAGTTCATACGGGAGGAGCATGGCGTCTCCTGTCCGGGCTGAAGGAGGGTCAGACCCAGGTGGATCTCCCCCAAACCGGAGACATGGCGTACTGGAGTCATCCGATCGACCTGCACTACGCGACCAAGGGACTCCAGGGCTGGCCGAAGCTTCACCTCCAGGTCTGGTACCAGGACTCTTTCGGACGCTGCCAGCTGTACGGGTACGGCTACTGCCACGTCCCGTCCAGCCCCGGACACCACAGGATAAGCTGCGCGACCTGGAGGCCGCTCGGCTCCTGGAGGGAGCAGCTGGCGCAAATGTTCGTGGGCGGAGGACCCCAGCTCCGCAGCCCGGACCTCATATACAGCGGGGCGGACAGATACAGGCTGCACACCGAGGCCATGGGGACCGTGGAGCTGGAGCTGGGCGTTATCATGAGACACTTCGACAAATATGGCGTCGAAAGTTGACACGCCGATGATGAGACGGGAAGGACTTTAGAAAAGAAATGCGATGGATTTTATATCGTGCAGGTGGATGTATGTCTTGTCTGTAGAAAAGCTTTGTACGGATTTTTTTCTAACTCACGTTCGTGTTTTTATACTCTGGATGTATGTAAATTTAAAAAAAAAGGTCTTTACGAAGTTGGTTCCACGTTTGTATTTATGTAAAAAAAAAATTCCCTAAATAAATAAAGTCAGACCACAAAATCACCGGATTAGGGAAGTGGTTGGTCGATTTATTGCATTAATATAAAATCAATTGATAATATACTCATTTTCAGTCCATTTCTAAGCAAAACTAAAGTATTTGATATGTTGAGCTTCTCAAATGTGAGAATTAGTTGCTTTTTTTGTAACACGTAATAATAAAGTGACTATATTAGGATTCTGGACAATTAGTCAGAAAAATCAATGTCATTTTGGTATGTGGGAAAGAAATGACCTTGACTGACAATCTTAAGCAAACTTCTGTTGCTCATGAGCCAGACAAGCTGGGTGCAGGTTTATGTTATCAAATATTTTTCCATATTTAATTTTAAAATTACCTTGATACTCCTGAACATATAATCACAGGAGGAACATACGTGACTTTCGTTTGAGCAAGCTATGTGGACACTTGATTAAAAAAAAAAAAAACAACTATCAATCTAAGAGGATAAATGTTTTAAACAAGTTCCACAAAGTTCATCTTCATGGGCAATAGGTTTTTTAAGATAACTACTTAGCCGGATCTGATTTCTCTCCTAAAGTTTTGCACACAACGTCTTCTGTCTTTCACTTTTTAATAAATAAACCAGATTTTTTTTTTCTAAAATCTCACCTGAACATTTGCACTGATAGCTTAGCAGGCATCATTTCATGTGCATCCTGGGATACACAATGTTGCAGCAGTCACCTAACACTGTCTATGGCAAAAAAATAACTGAAAAACTAACCCAAGAGTTAACTTTAGGAGTCTGATTCCAACATGACATCTCTCACTTCACTACTCTATTCAGCAGTCTTTAATTTTACTCCACCCTGCATCCCCGCACCTCAAACTTGACTGAGATTCATTGCAAAGGTGTTTGTATGTTTTAAAAAAAAAAGAATTACTACTAATCTGAAAGGAAAATAATGATAATGTACGAAATCTGTAGCAACAACCTAAATATCACCCCTCATCAGCATACATGAGGTGAAAATCAGACTTAGCTCAAAAGCACAAATTACAGCAGTAAGACAGTGTAGTTACTTTTACTTCGTTTAATATAAAATCTATGTGAATTTCACAGGTTCACAGTCATAGATTTTGCCAGGGTGAAACAAAGTATACAAGGTTTTCATAACACAAAAGGGGTTGATTTCTGGGACAGAGGTTCTATTTGCTCAGCGGCTTTAAAATGAGTTATTCAGTAGCACAGACGGTGATTAACCCGGGACAGTTGTCGCACCTGTACAGACCTACAACCTTTTAAGATGTTTTCTAAAACACACTTGGACCTGTTTCCTCAATTGATGTCAATTTTCGGCTTCCACCTCGTCTAGAATAGGACATTGCTCTTCAGGCCACAGACAACAGACAACAAGGGGAAAATTAGCTCCGTTTATGATTTATCCTTCGCTACAAAACAGGGCTACGGATATGCTCAAAAGCGAGTTAACATACGATGTCAAAAATAATGAAATATTCGGCCCGAAACTCCGATTACGGGACGAACTTCAAGCTCAGCCTCTCAAGCAAAAAACAAAACAAAACAAAACAAAAAAGTGTCAAGCGGCTTCACTCACCAATGCAGAAGTCATCTTTCTCGTTATATCGTAGAAAACAAAAACCCAGCGAGAGCCGGAGAAATAAAACGGCGCTCGGTTCGGTCAAGACGCCGGACGGATATTAACGAGGCTGACGCTAACGCTAACGCTAGCGCTAGCTTACGGTTAGCCGGTAGCCGCCGACAACAACAAAGTTCGGTTTACGCGCCGCGATTGGGCGCTGAGCTCCCGGTCGGGCTTCTTAAAGGGGAAGCGGTGCCGTTGAAGTTTTCCGTCGGCTGAACAATCGACGTCACGCTGACAATATTGTAATAGTATAAAATAAAAAATAAAAAATCTAGTTATACGATCAATGGGTCGATTAATCGATTTATCCGACTAGATGGTCGAGCGGAGGTTTTTTTTTTTTTTTTCCCGAACGGGCCGTTTAAAAGCGTCGTGACGCCACGTCACCGCCAGGCGTCAGGAGCGTAGCGCTGCGTGAGATGCGCTGACGTGAGGACGTCGGGGTCGAGGCGAAGGTTTTGGGGGAAAACACAAAAGAGTTTTATGTCACTTTGGCACCAAAAAATGTCCAAGGAAAATATCCAAAGCGTCTCATTGAGACCTTTCTCTTAAGTGCAAGAGGATCAAGTTGGAGGAAAACGTGTGAAGGGTTTGCTATTAGTCAGTAGTAAGTTCGTTTACTTGTGACTTTACTTTAGTAGTTTTGAGGTACTCATTTTCCTGCTGCTTTATACTTTTGCTCCACTACGCGTTTGAGGGAAATATTTAACTTTTCTACTCATCTATCAGATGGCTGCCACTAGCTGCCCCTAACGTGTGATGCATTGTTATAGATTAAACCACCAGTATAAACCGAATGAAGTCGGCTCCGCTTAAACCCACCTGGGGAGGCTGCAATGAGCTGCTGAGCCCCAGTTAAAACCCTGTTCCTCACACTCCTTGTATAATGTGTGTACTTTTTTTTTTATGTTGTCAAGCTGTCGGCCCCAGATTTGCTGTGTAAGCTTAAGGGAAATCACAACAATATACAGTAAGTACAAGACAAAAAAAACAAGGAAGACTTCGACACTGGGATCATCCTCAAGTCAGGGTTTCAAGATCAGTTAATGCAGCGGGACCCAGGTTAAGACTCTTGCCATGTCAACTGATATTGTGTTTTAGTGATGCACATTGCCAAATTTTCAACAATGTAGCACAAACCGGGATCATTCCGGGGCACTTTCCTACCTTGCTGGGTTGGTAATCCAGTGCACCACTTAAGAAAATCTATAGCATTTTGTCTGAAAAGTAAACATGTTGGTTATCTCATTGAATTTGGGCCAGGAAAAGGCCACAATACCTGCACTGAACCATGGTTTGCTTGACAAGATGTGGTCTGGTGTACCGCCATAACTGAAGGCTAAAAATAATTATAATTCAGATTACAGTGAGCTCATTTTACACGGGGCTCATTTCACACAAAGATTTAGCAGGTCGAGGGGACAGAGTAAACAAAAAAACACATAGACAAACACTGATTTAATTATTACAATGATGATTAATTCAAGTAGATAACCCATTCTGTCAACCCATTCAATGCCAACACAAACCCTATCTTTAACCAAATCCTCTGTGGGCCTTTTCAGCTGTAAGGGTCCTGTATCACAACAGTTCATACCACAAGTACTCAAACTGGTCACCTTCTTACAGTATGACCGGCTGTAATTAGGTGTTTTACATGTCATATGTGCACTATGTTGTCATGTCTCTGATGTAAGAAGTATTTTACACAGACAAGATGGCCGGCTTTTCTGGTAACCATCTATTTACATGGTTAAGAAAATACTTAAATCATTTCTGTATTTCCCTCTTGGTCCATGTAATGCTTTTTAGCATATGTTGTAAAGCCAAGGAATTTCCAGATCCTACTTAATTTCTTTTTATCTATTGTCAGATAAGGCCCTTTACAAGCACCATTATATCCTTTTAAAGATATTCACTTCCCCATACTACTTTTACAACAGATAATGCACGTGACTCAAAGTTTGTATTGCTTGTTTGTTGTGTCCTGATGGTGTTGATTCCCATTCAAGCCATGAGTATTATCAGGAATTCCCCAACATACTGTAATAAAACAGGTCATGACTATGACTGATTTACGGTAACATTCCTTTGAGGAAATAAAATGACAATAGTAAACAATAATCAAATGCTACCAGCCTCACTTTTATTTCAATTGCAGTAGACACTCAAAGTTGTATATATGCCCCATGGGTTTATATTTGTTTGTTAAAAGTGTTACAATAATAACAATAATACACTATGAACACTTTCTATACACATCAGCATAAAACAAGGGCATGCAATGCAACCCAGTAAATCACCCACTTCCAGTAGCCTGGATGATGAATGGGAGGAGGAGGAAGAAGGATTGATTCATTTTCAGTATTTGTAAAAGACCTGTGGGGTTGTAATTTAAAATGTAATAATCATAAAGGTATTTACTGGTATAAGCTCATCTTATCTTGTCAAGTAATATGTAAGTTCATTTCCAGTTAAATCAACTAAGAATGTCTAGTTCTTATTTTTCGGTCCACTTTAGAACCTATAAACATGAACAAGTTCTAACTCATGGTCCTCTGACTTGAAATATTTTGTTTAGTTGAATGAATGAGCTGCTGAGAGTTCACTCAAACCAATAAATAAAGTTTTTAAAGAAACAAAGCTAGCATTTACCAAGCTTTCCAGCATGCTCTGCTCAAGAGTTAAAACTCTCCAGAGATTTTCACTTTTGAGAAGAAATAAGACATGACGTAAAACTCGCTGTGTGTCTCTACATGAGCAGGTGTGTCATGGGTTTCTTTTCATACTAATGAAAAGATTGTTAGCCACGAAGAAAGTTAGAATTGACTTCAATCTCTAAACTCGCACACTTTGAATTCAGTATTCCCCTGTGACAAGCCTGGACACTAACTTAAAAGTTAAAACAAATAGTTTTTTACAGCACATACTGTACAATTTGTTCTATGCTCAGCAGAGGTAGACCCACATCGGCAGCACTTTATCAAAGGTTACATGCCCTTAAAGTAAACATTCAAACCTTGTCATTTATCTGAAAACTGTGTGAACATGTCCAAAGTATCTATGGCCAAGGCCCCCATGTATATTCTTCAAGAGAAGGAGTTCACGGGGAAATAATACAGAGGGGGTTCGGTCCACAGACACAATTTGCTTTTAGTAAAACAAGATGTTTTAATGTTTTCATCCATTGGAGTCTTTGAGACATTAATACATGACTGTAATGACCAGTTGAGTAGAGTTGGTGACTGCTTAGCTGCCACAAAGGCCCAGCTTTTCTCAATATCATCTGGTTCTACATAATTTTATTAATCATAAATTTTCAGAAATTTCCACCACGGAGTTCCAGTATCAGCTAAGATGGGTCCTCCATCCTCCATATTGTGGTCTTCTCTTACAAACAGACCCTCTGTCGACATCTAGTTTTAAGACTTTAACTGTTCAAGTTTATACTGAGATCATTGGTGTTTTCTTAAATTGCTGTGTCGAGATATTAACACATAGTAAACTCAGCACAGTACTATTATTTCATCACACATGTACTTAAAGGATCAAACCAAAGATTATTTTGATTTTCAATACATCTGACAATCATTTTCCTTTATAATTGATTGATTATTCAGTGTGTTAAATGTCAGAACATAGAGGGAAAATGTCTATTAATATTCCCTGACCATTGAGTTTACTTTCAGAGAAAACTGGGGAAAAATCCTATTTGAAAAGCTGAAACCAGTGACTTTTTGTCATTTTTGGTTTGAAAATGACTCAGATGATTGGTTTCCGGGTTTCTCAGCAAATAATGAAATTGCAATATACAGTGGGGGTCAATAGGAGCCCAACAACTACCTTTTACCCTTGGTCCCCCTGAGGAGGTCAATCCGGCAAGCTGCCTTTATCGCTTCTATTTAAGTCTGCAAACGGCTCTAATTTTATCTTCCTTGCTGCCAACTTTCACTTGGATATGACTTTATGTAGCTAAGAACCGTTTGCTGAAAATGAAACAGTGTTGTTTAATGAGCAGTTTGTCCACAAAATTGCGTTACCTTCTTGAATGATACAGTTGGAAAGTATCAAGTTTGTAAAAAAGTAGCGATAAAAATGAAAACAAAGAGAATAAAAATAAAATAGTGAAACATTAGTATTAAGGTGCATAAAAAGAGGAGCGGCAGAATTTAAACCTAATTTATACACACACAAATATATACATACACACAATTTGACATTTATTGCACATAACAGTAATGTAAAAAGGGATGTTTGTTTATTTATGTTCCAGTGGAATATAGTTATGAATCCATCCTGTTTGATAGCTTTTCTTTTTTTAATACTAACAACATATTTTCTTACAGTGTTTAAGTTTCATGAGAGAAAAATTCCACAACATTCCTCCTCCTCAAGTTTTCAAAGGTACGTCTCGTCCCGGGCAGCTCCATTAGAGCCATAAAATCTCAGAGAGGGAGATTTGCTCTATTGTTCAGTAGCACTAAGGCATGAGTGTCAGGCTACAATGACGAAAACGCTCAACTACAGAGGAGGGTTGTTTTTTTTTCCAGAGACATAAGTGAAACAATAATGAGATTCAAGAATGAGGAAGTGTGAATGTTGGTAGTCTTCGTGACTGCAGAAACAGATCTGCAGCATTCACAGCTGTCTGTCACGGCATCATTATGCCTCAGTGGTTTTACAATACAAAAGAAATGGAGCTTTTTAGAGAAGGTACAGCTACATGTTCCCTACAGACATGAAGCACAAAGAATGATGTAATACTTGCTCAGTGTATGACCTTCTACAACTGTGGTTGCAGAGTAAAAAACACAATTCTTACTGTCAAGTAGCAAATTTTGTTGTTTTTGGATTTTTAATGCTAAATAAGTTAAGGCGGATCTATCTGTTTGAAGTTTGTGTATAAAGAATTCGTAAATTAACACTGGTACACTTCAACCAAAGCAACTTGCCCAACAACTCGTCTGCACACGGACAGGACGAGCTGGTGATTAAACCGACTTCCCTACGATTTATTGATAAACTGCTCTACGATCTGAGCACAGCCAACATGGAGAAGCAGTCATAGGAAAAAAGTCATGATGATGCTCCAATTTGTGAAGGCCTTTTGCCCAGAATGTTATCTAAGGACTCACATAGGATACAGTTTTCATTGCCACACTACAGTTTTCATTGCCACACCGGTCAACCGTGCAGTGCACTAGACCCATGCTCCTGAGAGTAAATTTGGTGTGGTTATTTACTGACTGCGAAATCAAATTAATGCATTCATGATAATGCCCTGCTCTTATTTTGTTGGGTTAAAGTGGTGTCAGTTGTGTGACAGATCAGTTTAACGAAAGTGCTTTTTATAAACAGCCCTACATTATGAACAAAGGTTGATTGGTGTGTTGTTTGGCTTGCAGGGAGGAAAAAGGACTGACTGACCTCATCCAAGCCTCTGCCTCTGTGTGCTGTTATCTGTTAATCAGTCTTTGGTGTCACGCACACGCATTATACTGTAAATAAATACAACAATGCTCTTACTCTCTCTCTCTCTCTCCCTGAAAACATACAATCTAACTCAAAGCTGAGTATTCTACCATTTTCCTCCTTGTGTGCAACAGATGAAAATATCCTGACTTTGATGAGACACGTTTTTGCCGGCCAAGTTTTTAAAGGCTCAGTGTGTAATGCCAAATTTCATTGACTTTTTATAGTTTTTAGGGTTGGAACTCGTGAGGTTGGTACTTACTATTCTCTTTTGTTCCTCAAAATAAATAAGACTGGAAGTGAACAGCGGAAGTCCCAGAATGAAGCTTGAGACTGAATTCCCGAAAAGTTGCCAGTAAACCAGTACAACAACCTCAGTGACGGAGACGGTGACCTTTGCCGTAGGTATGTTACCTTTACACATCCTTGTTCCTGGTGTGGCCTCAGTCAGGCGTGGGCTAAGTGTGACTCTGGTTTTACTAGAGTGAAAATCGGAACAGGCGAAACATGTTCAAACAAAATAGAAAAGAATACTACTACATTACGACCATTAAGGATAAATGTTAACATTTTCCTACTGGTATGACCACTGTTATGATTACTGCTACAAATAATTATAACAGGTGGCTTGTGTACAAGAAATAATAGTTAGCTTTCCTTTCTGGTTTTGTCCTCATCTGTAACATGACCTTGTCTGTCTGTGGAGGTGTTTCTAACCAAGGACAGCAGGCATGAAAGGCCAAAAAGGGAGAGGAATGTCCAGCTGGTGGGCCTGGACACCGGCCAGTGCTTGTCCATGTCGCCAAGCGAGTAACAAGGCCAGCCTGACATGACACCTCAAAATGACCTGTGATTGACAGATCTTGTATTAATTATAGAGAAAGAAGAGAAAGTTTTCAATTGGTACTCTTCCAATTAATTGTCAATGCAATTATAACCTCTGAAAGTGAGTGCATAGCAGAGCACTTGAGCATGGAAAAAACGTGAAATTTGTCTACACGCAAGCATATGATTCAAAATGTTTGGATATTTAGTTTCCCTATAATAAATACATAATGAATTAATATTTACTTTGGTTTAAAGACAAATTTATTATATTCAATGAGCCTCATGCTGCAGGCTCTGAAGAGGGCTTTCAAAACTTGAATATTGGAGCCCATAAAACATTGCACACATGATAGCAGCCATCGCTCAACATAGTAAACTGGTGAGAGACACAACTGTCCCTTATTTAACCAACGATCATTTTGCAGCTAGCCCCCAGTGCAAGTTTCATTCCTCTCTGATCTGGTGCTCTGGTAAGTTAAAGACGAAACCTCTACGGTCATAAAGAGACTGACAGTAAATAAACACAAGTTATCAATGTGGCTCCTCATATGTTGCACCTGATAAAGACTACAGTTAGCAAGAGGTGTCTCCCTAAAGGAAGCAATAAAACAAAAAGTCCTCAGTGGGGAAACTGCCCACGCTGCTATAAATCCAACACAACAGTCAGAAAAATACCCACAGGACACAGATATGTTGTACAAAGACCAAGCCCTGAAGGATTTTTCAGATTCTTTAAGTCTTAATTATGTTTCTCTAATGGGTTATTGTTGTCATTCTGGTTGCTGTGGTGCAAGAGCAGATACATCTCTTGTGATCCTTTTCTCTACAAGAGAAGTAATTGTGCAATAGCCAGTGCAATAACCGCTTGTCCTTGGTGGCGAATGTCAATACATTTACACATGGAGGAATTATCAAGTTCTTCGGTCAGACTCAGGGCTGCTATAAATGCAGTTGGGCTGACTTGGCCTACACCGTCTTTGATGAATCATAAATAAATTGTGCAAATCATCATGATGAGCTTACGTACTCTTAACCAATGCACAATACTGAGTATTTTGAAGTACAAATTGCATTTGTACTATATGCAGGTTCTGTATTATAAATATAATGAGACTAAACAGGATTCAACAGGCTTTATTGTCATTCTATAACTCATTAACTGTAAAGTCCATTATAAAGGGCCTATTCACAACTGATCAGTGGGCAATATGGAGCATTTTAACATTGGAATGAGGTGTATGGGCAGTCAGTTATACATACAATGTGACTGAATACGCCTCCATTGACTTCAATGCAATGCATAGTAACAGCTGCACAGGAAACATATTAATTCCGGTAATTGTGTTCTAGAGGTGACAGAGCAGAACCCCTTTTTATTCATATGGAATCTTTCTATGTGCATACAATCACATGCAACTCATGCAGATGAATCCTCACCTCTCAGACTAGCTGAAAGAGTGAAACAGTCACATGGTAGCATTCCTGGAGGCCCCAAGGACCCGTAGTTATCTGGACCCTGATGACTGCAGTAAGGCAGATAAAGGAGGTCAGTGCCAAAGACAACTAAAGACTGGATAGAACCACCATTCCTGTTTAAATAAACTATTTTCAGCCTTTAGGTTGTACTATATTAAGACAGCAGTCACAGCCATTTTCACAATGTCATGGAAAGCAGAAATGATACCAAGTCTCACCTTGTCCTTTTTTCATTTAATGTAATTTTGTTTGATGTTATTCTCTACTGTCTGTTTCTCTCAACAACATTAAACCAAATCCAAATTCAGGGGCACTATCATTTAACGAAGAACACTGACCCCAATACAGTAACAGCTCTATCTACTTTTATTTTGTCCAAAGCCATGAGAACAAAGAGGGATGAATCGATCATGTTACATTTCAAGGAGATTTCATTTTGAAAGATGACATTGCAGTCCTAGTAAGGGATGTATTGTTTTTAAATCCCAGCTGCACTGAAAGCTAATCCCTGAAGTTTAATTCTTTTTTAATCAGCTTCATACTGTAACAGACAGCCACACAGACACATGAAGATAAGGATATGGGTAAAAAGTAATATGATTCCGTGTGTGTGGATGCTACTGAATGTTTTGGACATACAGTAGACCCTATCTGTAGACCAGTAAGATTGTCATCTATCTTTCTGCACCTCTGTGTAGTCTGCGTAATTAGGAATTGACCTTTCTGAAAGAGAAAAAGCTCTGTCAGATGTAGGCTTTCAATCAGTCGAGCTGTGCGGTCGATTTCTTTGTAGCCTGGAGGTGGATCACGTCTTCCACTCTGAGAATACAACCAGGATAAGAACAAGCTGCCTTTTAAAATCATTATTTTGTCTTTTGCATGACCAGAAAAACTGGCTCAAGTGACTCCTGGGGGCCAGTTCCTTCCCTGCAAATAATCAAAGGCCCTGGAACCGCCCATGACTAACCATTTCTCAGAACTATTTCCTGACTTAGCTTGGTAACAGATCCTTAATATCTCCTATAACCATAATGGATGTCCTTTTGGGTAAATAAATGGCTGGTTTCCCATGGTGGTGTTTCCAAAGTGTGATTCAGGGTTGTTACCATGCAGATAAGCTGAACTGTCAAATGTTAAAAGTATCTGAATCTTTCAACCTCAACTGGGAGCCTGCTGTAAGTTTTGTCGCTGCTTGCTTTTGTCTGGACCCTGAGAGTTTCAGTAGTCATGGAAATGGTGAATAAGGCCAGTTGATGCACATGGAACCAGCCAAAGCACAAAATGTCAGTCAGTTGAATGAGGCACTGAACCAAAACATGCACCACAGTGAAAGATGTTCTCAGATTACAGCTCAATGACGACAACAACAAACAGTGGCCATGGCAACTCTTGCATTAGTGGCAGACTGAACAAAGTGCACAATGCATTATAACACCAGAGATCAAGAGCACGAACCTTCACACACTCACCAAGAGTCAGCTATTAGGTTTGACATTCTGTATTAGAGATCATCTGCTGTGGGACGATAGCAAATGTGCACTCTGCAGCTGCAGCCTTAAAAAGTTCGTAATCAGTTAATGCACGGTACGTGTGTGGGCACAAATTACAAAAATGCACCAATTAAAGGAAGAGATGTGGTTGTTCCATACAGTTGGTGCCACACAGGCAAGGTGCCGCTTTCTGATTTGATGAGTCTGAAAATGAAGGGGAATTGTGCGCTGGGGTTTTCTTGGACCTACATGTTAGACGGCACTCTCCACCACCATCATCAAAACACCAAATGGGGGAACATCTCTGTGTGTTCTGTGTGTGTGGGTGAGAGAGAGAGAGGTGAGTGTGTGTAGGGGAAGTGATGCAAATACTATAGCTGGGGATATAAAAATAGCTATGGAGTCAATTAGCTAGAAGTGACTGTGTTAGTGCTAATCTTCCCTACAATAATACTCCTAATAATACTCACTGCTATACTTCAAAATGACAAAAGTGACATGAGTGAATCTGCCATAATATTTTAATCAAAATTATAAACGACAGTATTACTATTGAAGCAGTAAATAGACGTGTTGTTTCCTCAGGTCATGATAGTACTGAATTTTTCATTGATGTTGTGTTTGTGTGTTATATAACATTTAATGTAATTGTGTGGTAATTTTGTTTTTTAGTGCTCACTAGTCCTGAGGCAAACAGTTGTCCCTGCCCATCTTAGGAGACACTTATCAAAGAGACAATAAGATTAGGTCTTGACTGTGGAGCTTTGAATTGATTAAAAAGGATCCTTTCTCCTGCATGGAGCAACCCAATGAGTTTTTGGTTTTGAAAGATTTATAAGTAATGTGAGTTGACATTAATCAACTTTCAGGGCATTGCTGTTGGTGTTGGATTCTGCAATAATTATATCATATATTCCCATATTGTAAAGTTGCACAAAATTCAATGCAATGAACCAGAATGTGCTTCTTAAATATAAATTTAAAATCATGCTCTAGCCTCTGTTGCTCTGCAAACTCTGGCAGATACAAAACACCTAATCAAAATATCTGGACACTGAAGAGTCGATGTGGCCATTTTAAACACCAACTCTCTCCTTCTGGCCCCAGTTAACTCTCCTCCAAACTGCTTATTGCACCATTCTGTGACTTAAGATATTCGTAAGTATACAGAGTAGACGTGCATCTCACATCTGAATCACAAATGAAAATGAAATATTCCATACATCATTGCAACACAATAGACTCGTGAAAACCATAATATAAATTCCCATAACTATGTTGTGATGTTGCCAACTGCTCCTGGATAGAGTTTTAATAAAGAGTTTACTCAAAAGTGGAAGTATCCTTGTGTAGACCAAAGCAGTGGCAACATCGGTTCTTTGTAACTGAAAAAATTTATTTCACTTCCATTTTCACAGTAGGTCTGCCCCTAATGGGGTAACTGTGACTTTTACAACACCTGAATATATGGGGAAGTGTTAAATTAGTATTCTCTCTATGCAAGATTGTGATTAGAGCTGTGTCCCCTTCATCCGGTTTCATTAAAGTAAGTTTAAATCAATAAAAGCTGATAGGAGGCTGATCCAAAGACTTTACATTTTCTTGTCTGTGAATGACAGTGAGGCTGGACTGGTTTCACCTCCCTGTGACCGCCGTCAGCACTGAATATGAGCCATCTGTGATAATGCTCTCAGGCTTATGTGGATCTCAAGGATGTTTGCTTTTGTTGTTGCACCAAAGTTGACCTCAGTTCTTTTGTAGCTCTGGGACATATCAACTATCACACCTACATTTATGTCATCTTGGTTTGAATTTACAGGGCAGTAGGTTAGTAGGTCCCTCTCAGTCACATAAGGTGCAAAATTTCACCCGATTAAATAGCAGTGTGCAAGAGAAATAATTCAAATACTGTGATTAAGCTAATTAACCCCACTCCCTTCTCTGGATTAATATTGTGTCATGTTTCAATAGGTTTTTCTGAGAATAAAGCATGTAAAATTAAGACTTCATCTGTGTGACACTAGTTTCAGTCAAGATGTTTATCATTACCAAACAGGAAATCAATCTTCACTGTCCTACAAGCACAAGTAGGTTAGTGGATCAAAAATAATTAAGAACAACACCATTAGCACTGCGGTAAGTTGTTTTATTTCTCATCACGTGATCCAGACCAGTTGCTGTGACCCAGTTTTGTAGCATTACAAAAGGCGTCTCCCGCTCGCTGTCAGCAGTGTAGTGACTTCACGGTTGCATTCTTGTGTTAGGATTTGTGGTTGTAGCATCATTAACCCAGTTCACAGAATGTAATCACATCAGCAGTTGTACTAGCAGAACACCTCTTATGATTCGTTTTACTTATGTTGCCTTGAATGGACTTTAATGAGACAACTGGTGCACACATAAATAATCAAAAGTGCTGAATAAAAGACTGCCAAAGTGTTACATAAATGCAAATGCATTTCTCCTAGTTATTCATGACTCCTTATCGATACTGAAAGATTTTTTTCTCTTTACAACTCAAGAAAGAAGACCAATCAACACAGACTTTCTTTCACTCTCATTCTTTTTAATTGGAGCATATAGAACATCTGGACATAGATCATTTTAAATAATGTGTAAGAGGACTTATCAAAGATAATTAATACATTCTAAGACAGTGACAGAGGAATGGGTTTTGTGTGTGTGTGTGTGTGTGTGTGTGTGTGTGTGTGTTTGTGTGTGTCTCGAGCCAGCAGTGGTGCGTAGTGTTATGCGCAGGCTGAGATAGGGTGGCTGAGGCCGCTGAAGTAAGACCTTTCCCGCTCACTCATCAGCTCGAAGTGCAGTGGCTGCTGACAGAACGTGCACTCTGCTGACGAGTGGGGCCTCAGCTCCAGGCCCACCTCCTTCCACGTGTGGACCAGCCTCTCTGAAGAGGGAAACAGAAGAAGAAGGGAGGTCAGTTTAACTTAACAGTAAGGAGGGAAAGCTAAAGTCAGGTACAGTTCACATGAAGTTACCAAAGGTGCTTTGATAAAATAGAATTTAATACAAACTGGATTCGAGCAACTAAAGAATCTTTTATTTTATCTTCCAAAGAACAGTTTAGACATGAGGGAATTATAATAAGTTTACTATTTGAATAAGAATAATTTTAACAACCAGCTTGACCCGTTTGATCGAATAAGCTTAAGCAACTTGTCCAACATGGTTAAAGTTTTGCTGAATGTATTTTTACATTAATATCACCTTACCAACAAAGTCTTTCATCATCTCAGGGTTGTGGTGAGGTGTTGGGGCAATACGCAGGAGCTCTTCTCCCCTGGCAACAGTGGGATAGTTGATGGCCTGTACGTAGATGTTGTGGCGACTCATCATGATGTCACACACTTCTGTATTTTTCTCCGCGTCTGAAACCTAAAAATAATACAAGAGACACACAAAATGACTAGGATGGCGCCACTGGGGAGACAGATTAAGGACTTCTTACTAATTTTTTTTTTAAAATTGTAATGTGGCTGTGAGTACCATCTCTGTGTCCAATTGAATGCCATAGGCCATATATGAAATCATAATTTACCCGGACTGGGATGATGTGGCTTGGGCAGTGCACCACGGGCAGGCCAGAGTCCATGAGCATCTGCCTGAGTAGCTTGACATTGCGCTGATGTTTACGTCTCAGTGCGCGGCCCTCTTCCCCTTTGAGAACCTGGATGGACTGCTTGGCTCCCGCTAACAGCATCGGTGGCAGAGAGGTGGTGAAGATGAAACCAGCAGCATAGGAACGCACCGTGTCCACCAGGGCAGCGGTACTGGCGATGTAGCCGCCCACGCAGCCAAAAGCCTTGCCTTATGGAGGACATGAAATACATAGTATGTTGTTACTATGGCTTCCTGTTTAAAAGGTTCCTATAATAATACACTTAGTGGTCTGGGAAAAACCCTCCCACTCTAATCTCAACTGCAGGAGCACAAGAGCTGTGGAGCTCTTAGTTAGAAGTAATTGCCCCCCTCAGCTTGACAGCTACACACACAGACAGAGAGTAATTCAATAACAGTGCAACAAGAGCCCACGGTCTCCTAGCAACAACAGAGCTGCTCCAGCTTCTTTAAACCCTCTGGCATATTTGTGACAGAGCTCAGGCCTGATCCTGAGTATGACAAAAAATCAGACAACTACCAGATTCCCATTGCTGACAGCAATTTGTTTGATTAATGAAATTATATTAATAATTTATACAGCAAAATATGAGTTCACTAATACGATTAGTTAAACAACTTTTAAGTCTGGCTTGAAAGTAAAAATATTATATTATGTATTATAATATTAGTAATTTATCTGAGTAGGATTACATGCTAACCTAGTGTCCCTGAGATGATATCCATCTTGTGCATGACGCCATCCCTGTCTCCAATGCCCCCTCCTCTTGCACCATATAGGCCCACAGCGTGGACCTCATCTACAAAGGTGATGGCACCAAACTCATGGGCCAGGTCACACATCTCTTCCAGCGGACACACAGCACCTGTGTTACAGAAAGATGGATAGAGGAGTTTAGCCATTGGCCAAAGTACAGGCACAAAACTGGTCATTTTTAGTCTGACTGCACATCTATAAACTATGCTTACTATGCTAGATAACAGTAAGAAAATATCTCAGTTTGATCATTCAAAAATGGATGGTTGACCATCCCAAACTAACCATCCATGGAATGGACAGTCTCAAAGGCCACGATCTTCGGTTTGGAGGGGTCTCCCTTCTGCAGCAGTTCTCGGAGATGGGCCAAGTCATTGTGGCGGAAAATGAATTTCTTAGCACCGCTGTTCCTGATACCCTGGATCATTGAGGCGTGGTTGCCTGCATCAGAGTAGATCTCACAACCTAAAATAGTTCAGAGCAGAGAGAGCGGTTGAGAATTCGATTTTTTTTTTTTAAGCTTGTTTCAAAGTGACTTTTTCACATGACTAACACCCATTATTTGAAGACTAAATATGAATATTCTTTCACATTAGATTTATTGTACAGTAAATGTACAGAAAGCTTTTTTATACCAGGCAGCATCTTGGCGAGGGTGAAGAGGGTAGAGTCATTAGCCACAAAGCAGGAGGTGAAGAGCAGTGCAGCATCCTTCTTGTGGAGGTCAGCCAGTTCTTGTTCCAGCTCCACGTGGAATTTACTGGTCCCAGAAATGTTCCTGGTGCCACCTGCCCCTGACCCATGCTTTCGTAATGTATCCCTGAAGACAGAAGCCAAGAGACAGAAAAAAATGTTTTACATTGTCTGTTTTAGTGAGACTCCGCAGGAAAAATGGTACACACTTGAGTACCAGCTGTAAGTTTAAGAAAGGGCAAGACTACAACAAACAGAAAAATTTAGATAATTTAGCACTGAGTAGTGCTGAGTAGTAACTGACACTTTGATTTAAGGTGTTACAGCTGCACAGGAAATAAAATGGGCAAGTTCAAACAAGCTACAAGGAAAAGAAGAAAAAGATAACCTGACTGGGGCCCATGAGATTTAGGTGTAAACTATGGCCAACTAACACTTTATAACCACACAAACAACAGACTAGGTGTCAGGTGGTGTTTCAATTATTTTGTGCTGTGCCTCATGTTTCCTCTGTTTCTTTGTCTCTGAGCTCTGCACTCTCAGAGGGACAAAAGGGAAAGAACAATTGGAGAACGCAGACAAACAAGAAAAATCGGTCTCATTACACGTGAACACGTCTGAACACAATGGACTGAATCATCACACACACGGACAACGAGTACTTACATGATGGACTGCACGACTCGAGGGTGTCTACTCATGCCCAGATAGTCGTTGCTGCACCACACAGACACCTCCCTTTTATCAGCTAGAGAGCCTGTGAAGTCGTCGGCCATGGGGAACTCGTTGGCCAGACGATTCACTGTCTTAAACACACGGTACGTGTGGTCACTCTTCTTCTCTTCTATCTTCTTCTCGAAAAAATCATCATATTGGAAGCGGGACACTATCACAACAGGAAGACAAAGCTTGCTTAATGTGGCTCAACACTGCTTGCATTATGATGGGTGAAGCAATTTCTAACATGGTGAAAGTCTCAGCTCATATTTTTTTTAAAATAACGAACCTTAGAAAATGGTAAGTAGTAATTAGGGTGAATTTGTTGCCAGTACGATCACAATTATAGAAGAAAATATAATAGCTTAACACCACTACCATTCAAATAGGTGGGGCGATTCTGTGTCAATACTTTCCCATTTGAATATGCTGTCAAAGCACAAAAGTAAAACTTACTACTGCCTGACAAGTTGTCCTGCAGCAAGTGCGAGACACTTTTAGGTCGCTGTTTCAGGAGGGTCTTCATTAGATTAGTTGGCTCCCCTTCACTTCCTTTGGTGGTACTGGCCGAAGACTGCTTCTTCAACTGGGCAGGGGAAACTTCTGAAAAGGGTTAAGTGAGGACAAAGACTAAATATCACTGAGATCTGTACAAAATAATGGGTAAAAATAGCATAACCCAGTCAGTTTTTAAAACAACTCTTACCTTTCTGGACAGTACGGACTTCCTGAACATCCTCTTGGAACTCCATGCCAACCTGACGGACCACACTGCTGTTCTTCTGGCCCATCTCAGCAGCAAGGAAAGGGCATTTGGAGGTCACCGCCTGGCCTGAGGGCGGCACAGGGTGACCAGCGGGCAGCTTGGGCTTTACTTCTTGTTTAGCACCTGCAAGTAGGCCAAAGTAGATTTAGACCTAAAGGTTTATCACAACTAAAAACCAAAAGCAATATCATATGCGGAAATAATTTTGTCATTAAATCAACTTGGATATTTTACAAAGTTATCTACTCCGTCTTCGTCACCCTCACCTTCAACGGCAGACGTGGTGTCCTCAGTCTTTTGAGAGGAGGAGGATGAACAAAGGGCCCGTACCATTGACGGGGCTATAGGTTTTGAGGCTAGCTCCATCATGATAGGGCATCGCTGAGCATACACTACCAGAGATTTCTTGGACTGCTGGAAGAAGGTTTGGGGCACACGAGCCAAGAATGGACACCGACGCACGATCACATCCATAGTCAGTGGTCGTGAGAACTAAAGGAGACAGTTGAAACGTCATTGAAACATGAGCTACAGAAAGTTAACATCAACAGCCTGCAAAAATATCTCATCGTCTTAAAGGCACAGTGCAAAAATACAAAGGGACACGTTTTCTCCATTCCACCTGAAATAAAATCGATCCATTCAAACAGGTTCAGTCTCATTTGAACATGATAACTAATAGCAATGCACACATTTAAGCAAACAGTTTTTTTTTCATTCTGTACAAGGTTGTTGGAAGTACACTGGTAGATAAACTATGACATTTTTCACAGAAGTGGTAACTGTGTCGTTCTGTAGCAATTAGAGACGCTGCTGTGACATCTGAAACAGTTTTGGGGCAAATATCCATTGTATTAAGACACATATCAGACCAACAGTATCTTAAAGAAACTAAAGTTGTCAGATTATAGTAAAAAAAGAAAGAGGCAATTTCTCAGAAGTACACTTTCCTAAAGTGAAGCGTGATGCCTTAAATTAGTGGTCGACAAATTAATTAAGTTAAATTCATAGCTTAAACTCAAAGATTTCATTGCTCCATATATTTATCTGGCCACTCTTTGTAACGTATACATTGTTGACTATCTCTAGAATTAGATTAATTCTGGTCTATTACCAGAAAATGTGAGTAACATTAGTTGGGAACTGTGATGATAATTTACTGCTCTTAAACCAGCTCTTAAACCAGCTAAACCAACAGGGCTCAAAAAAACTATTATATGGGCAATGTCAGACCCCGCTCCTATTCCCAATGAGGCTGGGCTGTACAACATCTATCAGATTTGTCATTCGGGATGGCAAACAATTGTAAATGTTAAGCATTATATTGGCGGTAAGTCCGGGGTCTTTCATTGTTAAGTATTTCACATAAAATAACTGTATTTTCTTCATCTTCATATTGCTGTAACTCCTCCTCACTTGGTAGATATTAGCCAGCTGTGCACTCAAGTGAACAAAGTTATTTTTTCTAATGTGTTTGATCATTTACATTGGCTATTTGGCATGCAACTGAGTCTGTCAACAAATGGAAACAAATATAAAAATATGCTTTGGGACATTTTGTGGAAATTTAGTTTCAAGCTCTGTGCTATAGCTCTCGTGCATCCTGCTGTAAATGCTGAATTTCCTAAGTCATCCCTCGTTTTTCTAAATATTAGCACATTTCTCCCATCCTAAATGACAGAAAACTAAATCTAAAACCAATAGTGGCTAACATTTAATGTATAATATGTTATGATGTATATAATAATGGAGTTGAATGAAGTTGCATCTGATATGTTGTACCCCTCTCTCCCTTAAATACCAGCCACATTCTGAAAATCTACAGCTCAACCCAATACATTCTTAATTATTATTTTGTTATTCAATAAAAAAAAATCAAACTAAAACAAAATTGTACTTGTTAGGACAACCAAGTATATTAAATTGTAATGTGCACTGAATAAAAGATTTATACGTGACTTTATTTTTTTCTAGTTGCACTTAAAAAGTTTTTTACTTTTTTCCAACCAAAAGTATAAAAACCAACAGATATTTAGTTCATTATCCCAGGAGAATATTTTGCTTGAAAAATGACGATTGATCAATCATCAAAGTAGTTGCCAGTAACTTTCTGTGTGTCTGCTAATCAATTTTATTGACTAATCCTCGCAGCCCTGCATCTTTGTCATAATTCGCTTCTCAAGTTCATGGCACGTATCCTTTCAAAAGGACACCATCGCTTTGCTTTTTATTTTTATTCATTTGGCTTGAATGAACTGCTGTGCTTATTGCAACAAATGTCTGACCGTGACACTGTAATAAACGCGTAGAAAGTTATGTCCGATTGCGTAAATCCGAAACTCCCAGTTTAGGTGAATACCCTTCGGCCCAAGGCTCCACATTCCTCGACAGAATCATCACTCTCATAGTTTCTGTCTTCTTCGAGTTCCCAGAAAACTTTCGAGAGGTAGCAAAAAAAGGGGGGGGGCAGACAAATAATTATGGTCTACTTTTAACAAAATGAGTCAATGACCTCAAATAACGATATCGATCCCATAAGTCAACCAATGAAACTCGTGCAGCGCACAGAACTTCCACTGATGTTTCATTGAAAAATGTGAACTGATCAAATATTCCAGTATCCATACAATATATGACGCGTGTAATCTACGTGACGGCATAAAACACACATTATCACATTAAAGCCACCAGATTTCGCTTTTGCTAAAAAAAAAAAAAAAAAAAAAAAATCTCGACAATATTGGCGATATGTAATCTGTCGTGGGTGTTAATAAACCGAGTGAGTTGGCTTCGACTGGCGACGGATTTAGCGCTTACTACACATTAAGAGAGGAAGAGGTCACGACTCGTCCGTCTTAAACGTTAGGTAACAACGGTAATAAAAGGACAGAGTTACGGATACGGTCAAAGCCTTTCGGGAAACCTCACTGTAAACGGCGTCTCGTCGCGGCCGCCGTCGATTCTTGCCGGTCGACCCGGGGCTTTGCGTTAGCTAAGCTGCTAACGTTAGCCAAGAAGCAACCACCAGAAATGGAGACGATGCGAGTGTGGGGGCGAGAAAAAAAAGAAAAAAAAAAACGAAGAACTTACCTCTATAAAACTTCAGACTCTTTTTTCAGGCGCGGTCCTCTTTCGGAGACGTGTAGCGGACGAGGTATCAGCGGCAGCGTTGGCGGGGGGGGGATAAAATAAACGTTTTGAATGTTGAGAGGGGCGAAGGTGACGGCCGCTCCGTTATCCTGCACTGAGGACGAACGAAAAAGGACGAGAACGTGAGCGACTTATAAGAGCCCACACCACGGCCCCGGCCGAGCGGCGAGTCTCGCGAGATCTCGTTACGTCACACGTCACACGTCACACATCATACGTCATTTTTGTTTTTTTTGGTTTTGTTTTTGTTTTTTTTCCTGTACACAAGTAAAGCACGTTTTAAAGCTATAGTTTTGACGATAGAGGGGATAAACGCGCGGATGTATTTTTTTTACACGGCGCAAGATTTCACGGTTTTAAATGTTTTTGTTTTAGAGAGTATTGGATAACGTGCTTTTAATTGTTGTTTGGAGTGTTAATAAGCCGATTGAGTTGGCTTTGGCTGGCAACGGATTTAGTGCATACTACACATTAAGTTTATTGCCTCTGCTGAAGGCAATAAATCATGGTTTCTAACTCATAACTTTACGTGTATGGATATGGAACCTGGACATTATAATAATAAAGATTATCATGTGAACTATGGTGTTTTCTGTGTGTTATTTTCCAGGGGACCAACCAATGCATTCTTTCAAAGTAAGATAAAAGTTTCTTCAGTACACTAATGAAAGCACATAGGCTCTGTGAGAGGCGCCGCACAAATGGGCAATGCCTTAATAGATGCACAATAGGTTCTAGGCGTCCGTAACGAACACTAAATTTCACATCAATTTCTCTCTTAATTTTATAACTAGTTTGTATATTGCTGGGTAGGTTTATCTATGATAATACATTGTTTTCTGGTTAATTAATTTTAGAATTAATAATCCAGATCTTAACAGTAACTAAAACTGTCATATAAATGTGGTGGATTAATATATACAGTATTTACCTCTCAAATGTAGCAGAGTAGACATACTGTATAAAGTAGCATAACACTGAAGTACTTTAGTAAAGTACAATATCCTTTAATTTGTACTTAAGTACAGAACATGAGTAAATTTACTTTGTTACTTTACTCAGCTGTTTCTCTGTAGCAAGCTATTGAATGAAAAAAATATCCGATATATTTTGGCTTCTTATTTCATATAATGTACATACGTGTGAGTTAATTGACATTACTGACATCATAGACAGATTTGGATTTACAAAGGCACTGATGAATGGCTGTCAGCCTTTAGTGAGAAATGAGGTGTCTTGTAGTGTTTAGTTTCTGGCATACATGATATGAATTCTAACTTCAGGTGAGGACTACAAAGATTAGTTGAGTAGATATTTTCGGCACTTTTGTGACTTCTGGTGTTGAAACAGAGTCACTGCACCTGAACTGATTCTTGAACATAGACTGTATACTTTACAGCATGTGTATTTATTTATCTATGTGTGTATTTAGAGTCTATGCTCTGGAGGTTGGGCTGATGAGAAAGTGTGTGTGTGCCACTGAAAACTATAAAACTATTTACAAAGGAGGAACACAGTGTGAATTTTAGACCTAAAGTATGTTCCAACATTTTAATTAAACTCAACATGGAGTTAAACTCAATGCGACACTCAGCAGTTTCGACACAGTTGCTGGACTCCAACTTAAGTTTTGGCTATAGAGATTGTTTCAGAGATATCTTCATTTTCATACAGTCTGTGGTCTACGCTCATTGATATAAATGGTCGGGACAAAATTTAGAAGCACCACTCAGTGTAACTCAGTTGAACAGCACCACACACTGCGGCCTCCAGATACACACAAACCACATGCTGTAGACAAATATAAACAAAGCTTATATTCAGCAGGTGTAAGAAACAAACAAATAAACAAACAATGGATCAATAAATTTGGCTTAATATTTGCAAAATATATGGATAAATAGTCCTCTGAAATAAAGAGGCAAATAAATCTGCCTGCATATTTCATCTATAGAATTAATTTCTGTGGTCATTTGAATCTGTTACAGCCTTTGCATGGACAGCCATGGTGTTTTGCTGCCCTCTATTGATCTCTTTAGGCAATGGCAGCATTTATTATAATGTTTTACCTGCAAGCCTTGTTGCGGGCTGTATTTTGTTTAAATATACCAGACCACTTAACTCAGACTGAACAGTTTACTTCTGTAATAATCAGAATTTGAGGTTCGAGCTGAAATGGGTCAATATTACAGCAATCCAGATACAGATAAATTTAACATTCTATATGTTTATACTGTACATCTTTTAATACATTATGTAGGTTTGTTATTTTACTTT
This sequence comes from Istiophorus platypterus, assembly GCA_016859345.1. Lineage (NCBI taxonomy): Eukaryota > Metazoa > Chordata > Actinopteri > Istiophoriformes > Istiophoridae > Istiophorus > Istiophorus platypterus. The sequence continues at coordinate 19,246,621 of CM029117.1, forward strand.
ATTATTGGCCCTTTTAGGGTTTTTATTAAAGTTTTTCAATTGCACTGGAAGAAATGCTGAAAGTGTGTAAGTATTTGGACAGTGACACCATTTTCATAATTTTGCCTCTGTACAACATCACAATGGATCTTAAACAAACCCATCAAAATGTGATTGCTGACGAGACCTTCAGTTTTAATTCAAAGGGTCTCACAAACATATCACATTTAATGTTTAGGAATTACTGCCTTTTTAATACATAGTCCCTCAACTTCAGCAGCTCAAAAGTAATCGAACAATGGACTGACAATCAGTTTGATGGTAAGGTTGGGTCTCTTCCCTCATTATTTCATGAAAAATGAAGCAGATGAAAGGTCTGGAGTGGATTCCAAGTGCTGAATTTGCATTTGGTAGCTGTTAATGGTAAATCTCAATATGTATTTCAAAAGGTCGATGCAATTGAAAGAGGCCATCATTAGTCTGTAAAAAAATAAAACAAACCTATCTTACAGATGACACAAACTTTAGGAGTGGCCAAATCAACAATTTAGTACATTCCTAAAAAGAGGGAATGCCCTGGTGAGCTCAGCAACACCAAAAGGCTGGGAAGACAACGGAAGACAACTTAAGTGGATGATCGCAGAATTCTTTCCTTGGTGAAGGAAAACCTTTTCACAAAGTTTAGCCAGGTCAAGAACACTCCCGAGGGGGTAGTTGTATCATTTTCAAAATCTATAATCAAGAGACGCTCTCATGATTGTAAATACAGAGGGTTTACCACAAGGTGCAAAACACTGGTCAGACTCAAGAACAGAAAGGCTGGATTTATTCTTTAACAGAACACATCTAGAAAAACCTGCACAGCTTTGGAACAATGTTCTCTGGACAGAGGAAATTAAGATTAACATTTACCAGAATTACAAGAAGAGTATGCAGAAGGGAAGGAAAACCTCATGATTCAAAGCCACTACATCATCTGTCAAACAGGGTCAAGGCAATGTTAAAGGCATGGGCATGTATGCATGCCAATTGAACTATGTCACTGGTGGTTATAGATGATGTTCCTGCTGACAGAAGTAGCAGGATGAATTCAGGGTAACTGTCGTGGGGTTTAAAGCCAATTTATCTTGTGTTTATGTGGTGTATTTCCAAAATTAATACATGCTTAATTAAATGCTTAATCAAGAAACCACAATCTGATTACAAACTACTGACTAAATTGTATGCACATAAAGTGCAAGAAACCAGGACAGATCCACCGCTATTTTTTTAAAAACGTTTTGTTGATTAATTGAAAAAAAAATTAACAATCATAATTCTGTGATGAAAACAATCTTCAGTTGCAGTTGTAATGGTGCATATTACTAAGCCGATTTTAACAGTCCTGGAAGAGGAATTAGAGTATCAGAGCCCCTTTTCTGTTGACTGTTAACATCTCTTGTTTGATAGTCCGTCAGAAACAACAATAAAATAGGCACATTATGATTCTAAAGAGCCTGAAAAAAAACTACACAGAGATGCACAAAAACCATAAAATTATGCAAAACGACCAGAAATCTACACTAGATGGTCACAAAGAGGAGCAAGACTACGACCATAGAGTAACTAAAAACGACTAAAAAGACACTTAAAACGACTGGAAAGACATGTAAAATAACCACGAGGAGACGTGACTACAGAGTCAAAGCAACCACAAAGATTATGCACAATGACCACAACGTCTGGGTGTCTGACCCTGACGTGGCAGGATTTAAGGGCCTTTACCATGACTGTGCTCAGGGGCCCATTGCCTCATAAGGTATTTATATCTGTGTCTGGCTGTTGGCTATGTAGAGTTTTTTTTTTTTTTTTTAAAAAGCACCTATTTATCGACACTTATATTAAAACATTAGTATTTTTTAATTTGGCATTCACTGAAAAATTGGCAAACCACGTGGCCATTGATAATATAACAGTTTTGTTATTTTCAGGCAAAAAAAGGCCTCAACTGTGAGTCTTAGCACATTTTTTTTTCTCATTCAATAAATATACTCTCCCCCCGATTTGTGACCCTGCCCTAGACCGGACAAAAGTTTCTAAACCCGCCCCCGACCGGGCCATGCCGTGCTGATCGGAATTTATTATTGTTATTGTTTTTTTATTTAATTACACGAGTGCGCTAATGTTCGTGGCGCAACGGCGCTTCAACGAGGATTCCCACTTTTGGCCAATCGGTGGACGACGTGATTGGTCCGGCGCCGAAATGCGATGGAAATCGTACCGGAAGTTGCGACGGCGCCGAGGGGCGGAGCTCCGGCCCGTCGGGGAACCTCCGCCGTCAAACCGTCGCGGCGGATCGGAGCCCGAGGAGCGTCCCACCTTCCCAGCCGAACACCCGGGGAAACCGAAACAGCCATGGCGTCCGTCCTGCCCAGCGTCGCGGTGCTGGCTCTGTGTGCGATCCTGGCCCCTCTTGTGTCCGGTGAGTTCGGTCGGTGCTCTCCCGCCCGGGTCTCGCGTTTGTTTTCGTTGCGTTGTTTGCGTTGTTTGGGTCGCGAACCGCGAACCGGGCTCAGGCGCGTCCGGTTCGGGGCGACGTCAGTGACGGCAGCCGGGCCACCGAGGGCCGGGTCTCCTGTCAGAAAGTCGCCGTCCCGGTTTCACACGTCAGTTTGTCTTGGCCAAATAATGGGACGTCAACCGAAGAAGGTTTATTTGTTGATTTGTTTTACGATTTGAAGGTCAACATTGTTTTTTTTTTGGAGAAAAGCAAACACCGAAATACACACTGGCACGTTTCACGTTTGGAGACCGAGCTAACTAATCAATTACATCGCTTGTCTATTGTGGGAAAATTAATACTTGTGGCTGTTGTCCACCGTATTCTCATCACTTTAAATAGCAAAAACGTCGACATAAGTATTTGCCCTTAAAACGGCGTCTGTTACCGTCTTCGCAGTCTAATGCAACAGCCATGAATCAAACCCTGACGCCATGAAAGTAACAGTCCTCGGTTTTTATAACTATAACAGAGAAGCGCTGTTTCATCTGTTGTGATTCTGGAGGATGTAGGTTGTGGTGCGGTGGAATCGTGTTGCTTAACACAGAGCGATGTTTTCACTATTTGGCTTCACTTACATAAAACCTCGGTAGCATCGCTCTGTGTTAAGCAACAAAATTAAGCACCTGATGGCACAGCCTCCAAAATAAACACAAACTTGAATCGAAACAGAAACAGAACATTATAACCTTCGCGAAGTGGCTATTATTTCAAGTTTTTGCTAGGTTTAACTGATAAACTGCCAGATGAGTGTAAATGCCCATTATGACTAATCCGAGCCCAGTGCAACATGTACAGACAGCTGTTATTTTGTCCAACCAACAGTTCAAAACCGAAAGATATTCAGGGCCTTTGCGTACATGATGAAGAAAATCAGCAAATTCTCACACTGGAGAAGATGGAGGTAGAAAATGTCTGTCATTTTGGCTTGAAAAATACTTCTATCCATCTAAACCTATCCAAATTGATTTATCGACTGATTTGATTGTCATAGTTAATTAAGATATTATATTCCTAAATTAGCAATGATACCTTTTTTTTTTTTTTTTTTTTTAAAGCGGGTTAAGGCACGTGTTTGTTTCATTAATATCTGTGGGGTTTACTCCTGTTTTACGAGTCTCTGACAGTTAATTCACCATTACAGATTTGTCTTCAGTTTTAGCAAGGCTAACTTTTCCTGCCCATCTCCGCTTTCTGTCTCTGCTCTCTTACAGCAGGAGAACGCTGTTATGCCTACAGCGATTTGTCCAACAAGCACCATGATTCCCAGCCCTGCTTCTCAAGACATTGCTGTGGTAGTTGCTTCTTGAGATACTGTTGTGAGAATGAACTCATGCGGCTTTCTGAGGATAAACAAGAAAAATGGTATACTATTCTGTTTTATTCTTTAATAGATGATGGGTTGCCTCTAACTACAGTGTGCATTCGCTCTCTTTTATCTGTGTGAAATCACAATGTAGATGTTTGGTTACAGCCATTATGCTAAGGACTATGCAGCTGAAAAACAGGAAGTAGTGTCTTCCTGTGCGCGACCACCACCATGAAGAGAGAGCACGAACCTGTTGAAACTCACACCTGAAATCTTTCACATTCTAACCAACAGACTCATAAAAATACCAGCTAGTGTTAGGGTTAGGGTTAGGGGTTGGGGTTAAGGTTAGGGTTAGGGTTAGCTTGTGTAGCATACATGCCTGATGTTGAATTGACATCACCCATTTTTTTTGTTTGTTTTTTGTTGTCTTTTATTCTTCACGAGTAAAATAATGGCAGCATAAATATTGTTATGTTTATTTTGTTTTTGTTTTTTGTTTTTTTCAGTGGACCCCAATCCCTCATCACTTATTCCTCACCACTTCCCATGGGTATTGGTATCACTTTCGTCATCATTGTCATGCTCATCTTCATCTGCTGCTGCGTCTGTCCCTGCTGCTGCCTGTACAAGATGTGCCGCAAGCCACGACGTAAGTAGCCCTTCAATCAACAATTAACACTGACTATTGTTGTTGCTGATGCTTTTAGATATGGAACTGGCAGCTAGTTCTTTGGCCAGGAGGTCAACTGCCTTGATACTGGCAATAGCTAGTGTTTCAGGAACTCCAATTTACTGATATTTCAGTATCTCTGGTTGTATTGTATTGTCAAAAAAAGAATTATCAGTGTGTATGACAATCCTGTATCATCTGCATCTACAGACTCAAATGTAGCTAAATCCGTTCATATACCCAGACTAAAGCCTATGCTGATCTTTTCCCGAACCTAAGATTAACCCCTGACTCCTTAAATCCCTTTCACGGCGTTAAAAGAATCACCTAAAACACAGGTGATTGAACGCATCACAGTGATCTGATAGTTTGTCAAGTGTCAGCAGTCGTCCAAATATAAGTAACTTCAGGCTTTAACAAAACAGGATACCAGTGATATTAGTAATTGGTTCATTTTCATCAGATTTGAATTACAGAGCTGAAACAATTTGTCAATTCTCCCAGAAGATTAGTTAATTTTTTTAAGCAAAAATGCCAAAAAATAGATGGGTGTTCGCTTCTCAAATGTAAATATTTCCAGCTCCTCTCAATCTGTCTTGATAATAAACTGAATATTAGGGGATTTTAGCTTTTGACAGGATGAAATGGCCATTTTAAATAGGTTAACATTGGCTCAGGGAAATTGTGATGGGAATTTATTGGAGCGAACAATTAACTTATTAATCGAAAACATAATGAAAATAAACCTTCGTTGCAGCTCTGGGGAATTTAAAGCAAAATTTAAGAGAAGAAGTCAGACTCTTGGTTTCCAGTGTGTTGGAGTGTCTGTATGAGTTTCTGTGTCTGTTTTTCAAAGTGGAACATGAGGGGACTCATTTGAGCGGTGTTGGCCCACCCACCACATGACTTTCATTATAGCAATGGCTTGGTCTTACTAATCACACAGACTCGGGGACATAGAGCACACAAACTTATCTAATGTTCTTAAAACCACAGTGATATCCAAAGGATCCATGACACTAACAACTGTAACAAAGAGGTACTTTATTCACTTACAGTAAGTCCAGGGCAGTGAAGTTCTTCATTTGACACTTGTGCTTGTCATCATTTGCCATGCTTTGCATAGTTTCACTTGGCTTCTGTGCTGAGCAACGTATCCCACAGATTGATGATGCAGTTTAGTCGTCAGAGATAATTGCTGTTTTGATTCAGGCCGAAAATAAATACTTTGATAAAAATGATAAAATGAATGTTCAGTACATGCATATACTAGCTTTAGGATGCTTAAAAAACCGCTCCATTGGCATCACTAGTTTTAGTCAAATTGTCTTTTATTAAAGGGTAGTCTGGCGATAGTCCATATTTTTCTTACTGTCAGCATATCCCAGGAAAAGACCAAAACAAGTAATGAATTGATCCTACTAACACTTATTGCCTGCATTGCCAGAGCCAGGTCCTCATTCCAGTCTGTAATTAAAACACGTCATTCAACCACACCAACATGGCCACTGTAGTTTATTTTGAGTTGATCCCTCACACTCGGTCCTTCTGTCATAAATACTCACCAGTGCACCAAACCCACAGCTGAAAATAGTCCTCCCAAAATTCACTATTTATTCCTACTTAAATACTGTTTGCATAAATTTCCGGTTACATTGCATTACAGTAACAACTACCGTTATTAAACTTTCTTTAGAATAAAAAGTAAACAAACAGTTTTAGAAGTGAAAAACTGTGCTGTGGTTGTCTGGTGTCTCTTGACATTGATGCTTCATGCACAGTCTCTTTTTTTTCTCTTTTTAAAAAAAAAAAAAATGAATGTTCCTGCCACAGAATTGTGGTTAATGCCATTGTTGGTGTCTGATCTGCAGACATTACGGATTTGCTGCTGCTGCTTCTGCTGCTGCTGCTTTTGAGCTGCTTTTGAGCAGCTGTCGTTTTCCAAAAACACTCATAGTCTTTTGAGACAAGATGTTAGAATCAAACTTCTCAGTCTCCCCCATCATTGAGTGTGACAACTCAAAAATCTTTAGAAAGTAAGCTTAATTTTATGACCTTCGAAACACTCCCCCATGTAAAAAATTGTAATTAATTCTTCCTTTGGCCTCTGTCATCCAAACTTTTTTCATAGCTTATTTTCTGCAAGGTTTCCTCATTTAAGTCCATCCAGGTGCAACAGGATGATACTTGGCAGTGTATTAATTTGATGAACAGAATATTCATTTTGCATTCAGTTTGTCTTCGTGATTTAGTTTAGTTAATAATGATTTCATATTATTATGATAAAGAATAAATCTGCTTGTACAAGTGGTTCTTGCACGCAGCCCACTGTGCTTGGTTGACGGGCATATTGGTAGGAATCAGAGCAAAAAACATACAGATACAAATGTACATTGGGCTGAATATTTGATATTTTCAGTCTAGTTGAGGAGTCTTTGTCAAACTGCTTACAGGAAGTAAACCATTGCATGGGATTTTTTTTTTATTTCTGTGCCTTATCGTTTATTAGCTTTGTGTAATCAGTGATGGGTAGAGTTTCCCCACTCCTTTCTCCATTACAATACGGTGGATTAAATTGCACTTTGTCTCTTTAGTCCTCCTTGCCTTTAAGCCGTTATTCCTGCTAGCAAATATCATCTTTTGGTCTCTTGTCTTCACAGTTAATAAACTAGATATCCACTTTGTTCACCCTCTGATCCACTTCTCCAAACGAATCTCTTAAAAATGTACCACAGTGGAGGAAATTGTTGTGATTATTTACATTGGCACTCAAACATGTGCACTGTTGTTAATAATGTGCACTCATTTACTTCCCGTCATTCGGGTCTTTTAGCCAGCTTGCTCACGTTGTGCCATGCAGCGACTTAGCTCTGGCAGAGAGCAGTGGTATGCAACGACACAAACAAGAATTTGGATTCGCTGTCTTTGGCTTTCGTTTCTTGGGATCACATCTAGGAATGTGAGAGCTCCACCCCTTGTGACTCATTGTTTCCACAGCAACCACAGTGGGGAAAACTCAAGACCTTGTCACGTCATTTACAGGAAGTGATCATAATGACTCCCACTCTGTGAGGGGAAAAAAATAGCGGTGGAGTGGCTGAAATACAGCCTCCCAAACCGAACATATTACCCAAGTCTTATCCCTAAAATAGCCCTTGTGAGGACCGGCCAAAATGTCCTCATAATGATTGTTTTAAACCAAATTTTTGTACACACAGACTTCTTTCTTCATACATTTATATCACTCTAGCCAGTATGGTGCTTTCCAGAGTAGTGGTGGTAAAAAAAAAAAATAAATAAATAAATTGAAAAGCAGTCTAAGTCTTCGTATTGCTAACACAGAGTGGTAACAGAGAGGTGTCCAAACTGTGAAAAACTTTGTACTTTCTCACCCCGGGGGGGACAGGAGGCATAGACACTGCATGAGGTGAAAGGGACAGGTGTATTCCTTCTCTGTCGGAAATAAGGGTCAAATCTGAACACACAAATGTGGAATCTTTAGATTCAGTTTGTATTGGACTTTCTGTGGTTACTGTCTCCCATGTCTAATGTCAAAGATTTCCATAAATCCACTTAGAAATCCTACTGACTTGTGCCTGAGATTCATCATGTTTTTAAGTTTTCTTCAGTATCAAAGTAATTCAGTGATAGCTGTCTTAACATTCATTGGTACAGAGAAAACAGGAACCGCTAATGGCTAATTTGGCATATTTTGAAAGGTGCTAGTTTGCCAAAATGCAAACAAACATAGGTTAAAAAATGGGCCCAAATGGGCTTTGAAAACCCCTGCATGTTTAGTTTTCATGATAGAGAGCTGTTACCTTATACTTTATCTGTCCCGAGTATCGTCTGCAGGTCTCGACCAATTAGATAAAAGCATTTATGCAGTCTGGGAGGCAAAACCCAGGCAAAAGAAACACTCATAAAGTGCATACTGTTGCAGATACAGCTCAGATGAATGTACAAACGTTTTCATCAGATTTTCTCTAGTCTGAATTTTTGTAGCTGGGTAGTCGGGGGACACTATTTAGAGTGATTTTAGTGCATGAATTAATCAGAAACTGTAAAAGTTTTGGGTAAAAATCCTTGGTTTTAAAAACACTGTTGTTTTTTTAAAACACTCTGTGGACAATAGACTCATGAGTCCCCTCATCCTCTTTCAGTGAAGATAAAATGATGAATTATTTTAGTGATGCCAATCCAGTAACAGTCACAGGACAGTATGCTTTTAAGAAGCTTGTTGACTCAACAGGTTTTTTTTTTTAATCTAACTTTTCTTTATTTCAATGTCAAATTTGTGCATTTGGATAAATGCAGAAGTATTGGTCTGAGGAAAAAAAGAGAAAGAAATGGTTTCTCTGAACTTCTCTTTTTTTTGAAATTGTAATTTTGCAACTTGATATTTTAAAATAACCAGTTTACCCTGGTGATATATTAATCATGTATTTGAGGCAGTTTTATTCTGTCAGCCTCGTGATCATAGAATGTTAACTGGAATAACGTCATGTTTCTCCAAAACTTTTGTAGATTTAGCTTTAGTTTGTTAAGGACGCTTCCATTTTTTGTTTTTCTTAAGTATTGTTGAGTAATTCCTAGAGCTGCAGTACCCCCACTTCTCCTGAAACTTAACTACCTAGCTAATTTTTCATCTGCATTTCTCATCTGTTTCTCTATTCTGTGTGATCACAGCTGTGGTAGCTACCACCACCCACACAACAGTGGTCACCACTGCTCCTCAGCAGTACCCCCAGCAGACTGCATTGCCCAGTCAGCCACAGTCCTACCAGGGAGCCCAGTATACGCCATACCATTCCGCACCAGTGCAGCCGGGATACGGAGCTCAGCCAATGCCCACATTGCCCTACCATGGACAACCGTTCACACCAGGACCACCTCCAACATATCAGGAAGCCAGTGAGTGTGGACTTTTGGTGTGATTATTATCAAGTCAAGGACATCTTCCCTTTTATAGTACTAGAATTATTTTTTTCAACAAAAACAATGAAAAATATTTATTGACAAAACAAAAAAAAAAGTAGCATTGATTAACCGTGATTTTGAGAGGGTGGTATGTCTCGAACAGATCTGTGGGGAATGGACAGAAATAAAGGTGCTGTTTTTTAGAAAAGCACAGCATTCCATAGAAAAGCGACCTTAAACATGAAGTAACAACACATTATGGTGAACCGATCATGCATTTTTGTGGTTTTGAAATAGCTGCAGTCGGAAGCAGTGGTGGAATAAGTACTGCTGGTATACATTTGAGTCATGTCTGGCTTTTGTAAAATAGGAAATGACAAATTTACGGTTACTACACGTAACAATGTATCTGTGGTTACTGTCAAAACATTTTCAATCCCTTCATCCTCATGCCCCGTTTTCTTTCTTTGTCCAGTTGGTCCTGCCTACCCTCCCAACCCAGTGCCTTATAGCCAGGCTGCGTACACCCCTGGTCATCCAGCGTACCCACCACAGCCTCCTGTCCAGCCACCTGTCCAGCCACAGCCTTGCGCTCCACCCGCACAAACAGACTACTTTGCCCAGCCTGCGTACAACCCGGATTACGTTACGCCCAAGACTGGATAATGGATCACAGTGCCTCACCCTCAGCCACTTTAAACATGCTGCAGCATTTGGCAACTTGGCAGAACTGGAAATGTGTGATTTCAATCAAGGTGCCTGTTGTTCCTGAACATCTTGTTTCATGTGTTTCTGCAGTTAAATATGGGAGTTTTATGACACATGTAGTTGTTGAAATGCTGTAGAAGAATAACAAAGTCAAAAATGTCATTACCTCTTGGCTTGTATTGCATGGACTTCCAATATACAAGTTGTGAGATTACTTTTGTTTTTACATTTCTTAATGGCTCCATCATAGTCATCTTGGTGAATTAAACAGAAAACCCCTGAGTCTGTTTTTAAGGAGCAGATAAAGTGCTTTGTCATTTTTCAACCTCCTGAACGTGCCTCAACATACCCCTCCCAATCCTTGTGTCTGGTGTGCACCAGCTGAACCCGCTTGACCTTTTTAATTTACCGTCTACAGTGATTGCCGTCACACTCAGTGGCCAAATTCAGGAAGATTTACAGTGTCTATGGCCATAATTTGACTGCTCTTTATCCAGTTTATTTCTGACTGATATAGTGCTTTAAACCTTTGTTTTTCATGTTCTTTCTCTGGTGTGTAGGCGTGTAATGCTTAATGGGTTATACATCTTACATCAGAACAAAATGGGTATTATTTCTCACTGCGGGATTTACGTTAGAAAGGAATCATGTCGTTGTCAATTAACTACAGATATTCAGAGGTTATTAGGCCCTTTTTTAACCCCCCAGAAAAAGGGATCATTCATCACGCCTTGCACACAGAGAAAATCCCCTTTATGTTTAAGTTTTATGTGTTTATGTACAAGGGAGTCTTCACATGATTTTTTTTTTTAATTTCTTTTTTCTCAGGTTTTTTTCATTTACTATTCTCATTTGCTCATCTCACAGCTCCGCATGTCTAACTGAGCTTAAATGCATCAGCGGCTTTGAATCAGTTAAGCAAATAAGATTCCAGTCTTTTCAATCAACCAAGTGTTCACATAGTCTAGTCTGCAATTACTGACAAATGTTACACTCAGAAAATGCAAGGAACAATTGTGCCTTCTTTATATTGTAAGTACTTTTTACTTTTACTTAACTTTCCTCATAAAGGCTCAGATGTAGTTCAACCATCCACAATAATTTGGTTTGAACCATCTTCAGCATTACCGCCATCAAACTGTTTTAGTTACTTTAGTTACTCAAACTATTTATGTTATGAATCTCCTTTATTCTATGAAGATTGTTCTACAGTATTCTGTTATTTGCTGTTAAAAATCACAACTTGTTTTCCCTTGTATTTGTCATCACCATTGCCTTTATTAAATAGCCCCACTGTAGCAGTGAAGTTTTTGGAAAGTTTTTTGTTGTTTGTATCTAAAGACTAAACTAAGAATCCTTCCTTGCTTTGCTCTGCGTTCTTCACTTTTTTTTTTTGTCCTGTGTTTGTTTTTTCAAGCAAAGCCATCACTGCATTTTGCTCACTGAAATTACTTGAAGGCAGTGTTACTCAAGTGACCTTTCACATGTAAGTGGTCACAGCCCGTTTTCCCTTTTTTTTTTTTTTTTTTTTGCCACTCTGTTTAAATGGCTGACTTTCCAACGTCCTTTGTTGAACCATTGGTTTAGGTTCAAGAAAATAGCACCTAACATATTCTATTATATGCTAGTATCCTGGGTACTGGTTTCAGAATGATTTTCAGTCATATCTGTGCTTTGGATTAATTTACCTTATGACATACGGGCAACCACACTTCAGCTAATGAAAGGGACTCAGTGTCGTCACATATCCTTGAAATTTGCAAAATAGTTTAGATCAATGGATTTGGCTGAGTATTTCATTGTAGGCTCGCCTTTTGTTTCAAATCTGTTTTTATAATTGTGTTCTGCCTGTGGTTTTAGTTGAGTTGTTTTTAATTTGTATTTGATGATTAAAGCCATTCTTGTTCCATCTGTTTCTTGTCCAAGCATAATTGTCATTGATGCTGCTTTGAGGTTATATGTACATGGATTTTATTTTGTTGAAAACCCTCCACTTATCAATAAAATATATATTTTTTGCTTTCCTGAACTTTAGTTATTGAAATTTGCAGGATAGAAAATGATAGCTCAAAATGAATTTTGTCCAGTATAAGCCACACAAACAAAGAGACACTACTAAATTAGCAAAAATTATGAATATATTACCTAATTACAAGTTAGCTGATCGAAGGAATTTAATTATTCAGAGCAATGCCATGCATTAACTTCTGTTGTCTATGTAAATTAAAAGAAGAAAAGAATATGGTTACACCTTATTTTATGAGTGTATAATCAACAAATAATGAGTTTTATAGAGAAAAAGGCTGTGGTACCATGTAATTGAGTAGTAATAATGGGGGAAATAGAGATGGTGCTCAGTTGGTGCATTCCCATCTAATTAATTGCTAGTGTAACTATGAGTGGCTGGCTGCCAGAGCAGAACAGGTCAGCTGAACAGGCCTAAATGACCACTTTGTATGTTCTACACATACAAAAAACAACAACAAAAAAAACCAGACAAACTTGAACATATATGAAGAATAAAGCTGATAGATGAGAAACAGTTACAAGTGCTTACATGTCAAAGGGCAGCTCAGAGGAGAGTAGGTGGAACCAGATTAGGATACTAGTTCAGAGCAAGTTTGGGTGGAGTTACGTGAATGTATTACATCCACATATGGTATTGCTTAACTGCAGAGGAAGAGAAACGAAAATTTAACAATGCTGAACCTCCCTATGGACTAAATTTCTGTTTTATTTCATTTAAGTTTAAAGGATTTCTTTATTACCAATGGTGTTTGAAGTTTGCAAAAAAAAAAAAAATACAGTGTCACAAGCAAAGGTTTTGTATTGGGAAGGTTACTTAAGCAAAAGTGAGTAAATATTTTTTTAGCCAAATGTACTTAAAGTGTTACATGTAAAAACATTCAGAGCAGACAAATGCACACAGTAAGTGTTGAGTAGTTTTTCCTAAATTATAGTAGCATTTTACAGTTATGATTATACAGTTAATCCCTCATGAACTATGCAATGGTAAGTCTTTCACATGAACTAAGGAATGTTGTTGGGCTACTTGCTACAGGGTGGAAAGGCAGGTTGAAACGGTTGTCTCAGTGCAGTCTGAGTCATTTCCTCATCACACTACATCATGGCAGCTATGGTCTCAATTGTCTTGTCCAGTCTTGTGTGTGTTTTGTATGTGATCCTGCTCCCGGCTGTATGGGGTGAGTTCCATTCGCGGTATTTATTCAGCAAGTTCAGGATGGTTAGGACCTGCTCAGTCTTATGTCAGCAGTCACTGCGGGAAACCGAAAAGATCCGGTCAAGCCTCAGGTGTCACAGTTTCGTGACTGGATCTTTGATTTTACTTTCGGTAGTGACAGTAGTCTTGAGCCTGCACGTGAGTAGCAATGAAAGTGAAAGTTCTCAGGTTTAGCTCTTAATCGAATTAGTTAACTCCCTATCTCTCACCCTCACCCTACCTTTAATGTGTTGCAGCTGATTACTGTAGCAGCTACTGGGACTCAGAGGGTTTCTACCATGATGTACAGCAATGTGGCCCTCAACACTGCTGTGGACACTGCTATAAGAAATACTGCTGCAGTGGCGATGAAAACCATCTAACCCAAGAAAAACAAGAGGACTGTCCTGGAAGGTGTGCTCCTGTTTTCAACCTGCGCTTCTCTCTCCACAATATAAAGACTGAAAGAAACCAAAACAAAACCATAACAGTTACAGATTGGGTTTTCTAAAACAGTGGCATCAGTTCCCTGGCTAATTGTCTCAGAGTATCCTTAAACTATATCAGTGTTTTTAAAAAAATGCAAATGATTTAATCATAATACTTAATCATAATACTAAAAATTGCTGTCTTTTGTCCAAGGCCTACCAACTTCAAACAAATCAAGACTGCTGTGGTTCTGGTGGGCGTCTTGGTGCCTCTTTTTCTGACTATCCTCTGTGTGGTTCCCGTTGTCTGCTGTGTGTCTCCCTGCTGCTTGTTGTACAAGAAATGTCGAAAAGGACGCAACCGAAGGCAGCAAGGTAGGGCATGCTTTTTTTGTTTGTTTTTTGTTTTTATACAGTTCAGTTTGTGCATGAAAGTATGCTGTCAAATTTCACAATGTACTGATTGTGCAGGTGATTACATTTATGTTTAAAGGAAAAGTTTTGTGAAATACACTTTCCCAAAAATGCTTTCTTGCCGAGAGTGAGATGAGAAGATTGTTACTACTCTAATGTCTGTGCATCAAGCTGAAAACGACGTTACAGTCAGCATTTTTGCAAACTTAGTTTAAGCTTCATTCATGTTATTATTCTAAACTGTAATTACAAGAAGCTGAGTGTGGATAAATGAGCATGTCAGCCCCTCACTTTGAATTCTGAGTCTGAGACATCTGGAAATTCTAACAACAATGATATCTCCCAATTTGTGGAAAAAACAAACAACAAAAAAAACCCCAAGACATGTAAACAAACAACAGTATCCATTCAGCTCATTTTATAGGAGCTATACACTGTCTGCATCTGGTTTCACTTGGTAATGAACTGCTACATGTCATACACAAAAGTAGTTTAGTTTGGCTATTTATCCAGTGTCACTACATGGTTAACAGTCCCAAGTCAGAATAATAGCTGTTTTTCTTGTTCTTCCCAATCTGCTGACATTGTGTGAAGGCAGCAATAGCACAAAGACTTGAAACAGGGGGAACCAGCTAGCTTTGCACTGTCCAACATAATCAAAATCAACCAAGCTGCTCCCTAATTAGCACTAGCATTTCATTTGTATAATGTGTATGACAAATTGTCATTTTACTGGTATGTGTTGGACCATCTCTTGGCCTGCGGTTGCTAGTCCATCAGTGGAGATGCCAGGAACTCCTGACCAAGACACAGCTCGGCACATAACTGCCTGTAAAACACATTAAAAGAGATACAAAGTGTTAATTAGTGAGCTCGTAAAGGAGACAAATTGAGTTTCCTTTGAACTGAGCTGGCCAACTCCCGGCAAGGAAGCTTTTCCCGAAATGTCAATTCTTTCCAACTAACGAACAAGTATCTCTGCTTTATTTTCAAACTAAACTAAATCTATTACTTTACCTATAGTTGTGATAAACACCCACAGTGTAGTCACTGCACACCAGCAACTGGTCTACCCCTCTGGATATCAGCCGTCCTACCCAGGCTATCAGCTTGTTTCTGTCCTGCATGGATATGGAGGCCCACCTGTACCCACAGCACCGCCACTTCCATACCTGGAAGCGAGTGAGTCCCAACATGGGGGATCTATTTACCACTATTTACCACTGGCAGAGTAATGCTTGCTAAAAACTACAGTGATCAGGTATTTTAGAAATTATTTAGAAATTGTTTAGACTTAAAAAAAACAAAAAACAAAACAATATATTTTACATGTTTTTAGATTCATGTCTTCAGTGATAAAGAATAGGCCTTTGGCTGAGAGAAACAGACAAGATAGGGATGTACTGTCGTTGGATATGTTACCAATAAGAAAAATAAAGAATAACACCAGCCCCATCATTTCATGATTATTATGATTGTTATAATCTTAATAAGAAAAAAGCATAATTGGGAAAGCGTGACAATTTTTCAGTAACATCAGACCAAATGTTTGTGTTTTTCCTTTTAGATAATGCAGCAAACTCTCCAGTTCCATTCCCTCCCGGCCAGCCTATGAACCCCCACCAGCCAGTTTGGCCTAATGAACCTTCACTACATTCAGACGAACTTGCACAGCCACCTTACAACCCCTCCTATGGCCCAAACCCCTGAACGGGAAAGCTTACCATATAAAAGCACTGCTTGATTTTTGCACCACCGTGCTATTGTTAATGTGTCAGTAAATGTGTTTTTCGATGTTGTTTACACACTGTAAACAACTTTGTCGGATGTCTATTACAAAACAACTACATCTGGTGAAATTTGAACCAAACTAGCAAAAATCCTTGATGTCTTTTGCTGCTGCTACTTTTGAAGTGTAAACCCTTGGGAATAATAACTTTGGTTATGACTTTTTTTTTTTTTAATCCAATTTTAAGAAGGATCATTTTTGATTTGATGTGTTGAATGTCGTAGAAGACTAAATTTCAGGAGAGAAATATGAGTATAAAACACACATTTTAAATCAGGAGAGAGAAAAAAAATACAAAATCAACAAAATATTGGGTAAAAAAACCCCAAACAACCCAAACAAACACCCTAACGTGAGCACAGCAGTTAAGGCAATGTTTATACAGACATGCTGTATAATGAGGAGAATGGGCTATATGTTTAACTATGTCCCTGTTAGCTGGTTATTTGTGTCTAATATCATATTTAACACTTCAGTACAAAGCCTCATTTTTTTAAAATTACATATGAATGGTACTGTTTATACTTATATATACACTCTGTCAGTTGACCTTTGAGTACAACTTACTTTTGATAAACTAAAACTTCCACTAGAGGTCACCTCTGCCCCACTTCTGTATAGAAAAGGGAAACGGTTGAACACAGTATGCAGCACGCTGGTGCTACACAGTGTTGTCATCAAGCGGGTTGTACCCATGATGTGAACAAAGGGACAGACATCCAGGATTGAAATAAAGGTGACTGTATTTTAACCACCTGATGTACAGGACACATGGTTGACTGTGTGTATATTATTTGGGGGTAGATACACTCTGTACTCTCCCACCACTAAACTCGTAGTTTATGGCTACAATAGAAAAACACTGGGTAATCCTTCAATGCCTTTAATTACTGTAATAATGATACAGTTTTTTCAAAAGCTGCACAGCACTTGCACTGAGTGAATCTACAGTACCACTAGAGTAAGCCCCACGGATCTTCTAACACTAACAACAATCTGCGTTGTGCAATTTACAGCAGATCCAGGGATAGTTAAGTACAAGTCTTTGCGCTTCCAGCCACAGTAAGAACATTTAGTCTCTTTTGGGTGTACTTGGATTATTAAAACTTAATTATCATGTCATCCTGAGCATATTTTGGGTTTTTTGATTGTACTTAAAGAAACTGTTGTTATAGGTATAATACTAATAAGAGGCAGATGATATAACTGAGGAAGAGACATTTTGCAGAACACTCATTTTGAGTTGTCATAGTAGAAACAAGGATTTGGTTCTATTCAAGTGTCCCAGTGAAACATAAACATTGGTCCTGAGAGTAAATGTCCATCCTTAACTATTAATAACCATTAATTTTATGACAAGTATGTTAAACGTTCTCCTATGATGAAAACTTTTGAGCATAAAGCAAGTGTTACAGTCTCCTTTTGTTCCTTTTAAAATCAGAAATATTAGTTTTCTCTATTGCAATGATGCACTTCTACCATTCCAAGGACTGCAGTCATTTTTTCCAAACGTGAGTTTTGTCACTCGGCACTGTACCCATATGTACCCGTATTTACAAAAATAGTTCATTATATCTTCTTTCATCTAAAATGCCCAGTTGTTATTCACTTGTTTCATATAATCTTGTTTTCCTCCGCTGTATTTGCATTTAAGTACCAGGTAGAACCAGTCAGCGTTTTATCGGTTATCCACATATTTTTTTTCAGAGCACAACACCTTGAGGAGGTTTGCAGTTTTACACACGGAAACAGTTTTAGTGTTTGTATCACTTATTCAGAAAATGAATTGTTGTGTTTCGAACAATCCATTAAAACAATGGAGAAACACTGTAATTTATGAGCTTGCTTCTTAAATAATCTTAAAATGAAATCAATGTTTGGTATAAAATCCATAATGCAGGAACTAAATATTATTACCTACCTATAGTGTGAGCCACTGCACTCACTTAGCCTGTTCGTTTTGGATCATGTACATTTAAATAGCCATAGTGGGCTTGCTTGCATTTAATCCCATAATAACCAGCGCCACTCCCTCTTATAGCATCCCGCACTATCCATTAATCAATACAGTAATAGTGCTGACTGCGGCTATTTCAGTCATCGAAGGGATGGGGGGCTAAAACGGGAAAAATGACCCTCCCCATATGCATTGCTGTCTGCCTGCCATCTGAAATGAGCTCTCTCCTTGAAGTGTGGCTCAAACTGCTAATGAGCACTTGTGGCCAGAGTCGTGGACGATGTGGCAGATAATCTTTACAGCCAGCAGCAACTGTTTTCTTCCCCTGCATCCTTTGCATCTTCTCGCTTCTCCCTTCCTCCGTCTCTCTCTCCCCCTGTCTGAAGGCATTCTTGACCAGCCTCCTGCCCATTAAGATGCTTTCGGCATTTTCTAGACAACCCACACCGTTCCTCTCTTCTCCTTTTCTCTATTCTTTTGCCTCGTGGAATCCTCTTCGGTATTTACATTCCACAGTCAGAGCTGCCTGGCATGGAAAAAACGAACAGGGAACACGGTGTTTTATTTGTTAGCAGTTTGAAACTAACCTTTTGATAGGATTTCAGATGATTAATCGTGACTCTGCTATTAGTCAGCCAGTTGTGAGTGGGAGCTGGGAGCTGCTGACAAAAGCACAAACCCCCCACTATTTGACCTTCCTCTGGCCAAGATGAGATACAGACTTGCTGAATTTTCCTATATGAGAGGAAACAAAACAAACAAACATGACAGCATTATTTATAATTGGATATTTTTACATTTGTACCATTACTCAGGATAAGTGATAAGTCTCAAGAGACTGAACTTTGGAGGATAAATCCCAATGACTTTGTTGACCTCCTAACTTTGCTTTTATTGTCACTATGAGATTCATATTTGTAGTTTTTTGTAAAATGTCAAGACAGTTGTTGGGAGAATTCACATTTGATACAGACCCTCCCGTTTTTCCGGTACTTTGGATTAAGACCAGATATACCGATAACATTCCCATCAGCCTCAGCTGTACTTTGTGTTTGGTGCTAATTAGCAAATGTTAGCATGATAACAGGCCAATCTAAGATGCTGAACCAACTGAACATGATACCTGCTAAATATCGGCATGTTAGCATGTCAGCGTTAGCTTTTTTCTTCAAATACCACACAAGTACAGCAGGGGGCAGAGAGCGTTTGACCCCAGAGGCTGGTTCATGATGCTTCCCGCCAGATTCACACGTGTGGGCTGCAGCCTCATCCTTTAAGGATCCTCATGGGTGTAGACATTCATGACAGTGTGCAGAGGCACCAATCTTAGCTCAGTTTTAATCCCTCTTAATGTGCAAGTTTTGTAGAGATTTGTCAACGCCAGAGATAACTTCTCAGCAGAGTTTTTGAGCTATAAAATAACACCACCCGAGGCCACCGCATGGTTAAGTCAGCTGGACGCTATCTGCAACAACCCAGAACCAAGGATGTAAAATTAAGGATATATGTAATTATAACAATAATCCGTTCAACAGTACCTCCAAGTTATATTAAAAAAACCTGCTGGACGGGCTCCTGGCAAACACAGATACTTCTAGACAAAAACGTATAAGAGACTTAGAGCCTAAATGATGAGGAGTAGCGCTTTTTCTGTTTGAAAATTCATTACTGCTCACAACGAAAGAGATACAGGGATCTCAAAACAATAAGAAGAATGTGTTACACACCAGAAAAGCATTACAGAATCAATTCTGGGATGTTTGTATTGTCACTGTACAAAAAAGGCTATTCTTTTCTCTTTTTTTGGTCCTACAAAGAGTTACAACCTTGGTGCTCTGCTATGAACTTTATATCTTTGTATTTTGATTTTCCAATGTCACCTGTGTGTACTTGGCACAAACAAGTCAGACCCCTGTGATAAGTTCAAAATATAGATACTGATCTTGCTCTTTTAGCCACTAGAAAATGTACATTTGATGAAAAATCTGAATCGTCAGATTTGGTTGCTTTCTATTTACATGGGAAAAAACTGTTTTGATAATTTAGGGCTAGTTTTTGCCTTGAACGCAACAGAGAGCCAAGCACTATAATCGTAAATATCAGGGACTGACTCAGTGATAGAGTTTCACCTCTGGTCACCTGAATGCTATGTGACAAAGCTATAGGCTATGTTCCAATAAATAAATTCTGCCTCTCCTCTAAATAGTTTGACTGAAAATGAATGGGGACTAAGTTCAGCAGGCTTGGCTTGACCTACAAACAGTGATAACTGATGACGATCAAAACCCGTTATCATTCCAATTTATCAGAACTAGATTGAAGCTTGTTTTCTTTTATGCAAGTGAATATTCAGCCATAGCTCTGTGATACTTGTAAGAAAATTACATCTGTCCAAAAGACTTTGCAGAGAAAAAAAATATATACTGCTACAATGAGCTCATATTCAAATATACTGTACACGTAAAAGGCCCTCTCTTAACTGAAAAATAAAGATTTGGCTACTTCCACAACGACTAGGCAGGTTCTAGGACCACAGCCAATTATTATTTTCATTCATGATCAGTCTGCCAATCATTTTTTCAATGAATAAATTAATTGTTTGGTTTATGAAATGCCAAAAAAATAATTCAAAATCATCAACATCTCAGAGTCCAACGTTACATCTTTATAAGTCTTTTTTTCTCTGACCAACAAGCCAAAACCCAAGGATGTTCATTTTACTGCAATATAAAAATCCCCACAGTGGAGAAGCTAAGACCCAAGAATGTATGGGATTCTTCTTTAAATCTCAGATTGACTAATCCATAAATGAACTGATCATCTCAGCTCTAGGAGGTCCTAGGCTCTGATTGGGCTACTTTTTGTCAGTCACTTGTAGCACCACTGATCTGAGTATCCACCCATGACACCTCACTGGCTGAAATCCACAGCTACAACCCTCTGGACAACCAAAAAAAATCACACTAACTCATCCTAACTAGAAGGTTACAGAAACTTTGGGAATGAAAAACCTTGCACGCTAAATATTTCACCTGTTTGTGTTGCATCTGGTGTGTGTGAGGTTTATTGTGTGGAACAGTTGAGGCGACTCTCCGACAGCTGCACACAGATTGACTCAAGAGAAACAGAAATCAGCTGGTTAAAACAGAGCAGCTGTGGATGTAGCCCCCGATAATGGAGACAATGTAGAGAGCGCATAGCTGAGATAGACTGGCAGTCTGGTGTCTGAGCTGTCTGCTGGAAAAATAACGGAAGCTTCATCTGTGCGAACACTTTTAGATCATATCAGTGAATAAACAGAATCATATGTAATATCCTTTATTGTAATCCTGCAATTTTCTAATTTTCCTGATTATGTCCCTGTGAACCTCACTTTGTCACAGCTCATACATTTCCCTCACTTTGCCTTTGCAGAAGAGCTAAAGATCTGTATTAAAGTGTCCCGGGTCACTGTGCACATTTTAGCCCCTTTTCTCTCCCCGATCCATTCCAGATCATTGCCACCAGAAGTCAAATGTCAGGCCTTTCAAGCTCCGGGTCCTGAAGTAAAGCCATCTTTAGATGTTTTCTTTATCCATTAGCTTTTAACTTCCAGGTAGCTTTTAACTTCCAGGTTTGGGTTTCCCTTTAATGCTCCTCAGATCTACAAGCACCTGCAGCAGCAAGTGGCCCAAGAAGGAGGCAGTTTGGACCGTGTGAACTTAACAGATAAAATAGTCTGCTGTCTTTTCACCCCCCCCCCTCTCTATTCAATAGCCTCCAAGTATCTTGACAACCTTGCCTGGTATTTTGGCAGTAGTCCCTTGAGTGTTGATGTCAGCTGAGAGAGGGAAGGCAGGGAGGGGAGGAGGGTGCAGGGACTGAAAGAGAGAGGGGAAGGGGAGGAGGAGTGAGTGGGCTATTCAAGGCACTTGTTCTCTCTCTCTCTCTCTGAGCATAGAGGGGGGGGGGCACACACATTGAGAGAAACACACTCACACTCACACACACATATACTAGTAGCCACATTTTCACAGCCTGCTCTTCAGACTGACAGCAGCAAACGGAGTTGAGAGCCAGCACGGCAGAGCGAGGGAGGAAGAGAAAGGGGACTGGGAACAAGGGTGGCATCCACAGAGGAGAGGGAAGAAGAGGAGACCTACACAGGATTCCCCCTCTTATGTTCTGCTTTAGCTCTGTGGGAGCCATAAAAGGAATCTCCCCTGTACACTTCTTTAACTGAACTTGCTCTGCTAAAGGACTTGCACCCTGCTATGGCAGCCCCTCTGGGACATGGGAGCATTGTCTCCCTCTCGTCTTGCTCCTCTCCTCGCTGGGCTACCCTCCTCTGGGTGCTATTGACCCTTTTAAGCCGAGTCGGGGGCTTCAACCTGGATACTACCCATACTCTGCATAAGTTGGGAGACCGCGGCACCTTTTTTGGTTTCTCTCTTGCACTTCACCAACAGCTTAACCCAGAGCCTCAGAGCTGGTGAGTGGGTCAATGTGGCATTGAGCGTGTCCCGTGTGTCCTGTGTGATTTTGGTGCACCTTACATACTCAGTTTGAATGTGCGACATCTTACATCTGCACCTACTCCTCAACATACAATACAAAATTCTCCCTATATCATGAATTTTCATTTGAAAAGCTCAAATTGAACAGCCTGGTGGCTACAGTCAGCATTTTTTTATGCTGCACCAGTCCTTGGATCTGCTAAATCACTGCTACACTTAAACTCTGACCTGGGTGCAGGAGTTTTAGCATGTTTATGATAGCCATGTAGAGTTAGACACCGAGTTAATAGATGAGTTACAGTAAAATGAGAGTGGATGAGAATAGGTTTGCTGAATCACTTGGCAGGCAGTGATTTCTGGGTTAAAATGGTTTTTAAGTCATTTTCCTGGAGTTGTTCAGGTCTGATGCTGAAGATCCCTTGATAGGACACTAGAGGAGACACTGAAGTGTCCTATCCTGTGTGGGGCTGTGTCGGTGCGTTCACAGATGAGTTGTGCATGTGTGTTTGCTTGTCCATGTGACTGTTTGTTCTCTGATCCGCTGTTTTCCAACAGCTGTTTTAATGTGTCTTTCAGTTTGACTGGAACAACGAAACACTATGAATAAATTATAACGACAGGTCTGCTTGTATATCTTTGGAAGTGTTTACTGCATGACTTCAGTGTACATCTCCTGATATGTTGCAATTAATATTGAAGGATGGTATTCAGATATATTATCTGATTATTTGGTAGAGAGAACTATTTTGTAATGTATCCATGACATTTCAAAGCCTTCCTCTAGTTAGCACATAGCTCTTTGCTGTATTTTCCACTAATAATTCACTTTGCTTTAACAACCTCAAGAGTATTTCTTGAATATTTCCTCTTAACAGAGAAGCGAATGAGCATCATAACTGAGACATAAACACAATGCACAGATACAGGTATATGAATCTAACCAGTGATGGGAGACGTTTTCAGATTCTTTAACCAAATAAGTGTATCAGTACTACAATGTAAAAATAGTTAATTATAAGTAAAATCTTACTTTAATAAAACACAAAAGAGTTATGAATCAAATGTAAAGCAAAGTCTGTTGTGCAGAAAATGGGCCCCTGTGAGTATTATGCTTTAGATCATTATTGTACACATTATAGTGTCTCGCAACAAAGATACGCAATATATTTTAGTAGTGGTATTAAGCAGTGTGAAATGGAAACACTTAGGTAAAGTACATGCAGCTCAAAACTGATTTGTATAATAAATGTG
This sequence comes from Istiophorus platypterus, assembly GCA_016859345.1. Classification (NCBI taxonomy): domain Eukaryota; kingdom Metazoa; phylum Chordata; class Actinopteri; order Istiophoriformes; family Istiophoridae; genus Istiophorus; species Istiophorus platypterus. Next base: position 19,270,304 of record CM029117.1, read on the forward strand.
ACAGGCAAGTGTGCTGTTATTCAAAATGAATGAATAAGGGAGTTCGTTTACTACAGGTCCCAGTTTTGGAGCTCCATATTTAACTGTTGGCTCCTCAGTTTACCCAGGCTGCAGTCCTCCTGTCGCCTGGTAAGACCAGGGGAATGACATCAGTGTCCACAGAAACAGTCCGTCAGAGCAGGATAGTCATGTCACCCCTCTGCAACCCGCTCTCTGTCCAGCAGCATTCCTGCAACTTATTTTAAAAACTGATTGTGAGCTTGAAGCGTTGTATCACTCCCTGCTGCAGTGAAGCCAGGAGATGGTCAATATACAAGTCTAAGCTGATGTGCTGACGTGATGCACCTACGGAAAGGGAGTTGAATGATTAATCCTGCTGCCAGTACGCTGTGACATCACACCTGCTGTATGTACGGATGACTCGCCATAGCCGGGATTTCTAGAAATATTGTGGTCATGAGTCAGTGTTCCCCCTCGCAAAGAAACATTTGCCACCAAAATTGTTTTTTTTCCTCGATTTCTTTTAATTATTTAGATTTTTAACACTTCATTCATGAAATTAAGTAATTATATCATTTGGCAGTTATAAATTCTACTCCCCAACATTCAAGCTTCTGCCCTGTTAAATCTTTGAATCTCAATCTCAAATTTTCAAAAGAACGGCCCTTTTTTCAGCTTTGTGATCGTGCATTTCGTCCAGACAGCTCAATATCAATTTTCTCAGCGGATAAAGGAACAATAAACAATAGCTGACTTTTTTTCGACTTGAGGACAGCAGAAACACTTTGATAATGTCACAATATCAATGCCTTTTAAGATGATGTGGTAAATTTGTTAGCTTACACTTCTTTAATTACATATCCAGCATCCTTATCATTCAATTTGGAGTTGTCTGTCTCGCTACCAGGTAAATGCATTTTGAATATTCACTCTCTTTAAGTTTTGGTCTCCACCAACTGCTGAGGAAAATTCAAAGCTCTGCTGATTTTTTTCATTTATTAGTTTATATTATTTGCTTAAAAGACACCAAAAAGGAGAATCCCGAGAGTGAGAAATAATATTACCAGCCTATAAAAATCCTACCAATGTAGGATGTAATTTTGCCAGTTCCTCAAACCTCAGAATTCCCAGAAAAAAAACAGAGATCAAGTCCTCGGTGGTAGCTATATAGCCCTGATCACTTGATGATGATTTCATCAGCAGTATAGACTGCAGGAGCTCAAAACATTTTAAGTTGATGCTATTGCACTTTCACTTGGAGAAATGTATTATTCAGCTAGGACCACAGCAATTATCATTGTGTCTGAATGATACATTTCCATTTAGCATTATGATTGTGCCCTCTCTGTGTTATTGCAGTTCAGATCAGGGAGTTTGGTTTCCAAGTTGTTCCCATTACTGTCTCTGCTCATAACTTCTCTTCTGATGTACTGTCACGAAATTTCCTTGAAACTTATTGTTATTAGATGCTATTGACTCATTTTCTCTTTGTGTTATGAAGTTTTGGGTTACTGTCGCCTGTGGCCATACTGTATGGCGCTCATTGTATGTTGTGCCACCAGATGCAAGGGTGAAAATGATATTAGTGCTTTGATGTGCTGTCCCGTTCTTACTCATGATTGTATCAAAGGGTCAGTTCAAAGGTCAAACTATGTGACACAATGACCTCATATTGACTGATGTTTTGTAAGGAGATCCTGGTCAGTATCGTGTCAGGAGGAAGTAAAAGTGTGCTACACTCAGAGGGGGATGAGAGCCACGATCTGGCATCACAGACTCTCAGACTGTAATCTTTCTGTATTATCTGTCTTGGATGTTGTTGCCCTGAAGAGCAGGCCCCAAGCTGAACTTAGGGGGCTTCTTATGCTGCTGCTGATGCCAGACAGGGGATGAGATGAGCGGGTATTTGAGTCTGAGTTATGTGTGGGGCTGCTATTTGTACTGCTATGAGAAGTGCTTCCACGAATAGTTCACTGCCTGGTGAAGACAGGAAGCCCCCTGACCTTAATCCCTCCACTGCCAGTCTTCCTCAGAACAGCTCCTGCATGTTTTTTCTACCAAGGCCAAGGAGGTTATGTGATCACCCATGTCTGTTTGTTAGTTTTTTTGTTTGTTTGTCAGCAGGATTACTTATTATTATTCTTAAAATCTGGGCAAACAGGACCATTTTCAGGACTTTCTTGTTTGTAATACTCTCGTCCCTAACCAGGAACATCTAGCAAGTGACGAGAGTGAGCGTCTTCACGTGGTTTTTTGTGTTGCATTTTTATTTGCTTCAATTTCAACTGATGAAAAGTCAGTTCATCAAAGTCAGTAAGATTCTTGCTCTGGACATCCTGAATAACTGAACAACATTTCAAAAAATGTGATATTTGTGGAGATATTTCATCCTGGACCAAAGTAGTGGGCCAACAGATCGACGTTTAAATCCCTAGAGCCATCCTGGTAGCATGGTTAAAAATAGAGATAGTAAATATTCAAAATAGGCTGAATCAGGTTTTTAATGTCATACATCAATATACTTAGAACAGACCCATGATCGCTTGATATAGCTTGGCACATTCTGCATATATAAATGTTTCAGTCGCTGCCACAGGCATGTAAATCATACTGTTTCCAACCTACTTGTCCAGGCTGGAAAACCTGCAGCTTTCATAGTTTCATGTCTTTTTTATATTGATCCCTTCCTCATGATTTATTATAACGTTTTTTCCATTTTGGAGTGCTTTGACAAAGGTGGGGGGAGGCAGTTCTGCCTGCTGCCCTGATGTAGGCTACAAATCATCCGTTATTGTTTCTTTCTTTCTATCTGGCCTTGAAAGACACCTATTGAGCTTTATCTCTATTCTTGCCTGATTGCTAGCCCCCTTTTGTCAAATGTTTCAAGGAAGTAATTTCCTTTTTCTGACAATGATTTTTTTCCCCCCCGACTCTGTTTTGAATGTAGCCTGCCACACGTCGTTGCTGATATTATCAGACCGTGATTTATCGGACTGACTGACAGTTGATTCAGTACACCTAGAATTGGATGTGCTGCATTGCTGTCACGAGGAAAGTAGAAAGTCTCAGGTTGCTACAAGGTTGTTTACAGTGGACTTGCTTTGGCGCCTTTCTGAGCAGGAATACTCAGTCTAACTGGGAGTGAGGCCTCAGGTAGTTGATATAATCCTGGAGAACCAGTCTGAGGTTTGGTTTCAGTGGCTGAGAAAGAATCTGAATCTGAAATCAAACCAAATACTCACATTTACTGGAAACTTTATTACAGCTTGAAAATCACATGGTGTGCATAACTCATATTTTGGATGACCTCCTGAAGGTTACAGAGATTACAAACAAAATCAAGTGCAAAAGATAAGCAACATAGGGCTGTTTACTTTAAAGTCATTAAGCATTTAATCTATGAGAGAAATAGGCTAATATTCTGTTAAATATTTATATTTGCTTTTTTTACTGGGAGGTAGTTGAAAAGATGTATACCACTTCATGTTTTTATATCCAGCTGCCAGTTAGCTTAGCTTAGCATAAAGACTGGAAATGGGGCTTCATAAGAACCAGACAAACATGAGAGTGGTATGAATTTCCTCTAACTCTCAGTAAAAAAAGAAGAAAAGGCATTTTTTCCCTTCTTTTGTTACACTTGCTAACTTTTACTTTGCTGTTAAATTGTTAAAATTAACAGTATATTTGTTTTTTGTCTTCATGGGTCAAACACTATATTCTCTGTACCTTCAAGTGCCATGTCTGCCCAGTCCCATATATCTAATAAAAGAAATGTGCTTAAATGGGGCCCAGCATAACTGCCTCACACATCTATATCACAAAGAAGAATTTCTGGGAGCTAATTTGCATTAAAAAGCTAAATAAAAAACGCTTTTTCAGCCCCGGCTTAACAGTTGAGAATGAACCTTCCCCTTTTTCCCTCCCTAATTCAATTCATGACTTTTCTCCCGCTCCATCCATCTCTCTCTCTCTCCCTCTCTCTCTCTCTCTGCTATTCAGTTTTTCCCACAGTAATTCTTGTTGCTAAATCTCTCAGAGGCCATTCATATGCAAGCCTCATAAATGCAGGAACCGACCCTGTTGCCCCTGCATTGCTTATATATAGGAGTTCAGAAAGAGCAAAGGGTATATTGCATGGGCTTTACAGTGCAGCATGCACACACAAACACATATACACCCACAATTAATGCTCTTTACTACCTCCCACTCACTCTCTGTCTATTTAGCATTCTTCCATTCCTCCATCGGGCTGCCTGGGTTTGGACAAAAGCTCGGTGGGGAAGCAACGCTGGCTGGTGAGAGCTTTCAGGAATATTACTCTGCAGACCACGTGTTTACTGGGGGGAGAGGGACACTCTGCAGAGTCAGGAGGAAACATGAAGTCTATATCTGAAGGAGGTGCAGAAAAAAAATGCACCTTTTGGCAGTGTAGGATGAGCAGGAGCTGATTCTGCATCTGCATTTCAGAGATATAGTTGGCAGATAAAATTCTTAGGTCACTTGAGAAAGTCAAGATTTCTTGTTTTTTGTGGCATTATCAGTATAAATAATCATTATCTTTGGCCGGCTTGACAATGTAAGGTTTGCTTTCCCTGTCATTTGATAGAAATCTCAGCTATGAATGCACTACCTTGACATGACTATGTGTATAGTATGATCTGTGTGTGGGGGAGGGGTAGAAGAGATGATGGGGATGGGAGCTGCAGGGAAGAATAAATCATGGCAGGCCTCCCCTTTGATTAAATATGTGTGTGTGTGTGTGTGTGTGTGTGTGTGTGTGTGTGTGCATGCGCGTGCGTGTGAACGCTAAAGTGTGCATGCATTTGGAGGCCAATGGGCCGACTCTTATAAAGATGCAGCTTAATCAATCAGCTGATGGCAGCTCCAGTGGGAACAGAGATCAGAGATACGCTATAAAAAGCAGATAGGAACAAAAAATTACAAAGGATGTGGAGGCTTTTTTTATATTTATTAAAAGAGTTTTGTTGTTTGATATTGCAGTATAGTGTTTGGATAAATATTTAAAAAAACATCTTATTTAGATGTCCTTTGCTTTATCACTGGCTTTTCTTCTTTGAGGATGAGTTGCCAGGTTTTAACTTGCAGTTTTAAACTCAAAAAAATGATGGTGCGATGTAATGAATGTGTCTGGATGGATGGATGGATGGATGGATGGCTGATGCACACTCCCTTAATTACAGGCACACTGTACAGTATTGCAGATTTAAACATTGAAGAAAGACCTAAAGAAAAGCAAAGAAAGAGCTACTAAAGGTGGAATGTGAAAACCAAACAGATAACTATTTAGATAGACAGATCAATAGATGGATGAGTGAATAAGGGGGGAGAAGAAAAGGAGGAGATAAAAGGAACCAGGGAGGGATGGTGAAAAGGTTGTGTCCTCTTTACACTTTGGACCTGAGGGCCAATCATTACCCCATCTTTGCCTGGAAATAGCCGTTCATTTACTGATCAATAGTGGGACAGGTGGTGAGCTCAGGGGTTGTTAAAGATGCATGTAAAGTGAGGATGGGGTTACCTTTGTCCTCTAATACATAGGAAAACATTATGTTTGTGCCCTTTTTATTCCTCATATATACTTCCAGTGTTGTGCTGAAGTTCCAAGGGTGTGAGAAATGTTTTCATTTTTTAAAATCAATATCAAATTGCTCCTATGATTCCAATCATTTGAGCAGGAAGTTGAGTCACACCCGTGGGCAGTGTACTACAATATCCCAAAGGGGTTTTTGCACGGATTGGCAGCTGCTTCTGTCTCTCTTTTTGCACTTTATTGTGCATTACCCAACCCTCTTCCCCTTCTGCTCAAAGTGGGAGAGAGTTGAGATGTTAAAAACGTGATGATTCAGAGCTCAGTCACCTCATTCTCAGCTGTCGTTTTCCACTCAGCAAAACCTGAAGGAGGAACTGGAGTCAGGTGTGAAGGTGGCATTTACTGGAACAGGCCCTTTAGCTATGCTTTATAAGACTGATTGTCATAGTGGATGTTAATGTGCACTCATGCCTCTGTTAATGTCTGCATGCTTGCCTGCTTTCCTTTGCACGTATGTATGTGTTTGCAAGTGTGTGTGTGTGTGAGTGTGTGTGTGCGTTTGTGGATCCAGGTCAGAGGTCACAGCCTTGACTCAGGATAACAACAGAAGCCCTAAAGAGCCCCTGGCTCCCATGCTGATCCTGTAGAGCCACTGTCTATAGAGCAACAGCCTCACACAGCGCTGTGATGGACTGATGTTAAAGGGTGGGAGCAGACAGAGGAATCAACCTATATATTCAGGAAGCTAAATACTGGCAAATGTTAAATGTTTATCTGTTAGGTTAGGTTTAGGTTAGGTTTTACAAAAGATGTATTTTCTGTTTCAGTTCCTCTTTAAATGGCTTTTCATACTAAAATTCTGCGTTCCTAAAGGATATTCTCTGTATGATGTGCAGGCGCATTGAGGCCTTTTACAAAATGAGGCGGAAGCAGCTCTTGCGGCTGTTTCTTATCATCTGAAGTGTGACCCACTCTTTTCTCTCACACTGTCTCTCTCACACTCCCCCATTTTTCTGAATTTTTAGCTGAGTGCCAGTACTTTTTCTCCATAAACAAATAAAAAACTGGACTTTTGAATTCTCTCAGGATTCTCAGTAACTTTTGGCAGATGTTTTTGTGTACTGTATCAGTGTGTTTGCATGCCTCTCACATTGTCAGGGGTTTTTTAAATAAGAAACAAAAGGTGCCTTTGTGTTCAGTTCAATCTCAGAGAACTTTAGTGTGTGAATAAATTGTTTTTTTTTAATAGCACAAATGGTGGTCCTGCAATAAGGAGCATGAAAACTTTCAAAATGGTATTTAAGAAGCTGCAAGTGCAGGTATATGGGGACGTCAGGCTGAAAGTTACTGGATTTAGTCTCGTTTTAAGGTCGTCAGTCATTCAGTAAGCTGAGACAGGACATCACTCCCATACGTACCTGTTTTTCTGCCCTCTGTGATATTTAAAGAAAGAAACCTGGTCTGAACTGTGGTCTCTTGTGCAATTTCTTTCTTCAGTTCAATAACGTGCGTGTTCCAGTTTTACCGCCACTTTCAAGGCTATGGGAAGAGATGGGAAACCTACGTGCGGGGGGAGGAGTGAAGGAAGATGGGATTGTGTGTGGGTGCCTGCATGTAGGGGTTTGGGTGGGGGAGGGGTGGACAGGATTGTGGAGAGGGTGTTGGGGTCACTGCACATGCTCCCCTTAATGAAAATACACAGGGGTATGAGGGCAGTGCAGTGAGGGTCCTGTGTGCGTCTGTGAATGGTTTTGTGATGATTAGCTGGAAAAACAAGGATGATGACCGAGGTTTGGGTTTAAAAATCACTGTCAAATAAGCAGAGGTGCATGAATTTCACGAGGTTTGGCAACAGGCTGTATTTCACTGTTATTGTTTAGCGAATAAATAAATTTATCCTGGACCATGTACCATATCCGTGATTCATACATGCAAAACACAAGCTACGACAGGATCCCCATGTAAAGCTGCAAACAGTAGCTGAACGTATGTCGCTGACAAACATGACATAACAACACCACAGGGATTTACATACGCTGCAGTCCTCCTTTTTCTTCTTCACTCTTTATATAATGAGTAGTTTCTCTTTGATTGGTGTTAATTACTTGATTGAACAATGACTGACAGCTTGATGGGCTCTGTGATTGGCTGGCTGGTCTTTTCTATCACCAGTTCAATACTGGTTTGTGATGAATGATGCCAGATGTCTACATTTATTATTGCTGCATATTTTTTTGGGGGGGGGGGGCACTTAAACTATTTATTTAACTAGAGTCTCCATATATAGCGATGTCAATGGTTGAGAACCAGTCTCACCAGTGTCATCAACAACCATTGGATGGATGAACTACCTTCAAAGCTAATGACATTCATATCAGCCACAGCTGTGCTTCAAGTTTAGCATTAATTGGCAAATTAGCAAATGGGGGAACATGGTGAATACTGATGTGAGAATTTGCCTAAAAGCACCAATGTGCCTCTAGAGCAGCTGTAGACTCCTGTTTTAATCAGTTTATCAAAGTTGTCTGATAAAGCCCGGCCCAAGGTGCATTATCTAATCTGTATGTGCAGACTGGTAATGTAAATCACACAAACACACACACTCTTCAGCCATGTTGGTGCCTGCTCTGTGGTGTCTGGGTTCATGTAGGTATTTCACTTGACTCCATCACCCTCAGACTCAGCATGCTGATATCTTCTCCAGGCTCACTGTGCAGGAAACAACAACATACTCACAACCACTCACATTACACACACACACACACACACACACACACACACACACACACACACACACACACACACCGCTAATTCCGTATCAGATGTTGGATCATGATCATACTATTGTGACTCGATCGTGAACAATGAAGTGAGCTAACAAGTGGGTAAAGGACAAATGAATGATAGCATTACTCAGCAATGATATTTCATCCGTGTCAAATTTGGTTCATGTGTGCCTGCCTGCATATCCGATTGCTCACACTTTAGAAAATCAGTCACTTGACTCTATTCAAAAGGGTCTGTGAAGATTTTTTGGCACTTTTTTTGTAATTCCCTGGTTCCTAAAATCGAGCATTTCCATCTTTATCATGATGCTTTTGATGCTGATGGGCGATAAATATTTTCTCAAACCTGAGACAAAGCAGGCACAGCAAAACTACAGCATGTATATTAGTACTGGCAATAATTCATAGTACATAAATCCAAAAAACCTGAGTGATAAAATAACAAAATATAATTGACACTAGCACAGCTTAAACTTCCCTAACACTGTATCACATTTACTGTATAAAATTTATGTCGCATCTACCAGAACTTAAGTGTAATGCCAAGAGGGATACATTTACTAGCCTCTGAGCTTTTTTTCATTTTTGATAAGATGGTTTCTTACTGAAGAATAATCTGTCCTGACCTGACCACATAAAATGCTTTGCTGCCCAGACAGGTTGGAAGACACCCAGCTCTCATCTCTAAATACTGGTGGTAGAATAGCTTAACAGATCCCCCACCCTTATATCCTGACATCTGCCTCTCTATCTGCATAGGTGGGGGAAAAGAGAGGTATCACCGTAACTCCTAAACATAAACCAGAGCCCCCTGGAATGTTGAGCAATAAGAGGGATCAGATCTTATCTTTTTTTTTTTTAAGTGATATGCTCTTCCTCTTAACCAGATCTCTTCTGTTTAACATGTGTTTGCATGAGATTAACAGTGTTTGGTGTGATTTTTCTTGAGGACCACCAGTGATGTGCGGCAAGCCATTATTTCACATGAGATGATTTTGCTTTGGGTGGCTGTTTTGGGTTCTTGTTCATTAAGGCAGGGGGAATCATTCCTGACACAAGGGTGAGGAGCGAGCAAAAAGGAAAGTAGCGGTCTGGGTGGTAACAGTGGTAGTTTTGTGTCTGTGTGTAATGTGTCGTGTGTATTGTGCTTGGCCAGGATGAGATGGAGGACAAAAGCATTTTCTACCCTCGAAGAAAAGACGTTAAGGCCAGGACGTACCGTTGTTGTGTTGTAAAACTAGTACGATAATGTAACTTACAATAGTATGGTTCATGTTTACCTCTCCCCTTTCCCATCACCCTCAACCTGTCAGCATGTCTGCTTGCACCTCTTACCTGCGTTGCTGATAAAGCTCATCAGGAAAGGATGCGCATACAGCACATTTCACCCACTTATTCAACCCAGAAAAGATTGAAGCCGGCATTGTCAAATCCCATAATATGCCATATCAAATATAACTCTCTGTTATCTAGCACAAGATTAGAGAGAGGAATTGTTGTACACCTGGCACTCATGTTATGGCTGCTCCTCTGAGACCACTCAGACTCCCATTTCTCTGTTTTTCTGCATTGGTCCATGCAGTGCTATCCGCTTTCAGCACTGTATTTATAGGCAAAAATACTTCCCAGGCGCAGTGATAGCTCTAATTTAAGTGTGTACATAACAAGGTAGATATGAAGGGGGCTGGTGGAGGGAACTTTTCAAACACAGATTGCAGCTAGTCTGTAGTTACACAATTTAGCTGATACTTTTCCTTTCCAATGTCATTGTTAAAATTGAATCTAAGCTGTAGGCAGAGTCTAACTGCTTTTGTTGCACCAGATTTAGGCCTGATCTCTCTCACTCTGTATGTTTTAATCCCGTCTTTCTCTTGTCCTTTTTTCCTTTCCCTCTTTCGCTCTGCTCTTTGTTCTCCGATCTTTCATCTCTCCCCTAGTTTTCCCCATGTCTCGTCTCGCCTCCATGCGTACAGTTTGCCACGGCTGATGGTGTTAGGTGGAATGTGGCTCAACGTTTGGTTTTTAAATAGCATCCTTGTCAGAATCAGCCACTCCTAATAAGGCAGAGGGCAATGACACTGGCCCCAGAATATCAGCAACCGCCCTCACTGAGAATAAAACTTTCACTTCCCTTGATAGCGATATACAACACCCCCAGACTTCACAGTGCTGTTTTGTATCAGTTGAATCAGTGTGTTGTGTCAGCAGGATTTGACTATATTCTTGCGTTGCTTCTTTTTATACGTTAGAGTAACGGTGGCTTCGGTCAGTTGAGGCTATTATTGAGTGAAAATTGCCAAAAGTCACATGTCAAAAAACCAAAGGTGTAATTTCCACTGAGGATGGAGACTACATGGCCCTCAATTTTCAGAGCTCAGTTGTTGTCCGGCAATTTTTTATAGTCACAGGTTCATTTTCTCACTAGTTTCAACAATTTTATATAACCACTGATATTTGGTGTCGTTGATTTGCTGAAGTGGTTAATCATTACCTTGCACACAGAGTAATAAGCCTCAGGAGCAGCAGCACTGAATGCTTTACAGACCTGTTTCGCCTCTTAGGCTACATACCGGCTGCCCTACATTACTGGTGAAATTTTCTGGGTGCTCTATACAGTCTGGAAATACTAGTGCATACTACTCGAGGCTGAAAAAGCTAAAACCAACTTTGATTTTGAAGAAAAAAAAAACATTATTTGTACTTTCAGTTAAAGAGAGAGTAAAGCACAGTGCACTTTTTTGTAAAGACACAAATACAAAACTATCATCCACCAGCAACAGACAGTTGCATGTGGCCGGCATCACATATGTAGTCACATTATGCAAAGATCTTCGTTAGTGTTTTAACCAGTGCAAACAGAGGTAAACAGATTGTATTCTTTATCACTGTTTACTAACACAGACTTTAGTTTCTTTCTGTTATGTACAGAGCTATGAGAAATAACTCTGTCTTTCTCAGCAATCAATCTGTGATACCAAGTTTTAAAATTAAATGTCACCTATGCTCCTTCAGGATCCTGGTGGGGGCGCCTCAGGCAGCAGGGCAGGGTCTGTTGCAGGGCAGTCGACCAGGAGCCCTGTTCCGGTGTCCGATCACACCAGAGGAGTATGACTGTGAGAGGGTGGATATTGATGGAGAAGGTGAGTTTGGAGTAGATCTGAAGCGATTAGTTAAACTGATTATACGAAATAGTCAGACACAATTTTGATTATTGGCTTAGACTCTCTGTACTTTCTTTTTAAAAAAATTCCACTGAGATTATCCTTGAATTTACCATCCAGTTATCTTGTAACATCAGAATAAGCCTTTTTCTACATCCACAGGGTGGCTGCAAGATTATGTGAATGTTAAAGTCATTATACCTTTGTATTCAAAACTAATGTACTTACTCTAATTTCACTTATACTCAGACATTTGCATTACATAAGAGAAAGGCATATCATAATTTAGACTTCAATAACTCCATTAAATAACAAAGGGCTGTTTGCTTACTGTGGTTTAGCTCCTAAGTGGTTTACAACATGGAAACCACCGTGACTGCCATTTCCTTCTGTGTTTTCTCTCAGTGAGTCTAGACAGAGAGAGCAAAGACAACCAGTGGCTGGGAGTTACTGTCAAAAGTCAGGGGATCGGAGGGAAGGTGGTGGTGAGTGATATCACATCATGTAAATTCATCAGTGCAGGAAGCCAGGTCTGGTGTTTGAGAATGAAACCTTGTTTTTCTACCGCTGATCCAGTCACTCGTGGACATAGAGGACACATTTTGAGGCTTTGGTTGTTCTGCTCCGTTGTATTGAATAAACCATTAAAACCTCCTCTATCATCAGGCGTAAAAAAAAAAAAAATAGTGGAAATAACTATGATCATTCTTACAACTATCCCTTACCAGACCTGCGCTCACCTGTACGAGCTCAGGCAACGTGTAAATCAACCTTCAGAGACGCGTGACCCCATCGGTCGATGTTACATCCTGAGTGACGACCTGACGGAGCGAGATGACCTGGACGGAGGGGAGTGGAAGTTCTGCGAGGGTCGGCCGCAGGGACACGAGCAGTTTGGTTTCTGTCAGCAGGGCTTGTCCGTCAGCTTCACCCCAGACAACAACTTCATTCTGTTTGGCGCCCCAGGAACCTACAACTGGAAAGGTAAGGTGTCTCATTGGCCTGCAGAAGGTTGGATCATAGAAACAATGCTTTACAGACACGTTTTTTTTTCCCCAAGGAGATATGTTTAGTATTTTAGGCCTCAAGGTGGCAGCAACAAGTACGATTATCTTACATAGATGTTATGGCTAATGTGTTTGCCAGCAATTGTGCAGGTACACATCTAGCAGACAGCAGATATCAGATGTCTTATTGGTATGTAGATGATGTCATTAAAAGAAATGATAGTGAGGAATTACATTTCTTAAATTACCCTTTTTTGTTACTATGATATAATGTTCAAACTCTTGTTTTGTGGATTTCCCTTTGAATTAAAGGAATAATGAAACATTTTTTGAAACACTTATCTATATGGTAAATCTGAAGCTACATCCAGCAGCTGATTACCTTAGCTTAGCATAAAGAAGAAAAGGAAAAAGCCAGCCAGGCAACAAAGATTGGTAATTGGAAAATGAATTTAACCTGTTGTATCTTTATTTCATTTGAACAAAAATGAAAGTGTAAAAATGACATTTTCACAATTACAGCATAAACACCAGAAAGCCACTGTGTTGCTAAGTGTGTTTCAAAAAATGTTGAACTATTCCCTCATGAGTGAAGTCCAACGTGAGTTGGACCAAAAATGACCAGACTTTCGTATGAGCTGGGGAACAAAGTCGGGCCATGTGCACATTAAGGGAGTAACAGGGCATTATTCGGGGATTAAAAATTAAATGAATTCATAAGACAATCTAGAAATTTGACACTGACAGAGCAGCAGCAACCAGTTAATCAAAGAAAGCACTGAGATTTATCTGGTGCAGTAATAAGTGACTGTATCGATTTATATATTGTATTGTTATAGTTCTGCCACACGAGAATAATGTGTCATTGTTTAATTGATTTGGACATTAATTCCCATTGTACTACACGGAATTTGCATTTTGACTGTGAGATATGACTGATGGTTCTGATTTACCTTAAGGTAAAGAATCAGCCCCATGTGAGACTGTTTCCATTGGGTCCGAGACATGTACATATACAGAACATGCATTTATATGTATAGTAACTGTGTGATTATGCATGTGTGTGACTTTGAGTACCTGTAGTCCTAGGTCCTCTGCCAGTGTTTTGTTGTCGCTTTGCTGTGTCCTCACCAATTTCCGTTCCAGGTGAGATGCGCGTCCAGCTCCTAAACCAGACTCTGCTTCACCTCGGTTTCTATGACGAAGGACCCTACGAGGTGGCGGATGAGAAACAGCTAAATGCTCAGCTCATCCCTGTGCCTTACCACAGTTACCTGGGTAGGACTTGCCCTCCGTGCTCACTGTTGCCTACGCACAGGAGAGAAAGCGAGGGCCAGAGGAGGGGCGACACCGGGGCCCAGACTGTACCCTGACGTGACTGACATAACCACAGGAGCTGGCAAAAGTAGCAACAGCCAAACTGCCTCTTTCCGGTTAAGAGTAAACCTGTTTTAATGTCCTTAATGTTTTAATATTATCTTTAGCTGAGCCTTTCTTTGTGACTCACAAAGCCCTGCATACAAATCTGAATTATTTTTTTAAACCCTTTCCCACATGGAAATGTGTGGACATGTCAGATATGTCCAGGGCTCAGTGTGGCCCACCACAAATTCTCATGATGATGTCCATATCTGTTCTTCCCTTTTGGAAGAGCAAGGGAAATATTTTCCAAAGCAAAAAAGAAACAAGGACAATGATGACGGTGTTCTCACGCAACCCGCGTCCTCTTCTAGAAATGAGGCGCATGAAAAACATGTCATAACTTTAGGTGGGTTTTGTACAACTTCAGGTTACAGTCTGAGCCTTAGATGTCATCTCTCTGCCAAGTGGTTTTACAGGGAAAAAAAAAAAGCACCCAAAAACCACTGCGGCACCAAAGACGAAACACCCGTTAATCACAGCCTGTCTCACCTGTACCTCCCTTTTTGCCTTTTTTTTTCTCTCTTTTCACTGTTTTTCCTCCTCACCACTTCACTACCCCATCACTCCCCTTTCACATCCTCCCTCTGTCTATCTTTCCCTCTCTTTCTTTTCCTATCTCGGGCAATAGGGCTCTTGTTCATGGCTAACCCCGTTGAAGATGCACTGCTGTACAAAACTCTGGAGCCCTCCAGCCGGCGCACACAATTTGAGGATGTTGCTCATAATAGCTACTTAGGTTTGTAGGCGAGAGGTGTCGTTGTCTGGCCCGGACTGGGCTTGTAGTGGAAATAGTCCCAGTCTTTTCTCCGTCTTCGTCTTAATCCTTTCTGCTAATTCCACCTCGTGTCTACGTGTGTAGGTTTTTTAGTGGATAATCTATGTACAACATGGGACAGTATCGCCTTCACTGTTGTAAAGAGACAGCCATCCAAAACTGAAAATACATTTAAAATTGGTTTATTTCATTCAGTTAACCTTTTTTTTAAAATATTCACTATGATTATTTTTTTCTTTTTGTCTCTAACTAGCAGTCAAAGCATATGGATGGTTGTCTCTTTGAGTAGCAGCCGGGTGTTTGTCTGTTTTGTCTGTAGGTCTCTGTCGTCTGTAGTGTGTCGAGTCAGTCTGTCAGTCTGCATGTGTGTCGGGTATCAAACTTTTCCAGGTGGTGGTGGTTTTTTTGCTATTTGTTGTTGTTTCACTGATTGAAAAAAAGGGTTTAACTAACGAACAGGACTAAGAGTCTATAGTAATGTTAGCAGCTCTGCAAACCTGTGGCACAGAATTGATTTGATCTAAATGCTAATATCAACGTTCTAACCTGCTCACTAACATGCTGACATTCAGCAGGTATAGTGTTTACTATATTCACTTAGCTTAGCATATTAGCATTCTAACATTTGCTGACAGCAGTAAACACAAAGTACAACTGAGGCTGATGGGAATGTCACTAGTTTTGCAGGTAATTTGTCGGAAACCAATGTATTGAACAAATTTAAGGTTGATATGAAGATGTTGCCAGATAAAAAGTCAGGAGATCACCTGAGTCTTTAAGATGCATCTTCATGGAACATTGAATTTTTTTATTTTTATTTGTCCCAGTCCATCCTATAGATGTTGAGATATTTCAGTGTGAAGACTTTTGATCTACCATCCGTACTAATGGAAAAGTCAGGGGATCACAAAAGGCAGTAGGAGTCATCCTCTGGGGACATCGAATGTCTGTACGAAAATGAAATGACACTCTATCCAACAGTTGTTTAGATATTTCAGTCTGGACCAAAGCAGTGGACTGGCGTTTGTTATCTTTAAAGAAAATATTCTGAGACACTATGTTATCAGTCTCTTCGTATTTCATGTCTGTGTGTAGCGACTCATCATCCGCTAACAGGCTTTTTATATTTATTGTTATCAGGTGGCTTCGGTTATTACTTTTCACTAAGTGTGTGGATCTTCTATAAATCTCTTTATTCACATACCTCCAAGTCTGTTTACCCTCCTACTCACCATATCAGTCCATCTTCTTGACACCACTAAAGCCCACGTGACCTCTTAGCCTTCATTTATAACTCACATGCTTCCATTGGTCCTAACCAGATGATATGTCACACCTATGCATGCTTACTAAAATGACAGAAACAGTGTTGTAGGTATATCTGAATTCTTTTCCTAAACTGTGATTAAATCTCACATAGCACAGGATACCAGATGTGTCTTTTATTATAGTTATACTTAGAAACAGGAAAATCTATAGTATGACATTCCAAGGAGAAGCACTGAATAAAGGCGTGCATCGCTTTTTACCTCCATCAAGGCTAAATCAAATCCTATCCATATAATCTCTTTATTGCAGGGTGTTAGGCTAACTGGAGTGTTATGTCAAAGCCAGGTTTTGTGGAGGTTTTATGCCATGTTGCAGAAAATACAACTGTTGCAAAGATCATTCAAGTTGTCATTTTCAAAAAAGAAAAATAAGAATTAGCCTCATCATCTATTGTACCTTGCTCATTTTGTCCGAAGTGAAACTTAATCATTTATATCGTTTTATTTGCTCATAGCAGTCTGAAAAAGTAAAAAAATGAAATAAAAATGTAGTTGCTTGGATGAAAAAAGAAAAAAGCAGAGACAGACAGAAGAGAAGAAAATCGAAAAGAAAAAAGGAAAAATTTATAAGAGTAAATAATGACTAAATAGCGAATGGGCATGGATTCATGGTACATATTCATATTATATATATATATATATATATATATATATATATATATATATATATATATATATATATATATATAGAGAGAGAGAGAGAGAGAAGCAAAATTGATAAACAAAGCGATTAATTTCAGTTATAATAAGCTGTTGTCACCATGGCTCAAGACAATACCATGCAATTTGAAATTAAATGGACATCACAGATTGAAGAAGAGAATGAAATGTCGATTTGAATAAATATAACGTCCCTACTGTTGCACATGAAATAATGGGAAAGAATACCAATGGAAGTTAATCACTCAATATTTTCTAACCCCAAATAGGTACTTTCTAAATATTCTGTTGGTGAGGACAAGGTAATGAAGAAGTCCACATTGGGATTGTGAGGATACAGCTTCGACTGTAGTTTATGAAGTATTAATAATTATATATAGACTGATTATACAGATTAAATGAATTTAAAACCATAGCACCCAAGAATTAAAAATAATGTCTTTGGTCTATGAAATGAAGTGAAACCAGACAATTCATTGAGGTTACCACCGTTTGTGTGGCTAAAGCAGGGCCCCCCATCCCTTTTAAAAAGCCTTCATCAGCATTAAGCCTCCATTCCCCATTTAGTTTTACAGTGTCGACCTTGTAGTAAGCCTGTGTGTTAAAAGCCAGCCTGTGTGGAAAAGTAGCACCTTGTCTGTGGCCGTTGGGTTTTTACAGGAGCTGAGACGCAGACTGTTGCATTCCACACCTGCCACCCTGGAGCTGCACACTGTTTGTCTCTGTTGTGTCCTCCCTTGCATGTTTACTCAGGACTAACAAATGTCTTCATAGATTATCCTCCCTTTCCACGCCTTCTGCATGTATTTGTTTTTTTTAAAACAGCAAAGCAAATGCATTTGGTTGTTTCTTTTTAAGAGAATTGTTTGATATGATGTCCTATTTTTCACAGAATGTTGAGAAAATTTCAACACAATCTTGTTGTGAAGCAAATAAACACACACACACACACACACACACACACACACACACACACACACACACACACATCCCTTTCCTTCCAATTGTTCACTCTTTTTCTGTATCTTATTTAAACCCTCACATTCCTTCACACACACAAACGCGCACATACAGATGTACACTTCCACAATGCACACACCCACTAAGAAGGAGATGCCTCAAGCTATATATCTGATTAATGTCCACCCACTAGGTTTACATCCTGCCTTCACCAGAGGCAACTGATTTAGAACAGCAGGAACAGGCATCTCATGAGTCATTAGATGAAGCCCAATACATCTTTTCTGCCCTTTTGCTCTTACTAGTGGACACACAGCCATTCACTCGCCTCCCACAGCAAAATGCAAACAGGACATTTATACCCATCATCAATATGGCATAAAATCAATAGTCACTTAAGGCGCACATTTCATTAGTAAGAAGATGAGGAGACACTAAGAGGGGATGAGCCTCTGAGCCCCACGGTCAATACTAAACCCCTGACCGTTCCTCCTCCCCCTCCACCCCCCCGCGTTCCTTCTTCTTCATCTATTCCTTCCAGGGTTTTCTGTGGACTCGGCCATGGGGATAATGAGCCTCGGAGAGCTGACTTTTGTGGCAGGTGCACCCAGGGCCAATCACACAGGGGCAGTGGTGCTGCTGAGGAAGGACAACGTGTACCGTCTGGTGCCTCAGCACATTTTCTGGGGGGAGGAGCTGGCATCTTCCTTTGGGTACTCGGTAGCCACGGCGGATCTGAACATGGACGGGTAAGGACATGCTGAGTGTGGAGACAGTCTGGATGATCATCATAAGACCAAGAGGGATGACTGAGGATGTGTAGGGGTTGGGTTGCAAAAAAATAAGAATGGAAAATTCTAGTAGCTACCAAATTAAAGAAGTTAAACTATTATAGTGAACTATACTTGCATATTCACAGGTAAAAGTGTCTGAAGGGGGTACTTTAACTTGGTTTAACTTGGTTTAACTGGTATCTCTCTGCTTCTCTCCCTGTTCCTATCTGTAGCTGGACAGATCTGATTGTTGGAGCTCCAAACTTTTTTGACCGTAAGGCAGAGATTGGTGGAGCCGTTTATGTTTACTTGAACCCCTTTGGTCACTGGGAC
Organism: Istiophorus platypterus; assembly: GCA_016859345.1. Lineage (NCBI taxonomy): Eukaryota > Metazoa > Chordata > Actinopteri > Istiophoriformes > Istiophoridae > Istiophorus > Istiophorus platypterus. Next base: position 19,289,060 of record CM029117.1, read on the forward strand.
GATCAGGCTCGGCCCATCCGTCTCAATGGGACATACGACTCCATGTTTGGGATGACGGTCAGCAACATTGGAGATCTGGACCAGGACGGATACGGAGGTGAGGACAATGTCTTTTCACTCAGCTAATCATTACTCAACAAAACCAGAGTGTAAATAATGACCTTGAGGTATCTGTCATACCCAAAAGAAAGTATTTGTTAACAATGATGCGTGCTGGACTCTAGACATCCATATGTTTAAGTTTGAATCAAAGACTTGTGATATTTTTTTCAAAACAAAAAAGTTAACGTTGCTTTTTTATATGTGAGCAAAAGAAATATTATTTTTCCAAGCAAAATATAAATATAATTTTTTTCCTGACTTAAATGAAAAAAGTCCATAGTCCTTTCATTTCTTTCTGATATCATAGAAATTCATGATTATGTTATATTTAATTTAACTATAATGCTATTTGAACAGTCAATGGTAGCATGTTTACCACTTGTCCTTATAATTCTGTCTGTGGTTTATGTCTTAAATTATTGAAATGTCAATGAGAAGGATTGATGGATTTTCAGTTCTAATAAAACTGTGAACCAACTGCTCCTGTATTTGTACAGATATTGCTGTGGGAGCACCATTTGATGGAGATGGCAAAGTTTTCATTTACAGAGGCTCAAGTGATGGAATTGAGACAAAACCTGCTCAGGTGAGCTATTGGCTTGACGAATGAGTGAACAGTAAAAATGTAAGGACTGAATGAAAGAAAGAAATTATGAGACAGAAAAAAGGAATAATGACAATGATAATGATGTTTCTTATCCCAACAGGTGTTGGACGGTCGTGATTTTGATGTGAGACGTTTTGGATACTCCATCTCAGGTGGTCTGGATATTGACAATAACCAATATCCAGATATGGCAGTGGGCTCTCTTAATGATTCAGTGGTTCTCTTCAGGTGAGAAGCCAGAATTACCCGAGTGAGATCATTTAGAGGATTTTGACAGCAGCGCATATTTGGAAGGAAACATAGCATCCTGTGGCACTCGATCAAATTTTAATCGTTAAAAAAACAAATTCGGATCAGATTCGGATTCTTCGAGCAGACAATAAAACACACACTCATGACTCGCGTGTTTATGATCTTTTTTTTGCCATCAGTAACTTATAAGTTGTTCTCCCTACAAATCCTTGTGTTTTTATGTGTCCCCAAGGTCTCATCCAGTCATCAACGTAACCAGAGTGATATCTGTCGACCCTAAAAACATTGATCTGGAACATTACAACTGCAAGGGCAGGGAGGGAGTTTGGTAAGAACTGATCACGTGACAGACATCCACGACAACTTAACTAAAACCCACGTTTTAAAAACATCATTTAGTGTCAGATCTTCATTTTATGCAGTGATTGTAGTTGCAAAAACTGAGACACAGATTGCTTTTTCTTTTTTCACTCTCTCCCATCTCCTTTTTTAGCGTGGAGGTCAAGGCCTGCTTCACCATCACAGCCCGCCCAGAACACTACTCACCACACATTAGTGAGTCACACCTCTGATTTCTTGACCATTTTTGTTCTTCTCTCAGTTGGGACTCACGGTAATAGGAGTCATTTCTATTTACAGTGAAAAGTAACCTTATCTATGGGGTAACATTAGACTTTATTATGATTAAATCACAGCTGTGTAATACCATATTCCCTTAGATGGGGAGTTAATATATGTTCGGCCCCTGGTGGGCTCTTTAAGTGCTCTCTGTATGTGTCTCCACATTTCTCTCTCTCTCTCTCTCTCTCTCTCTCTGTCTGTCTCTCTGTCTCTCTCTCTGTCTCTCTCTCTCTCGCCATGCATTGCCCCCGTTTTGCTCCCTTCAAGCCCTGGTGGTACACTTTGAAGCTGACATTGAGCGCAGGAAGCTGGGTCTCCCACACCGCATAAACTTCCTGGGCCGCAGTTCACTAGAGCCAGAGTACACTCAGACGGAGGAAGTCGAGCTGCATCGGCACCACAAGCCCGTGTGCTCCACCGCAGTCTTCCAACTCCATGTCAGTAATTTAATATCAATATTTTGACAAAAAGGAATAAAAAAACTTCAAAAAAATCCATATTTCCCACTTTTTACAACCCTATTCTCTACGACCAGGTATTGTTGACCATTAATCAGTTTTTTTCTCTGTCCATGCAGGAGAACATCCGTGACAAACTTCGTCCTATCACATTGGCAATAACCCACACTATCAAGCCCGTGCCACCACGCAGACACTCAGTTGCCAAGAGGCTGGAGAAGCTGGCGCCTGTACTGAATGTGTCACCCTCTAACACACTGCATTATGAGGTCTGTAACAAAAAGGAGGTATAAAGATGTTTTATTTCATAGTCAGGATAGACTGTAAGTGACAACTTCCATTCTACCATTTCTAAACAAGTTAAGTCTCCATGTAATGCTTCCCATCACCACCTTTTTCTGCAGTAATTCAGACGTGACAAAGATTATATATACTTATGTATATATGTGTGTGTGTCAGTGTGTGTGTGTTGTTGATATATATAAATATATGCTGTTAATATATTCAAAACAATTGTGAATAATATATATATTCACAATATAAATATCATGGTTACATTGCAGGATTTCATACTGCTGTAAAAACTTGTTGCCTCAAATGTACCTCTTTTAAAAATAACATTTCTGTAGAGAATATCCTCAGATATTTCAATCATCATTCTTTCCTGGGACCATCTAATGATTCTCCTTCTTAACTGCTCCAATACAAATCCACTGGTTGCATCCATGGTTTTCCATTCAATGTAGTTTGCCTTCTTGAAGCTCCTAATATCTGCTGTTTGATAGGTGTTTTAATAGTGGTGAGGAAGGGATCTTTTACCTAAGTAGAAATTGCAATACCACACTATAAAATACCATGTAAGCCCTGAATTTATAAAAGTATTAAAAGTATTGAAGTATCTAAAGTAAATGTAGGGAACAGAATCGCCCATTTAATTGTGTTATATTTTTGGGTTACTAATACAAATGCATTCATTTTCTAATGTTTTATCTGGCTGAGGAGTAGATTATTTTATGAATATGTATTGTAAATCATATGTACAGTATGTACAATGCATCGTATTTTATAGACTGATCATGCATGTTTTAAGTTAAATACTAATCTAGTCACTCATAACTACTGCAGAAGAGAAGAATAAAGCAGCATAAAATGGTACAGTGTACATTGCCAATGAATCCTCCGACCTAAACAACAGCTGAGGTCAATTGTCCGAATCCTGTGATATGACCCATAGGAGGTGAGAATAATAAGGTAAAGCTTTGGTTTGGTGTAGGCTACTTAGTTAGGTTAAGGGAAAGATCAAAATATGGGTTGAAATAACTAGCTTGTTAAGGTTAGAGGATGCTTGTCATCATGGTTTGAGAAAATATAGGATAATGCAATAAAAACATAATTCAGCACCCACCATTCTCCATAAGTTAATTCTGTATTAAAAAGTGAAAGTTGATACTTACACTCTTTTATGCATACTGATGCTGCAGGTGGACTTCCTGCGAGAGGGATGTGGCAAGGACAAAATCTGCCAGAGCAACTTGAAGCTCAGCTACCAGTTTGGAACTCGGCCCCTGACCTCCGACCTCTTCACCCCTCTGCCAAAGTTAGTATCTGCCTACCCTATTCTGTGTGAAGCTGGTGGATTTAATCACGTATGCTGTTGCCTGAGAAACTGCTGCCTAGAAACCTACACCATGAAATGTTAGGTACTTTAGCATGAAAAATAACTTAAACAATTATGAAAATCAATCGACCGATCGATGATTCTACTGCTCGTTTCAGCTGTACTTGTATTTACTGTACATTGTACTCAAGTACCGTACTTGATTAAGTTTACTTAGTTACATTCCACCGCTGATATTGGTTTAATTAATGGTTAATGAATCACTTATTAATGTTTTTAGATCCGTTATAAGCCTTAAAATTTAATAAAGTTCCTTCGGCTTTAAACATTAAAAAAGGTTAATGATGTCCTCACTTTGTAACAATAATCCTGATAAGGTTTATATCTACCTAAAAACTATTTAAAGACATCATCATGAGGAGTGTGTCATGTTGGACCAGTACAAGCATCAGCCGGGGGGATTTTACAACTTACAAACCCTTTATAAATGCAGAGTTATTAGAAGGTGGTACATGTTTTTTTATATCTCTCCATGTCTTCAATAATAGAGGGATGTCAGATAATAGTTATTTGTTTTACTTCCTCTTAAAACAATTTGTAGCCAGCCTTCAGACTGCATTGATTTGGTGCCTGACAACTGTAAATGTGCCTTTTCATCTCCTTTGCTCTCTCTCGTCTTTGGCTTTCTGTAGAGATGAGGATGACGTGCAGGTGTTCTCCCTATCAGACCAGCGGCTGGTGGTGCTGGAGATCACCGTCACCAACATTCCCTCTGACCCCCTAAACCCTAATGACGATGGAGATGACGCTCACGCTGCTCAGCTGATTATCTCCCTTCCAAGCACACTGTCGTATGCCGGCTCCAGGATCCCACCACAGGTATGGGTTCAACTCAGGGGACCGTTTGGAGCAAATCTTTAGTATGTGTTTTAGACTTGGGTTTATATACCAGAGCCATTTATCTAAAATGATGACCGTGACAGTTACCTAACCCGTGTCGTGATAACGGCTCATGCTGTATGTGCAGTAGGATTGTACTCACTAAAAAACGAAACTGTGATCGACTTTAGATGAGATGCCAAGCGAACCAGAACGGCTCCCAAGTTGAATGTGACCTTGGGAACCCAGTCAAGCGAGATACGAAGGTAAGGAAACAAAGCAGTGTAAATTTAGTCCAAACTTGGAAAAAACAATTGTTTAAGATAAAAAAAAAATGTGAAAAGTGTTGTCAGAAAATTATAGCGGATATATTTTCCTAGGCTTTCGCATAACTAATTCTCTTGTCCAAATAATGCTCGGTTTAAGTATAGAAGCTGAATTTAAAGTGACCAAAATGATTAATTGATTCAAGTCAATTAATCAATTAGTTAATCAACAGAAAATTTATCAGCTATACTATTTTGAATACTTTGAAAATGTTTAAAAGTATTCTAATTTTTTTAAGCAAAACAATTTTCTTTTTTTGATGATTTGCTTCATTTGTTTGTCAAATTTTTTGTCATATCAGAATGCAAATGGAATATTCTTGCATTTTGAACTGTTTGGTGAATAAAACAGGAAATGTGAAAATATCATTTTGGAAATTATAGTCTTTTAACTTGTAACTGGTTGTAATATATACATGTGTGTGTTTGTCTCCCAGCTGAAATTCTCCATCAACCTAAGCACATCAAACATCACCATTGAGACCACTGAGCTGAGAGCAGATCTCTCACTGTCAACGTAAGCTCTGTCCAAATGACAACATGTTGGACTAGTGTTTTTATTTCACTCACATCAAGCTTTGGTTAATTAATTGCAGATATTTGATTTGTGCAGACCAAATAATCCTATGATCGCTTGCTTTGTTCACTGTTCTGTTCTCAGTATCAGTGAGCAGCCTGACCTGGTCCCAGTTACAGCATTTGCTAAAGTGGTGATCGAGCTCCCTCTGTCTGTCAGTGGGTGAGTAAAACCTGAACAGTGACAATGTCTATAATCTTCTCTGGCTTTGGCAAGCTCCCTTTTTTTTTATCTTGTTTGCTTAAACACTCAACATACATTTTCCACTTCTTTTTCCTGACATTTAGGGTTGTTAAAATAATCTTATTCAAAACTAAGTGACACAAGAGAAACCTGTGTAAAACAGTTAAATGGAAATATTCCAGTTGTCCTGTGCATCATTTTAATCTTGTTAACCAAAAAAAAAAAAAAAAAATCATCTAGGTTTGAGTGATTTTGAGAGATTTTTGACTCCTGCTGCCTGATAAAGGTTAAAACGTTATTCTCACACATTAAATGAAAACAAAAAAAAAAATCCCTTGTGTTTCTGACTAAATAAATCTACTTTGAACAATAGTGCTCGCCAGTGAACAGCCATATGAAGCTGCGAGCGTGTTTGTGGAGCTGCCTGACACACTGATGTGATGCCGTGTTTTTACGTAGGCTTGCTCGTCCTCACCAGCTGTTCTTCAGCGGGACAGTGAGGGGAGAGAGTGCCATGACTAGTCTGGAGGACATCGGCAGCCCTGTGGACTTTGAGTTTGTGGTGAGTGTGTCATGTGCGGCTCTTTTCCTCTGGATGCGTTGACTTGTTTGTACACAAAAGTGGGATAGTGGTGTTTGACAGGTATCGTTATTTGTCCGACAAATGTTGTGACCAAAAGAGGATATCTTTACAGGTATAATTCCAACAGGGTTTATTATGTTTTCAGACAAATGAAAATGACCCATGTTACTACCGTTTCTTACACAACACCCTGTGTATATTTTTGTCTGTCAGGTGGCCAATCCCGGACAAGCTCTGCAGACCCTCGGCTCGGCCTTCCTAAATGTCATGTGGCCTTACGAGCTGGCCAATGAGAAATGGCTCCTGTATCCCGCCAGCCTGAAGTTTGAGGGTCACCCAGACACACACTGCACCCCCACAGGACACTTGAATCCTCTGAAGCTACAGAGTCACCTGCCTGCGGAGCTTCCACTGTCTGTCAATCACAGCGTAAGATGGAAGCATCCCATAACACCCCCTATAAAGACTCTACACATTTTTACATGGATCATAATTTCACTCAGTGTGCGTCCACCTTATGGCCAATAATGTTTCTTCACCCCGGAAGGTTCCTAAACTGAGCAAACTGATCTGAAGGTTTCTCAGTTGCATGGCCGGATTTACCTCCTCAGGGAAACACTGGGCAAAAATTTGTTGGTGGGCCTCTTGACCCCTAGTTTTACTATTTCCCCAGACACCCAGAAATCAACCTCTACTCTAGAGCTGAAAGTTGTTAAATTAATTTCCAACATTTCCCTGATACCAGCTTCTCAAATGTGACTATATGTTAGTTCTTTGTGATAGTAAACACAACGACTTTGTGTATTTGACTGTTGGTCAGACAAAAAAAAGATATTTTACTATGTTCACACTGGGTTCAGGGAAAAATAACTGAAATTTTTTCCTTTTTCCTGACATTTTCTACACTTAACAATCAATCAGTTATGAAAGAAAATAATTATCAAATTTAGTGATAATGAAACTAATAATTGGTCGCAGCCTTTCAGTTCTATAAGTTTCATCAGTGGCAGCTATGATAAGAGCTTGTTTGATTGTGCTTCCTTTCCTTGACTCATTACACAATTAACAATTAACAATTCACAGTGTGGGCACTCTGACCAACTTTTAGTTCAATCTTAATTTCAATATTAATTGGATTTTCTATTATCAGACCTAGATTTGCTCTTTAAGAGTGCTGCAGGTATTAATTCAAGATGGGAGAGAAATCAAGAAATGATGCTGGAATATATTGTAGCAGCAACATCATCCCTCTTTTTCATGTTTGCACAGTTTGAGGTCATGTCCACGTAGACTTCAATGCTTTTTTTTCTGAACCATCTCAAGCGACTGACCTGTCTCTCCCTGTGCGAATGCATCAGGCTGGGAGAGCGCGCCGCTCCCACCCAGAGGACGAAGTTCAAGAGACGGAGAAAGGCAGCGTGGAACGAACCACCCCGGCCGTGGCAGCTTCAGAGAGACGCAAGTCGCTCAAACTGGTAAGAGGAGGGAGAGCGAGAGCAGAGGGACAGAAGAAGCATTGATTTTCTGCTGATGCATACAGGCAAATGAATGCCACTAAATGTAGGCTTTGTCAATTTATTTTTCCACTACTTTTGTAGCCGCTTAGGGCCGTCCTTAAAGTCCATTTAAAACATTCCCCACAGTGCTCAGCTGTCATTATTTTCTTCTAGGATTGTCTCTTGGGGTCGGCGCGCTGCGTCCTGTTCCAGTGTCCCCTCCACAGCTTCTCTGGTCAGGCTGTCCTCAAGATCCACGCTAGGCTGTGGAACAGCAGTTTCATAGAGGTAAAAAAAAAAGAAGAAAGGTCCCATCATTGCTGCGCCATTGCGTCATTGTGCATTGCCCTCAATCTCAGCTTCAGCTAACCTGTTATAGCTGCTGGTAGCATTCTCACAGATTTAAGTACTAATGTGAGCGAATGAGTGATATCTGCAGGAAGCTCATTTACAGAACCAGTACTGAGGGGTGTTAGGAGGCTTTGATGTTAAGGAAGTCAGCAATCCTTGTCTACAGCTGAAAGCTTTGACCACTTAGTCACATCCAGCTGCAGCTTTAATATTCTGCAGGAGACCCAAGAGTAACAAGAAACATAGAAGAAATACATCACCGAAATGGTCCTTTGACATCCAGTTAAATGGTTTTGAGATGGTACTTGTCTTCTGTGGTTCTACTTATTCCACGTGAATCAAAATGTTTGCATGGGAATATTATAGTGTCATTAGAAATCATCTGACACTGGACATCTATAACCCCTGTTGCAGATAGTAGTTCAAGTCAACTAAGGGACTTTAGGTTTTGGTTTTAATTTTAATGGCGTGTGAGAGAGCAGAACGGTTTTACGTGATGAGATTGGTTAAAATATTTATAAATGTCTCTGAGAGCAATGTGCATTAGCTAAAATAAGGTGAGCTGAGGTGAAGAAAGCACAACATCACTTGGAACTATCAAATACCAAGTTTTCTTAATGGTCTCTCTCTCTCTCTCTCTCTTTCTCTCTCTCTCTCTCCCCTCAGGAGTTCCCAGCAGTTAGTGCTCTGGAGCTGCTGGTCAGAGCCAACATCACTGTCAAGTCCAGCATCAAGCACCTGGTCCTCAGAGATGCTGCCACACAGGTACTCAGCATAATTCACATCATGCCGAGGAAAACTGGGTTTCGCAAATGCTTGACCTGCCGACATCCCTTTGTTTGAGGCAGTCAGTGTCTCTTTGAAAAGCTTGTATTCATAGCCTAAGTTAGCAATCTGCACATTTCTAAACTAATCCTTAAAAAATGTCTAATTCGACCACAATTTCACCACAATGTCTATTTTTGTGTGACTAGGGCCTTACTCACAAGGTACATATATCTTATATTTCTTTTAAATTGTTCCTTCTTTATCTCCAGGTTCCAGTGATGATCTACCCAGAACCTGGTCTTACTGACCAGTACTGGATCCCCTGGTGGATCATCCTCATAGCCGTACTGGCAGGCATCCTACTGCTGACTCTACTGGTCTGCATACTGTGGAAGGTAACACACACAGGATTTCTATTTATTATGCGTTTCACTGAGCATGAACCATTTATACACTTTCTTGTCCTGTGTTTCAAAGTTTTCCACAACAGTGGGGGTTTGGTCATTAATAATACAGATACATCTTTTACGGTGGGAAATCAAAAAGAGCACTTGTCCCATTAAGATGCTCTTTGTAGCAAATATTGAAAAAAAAAAAGAAAGCCATTAAGATGTCCTTACTCAGTTTCATTGACTTCCTCCCTTTCCCATAATCCTGGCATTATCATCGTTTTCCATGGTGGTCCGACTATTCTATCTGCTTTTTTCTATTCTGTCCTGTATTCATTTTATTGCCTCCAGCTCACTCTCATCTGTCCTCTTGTGTACTTGTGTTTGTCCTCTGTCTCACTCCTTTTGTTTTGTCTCCTCTTAATCCCATCTGTGGGCTCACTGTCCCTGAATCCCTTCCCTGTCCCTTCCCTTCTGTTCCATTTCTCATTGTTTTCCTCCTTTTCCACCCCTCCCCACTTCCCTTTGGTGATCTGTTGCCCCAGTGTGGGTTCTTCAAACGCAGTGAGCGGCGCCGACACTATGAGACGGAGTACTACCGCGCCCATTTGGGGGTCCAACCCTCGGAGGTGGAGAAGCAGGCATCAGAACCATAATGTAAAACATATTTCACTCTGGCCTGTTCTCCCCTCCTCCTCTCCCTCCAAGCGGTAAAAATCCACACGACAATTGCTTTGTTCCTCTACAGCATGAAATATTAGCACATTTTGGCACAGATGATCACAAAAACACAGGGATATAGTATTATAACAGTAGTGGAAGGGTCCATTCTCTAAAACCAGCTTCCCTTAATTCCTGTTGCTGTGTTTGCATGGCCAGATTAACCTAATCTAACCTAATCTACATCTGAAATGAGAAAATGAATCAGTTTGATAAAAAATCAAATCATGTCAAATGACAAAAATTTAGTGAGTATAGCTTTTCAAATATAAATATTTTCAGGTTTTCTTTGTCTTTTCTGAGAGTAAACTCAATATCTCTGAGTTTTGGAAAAAATATGAATATTTTAACTTGAGTTTTATAAATTGTGATAGTCATTTTTTTTTAATTTTTTTTTTTTTTAACAATTTTCTGACATTTTATACATAATTATTAAATAATTAATCACTAAATGGAGAATAAAAATCAGCAGAATAACTGATAATGAACATAGTTAGTTACAGTCCTACAATACTCCTATGGTGGGATAATACTAATTTGTCCCCGGTATTCTAAGGTATGAAATCATCTAAATTTAATAACATATGCTAAAATAATAAAGATCTTAAAAATACATTTCAACACACAGCCCCTGTACAAGACAAAGCTCCAAGATGAGGTAAGAAAGACCCAAAAAAGCTGCTTATAACTTTAGTGTTTCATGCTTTTAAACAGCCAGCACATATGCAGCAACAGGGGCAGATATACTGTTTAAAAAAAAAAAGTTTTTCACTTCACGCCGACAACTATCGATTTAGTCTGCTGCAGTGACAAACCTTTGTGGCCAACCTTTTTCAGGTAACAGGTAGCTAATCAAGGTAACGCCAGCTCCAAACGTTGGTTAGAAAAGCCTCTACTGGCTGTCTTTTAAAAAACTTTGTAAAAGAGGTCTCAAAATGCATCTAATGCCAAATACATTAAAGCTACTTGTCCCATGCAAAAAGTATCCTCAGCAGTCGATGATCCATGTAAAAAAAAATGAAAATGAAGTGGTAAAATTTTTCCAAACTTTTTCTATATATTGGTGTAGCTTAGTCTCAGTATTAGAAGTGTGATAAAGAATTTTCATTTATTTCTTGTTTCATTGTTTCCCCTATTTAATCTGTGCCTATTGAAAACCATCAAGCCACGTCTCCCTCCGGCCTGGAAGACGTCTGTTGTGCTGTGTCTTTTTTTTCGTTCTACTGTTGACGTTACTGTTTGATTATCTGCACTCGTTCAGTCTGGCACCACTTAACGAAGACTTTTCATTATCATGATCTACTTGTCATGCGCTTTTCAGTTTCTTAACATTCCCATTTGACATGCATCTCATGGCCAACTTCCTCATGGCTTTCCCACGTGTCAGGTTGAAACAGTCATTAGGATCAGCTGGTGTTTTTGTTCACATTAATGTGTGCTAATTTTCTTAATCGCACTTTGTAGCAGTGTGTCGGTGTGTTATTCAAGGGCACTTGAGACTGGTGCAGAATTAGAAATGCAGAGCATTTGAATGTGCTTTTTGGTGGATTTGTCACCGTGACCTCACAAGGTCATTATGAGATATTCCGTTTTTCTTTTCATCTGTCTGAGATGAACTAAAAGATATCACTTAGATGGAATGAATTAGATTTTCACTAGATTTCACTAGGCATGATATTGGAACGTAGACCAACTTTGTCTGCTGAAATGAAGGCAAACAAATGCAAGTGAATTGTAGTTTGCATTCTCATATATGACATCAGCTCATTCTTTGTTATTTCCTTCCTTTATTTCCCTCTAACTCCTCTCCTTTTATATACTGACAGTGTGGCTTCTTCCAACGGGCCCACTACAAAGACAAACTGCCTCAGTACCATGCGGTGAAGATTCCTCGCGAGGACCGACCACAGTTCCAGACTGAGAAGTCAGGAGTTGTCCATAAAAAGGAATGGGCCACGCATTGGAGCGACGGGACCTCGTAACTGGTTTTGAAGCACTGACTGACTGAATTAATTCAAATCACCACGTGTGGCACTCATTCTGTCTTTGCATTGGTACTAACGGACTAAAGAAAAAAAAAAACAAAAAACGTACGCATAGACTGAGATCATGAAATCTTGTGCACACTGTACTGTGTCAGTACTTGCAATTGGTGGCCTATTACACTGTGACTGGATCTATATTCTTCCATACTGTAGTCCACTGATGGCTGGCCTTGGATGGTCTATTTATACTGTGCATCTTTACCAGTGCTTTACAGTAAATACCGAAGAACCATTCTAGCTGCTCAATATGTTACAGAGCCTGCACAGGGAGCACTGATGCTCACTGTCTGTCATCAGTTTTGACCGGCACAGGAAAGGATAACAGAAAATCACAACTCAAAGACATGCATGAATACACAGAAAAAAAAGTATAATATTACATGAATACAGACACACTGAACATTGTTGATGAAGAAGCCACTGCCCATGACAAAGACTACTTTTTTGCCTTAACTACTGTAAGACAGACAAACGTATATGGGCAAAGAAAAATGCATTTTTTTATATGAATATATAAATGGTGGTGAGGTTTTGGGGTTTTCTTTTAGTTAGCACTGGTAAACAATGGGAAAATGTCAGTATGTAAGATAACCATAAAGTTGTTGCAGAGCGCTGAATGTGTTGAAAAAGCCAATAGATAAGTTCCGTACTCATGGAAAAGAAAGCCTTCTAAATGAGGAGTTGGTATCTTTTTTCCTTTTTGGTTAATGTGTCAGTCAAATGGACCGTACATCAACACTTGATTGCCTGAGGAAACTTGATTATGAACAAGAAAAAACACAATAATAATAGCAATGGCTGTAGCACTGTTTTCATATGAAAATCATATGTGTCAGAAGAGGGAAGCCATATATAAATTTAGTCAGTGTTGGCATTTAAATTTCTGAACCAAACATTAATTTTGAATGGATGACCTGGCTAATAAGGGCATTCATTTTCCCATTGTATAAAATTATAATGCGTGAAACTCATACTTTATTCTCACATTAAACCCGATGCTATTATGTATGACTGAATTTGTCGGATTCAATAATGAGGTTTTCAGGTAACACATTTTCTTGTTTTGTGTTGGTATTGCAAGAGATGTTTCACTAGGAGACGTCCTGACCTATGTATAAATACCGTTGTTTCCAAATTCTTTTAACCGAAGTGTATTAATCTGCTTGTAGCACTGCTCCTGATAACGTACTCAAGTCATATCAGTCAGGGTAAGGTTGTACAATCATGTCAGTACTGACAGTTCTAGTTGCATACAAGTGCCTTATGGTGATAGTGGCAGATTGTGAGCTACTGCTTAACAGCACGAGGTTACTGCAATTTAGACCATGCTGCCCTGAAGCGTCTGTTCATCTGTGGACAAATAAACATCCACCCAACACTTACATGACATAAAGAGAAGAAGATTTCTAGGAGAGCGGAGTTCTCTGGAATACGACAAACTCCCTTTTGATCTGATCTGGGTCAATGAAGTGGCTATAAGGCATGAAGAGTCAGCTTGTTTTTTAAGGTATTGCTGGACAATCTTGTATTAGCTGCATGAAGCTCCTGTTGCTGTTCTGATGTTCCCCCATTTTTTTTCCCCATTGTCATGAATCAGTGTTTTATTTGTTTTTTTTTTTGTTGTTTTTTTTTTTTTTGTTAGACTGCACTGTTTTAACATTGTAAATAAAATAAAACGAAGCAAAATAAACCCATCAGACAACTTAAATTGTGTGATTCTCATTAGATGTTCAGCTGGTTGTACATCACTAGGTTTGTGAAAGATGCAGTTCCCTAAGAGAACACCAGATGGTAGCAAAACTCTGAAACATGAAATGCCTCCTCTGTCTGTACCATTAGGGAATATTTTGTAAAAATAGATATTCTATGAGATGCACAAAATAAATTAATATTGATATTGCATTTAAATGTTTTAATTTTTTTAAGTGCAGAACAAACACACAATTACAAGATAATAAAAGCACTTCTGCTGTATAAATTTGAATAATTTTGTTTCTAATTTCTCAGAAAATGTTGTCCATAACCTTGTACTGTGACTTGAATTTGTCAGCACGAGAAGAGACATATTGTGCCACAATGACAGAGATTAGTGGTATACAAAAAGGGTTGGCTGAATTTTACAATACCCCTCTTTTTAAATGCAGAAATAAAGGTATTTGGTGTTGTTTCTGTGGAATACCATTAGTAAATGTTGTTTTAGCATAGCTATAATGACAAAATAACAAATGACTTTGAAATTAGGACACATGAGGACACATGCAAAAGTAATGGCCACTATCATCATCATCATCATCATCGGGTAATGTCAAAGTCAGTGATCTCGCCCTATGCTCTGGTTCATAAAAACACTCAAAGGTCAGTCATGTATAGATCAGGGTCAGACTGAGCCTTTTAAAAGCTTTAGCTCATTTCCTGTTCTAACTAGCTATCAGCTGAGAGAAGATTATTTGCTCATACATGGTCTTTTCCTTTAGATCCAGTTGAAATCCCTGCAGCAGCGGCATACAGCTGAGATGGTTGAAAACAGTATCAAAGCAGAATAAAAAAAAAATGGATATAAGCATCGATGACCTTCTCCAGATCTGGGGCGGATAAAACTAATGTTGGATATATTTCTCAAATGTACAGCGAATTGTAGGTCTAATATGAAATTCTATAGCACCTGTTCTTTTTAAAAATTCTGTTTTGTTTTTTTTAAGTCTGAGTCTTATCATTTTATGATGATGCCACTAATATGGCTCTACCCACAGATGATATCTGTGAAGGTTGGATTTGAATAATATTTGATCAGACATTGGCAAATTCAGTACCTATGTACGGTATTAAAGGGGATGACATTAAACAGAATTACCTGTACTATTTATTCAAAATATGCCTTGAATTTCATTTTTATCAAAGTCTTCATTTTAAGAATAACTCTAAAGTGAAGAAAACAGCGTGGAAACATAAATGTTGCTTTTATCATCATGTCTAAGAGAGTGAATTAGATTTTCATTTAATCCAAAAGCTTATGATCTTATTATAGTAATGAAAACTAATTCCCCTAGAAACCTTCAGATGTCATCTTAGTTGCCATGGAAGTTAAACACGGACAGTTAAACCTAGTGTGTGTGTGTGTGTGTGTGTGTGTGTGTATGTGTGTGTGTTTGTTTAAGCGGATTGTTTCCCATTAGGGTCTTTGATGAGCCAAAGCTGTTGATGTTGATGTCTTGTCCAATATTGGAGAAATGACTAATTTTCACACACACATACACGCACACAGCCAGAGATAAAGTGAACCCATATGACACTAATAAAGCCAGTGTCAGTCACAAATGAAGCCTCAAGTTGTCTTCTTTCATCGAGGTTGCAAAATGAAGGAAGCTGAACTTTAACAAATGGAGGATTTCATTCTAAGGAACTCTTTCCTTTTGGTGAAGCATCTTTCTGAAAAACGTTTATCTGCATGTTTAAGAGAAACTCACAAAATCGTCTACTGAGTAAGCTTTTGATGGCCCATAATGTCTCTATTTACCTGTAGTGTGCTTTATATTCATGCAATTAGTCATTTCGAGAAAGCATGTGAGAAGCATTTTCACTGAAACTTTTATGTGGTCCTGATAATGATATTTAAATTTAAAAAAAACCCAAATTCACTTGAAAATTGAATTCACATACGTCATTTTGAGCCAGATCTTGGACAATCCAGCCTTCATTTGCAAAATTAACCTTTAAATGAAAAGAAAGATCCACAACACTATTCTAAGACACCGTTAGGCTACAAATTCCGAGGCTGATCCCTCTCCTATGAATGTATCAGGTACTTCATTGCAAACCCTGTGGTGTGAGAGGATTTTATAGATATATTATAGAAACAATAGCCCTGTAGTAAAAATATTAAAAAACTGATCATCACTAAATGTGTCAGTGTGTTGTTCATTTCTCTTTGCATTTCTTTTGTGTCTACCTTGTTTTTTTCTGCCTTAAAAGACTTTTTTTAAGTTCGATTACTTTATTTCTTAAGACCACAGAAGTTGTGCAGACTAATATTCTTCATATTGACAAATGATTTAGTGAGTAATGAGTGATTATACATTTTGCCTGTCTGTATGTGCAGCGTGGACCAGTGGACAAAAGGGACTGGTGGATCAGAGTCCATTTGCAGGGATTTATCTGTTTAATAACTGGGAGAGTTGTGTTGCACTACCCTAAGGGCCACATAATAAGGCAATCTGGCGCTCAGTCATCACTAATGCCTTTATCCTGCTAAATGGACTGGGTTAAGTCTCATATTAAGGGCTGGTTCTTCCTCCATCCTGTCCCTTGTTCCCCCTTGTACAGCAGCATCTTTCTCTAGGTCTCTCCTGGGGATTTCCAGTCTTTGACCGTGAGGTGTATAAAAGCCCGGGCAAGGATGTTAACATCCACTGAAGTTAGCCTGGACATCGCACAAAAAGGACACTCAACCGTGACCAGGACGAGCCCCTCTGTTCACCAGGAGCCCCTGAAGTCAACAGGTGTAATCGGACAACCGAACTCTTCCTCTTCTTCCTCTGCCTTTGTCGTCAGCCTTCATCTGACCTCTCCAGACTGGGGCCATGGACACAGCTGCGGTGGTGACTCTTCTGGCTCTGCTCATGGCGATGGCTGGCATCAGTCATGCTCTTCGCATCCAAGGTGGTTTGGACAACAATGATGTCCTGCCAAGCAGCTCAGAGGAGAACATGGCCGACCGCCTGCTGGGGCTGGTGAGACAACAAACCACTTACAAACCTGAACTGTAAATTTAGTATTGTCATACCTCAGCTGGCTGATTAATCTGTCATTGTGGCGAGGAAATATGCTACTAGAATAACATCTTTTATGCATTTATTCTACCACATGATTCAATTTTGAAATGTATCTCAGGCACACATGGTTTTTGTGTTACAATATATTGTCTAGCTGGGGGCAGGATTTAAATATGGACTGTTAGCTGTGCCACATTAGACAGAATGAAAAATTCTGTGCACAACCAGAAGTCCAGCCAACATTTTCAGACAAGTCTGTCACTCCATGTGACTCAGTGTGTAAATGGGATTTGAGCTCCTTTTGAGTGAAAAAAGATAAATCATACAACTCTACTGGATTCATAGATAGTGGTCCGCCTCACACAACAGTGTGGAATTTCATCATAATATATTCTGGGATCAACAGAGAGTCAGAGCAAGGTAGAGGGTTTGATAAAGGAATGGAAATCAAGTCATGAAAAGTACAAAAATATAAGGTTTATCCTTTGTGGGACAGACATCGCTTTTTTTTTTTATATAAAGATGACGATGGATGGTTTTTCGGGTGAGCATGAAATATATTTCTTTGTCTTTGCATGCTGGTATTTACATCTCAAGGTCCCTGGTCACAGCAGGACAGACTGATTGGCGCTGCAACCCCTGGGGTTTATGTTGCAACTCAACCCAAGACTGAATGCAGTCAGTGCTCTTTGGGTTGGGGGGGGGTGTTCAAAAAAGCTTTTTGACACAATGTTTTGCATCTCTTCTGGTGACTGTGTGAATGCAAATGTGTGTGTGTGTGTGTGTGTGTTTGTGTGTGTGTGTGCGCGTTGTGTGTGTATGTGTATGTGTATGTGCGGATATGCTGCAGGAGAGTGAAAACACAGATAACAGCATTGATGATCGTCTGCTGACCTCAGTCCTGAGAGCTCTGCTGCTCGGATCTGAGAGAGAAACCAGGAGCTCTGTCCTCCATCAGCCACAGAGGTCAGAGACATGATAGAGCCACTGTTGATCACACACATAAACACGCCTGCAGCAAAAATGTGCACACAGTGATGCATCAGTAATGTAGAAAACAGCCCCATTTCAACCTTCCAAATAGAAATTTCCTGTCAGCGTTGAAGTAAAACCAAAGATTTACCAATTCTACTTCAGGAAAATGTGAAATGAAATGCCAGTAACATAAGTCCATCCAGATACGTTTGGGTAAAAACAACACTATCTGCATTCCTGAATGCCACCTCAGAGCCACGTGAGGATTTTCAGAAAAAAAAGGACACAACTGCCTTGAAACGCTTTAAATGGGACCTGACTTCTGAGCCTATCAGTGTCCTGCAAGACAAGCAAATAGGGCTGCGACTAAAAATAATAATCATTATTTTTTCAATGAATTGATTAACAATTTTTTTAAATCCCCATCAAAATTTTCTAGAGCTTAAGGTGATGTCATCAGTTCTGTCAAACCGACAGTCCAAAAGCCAAAGATATTCAGTTTACTTTAATGTGAGACAAAAAAAGCGACACATTTTCACAATTTAAAAGGTGCAATCAGAGAATTTTTGTTATTTTATCTTAAAAATTGACTTAAACAATTAATTGATTATCAAAATAGTTGCAGGTTATATTTCTGTCACCTGAGTAATCATCAACTAATTGTTCACACCTATACATGCAGATAAAATGAAAATCTATTTACTCGTCTGCATATCTGATTTATAAAAAGCCATTATGTACCATATGTAGCCTACTATTTTTTAACCATTATGTGTTTGTAATATCCATTGATAAAAGCTATTCAGGAGTCTCTAGCCTCTTAGATCATGTTTTTGACTGGTAATTGTGGTGTCAACCTCGAGGGTTTAATAACACAAGAGGAAAATAGGCATGATTTTATTGTCGATGCCCCCTCCCTTGGGTAAATGAAATAAAAATGTCTTACATTAGTTCCTGCCCCTGTTTCTCCTCCTCGCAGGTTTGGCCGCGGGTCCAGAGGGCAGCTAGTGTCGGAGGACCAGATGCATTCCCATAACTGGGAGGCAGCCCCTGGTCAGATCTGGAGTATGGCCGTGCCCCAGAGATTTGGCAAGAAATAATCTGGCAGGCAGATCCACACATCAGCTCCTGGTCCTGGTCTGAGGCCAAGCAGGGGGCAAGTGTGGAGAGACTAAATTTCAATGAATAAATTGGAATTATATTAAATAGTCTCCTGTTCTTTTCAACATCATCCCAACCCAGTAGGCCTGACTTGACACATGACATTTAGTTGGAGATGGCAGGAGCTTTGTTTTACAGTTTATTTTATCTGATTTCCAACACTGCAAACCATGTTAGCTGCTGCCTATTATTGTAAATTGATTGCTGCATTTTATTTATTCTTTTGTTCTCTCATCAAATAAAAGAGCTTTGAACCTGTAAAAGCTAAACTTGTGTGCGTTCACTATGAAAAATGTACAAAGGTCAGGATCACACTCACCTATTCACAAAGGGTTTTAACTGGACAATACTGTACATTACAAATACAGAGGCCGAAACCTCGTGTGCCATGACATCTGCTGGGGGTATGATAAAAACAAATTTAGTTGAATAAATATTAATTTCAAAATACAACTAAGCACTTAGACTAACATTATTTTAACCTTAGTTAGACAATTAGTCTAAAAAATGTCAGACAGTAGTAAAAAATGGCAAACACGAGTTCTTAGAGCCCAAAGTATTATCTTTAAATGTCTTGTCATCCAACCATAGGTCAAAACCTGTTAAATATAAAAATGAGAAAAGTATAAAATCCTCACGTTTGAGAGGCTCTAATCAGCAAATATTTCAACTAATTAACTATGTTTTTATTCATTCTAGTACTTATTTGGATAGTAATAAATCATAATGCTGATAATATTTTTGTGGGTTCGTAAGTTTCAAAATCATTGCCAGTCTACACTCTTCATTTGTATTCAGCTGCAGGACATTTTTGTGGCTGCACAACAGCTGTTCATTTGTGATTTTCTCACAACTGATTAGCAGGACGTTTACAGCACAGCGCTACATTTGTTTGATATGCACGAAACATAAAGACAGTGTCATAAAATGTTATTTTATCATTTAAACACCACATAACTGCAAAAAAATTTCTGCAGCACCAGCACAAAGTGATCTGCTAGACCACATACAAGCATGTATTTGCCCTGTTTTTCTTTCCACTACATCAAATTTGTCTGTAGTGTCTTGCTCCGACAGTAGAACCATGTAAATTAAGTTAAGGACAAACATAAAGGATGTGTACTGTAACGCATATATGAGAGATGATATCCTCTTTGTAAGAATATATCGCTGAACAGTTAGTTGCATACCCTTTGTCTCTACACAGACAGCATTGTGAAGGATTAGGTTTCATGAGACCTGGACGGAAATTGTTTTATGCAGCTTTTATCTGTTTAATAGAAAGTGAAGCCCACTTCTTTTTTTTTTTCACAGAATAGCATTAGCTGTTTGGTTTAGTGTGTGCGGTTGTTTTATAGGCCACCTGGGGAAAGGGCATGCAACGAGCTTCGGCCCTAATTAAGATACAGAAACATGCAATTAAACTACACTTTCACAGTTTTTGCAGCCAATTACTGGGAAGGACAGTGGATCGATCCCTCTTAGGAAGAGTCTTTTGTTAGCCTGAATAGTAGACAAAACGAAGAATGTCTGGTGCAGATTGGAAATTATTGAAGAGGTTATTTTTACTTAAGTCACTGCTAACCTATGTCTGTTGGATTTACTTTGACCATTCATGGTTTAATCAAAGTGCACTGTAGATTATTATATTATTTTGTAGTTGTTTCTCATACTCACTCATAGCTCACATTATCAACATACTAAGAAGAATTTAAAAAAAGGGACTCCCAAACTGTAAACATACACATATACACCACAGACTGTATCTATGGTATAGTAGCACTATACAGGTAGAGTCCAACAGAATTGAGAAGTAATCCGCTGGTGTTTTTTTCCACAGTCTTTTTTCCCATTTCAATTGTATTTCTTTTGACAAAACCCCAGACTTAGTTAACATAGAAACACAGGACAATGTAATGATCATATAAATAGGTATAATCCACCATGATCATCAGCTGCTGTTGCCATGGCAAAAAAATCTAGTCAGAGGTGTGAATCAGAGCAGGAGCAGATTCAAGATGCTTTGCTGTTGTAGCTGTTAATAAAACAACTGAAAAAATACAACATAGTTGCTGAATTCAATCAAAGTCGTCCCCCAAATTAAAGCTGCAGATTGTAAAGTCAAAATTTTCAACAGCATGATCTTTAATTTCCACCCACCGTAAGAAGCTCTCAGGACTGATCTTTAAGCTTTGTGATTGGCTCTTTATTGCCAAAATGAACCTCGGAAGTCACATGTCATGCCTCTTCTGAAATGTATTTTTACACACACTTGAAGCTAACACTTTCTTTTTTTTTAATCAAAGAACCATATTTTTTCTTATGCAGAAGGAAATATTTAGCAGGGACGATTTACAGGATCACAAGATTCACAAGATCCAAGCTGTAGAAGTTTGCCAAATGTGAATCATGTAATTTTTTTCTATGTGAAAAATGAACAGAACTTCTTCTCCCTAAAACCAGTGGCACGAAAAACAGGTCCTCCCCTTTAGCGACTACTGTATGGTACTAAATAGAATAATGCAAAATTTAGCTGATAGTTACCTGATGCAAATGGAAAGTACATTAGCAGAGAAAATAAAAAAAGATAGTAGCCATCCTGATGCTTAAAAAGTTACAAATTTTGTCTGCTGATAAAAATGATGAGTCAACAAAACTGCTAACTTCCACAATAAAGCAGGTTGCCAGTCTTATCTGTTCAGCTGCTGTATTATTTTTGCTGTGACAAAGATGAAAAGAGTAAGAAATATGCTATATCTATCTGTGTGGCTCAAACACTGTTAAAAAAATAATAATTACTGGCGAGTCTTTATTACAAAGCTGGTGTTTTCAAAAAGGGCCGGTGGTGGGGAAAAAAAAGGAAAAATCAACACGATCAGCCATCCATCACAAAGCCCTTTACCACAAATCCCTGCTGTCTTGCAGGACTTTTTAGACAAGCAGAGCCAAATCGAACTGTTCAGCAGCTGTCTGGGAAACACAATGACGCAATACAATGCAGAAACAAAATAAAACACAGCTCATCATCATCACCAGCAACAGTGAAGATGAATCAGAGAGGGATTCCCCCCACCAGGATTTCTGAGTGTGCATTAGGGTTACATCTGAAGCAAAACAACAAAATGCGCGGCGACAAAGAGCAATGGCAATGAAGCGTCAGAGGTAACAAGTAGCATGTTGAGTCAAAAAATAGACAGAGAGAGAGGGAGAGAGATCGAGGTGCGGGTGCTGCTCTTCACACAGCTGTAGCCTCTAATCTGCACAGCTCAGTTAAAGAAAGACTCGACTCATCTGAATTTCATGAGTCCCCGGGGGGGGGGGGGTTCAGGCAAAAGGTCTGTGCTGTGTGTGCAGCAATTATAGCGGAGAGACAGACAGATGGGGCAGAGATAAGACAGACACCGGCTGATATACAGATAATAAGATACAAAGATATTTTATTGTCAGCCACTCTATACATTGACTTTAAATGAACTGTTGTCACCCTTCTGATAAATACCTTTGCCTTCTCGATCTGTGCGTTCCTGACCCCCCCACCCCCCCCAACCCCACCCAACCCCACCCCATCCCCCCATCCCCCGACTCCAGCTCCCACTTTACCTCATGGTCATCATTTTGGAGGACAGACATTTTGAACAGCAGGGATGGAGGTCTCTGTTATTGGCCATGGTCGTGACACAGCACAATCTGTCACACACAACAGGCTTTAATGGCAACATGGTGGGTAAAAAAAAAGAAAAGGGAAAAAAAGCAATAGCATCGTAGAGAGTAGACTGCAGAGGTGTTCTCTCAAGCAGCTCAAAGTGGTGATTTGGTCGTCTCATAAAGCACATGATTAAATTCTTCATCATGTACAGTATAATGAATATTTCAAAACAAAGGTGGCAGGTTACTTTTCGGCTGTTTTAATTTCTCATCCCAGTCTTAGAGGACCATACTATTGGTTTTTATATAATGGCCCTGAGGTGCAAAGCAAAACAACGCTCAACAAAAGGCATTAACAAAATTGAAAACGCAGCAACTAAGGCGACAAACATAACAACATTTCATAAAAGACAGAATGGACAATTCTTTTTCATGACTGGATAGAACCCAAGTCAATTCGGCATTTAATGAAGCCTGGTCAGAGGCGCTACAGTATACAGAATTACAGTCAACCATTTTACAACCCATTCCGCTGTGTTTTATATTTTTGGAAGCATTCTTTCCAGAGTTCAAGGCATCCATTGTTTTCCATTCATATATCCAAAGTTTAAGAATCTATTACCTATTAGCAGGCTATTTAGCAGTTATGGCAAATCAAACGTGGCACCAATTTCTTTTTCATTCACTTAATTCTGAAACCGAAGGCCAGAAGATGTAAAATGGAGACCACCATTCTATTCGACAGTGTTGCTGTGACATCGCTCATCGCTTGCAGGACTGATGGCACCACAGCACTGCTGCTGATCGGCAAAGACATCTGGCTCCATGATTTTACATGGTTCACGTGATAAGTTGACAAAACATTTGTCTGGTCCTTTAACCACAAGCAAATTCATTTTATACCCTCAAGTATTGGTATCTTATAGTATCCATGACTACAAGAGTCATCTGATCTTAACAAGGTACCTGTATTTTTAAGGTATTTGGGTGATTTGGTTGGATGATTCCCAGTAGTATTTAGGTTGGCCATCATGACTGTTTATTTTCTTGTCTTTCTGACTGCAATTGTTAAAACAATACGATAAAATAATGCAGAAAAATATGAAAGAAAGTATGGGTTCAAAATGGGTTCAAAATAAAAGCCTAAGCAGAAGCCTCACTGCGTGATATGTGATGAAAAATAATGAAAATCTAACTTTAATTAAGTAATAAACAGAACCTTTACCAGTCCGTAGGAGACTGTCTAATTTCCTTTGAAGTGTTCTCAGCCGGAGACGCAAACATGATGCTGGTATTAAGAGATTAAAAAAAAAAAGTACAGTTTGACCAGTGCTTCCCTCTCATTCACAGTAATCATCAGAGGTTGTATAGGAGAATATGCAGCTTATCTTGTCAGCTCTCTCTCTCTGTCAAACACACACGCTCACACAGAGCTCATGGCCTCTCATTAACACACTTCTCTGCTCAGATGACAGACGTAATTCAGGGAGGGCTCTTATGATAGTACCAGCTTTTTATTATCAGTCTCGTTCTTTCCTTCTCAGCTACAAGAAAAAGAAAATGTGTCTTTTGTGCGTGGAGGATTTGCTTGCAGCTCTAACAGAGCAACATTATGGCTGGGTTAGAAAAAGAAAAAAAAAAGGTTTCTTATGTTATTTTCATTTATTTATACAGGAATATAAAGAGAGGGACTTCTTGAGGTCATTTGATTTAATTTGTGAGGGAAAATATTGCCTTCATCCAGCTGGAGACTTCAAGTTTAGAAATTAATTCCACAGCCTGCTTCACATCCCTGCTTGAGGCTAACAGCTCAAGTCTACATTAGCCACTACTCCAATAACACACCTGTATCTTTGACCAAACTGTGTGTTCGTGCTGCATTGTGGGTAATGTAGGCAACAGTTTTTGACAAGGACAAATAATGCCGTGAATAAAAAAGAATATACCTCTGGTCCTTCCTCACCGATTTTGATCCTTTTTTTTCTTCTTTTAATTCCCGCCTTGACTGTGACAATGTTTTGAGTGCAATGTTAAATCGGTGAAGTTACATCTTTGTTTACCAAATAATGATATTTCTGAAAATGTTAATGCCTACATAAAAAAAGGAAAAAAAAAAAGGTCTCCCCCATGATGTACATCAAATCTGGAACAAAACACCCGTCATCTGCTTCTTGGCTGGTGTCAGGTATCAGGTCCCTGTAGCGGTGGGATTTAGGGGCAATCAGACCAAAGACGATCAATACAGACTGTGGGGGCCAGGTGGCGGCGAGGACAAGCCTGCAAGATACAAACGAAACTCAGATTAGCATTTCACAGCCTTGGACTCAAAATTGTCATTATGTGACCCTCTTACTTGTGAAATACACTGTAGTGATGTGGATGGAATAGCTGTTATTTATTTTAAAAAATGCTAAGATATTTTATTAAATTACTTCCCAGTGGATATTGCCAGTGGTTTATATACATGTAAAGTAGGTGTGGAAGAGAGAGTCACTGAGTATATGATTCATTCTTAGAGTATTTGAAATAGTGTCTATTTAAGCATGTGTAGGAAGGTTAACTTAAAAATACTTCCTCTTCAGGAAGAAGACAGATGATACATCGCTCCTACCAACCCAAGAGAGAGAGAGAGAGCTTGTCTTTGTCAACCTCACTCTCCTGCCAGTGCAGGCGCTGCTGCAGAACAGCCCTGATCTCAGACATCCAATACAGGCAGGAAGAAATGTGAAGAGAGGGTGGGACTTAGTGTGAAAGGGAGACAGTCACAGCGAATAAGAGCAAAGGAGAGGTGTTCCTACCCCAGAATGCCCTTGCCTCCGTGCTGTGAGCTGATAGAGACAGAGAGGAAGGAGAGTGAAGCCACAATAGAGACACCAGCAGGTGCTGAGGATAGAAAAAAAAGGGTAGAATAGACATAGGGTGCCAAAAAGCAAGGTTATCACAGAAAAGTGTGTCAAGAGGTATAAGGAGCAGAAAATAGTCAGACAGAAACTAAAACAATCTGCTTTATTTTTTCCCTGAGCCAGAGCCCACTTATTTTCTGTTTCAGCCACCTTCATTCAGCTCTTTACTCTCCTTCTCTTGCACGGATTTTCCATCTTTGGATCATTCCCTCCTCCTACTCCTCTTTGCCCTATCCTCCTCTCTGACAGTGCAACCATGGACACCGGGAGCCCCAGGAAGATACAGTTCACGGTCCCCCTGCTGGACACCCACCTGGACCCAGAGGCAGCCGAACAGGTAAGGAGGAGGGGAGAGAGGAGAACAGAAGTGAGGAGGAGGAGGAGGAGACGTGGGTGATCTGGAACCTTCAGGCTTCAGGCTTCAGAGGTTTCTTTATGCGTCAAGTGACATTAATGGACTTTTTGCAACATTATTGTGGAAAAGATTTAAGAGGAAATTGCAGTTTATGCTTATCACTCAGAAGAAATTGAAACAAATAACTGAGAAAAATTCATTCCAGTCGTTGAAATCAGTGTGTGAAGTCATAACCGAGAAACTCAACTGGAATGAAAAATGCAGTGTGCTTTGCCCAAAATGCTGTAACACAGCCTGACGATAAATTGCTGCTTTAAAGAAACCACATTATCAGTGTCTAATTGCTCCCATGAACCTGATTAACAGGCTGTGTCTTTTGACTGTAGCCCTAAAGTATTTAAGATTGATTTTTTTAAACCTTCAGTCACAGAATAGCAGGTTGTCAGAGACACGATGCCTCAGCAGTGTTGGAAAGTGCTGTTGCAGCATATGGATGTGTCTCCAGGCCTTTTGGTGTTGTTTTAGTTTGAGTTACAAACTGCATGTACTGTGCAGCAGTGAGATACTGATAAATAATGCGATGTATCAGAAGATAAGTTTAAGATCAAACTTCTATTGGCAATGTGATAGTTTCCTCACATCAGTCTTAGATATATCATTAGGTTGCTTAACATGGCCCAGTTTAAAAGCAAACTGTCACAGAGGAAGTCTGAAAAGATTTAAAGATGCAAAAACTAGTTTAAGCACTTATTTTTGGATCTCATCTATTCAACATCACTCTGTGACATAAGAGAAAAGAACTCTCATTGCTAACTGAGAAGACCCAGTGGTTGCAGGTTATATGCCTGTGGAGAATAAAGTGAAAAGATGTGTCCCATTTTCTCCTTTTTATAAATATAATATGATCAGGACTGGTCGTTCATAATGAATGAGCCTTGAGTAAAACCAGCCAAGATTTATGAGTCTGACTACAGCCCGTCTATTTCTCTCTCCCACCTTCTTTCTCTCCCTCCCTCTCCCTCTCTGCTGATCCACTCAGAGGAAACGTAGATGTCAGGAGGATTCCCCCCCTTCATATGTGCAGTGTGTATTTGCACGACATGCCCTTGTGAGGGCATTTTATGGGATGGTTTGGGAGTCAATGCCAGGTTCAAGTTGAGTTAGAACTTCTGGTCAAGTTCTGTAAGTGTAAGAGTTAGGTGGATGTGAAATGATTTACAGCAAATAAGGTAGGAAAGGGGAGAAGCTCTAATGCACAAATCATTTTCATGTTCTTTGTCATTGTTTGCAATCTTAAAATACAAAAAGACAACCCCATGTAGTATCAAAACCTTTTACAGTAGTAATGTTTCTACAAAAAAAAGCTGACCAGATTTTTTCAGTTCACTCTGCAGTACCCCTAAAAACTACTCACCCATGGCCTTCAAGTCTTATGGTTTAACAAGTTGGAAGAAAGGAATTTAATATGTTTTTTTTAACAACAATGAACCACAACAGTCACCACAGAAAACTCACTGCAAATGCCAATGTGAAACCAGATCTCTATAATTCGATCTAAACTGATAACAAATCTAAAATTTAGGATGTCACACAGTGAGTTAAATGGAGATCACTTCTGTGTATCCAAGGAGTTTCAATTGATTGTAGTATAAATTCAGGGAAATTACAGCCAACTGTCCCTTAGTTTTTCAGCCTCCAACTACTGCAGAAATGCACCTTTGACTGCACATACAATACCTAAGTATCATCAAAGTGACTTTGAGGAGTTTTGCTCTACAGAGAGAAATCCAATAGAAGAAAGAAACAACTCTTCAAAACAGAATAGGTAGAATGTTCTTGCTGACAAAAAAACCTTCACGCTCATGTTGTTTTAGGCGCTCAAAAATAACCATTTGCCTCATAACTTAAAAATACAGCATATTGGAATCAAACTTTTTAAATCATTAGTTACAATCTTTAGGATTTTAATAAATCAAAATCTCAGTTTTGCATTTTCCAATGAAAGTGTTTGCATTCAGTAATTACATCTACAGTACATAGCACAGTCTGCCCTTCCAACAACAAATTCAAATTGTCAGTGAAGGATTAACTGGAGACTATACATGCATTTAATCCATCATTAAAGGTTTTCATTTTGTCATATTGATATTAGCCTCACTTTTTTTGTGTGCTAACTGAACATTTGCTACTGCGGCCAACTGACTTCTTCCCAATAAAAGTGTGAAACCTCGGATAGCACTGACAGCAACCATTCATCAAAAATGCATCTTCAAAGCAAGACATTGGTCATTTCGGGCCTTTTTTTTTGATACTGGATCCGTTTTAAACATTGCAGCTTGAGTGTTTCTGGCTGCAAAGTAAACAGATACACCAGTTGCAACGCTCCTGTTGTATTTCGGATAGAGTATCTGCTCGACGAATGCTCGCTGTAGTATTAAACTGTGCTTGCTGCTACCAACACAGGATCATCAGGATTATAACTTTAATGCAGCTCCTGGTGGACAAGCATGAAGGTTTGATGGCCTGATTATCCAGGCCTCAAACATATTAGTTTGCGTTGTTGAGGAACCAATTTTGTTGGCGTGTCATTAGCCGAGTGATATTAGGGATACTGTCTGCAAAATGGTGCCTGCAAATTGGTGCCAGTGTATTTGACTAGTTGTGTGTCTGTGTGTATGTCTGTGCACCTCTGTAGAGCATTTTGTCAACTTTGCCTTCTTTTCCGAGAATCTCTTTGAGAGATATTGATGTAATTAATGCCGGTCACGTCTCTGTCAGTCTTGTTTGTGTCTGGGTGTCAGAGACTTAGTGTCCACTGTCTCTATTTATTTTGCCATGCTTCTAGGCTGAGCTTGAAGCGATTCAACGCCGACTCTTAAACACCTCCAGCCTTGTGTTTACCTACTCCTCTTCACCAGCAGACAGATCTCCTTTTAGCTATATACAAGTTATTTCAGTTTATATCTTCTGCAAAGACTCAAGAGAATTCTTAGCTCTCAACAAGACCAAAGCTTGGCTGATTGCCATTGGGACTTTACCCTTTTAGGATACAGTGTCAATTTATTCTAAACCACTGTGAGTGGCCACTGAGCCCCTCTGGCATGACGGCATGCTGGTTCGTAAGTGTGCAGTTTTATGTGTGAGACAGCTGAGCGAGACTGACAGCCAAGCAACGTAAAAGTCAGATACACAAAAAGGAAAATAATCATTACAGGGAAAATAATAAAAGGGAAATTTGTAGATGTAAAAAAAAACAAACAAAAAAAAAAAACAAAAACCCAATGGGCTTTTGTTTGCAAGCACACTTTGCAACCATGGTTCAGTAATCTCTGCCACTGACACCTCGCAGCACACTGAATCAGCCTCCATGGAGAACTGCACATCAGTCAGAACAGCCTCCCCGAGGTCAGACCCTCACAGAAACAGTATGCACCCACCCTCTTATCCTCACACAGATACAGTGTGTTCCTCCACTATCATGACCTTATGTTAGAGCTCACTGTGTACCTGTGAGCACAAACTGACTTTACCTGATAGAGGCCAAGACCTGACGGTGTCAGATGAGGATGTTTGTGGTAACCAGAATGTTTTTCTTTTTTGCAATTATTCAAATATTCTTCTCAATAAAAGAGTTGTTATTGTTAGTTTCTCAGTTAGTTCACATCATATTACTATAGTATAATGTACATATTAGATATTATGCAAAAACTTGATTTAGCATTTGAAAGAATTGCTTAATGCATTCTTGCTGAGAATTTGATTAGATTTTTTTTTTTCTTCATTGTCAGTCTGAATGCAGTGGGCACATTTTTTATATTAAAAAAGCCAGACTACCTGCTTCTCCCTGCTTCCAATCTTAATGCTAGGCCAGGCTAACCTCCTGGCTCCAGCTAGTATTTAGTAGCAAGAGCTGGTATTTAATAGTATTTATCAGACTGTCATGAGAGTGAGGATAATCAATTTTGTGGTGAAAGCAAATAAGTTCATTTCCCAAAATATAGTACAAGTCCTTTACTATTCACACAAAGGAAGCCAGCATCAGGCTTGTACAAACCTCTGATTTGGAATCAGCTTTCTCATCTAACTAAACAAGACAGTGAATATGCATATTTCCAAAAACGCAAAACTTTTCCTTTAACCCTGCGTGATGTCTGTCCTCCTGATATTCAGTGCAAACATATACACACTAATGAATCCATTCTCATGAGACTGAGGCAGTAGTCTGATTAAGGCACTCATCATGTGAGCGCTGTGTTATTTTCTCACATTAAGGTTGTAATTTGAGTTTGTAAAACACCATTAACACAGCTGGTTTACCTATACACAATGTTGTTGCCAGAAAAGTTAACACCACATCTTTTCCCATAGCACCAGACCGTTGATATTTGAGTCATTCATTACATCTATCTTCCAGATAAGGAGAACTAGATGAAGGCAATTTATTCCTTGTTGAGATGACAAATCATGACATTTTGAGGTAATGGTCTTTTATTAAAGGCGTTTCATGGCTGAGACAATGTCCTTACTAATATGCCCTAAGATGACGTGTCCCACAATCTTTGTCCTTCCCTGAGAAGTTAATAACAGTTGCTCTTTAATGCCTAAGGATGGCCAATTTTCCAAGAAGAACTTTTGAGTGCATCAAATTATTATAATTCTCTCCCCATCTTGCACATTAAGCAACCTGTTAAACTGAAAATGTGTAGTTTTAACCAGGAGATATAGGAATTGCTGCTTGGTACAGTTAGAAACAGTATTATTTTTTTGTCATTTTGGTACCGCTTTCTAAAAAGGCCCCATTTCCAAAGGCTTTGTGAGTTGTAATAAACTGCTAGCCACTTAAAGGTTGTTGCTATTAGTGATTTATAATTGATCTATAAAATCATTAGGAAATTATTTACTAACAAGTACTAGAGGCATTACAACTCATAAACCCCTTTTTAAATGGTGCCTTATCATAAAGTGGTAGCACTAGTTTTGCTGCTCTTTACCTGTTTGAACGTGCATCTGACCATTTGCTAAAACTCTGTAATTGGTGCGGTGGGGCTGTCAAGCCAACTGACTTCGTACCTATAAGCTAGCAATTGAATGTTTCTGCGGAGGACATTGACCTGGTCATGGATGCTGTCACAGTTTAAACTGCTGGTATTTACCTTTATGACTCTCAGCCAAATTTTCCTTGAATCTGTTACAGAGAATAAATTACACTTAGCGTATTTCATCTAATGCCCCTGCACTCCTTCTGCAGCTGTTTGAGAGAAGTGAAAAAGAAGATGATTTCTGTATCACTCGTTGGAAAGTGAGATAAGGGCCCGAGAACCGAAGAAACTGAGATAAAAGAAAGTACAATCAATGATCAGAGCACAGTCAATGATCAGGGTTTTTGAAAGTTATAATTCTTTCCATTCAAAGTTAGAGATACTGTGAGGATTTCTAATAGTTGAGCGCTGATTCTAGCCTGAATAATACCACGATGATATTTAAAAAGACAGGATGAAGAATGAGGAATCATTTGAATCCTCTCAGACTGTCACGGTCAAGTGTGTTGTTCCGAACTCCAATGGTTCCTTAACAGCTTGGTAATGCCTGGGCCCATGCAATAAGAAGGTTTTGGGAAAGTTTTCTTTAACCTTTATTTCTGTAAAGAATTTACTGGACATGAATGCACTTTTTTCTGATTCAGGGTGCTGACTGCTATAAAAACAAAATGTCCTATTCAAGGTCACAGAGCTACACGCAGGGATTTACTAAACTACCACTGTTTTCTTAAAATGCAAATCACATACAGGAGGTGAAGTCTTTTCACCTCAGGATTTCCCAGTTTATATTTTGAACTATAAGCCCCTTTTCCGCCTTTTTCACCTATTTAGGTAAGTGTTTGGTTATTCCATGATAAGAACAGCTCCCAAGGTCTATTTGGTTTGAAAAAACATGACCTATGGCTGTAGCTCCTCAAACTTTTTTTTTTTTTAATGCCGTTCCGATGAAATCTAAATGTCTTCATGTGAAAAGACACTCATCATATGATACATGAACTAAATCCCCCAAAATGCTAAATATTACTACTGAAATAACACACACTTCTTTTGTCAGCTGTAGGATAGATACATATATTCTCTATTTGTGATTGGTGTTGACAGTGTTTGGTACACGCCACTACTACTTGGAGTCAAGTATATCTGTGTACATTTCAGTGTGCATAAATGAAATTTTTGGCTTTGGCATTGTTTGTGCCTAATTTTGGTTTATTTTGCATGTATACACCATTGGGGTCTACAGGGGGTCTTGGTCTCCGTCACATCTTGGCTTGATTTGTATTTTGCCCAATGCCCCCACACAACAAGAATATCAGGCCGGCAATGCTCTCCCTGCCCACCCGTCACTTGCGAAGGCTGTTGTTTGTTCATTGTTGTGAGGACTGACAGAACTGCATTTTAAATGGACCGTGGGTTGAAAAGCATGCCTGGAGGTTTGAGGGGTTGAGCCAGTCCAGTAAGCGGTGGTATTTGTGTGAGTGATGGATCAGGGACTTCACTCTGCTGCTGGTTGAGGAGAATAACAATAACTCTGGGTATAATCAGTTCTACACAGCCATGGCTTGTTTTGCTTTAAGGTGGGCCGGCAGGGTGGCTTTTCTGGAATTGCAACAAAAGCCACACACACAGCTAAAATGTTAGTACACAGATTCACAGTATACACAGGAGTACTTAGTGAAACTATTGTATTGTAGTTCTCAAAACCTTGGCGCCAAAGTTCTTTATGAATACCCAAGACAAATAAATTAACTAAAACAAAATGCCATTGAGAAACATTTATAAAATGTCTTACGAAAGCCAGGACTTACAGTTTGATGTGATTTAAATCTTTCTCTGACCTTTTTAGAGAAACTGTTCATTAACCCAGGATCCAAGGTTGCAAAAGCATGTTCATCTGTAGCTTTGATTGTGAAAAGAGCTACATGGGAGATCTTGCTGAGTATAACAGTAGCATAGCAGACTCATGGAGTTGCACAGAGCCTTATGAATTAAAAATGGAAGAGCTTTTGTTTTTAAACCAAAGTGCTCAAAATACATTATATTTCAATATATCACACATTATATTATATTACTATAACGTACTGGGGCCCTCACAGCTTTCGGTTAAGGTTTGGGAAAGATCTTGGTCTGGTTTGATAAAGAAAAACCTTAAAGTGACTTCAGATGCAGTGTTTATTTATGTTTAACAAAAAACACTAGTCTTTCCTTTAACTTAACCAAAGTTCTTTTGTTGCCTAAACGACAGCCAGAACTCTAGGTGTGAACCTTGTTGCTAGTGTCGCAGTTGTGTTTGTGTGCGACTGGATGTCTATCCATCGAGACAAGGAACATCCCAGTCAACGCAAAGCAACGTTTCCCTCTACCTGTGTTTCCAAACTCTGGTGCTACAGAAGATATTACCATCAGAGAAACTGAGCACTGACGCAGAGAGGAGAAACAGCAGAGGGCTGGCCCCAATGAATAGCTGACATGCATCTCAAGATATGAGGTCAGCGGTTTTCTTTGAAAGTGCACAAGACAGTGAGACATCTCCGCCTGCCTGTTAAAGCACAGACAAGGCACCCAAGCGTTGAGAATTAATCTCAGCCTTTCTGTAATCCATGGCTGTAAATTGAAAGGTAGCCTCTTCAGATCTGAATACCTTAATAGACTGTGCTCCCCAGATACTACAGACTGTTCATTTTTTATTACTTAAATTTATTTCTAAAGTTAAATCTGTATTTCATGTCATCATAGTGTAAAGCTAATCGGTTTAGGTTTAATGCCATACAGGGCTCACACCACAGATTTGTCAGTCTGTGTGTGTGTGTGTGTGTGTTTATGTGTGTGAATAGTGGCATACTGTCACTGCGCTGTTATAAGATTCCCTGAATAGAGGGAGAGCAGCTGACAGAACAAGAATAAAGAAAAGTGAATAGGTGATATTAGGTGCTGCTTTACTCTCCTTTTTTTACTATTTTGAGTTATTTCATAAATTCCTCTTGCATTTTTATTTTACAACAACAAAGCCTCACAGCCAAACTTCCACTTTAGGTTGGTAATCCAAGGGTAATGACTCAAATTCTAATTTTTGGTCAATTTTTTACAATTTAACTTTGAATGCACTTGCATTAAAAAGGAGACCTGTCTTTCTGTGTCCCTTTATAAAACCATACAATTACCGCACAGTTCAAACCTTTGGCTCTCAATTTTTGCTCAAACTTAAAATGTCTCATAAAATGAAATGTGATGCTGCACTGTGTAGGCTGGAGTGAAACTGCTTTTTAAGTGCACAAGCAGCAATTAGAAAAAAAATCTGTGGAGCTCACATTACATCGAGTATTTGTCAGCAGCCTGTCAGCTATATGTAAGGAGTGCATTTGTGCATCTGTGTGTGTGTGTGTGTGTGTGTGTGTGTGAGAGAGAGAGAGAGAGAGAGAGAGGGAGAGAGAGAGAGAATGTCTATTTCTATTTCAATTTAAATTCCTATATTGCAGCCTTTTAGGTTTATATGGCAGTAAAATGGAAAAGTAATCACTTGATCCTGGAGGTGACTGAAAATTAATCTCTGCTTTCCCTCCAAAAAAATCCCTGTTTCAAAAGATCTGAGATCTGGTTACATAGATATATGATTTCATTTGAGAGTTGCAGAACCATCCAGTCCACATTATCCTCTAAAAGCTTGGGTATAAAAATTACATTTTAGACCATGGGACTTCTCTTTAAAAAATTATGGTGGATAAAATTTATGTCCAGCGACATGACAAGAAAAAACTAATTTTTTTATTAAATGGTCATAAAAGTGGGTATATGTCTGTGAATAATAACAAAGGTTTTGCATCATGGCTCTAGTTTTTGAACCCCCCGGCCAGAGCTTTCTAACGACTATAGGGCTGAACACTGACTGCTGAGAAGCTCAGGGAAATGTATGTGTCTTTTCATGTATTATCCCAGAATGCTCCATAGCTGTCACACTCCACTGAGCCAAAAAAGCAATTGGTGGTGGCAGGCTGCCCTGCTGATCTCACTGCATAGCACTGTGAGATCCAGCTCAGGCGTCTTCAAACTGCAAGACAACCAAAACCCGAAATATGGATCACACAGGCCATGTTATGAGCTGTCAGCATCAGCAGGGACAGTGAATTCTGGTTTGGGTAATGATACTCCTGGTCCTGAGGGAATGGGGTCGGACTCTCCCTGACGGGCTGAGTAATAAGACTATGCAGATTTCAGGGAACTACTTGCATTTTTGATTGCTGGAGCCAATATAACCCATTAGAGGGAGAAGTGTGAAAGTAGAGCATGACGGTACTTGAGATTTATCACTCGGTTTTTCAAAACACTTGAAACACTCTATCTTCAAGAACAGCTGTTAAAACAAAGGTCATGAGATAATTCTTTATTTCAAAAGCTTCTTAACATCTTCACTGTCACGGCAGTAAACATTTTTAACAGGACCAATTTTTTTCTTTTAAGTGATAAAAGTCTTGCTTCAGCATAAAACTGTTCTACTTTTTCAGATCAGAAGACGTAGACCCACTCCTGCCACTTTAGTGGCATCCAGTGATCAATCATCACCCGGTAAGGCACTTAAATACAAACACAAACACAAACACATGCATGAACACATGCACACGGACAAAGACTTTCTTTATCGCATCAAATCAGCCTTACTCTAAACTTCATAGATAATTCTTTGTGACCAAAGCTTCAGTTTTATATGTGTTGTTTTTACCATTAGTCTTAGTAACAGTACTCACCAAGTTCATTGCTCTGGTCTTAGGCCACAGTTACATTGTTAAAAAGACATTTGATGGGACAGGGAACATAAATGGCCATACTTGGCAACAAGTTTAAAGGGAACCTCCACGGTAGCGAACGTTCAGTCAAAAAACAGCCCTATGTGAAAAGCACGCAAGGGGCTGTGTTAGTGGGGGTTTGTCGCTTCAGACATCGACAGGACATACAATACAATCCAGGATGTCCTGTTTGAGCAACAGATTGTGTGAAAAGTCAGCAGCAACACAGAAAATGCGACTGACAGTGAACAGGCAGCTGATGTAGCCGATGTTTGGGCTGCGGCAAAACCTAGGGCAAACTGTCCTGGCAGTGCAGGTGAAATAAGACGTTCTGAACTCTGTGGCTCTGCTCCATCTCTCCTTATTTGAAAAAGACTTTCTGTTTTGTATGAAAAAGTTCTTAACAGTCTTAACAGTCTTAAATCTCAAACACAAAATAAAATGCTTAGAGATTTACTCTTCTGCTGCTATTATACAAATGACGTCACTGTATAAACTGTGAATCAATCGGAGCAGCTCCCTGGTGTCACATGTGAACATGAGGTCAGTTAACAGTTAAATCCTGCTGTACAGTCAGATGATTTCAATAATTAATGAGGGTATGCAGGCTGTGCTGGCTGTGTGTAATATTGCGCATGGATTTGGAGAGGTGTTAAGTGCCTGAGGAAACAGTGCATAGTGTGCTTCTGCCACTACACGTGTGACTGTGTGTTTATTAATTTATTTTAGTTTTTTTTTAAATTTTGCATTTATTTTAACATTTATTAGGTAAGAGGTTGGTTGGTCTGAGCTTTGCAGGTTCACGTCAGGTTTGCAAAACTGGAAGAGAGCAAGTGGACAGACTATGAAAAATGTCTTACCATGGTGTAGCACTGCCTCCTTGATTCACATAGAGTATTTCACACACACTGTTGCTGATCCTGTGTTTTGTAGCTGTAGACAACTGTCTTTGCACCCTTGCTGTTTTGAGCACGTGCCCTCATTTAGTCGAATGAGGGTTCTTTATTTTCTTTACACGGAGCTAAAGTCAACTGGAACTCATATTCAACTCAAACATATTCAGAAAAGCAGAAGAATCGTCCCAAAATATCAATTGTAAGCAAACTTGACTTCTGATTCATCTGTCACCAACTTTAGGGCAGTGAGAGACTATTACCAACATTTTGATTGCAGGCGTTTTACGTAATGATAAAGGAGTTTCGATAATCTGTCTGAACCTCTGGTTTGCCGTGTCATCTGCCCCTTTGGACTTCATTGTGTTGTGTCCCTAGATCTCAGCAACTCCTTTGGCGAGCAGAGTGCTGTTGTAATCAATAGAATATATTGTCAGAACTGCAGGAAACCACCTAAATTATAATAAAACACAGTTATCTTTCGACCAAGGCATAGCCTCAGCTCCCCTAACTCTTGGCCCAAGCTAACCCTGACCTAAAATCAAGACTGAATACTAAAATGACTCCTTAACGTGGTGGGGAACTTTTACTATAGTCGCAATATGTTTCACACACTTCTAGACATTTCTGCTTCTTAATTTGATTGCTGTGATGTTCCATGTCAACCTTAATATTCACCAAATGAATCTTTCAGCTGCATTAGATCAACAAAATCTTATATGTGTGTGTTTGCATTCGTGCATGTGTGTGTGTGTGTGTGTGTGTGTGTGTGTGTGTGTGTGTGTGTGTGTGTGTGTGTGTGTGTGTGTGCGTCCTCTCATGGGCTTTTAACAAACAAACACAGCAGTGCTCCTCCAGAGTGTTATTCTTCTCCATGAGTCATCTCCCTGCCTCCCTCCCTGGCTCTGCTCTACTTTGGTGTGTTCAGTGCGTAGTGTGACCCACTGCAGAATCAAGACAAAATCATTTGGGAATACAGAGCAGAGAGAGTAATTTTCTTTGAGTGAGAAAACAGAGGGTTGTATTCTCTGTTTTTTTTTTTATGAATAAATAAAAGCTGATGTGTCATTGAGGATACCAGAGACTGCAATATCTTTTTTTTTTGTAATTAAAGCATTTTTTTCACAGAAAGTTGACATAATTAATGTTTTTTATCTCGACTACAACAGCCTTGCCAATTGGATATGGTTAAAAAAATGAGTGTCTGTGTGATTACATGTGCTTTTCTCCCCTGTTTTAATATGTAATTGGACACTGAGCATGTACAATGTCTCAGAATCCATTTTAATCTCTAAATGAATTGTCAGAGAAAACTTAACAATACTCCAGACTAGAGGCAAAGAAAGAGACAGGAGAATGTAGAAAGTTAAAAACACAGAGAGGAGAAATTATTTGTGAAGTAAAGGAATGGAAATGACAAGACACTGTGATAAAGTACAAGAGATTATAAGACAAGTGTTACACTGTTCTTTTGAAGTCATATTTATTTTAGATCTGTTTTAAAATTTTGTACATGCAGCAAAACATACAATTCATATTTATTGTAAAGTTTTTTGAATTTAGTTAAGATGTGAGATGAAGAGGCTGAAGATGCATTGGATAAAGGCAGCAGCAGATATAGTCCAACAAAATGACACAAGTCTCAGGACACTCCTCCAGCACACAGATTTTTAGGTTGACGTTTTCTTTACAATGCATTACCTATCTACTGATCTTTTTTTTTTTAGATGCATCAATATATTGGCTCTTCATTCCCTAAAAAGTTGCATTTACATTCAGCGCTGACTCTGACTGTCTTCAGTTCAATAATATTTTCAGTCTGTTGCTGGTTAAAGCTCAGTACAGTTGAGTAGAAAACTAGCCTGTGCAAATACTCCACATTAGCTTAGTAGCTCAGAAGCTCACTTTTTATGACAGTTATCAGATTATGATTGGGGTTTTTTTTTTGGCTTTTGTTCACTTTTGATGAGCTTTTAAATGAGGAAGGGCTGCACTGTGAACCACAGCTGAGCTGATAAACGATGCTCTCAGTCTCCCACTTCTAAATGCTGCCGTTTTCCCTCATTGCCAGTGATGACTGAATCGGAATCAGCTCCCTTCAAAAACTCATTGACAGAGATTCATTGACATGTCTGCTGAACACGTCTAGCTACTAGCAGGTTGTTTTTCACAGTAAAAGTCTTTTTACGAGTCCATTTGTTTTTGATGAAGATGAGACCCGAGACCTGAGTCAGACTGGATCTGAATTATACTCAGTCTAAAGGGGTTAGGTATGATCTCACCAATCTTGGGTCTCTGTATCAATATAGCTAAACCTTGAAAGGATCTAAATGGATCTGAGTGTGCGATCAAACGGTATGTAAAAAAAATAAAAAAATATTTGGCTAAATAACAATTTTTTTTTTTTGGAAATTTGTTTCAGAAATATTAAATTGATTTGAAAGATGATTATCTTCTGTCCATCCACCACCCAGTTGGTGACAGAATGTACTATGGTTGACGTATGAGGTAAAAATACGACTTTCAAATATTTCTATGAATTAGATTTTGAAGCAAAAAGACAATTGTTTGTGAAATGAGTTTCTTTGACTTTACATCTATTCTTTGCACATCAGTACTTCATGTTCACTGTTGGTTTTCTCTCTGTTTTTCTTTGTTTGAGTTGATGATATTTTTCCAACACTCACTAACAGTTTGGTTTTCTTCACAGAGTATTACAGCCTCACAGAGCCTCCAGCAGGGCTGTATGGCTCCAGAGTCACACTCTTAGCTGTTGTGTGGCGTGTTAGTGCCGGGGGGCTGTATGTCTTTTATATGTTGGTCTGCTGTAACTAGTCTCCTCCTCAGGGTTTATAATTATATCAAATCTAAATTGATCTATTTCTTATGAATTTTTTGTTATTTTGCCCTCACCAAGATGGGAATCATAGTAATTAGGCCAAGATTCACAGAAATATTTGAGAAACAGGGCATTGTGTGTTGGAGAAGAGCTGTGTGTACTTTTTGTGTATTTTTCTTTATGAGCTTGAATTTAATCTCACACTGGTTTTGCACTTTGCAGTGTGTGTCTTCGAAATTAGAAATTCTGAGAGAGATAGCCGTGTCATGGAAAGATTCAAGACAGAGATGAGAGAAAACAAAACGGAATAAGAGCCCGAGACATAAGGGATTGACAGACCAACAGAGGCGAGGACAGACATCAAACTAGACACAGAGACACAGTCGGAGACAGAGTTGCACTTGTGTGTGTGTGAGAATGAGGATGTTGCCAGATAGGAGGGGGATGGGAAGGAACAGATATGATGAGGAGGGAGAGGAGCTGAGCTGGTGCAGTAATGGTGTGCCCCACATCAGACAGAGCCCTGCATTATTTAATGCTCTGCAGATTGCTCTGCCCCATGCACCATGAACCCCAATAACACATCAGAAGAACAGCCGCGGATGTACGGACGACTGGGATACAGGCTGAGGGCTATATAATGAGGAAGCAGACACAGTGTGCCTGATTTGACCCCTTTCTGAAGAAGAGCCTGGCCTTTTGGGAGGATTCAGGTCTTCACTTATTCCTGGCGAGAAACAAAAAGAAACAAAGATAGAATATCTACATTTTTTACCGCACTTAAATGTATTTTATTAACTTTATTTTGTTGTTTTGTGTTTCCGGAGAATCAGCTGCCACAGCATTGCCTTTCTGAACATTTCAACAAGACTGCACTGTTTTTGCTTTGATCATTTTATGCTCACATAAAACAACCCAATGCTATGTAATGGCCTTTAAGTGAGACACTTCATCCCTACATGCACCTTCGGCAGCCGGTCTGTGGGTCTGTGGTCGAGTGTGTGTGACCACAGATGCATGAAACTCTGCACATGTAACAAAAACATGCAAAAATATAAAACCGACTGATTGACGTTTGAATCAAGCCCTTAATGAATATCAAACCGACAAGCATCACATTTTAAATACGCCCTGACAAATAATTGATATAACTCTATTCAGTATCCTGATCCTTTGCCACATCTTATGGCCACTATTACACTAGTGTCGCACTATTTTTTTGCCCTGTTACTGAGGAAGAAGTGCGTCCTCACATTTGAAGTGGAAGTACTGCTGCCTGTTTATTGCTGTTTTGCAATTAAAAGAATGCTTCAACATTTTGGGAAATACACATATTCACTTTTTGCCAGGAGTTAGATGAAAAGAATGAAACAACCCTGTTTCCAGTCTTCATGCCGAGCTAAACTAAGTGACTGCTGACAAGAAAGCAAATAAGCATATTTCCCACAAATGTCAAATTATTTCCTTTAAATGATGCTAAATCAGATCCTTCTTGTATGTGTGGTGATTAAATGTCACACTGATACAATTGTACCTGTTTTATTATTAAATCATTAATAAGCTATGATATATTTTTTTTGTACTTGATAATAAACAGTTGGGGGTTTCATTATTATTATCTTGCCATTTTAGGGACATATTTTCAAGATAGCTTGATGACTGTCTTACCTCATAATATCCTTTTTCTTAAGACTGCTTGCTTCACGTGATACCTCCCAGTCCTAATTTCAACATTTCTCCTATGAACATAACGAACAGTGACACAATTCTCATTTTTAGTTCTTTCATCTTGTTGAGGACATACTATCTGTGTTTGAATACAGTTAGTTGCTGGCTTATTTAAAGTTGAATAAGTGGGACACGAGGGGGAAGAACACTTGTTTCTTTGAAATGATCAGAACGAGGCGAGAAAGAGCCACGTTTTAGTATTTTCACTAAAAAGAAGAAAGCCATTTCTTCTCCTCCCCCGCTTTCTTTGCCATTTGCTTCGCAACACTAAACAAGCGGAAAAACAACAAAGATAAAATAACTCTTTAAGATGCATGAATGACTTCTGTTTCTTTTTCGTTTAACACATGGTTAAAGAGTTTTTCTTTTGCTCATTTTTCTTTATCAAATGGAGCGCAGCAACTACAAACTGACACTGTCCCTGGGAGGCAGCTGAAAAAGAGTCAGAAGACCTTCTCTGTTCTCATCTGGCTTTGTGCCAGACAGCCAGTCATCTGGGAGTTGCAGTTATAGACTCATCACTGCTGGAATGGCTCTTTTATTGGCCTTTTCTCT
Source organism: Istiophorus platypterus (assembly GCA_016859345.1). Classification (NCBI taxonomy): domain Eukaryota; kingdom Metazoa; phylum Chordata; class Actinopteri; order Istiophoriformes; family Istiophoridae; genus Istiophorus; species Istiophorus platypterus. The sequence goes on from CM029117.1 coordinate 19,330,672, forward strand.
TATTCTGGGCTCGATGTGCAGGCAAAACAATCTGAATATCAGCAGTGCAAAAGCCACGGGTCGTTTTTCTTGACCCAAATGATATTTTAACCACGTCTCTCACTAATTCTGATGATAGTCATCATGTTGTTTGTTCGGATGAAACCACAGCTGCTCGTTGTTTTTGTCCTCATTTACACATTTTTGTCTATTCCTATCTTAACCTGATAAATTTGAAGCTACAATTTCATCAGTATCGGTGGTTCAAAACCACCATCAAAACCATCATTTCAGAAATTGCAGTATTTTCCTAGCGTACTCTCAAGTTGATCTTTTTAGGGTCAAGACACCTTCATCTTCTTTAATTACAGTATCTGTTTTAACTGCTTGACATTGCAGTGGGTGTAAAATCGTTAGATCTTCTTAAAATGCAGTAATTCTGTAGTTAAAACTACCATCATCACTTCAAGTGAATTCTTTATCAATGTCATCACACTGACCCTTATCGCAAAACTGTGTAGAATAATTATTATGTACCAGCTGCACAGTCTAGAGTTAGTATTGCAAATACATATTCATAGACATGCATCATTCACATGTTCATATGAGGCTGTCCTTAAAAAGAAGAACAAAAGCATCAGACATTCCAGCAAATACCCTGACACAACAACATATTTACATTAGAATGACAAAGTCCCCTAGTTGCTTTAGTAATTACAGCAGGGGCAAAGGAGAAAGTCAGGTGACATTTTGTAGAGCAACAAAATCCACATCGAGAGAAGGATGGGACAACGTCGGAACATTGTCGGGGTAGATTGACGGGTCTGTTTCCTGTTTTAAACTTAAGGTCAAAGTTGGGTTGCTTTAAGCACGACCGTTCTTGTTCCCTCACCTCAGGATGGACAGATGTCCTTTACCTTAACAAAGAACTGCTTTAAAACCAAACAATGATCTGTTACTAAATGTAACCAAGTTTTCTTTGTGCACAGACCTAATCAAACCTGGCCCATAGCATTGTAACATCATAAATCTGATCTGGATACAGGTACATTGAATGAAAACATCATATCAGTGACATCATGTACACAGGGTGGGACTGGTTATCAAGCTAGGTTGTTCCATAGGTTCACCCCCTTTTTTTTTAAATGCATTTTTAATGTGTCCTCAACCATTAAGTTCTAAACATGCACATTCCTTTATAATGATGTCTGTATTTTCTTTGTTTTTTTGTGTTGTGGTACAAAATGTTTTAATAACAGTTTATATTTTGTTCTCGTGGGATGCAACTCTAATTTCAGGCTGACATGGTTCAATAACTGTCTTTCAAATGCCTGTTTATAATCCAAATCATTAAACTGCCACTTGAAGGACAGCCTTGACTTGCTCATTTCCTGGGATTGATTCGGAACGGGATCCATATTGGTTGTATGAACCTCTCACAACCCTGTGAGTTGCTAAAAATAAGAATCAGTTTCAAGCTTCACTGTAGACACACGCAGTGTAAAGATCACTGCTTCCTGAAATGAAATTGAATGGTTTTCAAGTGAAGCTTTTACAACTCCAGTGGCTTTGTGTTTGGTGCAGAGCTCAAGAGTGAGAGAGGGATGGATAAAGAAACAAGCACATCACCGTCATTTTGAACAGCCTAGCACATTCTTTTAAGTAGGAATAATATATGCACATGCTCACTCGTAAACTGTCTCTCACACACACACAGACACACACACACTTCTAGTGCCTAGGGATGCTTAGGTTGCCAGGCAACAAGGTGGTGTCCTAGAAAAAAAAGTTCCAAGGATGTAAAACACAGGGTGGGATGCAGGTTCAACGCAATCACTATTGATCACAGTTAATGGTTTCACTGTTCTCCAGTCAACTGATTCTTTTTGTTCTATTTTGGTCCTTTTCTATCGTGACCACAGAGTCATGTTTCACATATTGATGATGAAGCTTTTCCTGATCCTGTGGGAGATATATGAGCTTCATATGTGTGTGAGTTATATGATGTTGGCAGTGGTGGAATGTAACTGGGTGCATCCACTCAAGCGCTGAACAAATTTGAGGTGCTCGTGAGCTACATGAGCAATTATTTTTCACACCACTTTATACCTCTCGGTATTTATATTGTACTCTATACATCATGACAATTATCTGGTTACAGGTTTAGTTGAGGTTAGTTTAAAATCTTACATAGAAAACATATGAAGAACTTACATAGTTATATATTTTGTATAGATTAAATTACCCAACAGCAGTTTTAGAATTGTCACAAAAGTCAATTTCATGGAAATGTAATAACGTTTCACGGTCAGAGATCCTCAAACATTCGATTTACTGATTTTTCTTTTAATCATTTTAATAATTTTAACTTATTTCTAATCGTTTTGAGGTTTGGGCTGCTGGTTGAACAAAACAGGCTTTGTGAAGGTGTCACTTTGGGATCTGGGTAGTGGGCACTTGTCACTGTTTTTACAGAGTAAACAATCAACTGATTAATCAAGTCAACAATCTGGAGATACATTTATACTGACAATAACTATTGGTTTCAGCCCTATATAAAACAGTTCAAACTTAGCTCCACCTCAACAAACTACAGTCGTAAACTGCTGCTTACACATCATTGTGTGATTAATAATAATGATCAATAACTATTGATATAAAATACAGTAACATTCACAGGCATCGAGACAATTTCCTAAATTGAGTACTATTCCTTTTAATTCATTCTTTACTTTGAGTAATTTTTCAGATTATGATTAAATACTTTCACTGTAGTAACATTCACAATGCAGGACTTTTACTTTTAACAGAGTATTTTTACTCTGTGATATCAGTACTTTAACTTATTTAAGGGATCTGAGTACTTGATCCACCACTGCATGTTGGAGTTCAACTACTTAAAGTGGTGGAGGAAGTTTTCAGATATTTTTCATAGGTAACCCTACCAGTATAACACTGTAAAAATACTCCATTAAGAGTAAAAGTCCTGTATTCACAATGTCACTTACTAGCCAAAAGTGTGAAAGTATTATCAGAAAAAACTTAGATTAGAAAAGTAAAGTAACTCACAATGTAGCCAAAATTTACAGTGTTAAGTATAATACATTATACTACTGGATTGTTGTTACTGATGTGGTAACATAATTTGAAAAGTAAACACTACCTACAGCTGTCAAGTAAATGCAGTGAAGTAAAACTATAAAGTAGCATTGAATTTAGAAATGTTCAAAATAAGTACAAGTACCTCAAACATTTTGCCACTTTTTGCCTACTTTTAGTATTATGAAACAAATCAGCTGCAGGGTACAATTATTTTGCCACACCCTCTATTCCCTTCTGGGGGGTTATATAAGCCATGTTTTTTCTGGTTATCTGTCACCAGCAGTTGGCTGTATTCAGGGGTATATTAGGAAGTCGATGAGGATGGATTAGCATCAGCTTTGTGTGCAAAAGTTATCCAGACAGTCTGTTTTTATTTATAGATGAAAGTGGGGAACAGAAAATAAACCGATTTCACACACAATGCTTGTTAAGAAAAAAAAGAGAGAAAAAAAAACAACACACAGCAAAGCTGTGTCCGACCACCATCTGGCTGGAGGTAACCTCAGATCCACTCTGCTCTGCTCTGTATGGACACAGGAGCACTCCAGCGACAGTACAATGACATACTGAAGAGAGCAGCTGTGCTACTAAAATATATTATCAAGACTGCACTGTATGTGGGCCCCATGAATTTAGTGCAACCCATGTTAACCTGTTTAGTCTGTATGTACTTTAAATCTCTTGCTGTCATAGTTGTCATATCATAGTTGTTCATAACTGGTTATTTTCTCTATCGCAGAAATAGATGAAGATCGTCTCCCAAACCAGCTGTACAAGGTAATCTAATTCATGCTGTACTACAGAGCTCTTTATTGAAATAAGATTACGGAATTATGTGTATTCTGTTTTTCTTTTATAGATTGTTCTAGTAGAACTGATAAAGTTAATCTCCTCCATCTCGGTGCTCTGTGCCCTGATGATAAGCGATGTTGATGTTTTTTAGGCGGCCTTGCTCCATCCTTTATGTGATGTTGTTTTTTCATGGGTCTATGAGTAAACACTGGATGTACCCATAAAATGGTAAAGGTCTAATTTTTTGCTTCTATTTCTGCTAATTTATTTGCTGAACTCCTGTAGAGACAGATTTGCTCATTTTACTTTACAAAAGTACAGCACTCCTGGATCTTAATTAGATTGAGCTAAACTACACTAACTTTTAAAACTGACAAAATACACAAAAAACAGGAGTACTAAAACAAAAAATACTATAATAATATGACTGTCAGGTCTAATAAAATCAGGTGTATGCCCTTTATATAAAAAGGCCCATTACAGCACCTGTTCCCAAGACTGCCTGTCTAAGAAGACAAGTAACCACAAAGGAGAAAATGTGAGAAATGTCAAGGCGTGATCCAAAGAGAGTCCTGTACTAAATCAAACATTATACCCATATATACAGTGAAACAGTTTTCTGTCTCTATAATCAGTCTTTTTTACAGGTTACTGTGTTTTTATCCCTCAATCACAACAACGAGGACTGTGAACTTTGTCCCCCATCACTTACATCAGAATAAAAAAAATTGATTCATGTGAATGATTGTCCTGATAAGATTGTTTGAAAACAGATGATATAAATGTCAACTTATTCCTTTAATGGGATAGAGCTATTAGTATGTCCAATTTCAGGTCTTCAAATTTCTCCAGGATGTCAAGTGTCAGATTACTTGAAGTTATTGGATGAGCAGGCTAAGCAAGAAATGGGAGTTTTCCTTAAGCCTGAGTGTCCTGCAGTGGCCTCCGAGCCAGTCAGGGTTGCACTTGTTACAGAGAGGACTCGTTTTCTCATATTTTCTCCCAATTTCCATTTTTTAGCTAAAACTCGATCCTTTTGGGATTAGTTTTCTTAGGGTCCTGCACCACCTGAAGAAACCCTAAAGAAAAAAATAAAGACAGAGCCGTAGAAGTGTTTCAGCACCGGATATTTCTGTAGGTTGGTTTGGTTCTAGCAATGCAAGTCCAATCCTAGGTTCAATTTTGACTTAATACGAAGGTAAAAGATTTTACAGATTTTACAGACAGAGTGTATGCAGATGCGGCTCGATTCATTTCCATCAAAGAAGCTGAAGCAAGGGAACAATAATGAAAAGATGAGAGAAATTTGGAGCTCTAGGATGTTTATTCATCAATTAGTTTCACAGCTAAATAGCTCCAAGTATGATGAGTCACTGCTTAGAGGAAACCCAGGCAATAATCAGCGCACTTCAGTTTCCCACTACAAGTGGATTAAATGTAATAAAATCATGGATGAGGGAGGTCGACAAAGGCGATTAAACTAATCATCTCCAAACTCTGATGTATCATTACCTGCCTGCGCATCTTGTTAGTTTTGTAAAACGCTTAACCTATGGTACAACTTACTTTTAAAGTGATAAAGTTTTTGCTGAATCACCACCTACGCTGACTATCTCTCCCTCCTTCTCCCCTTCTTCTCTCCAATTGGCTCCCCTCATCTCACACCACTTTCTTTTTCTTGCTTGTCCTTGTTTTCCCTCCATCTCCCCAATGAGTTCATGCTTTTTACTTTCCACTTTAACCTCACTATTCCTGCCAATCCAATCTCCTCCCCATCCTCTTCCCTCCCCCTCCCCGTACCTCCTTCCTCTCAACCTACCTCGTTACTCCCTCCTTTTCATCCTCTCCTCCCTGCCTCTTCCTGTCACCTCTCCGATCCCCCCCCCCCCCCCCTCAGAGCTGCAGTTCCTGGTGGAGCACCACCTGTACAGGCAGCAGCAGGGAGCTGGGGACGAGTGCTCCTCAGAGAGCTGCCTGTCGGACCGGCCCAGCCCTGACTCTGTCCCCACCGGGGAGGAGCTCCCACACGATGACGAGGCCACTGCGGAGGCCTTTGAGAAACTGCGCTGCCAAATGGAGGGTATGTTTGGAGACGGTGAAAAAGAGGATTTCATTGCATGCGTGCAGTGTTTTAGCTGCCTGCCCCACACATAGACCTCCTTAAAACTGAATACTGACTTTGGCATAGAGGAGCTCGAGGTCATGTTTTTCCTCTAGACAGTTCAAACTGATCATTGATATAAAGGTGAGGAACCATCTGGATACAACACCTCTCCCCTGATGTCAGTTGTCTGACAAGTTTATGTGGAAAATAAAGAAGAAAAACAAGTTTATTTGTAAGAGGTTGCTAGCTGAAAAGGCTTGGGACCACTGATTTAATCTGTAACAATGTACTGTATTTAATAAACTGATAAGTTTTTAATGTTAGATCTTAATCTGAAAGTAACTCGTAACTATAGATGTAAAATAAATGTAGCGGGGTATTTCCCTCTGAAATGTGTTAGAGTATCAATATAAGGTAGCATTAACATATAACCAAGTGAAGTGCAAGCACCTAAAAACTGTACTTAAGTACAGCACCTGTCGAAACATGTACGGATCAAGAAAAGGTGTAGAAAACAAATGAATTGATGAGGTGTATGAGAGTGCTGGATTGAAGGAAGGACATGATAGTGACAGATGAGAAAGCGAAAAAGCAAATGCAGAGGCATATAAAGGGAGAGGAGTGAAGCAAAATGCAGCTTATTAACATGAGGGAAGAATCCAGCATTAAGAGAAAAGGGGATAAAGAGTATAGCTTAGAATGAGGTAGGAAGCATGAAAATGACTGGAAGGGATGAATGTGAATGCATGATAGGGTTAAGGAGAATAAGTGGGAGGATGGTAATTCAAACAAAAGGACTAGACAGGGGCATTTGAAAGGAACGCTTACAGGAATTCTTCAATATTTTGGGAAATACAAAAATTTGCTTCCATGTTTAGAGCTCCATGAGAAGCTGGTTAGCTTAGCTTAGCAGGAGGAGTGAAGACGGCTAGCCTGGCTCTGTCTAGGGGTGACAAAAGCCACCTACCAACACCAATTAAGCTAAATGCACATTATACCGTTACATCTTGTTATTGTCTTTGGGAAAATCGAGGTGTAAAAACGTCAGTTTGACATTTCATTTGGGCTGTGTGCTGGATTATCTCTCAACCAGCAGCAGCTTGCAGTAAGAAAGCTTTAGTTTAAAAAAATTAAATAAATAAAACACACACACACCATTTGCAGTCTTCATGCTAAGTGAATGAGCTGCTGGAATCAAGCCACATATTTAGTGATGGTATCAATCGTCTCATCTAGTTCTCAAGGAGGCAAAATAGGGGATATCCTAATTCGTAGAACTATTTCTTTAATGAAAACACATTTTCACTGTACCCTGGCAGACACTGTTGCCTTTTTGTGCCAGATACTTTACCTCCAATAATAAAAAACAGAGGTCAGCCTTTCAGCTTATGCCAAATAATTCACTCTAATAGCAAGTGAATAGATGGCCACAGAGTGCAGGACATACTCTTCACACACACAGAGTAATTCCCCAGGACTAATGCATTATGGGTGGACAGGGCTGTTTTTTCTGAAGTAATGGCACCTTAGGGCCAAAATTAAATTTTTGTTAACGTTGTTATCTACTTCCATTTTAATTAGCTGGGACACAGATGTTCTTTGTGGTGTAAAGCCCTGAAAAAGGGTCACAAGATGGCTTTGTTTGTTATCATTGCTTTTATGCTGTAGAGGAGCTTTGAATTAAGTCCTTGGGCCACATGAAAAGAGCAGAGAGGAAGCTGTGGGGAAACAAATCAATGACCATTAACACCAGTCCAGTTGAGTGTGGCTGTGCTTAAAGATCAGCCTCTCTGAATACCCTCAGCATGAGTAAATAAATGCAACTGTAAATGTCAGATGGCTTGGATGAATCATAGGCAGTATTTCTGCACTTTAAAATCATTTAACACTAATTATCAAACCAGAGCAGTAGTTTGCTACAGGAGATTAGTCACCTTCCATCTTGTCCTCTACTTGTCCGTCTGCCCCCCTGCAGAGTTCTCGAGGGAGAGTCTTTTAGAGGCGGCGGGTGGACTCGAGTGCCCCCTCTCCAAGGACAGAGAGGACCGTTTCAGCGTTCCCAGTGTAGCAGATCTGTCATCGCAACAAAATGACGCACAAGCAGGTACATAAGAGCCAAAAGGGCCAACCCGGTTATTCGGGAATCTTCTCCCTCTCGCATCTCCTTCATCTCCTTTTCCCTTGAGGGACCCTTCATTATCCTTTCACCGGGCAGGTTTTATTTAGATATGTTAAACAGTTCAACAGGTTTGGTGTCATGTAATCACTTTTGGTCAGCAAACAACTACGAGGTGGCTTTGAGGTGGCATTTCAAAGATCGCCGCAATTGCTAAAAGACCCAGGGAGGTAGCTAAACACAAAAGTGGAAAAATGTGCCTGGTGGGGTTTGGTGGGGGATGAGATAGTGTGGATGTATTGTCTTTACTGTAGATTCTCTTAATTTCTTTCTTTTTCTATACCATTGATCTTTGTGGACCCATTAATCATGAAAACTTTTTTTGCTGCAAGAAACTGCCTGTTAATACTGAATTGTTGTGGCAATATTACAAGGTCAGACCCTGCAGTATTGTCATCGTGATTTTTACATTACATTAAAGTGACCTGGGCACTGATTCGTAATGTAATTTCGCCATCATGACAGACTTTTGTAGCAAGACATCACTAATAAGCTGTGTCAACAGATTACTTCTACCCTCATATGAGAAAATACGAAAAGCAGATATGTGAGGGACATACACAACTTCTACCTGGCTTCCTGTCTAACTCTCCACCAAAGCAATGCCAAATGTAATTGTGTATAATGACCTTTGTTTTGATGTAGTTTACCACACAGCAACAGAAAACAGTATAATTTTCTTCTCATTTAGAGAAACACCCAACCCCGAATTGGTTACCAAATATCAATTTATTGTTGGGCGGAGAGAGACCAGTTAAATCCCACATGTCAGTCTCTTCTCCCTCTTCTTATCTCTCAGTCTTTCATGTCACCGTCTTTTTTGCAGACACAAAAGCTGCAGCATCAAGCGCAAATCAGCCGGCAGAGGAAAAGACAAAGAAATACAGTCTGGAGAAAGAGAAGTAGAGTTTTCTTCTGTACAGCCCAACACAATGACAGAAGATTGTGTCTGCAGCTCCACTTTTTAGAGAAACATCAGGGCATATACAGCATATTCCTCTACAGTCAGGCCTCGGTTACCACCTCAAGAACAAGAACAAAGGTTTCTACACTTATTTTGTGTCAAAAAATCCCATGTAAATGGACAATTATTTAATTATATCTGTTTTCTATTGCTTCCCCTGCAATCAAATTAAAATTAAAGCTAGCGTACTGTATGTATGAACCAAACTGGGAGATAAAATATAGTTAATGGGGCAGTCTTTTCCTGTCTTGGTCACACAATTATTATCATAAACTACTACATCTCACGTGCTTAATGTCTCTTTGAATGTTTAAAGGCAGCAAATATTCTATTTTAATTTTTTAAAGCAATTTTCATTACTAAATATGTACCACAAATTCTGCAATTATTGTTCCATCTCCAAGCAATAAAAACGAAATGTACTTCAGAGATAACTTGGACTAAAACTATCATTTTAAATCCAAATGTCATCACTTAGTCCTGGTTACTGAGATGCTCAGTCCTGAATTAGTGGACCATATATATGCTAACATTACTATGTTGGACATCTACAGATATGTTCTTAAAGCCCAACTGAAATTAATTGCAAGCTTTTTTCTGCTACATCATACAAAGCTGCAACAGTTACTCGACTGATTCAGCAGCCGATAAGCAGAAAAATAATCAGGAAGTATTTTGAATGTTTATCAATTGTTTTGAGTCACTTTATTGAATAAAAATGCCATAATTATCTGCTTCCAGTTTCTCCAGTGTGAAGATCTGTTGGATTCCTTAGTCTACCAAATTTATATACTTAATATTTTTGAGTTTTTGACTGATCACTTTTACTTCTATTTCTATTTTCTGACATTTTAGAGATGAATCGATTAATTGAAAAATAATCAGCGGCTTAATTGCAAATGAAAATAAACATCACTCGCGGCCCTAACAGCATACATGTCTGCTCTGTAAATCCCATGTCATGAGTTCTCCCTAAAGAATTTTTTAGTAATTTTACTTCTCCATACATGTCAAAGTCTATGTAGTTGGAGAACAGCCAATCAAAGGGCTTCATTTTAAACAACATTTGCATCAAATAGGAACCTTTCTGTTCTAGCAGTTGTCAGAATGTACTCTCAGCCTGCTGCACAATGTAAGAGACAGAGGCTTTGAACAACATTTCAGCTAAAGTCTCCTTCTTATCTAACCTAGACACATGTCTTCTCCTGCTCCTCCTGAGCAGCCAATAAACCTTAACGGGTGAAAAGTGCCCTGCTGACATCACTTTGCAAATTAGCTGTTTAGCTGCAGCACATTAAATAGCATGTAAAAACGTACTTATAAATGTCACTTCAGTCCAGTTAGATGCTGGTGTCATCTTTAATAATGGGCACCACTCACAACACATTGTCTGCCAATGATTAGTCAACTATATTGTAGTTTTCTTTGTCTCTCCTTGTCCTGCCAGAGCTAAATCTAGCAGCTGCTGGCAATCAATCACAGACACAAACACACCCCACGCTGCTAAGTGGAAAAAGAGTAATTCCGATATTTGCCCAAGGCCTTTTAATGTTCTTCTTAATAATAAAAAAGTACCAACAGTCTATTTTTAAAAAACACATTGACATTATTTTTGACTATAAGAGGGAAAGGTACTAAAAGTGATTTCAGTTGGACTTTAATGTTACATTATGTTATTATATTATAAATCAAAGATGCTTCTATTCTCAAAACAGGGCTATGAGGATATATTTACTGGTAATATCTCAATTAACAATGATAATGATATCACATCTTGTTAAAGTAATGCACTGAAAACCAGACCTTTGTAAGCCAAACGATACGGTTGTGAATCTCTTTCTGACAAGCAGGGTACTTTATAGACTATTGTGTTTTCAGTTCAATTTGCCTTTTTTGGAATAAAAGGACAAACTCATGTCCAGTGAACAAAGTGCACCACATTTTTGACATTTGAATGCTTTTGGAAATCTAAATCCTGGCAATAAAAACTCCTTCTTGCATGGCACTGAATGTACAATGACTTTTATTCTAAGCCCAAGATCTTTAACGTGTTTCATTTTCAAACGAGAGCTAAATTAAACATTGAAACAAACATTTTAAATACCAGAACATAAATTGTAATATTGATATTCCCCTCTAATTTCAGTTTTGTATGTAACAAGAACATCCCCATCAAAGACATCACCACACTATTACAGTTAGTGTTTGTCATTTCATCTGTTATCTGTCTCACTGAAGTGGCATTATCATGTAGATTATGTGACAATCCTTCCATAACTTTAACATTATTCCTGACATGCCTCAAAGAAATGGAACAAAAGAATAAAACTGAAACAGAAAACTAAAGCCACCCTTGTATTGATGTCACTTTAGCAGATTAATCAGCCACAGTATAAGCAGTTCATCTACCGGTTGTCAACAGCGGCTGCTATGTCCACAACAAACAAAGAAAGACGGTAAAACATTCCTGTGCAAGCTTTTGTGTTTTTCTTCTCAGTGTATTTATGGACCACGTAATGTTTGTTCTGTTTTTGAACGGTAATAGTGTACTTTAAATGAATTAAATCTGGGGAGCTTTTGTTCCAGTTTTACTTGAATCAATTGATGATTACATCTGTAATCTGAATTTGTTTGATACAATAAAATGTTTAAATTGGTGATTGTGTGTTTTTCTTTCACATTATTCTAAACAACCATCAACACCAGTATCAGAATGATGTCTGTTCTCAGCTATTTTAGTAAAAGAGATGTCTTGAAGGTCCAAGGCAAAGAACACCAGGATCTGCTTTCCTGATAAAAATGTAAAAAAGAGGAAAATCTTCCAAAAACTTAAGTTAAATTCAAGCTAAACTAACAGTGTCTGACATCATTGCACCACTGGTCATGTGTTTAGTTGAGGTTCACTTCAGTATACTCTAAAAATATGCACTCTGCCAATAAATAATTCAATGCACCCAGAGCCGGGAGCATAAAGACACATACATTTTTCATATACAGGACTGTTTTTCAGAAGTATCTTTGTTAACACTGCGGCAATTTAAGGTAATCTAAGGTGGTATCTATACAGACTTTAGTTTCCGAAGTACTGTTTGAGACTGATCACTTCTGGTGTAAATTTTTGCTGTGAAAGCATGTTGGGATGTCTTGAGAGTAGAAATACAAAATTGCTGTTTTGATTGATTTTCTATATCAATTTCATCTTGTTTTTGTTTGTTTTTTTTTCAATTTGGCTCATGGACAGATGTTTAGTGTCTTGCAGGATATGCAGGATATTGTGAGCATCTTTTGCTTTTTTTTGCTGAGTTACTACATATACCTGCACTCATATAAGACACAATAATTGTCGTGCCTGTTTTTTATAATGCTTTAAAGGAATCAGTACGTATGTGTTTGTGTGCTGGAGTTTAGGTTCCAACTGTGTCCAGGCACACCTTAGATCATGCACATTTAATAGGGAAGAAATAGATATGTGTCCTCAGCTGTTATTGTGTTATACGTTAATTTAAATCCTCTCACTTTACTCAAATATTGAAAATCTTCTTCTGTCCTCTCTGCTCTAAAAAAAGAACAACGTTGAAGATGTAATTGTAAATTGCTTAATTGACAATAGTGACAAACAGGAATTGAATTTGAAGTTAAGGAGTATGGGCAGCCCTGGAGCCAAATTACCCACTTTGCTCTACAGCCCCTCCTGCTGGAAGAGCAGAGAACTGAAACAAACAGTTTAGCAGGCACTAGACTGCTTTTTGAGGGGTGCTTGACTGTAACTTTCTGCTACTGTGCATCTTAAAATCAAAGGGGGATCTAACAACAGATGTTTAAAACCGGCATATAAAAAGTGTAAGGTCAAGTTTTTAAGTGGACTGGAAACTTTTTTCTCCAAATATGAAGATGTAAATGCTGTTACTAATATGTTGGACCTATTTTAAAATGATATATTTACCCATTAGCCATGTGAATGGTGCTTCTGTTGCACAATTATGATTAAGAAACAGACCTGGCTCCTCTGTAAAGCTCAAGTGTACTTATAAGCATTGTTTTAACAACAAGGCTTCACTATTTCTATATAAAGAGCAATTGTATAGTAACTAATTTTTATATTTAGATTAGAATGGTCAACTAAATCTAACGTTATAGAGCCAAACAGGAGTAATATATACATGCTAGTGGTTTACTTGTAGTTTATAGTAATGGGTTTGATGAATAAGCTGCTGGATGTCCTGTAACTTATTTTGCAGACTCTGAAGTGAATGCAACAATTGTTAAAATGACACATGACAGGCAGCTACAATTCAATCAAAGATTAGGATCTTTGAACTTGATGTCAAATCCTTTAAACCTTTCAGGAAAAACTACGAGGACCGGTTTCCCACCATATAAGGCCAGCCTAATAATGAATTAACAGCAAACTGCACACATGACAAACGCTTACATATCTTCAAGGTTTATTGCATGGTTAAATGATTCGTGTACAGTTCAAACTATAAAAGGTAAAATATTCATTACAAGTGTTTAGATGGTGAATTAAATAAATGACATGGACTATGCTGTATAACATGGCCAGCATGTACACTTTGCATTTAACTTAGCATAGTATACTACACTTGAAATACAACATGAGGATATTTCTGTGATTACACTGCATCTTACCTTGGGAAGATGATCCTAACTTTACACCACCCTTCATTCAGCCCTTTATCTCTCATTCATAATGCAAGAAGGCATTGTGGTTTTGTTACAAACAGGGACTCGGCCTTAACTTCAGTTAACCCTTGTAGATATCCTTTGAAAAGAAAGCACATATCGCAATTTAAAGTCCTGCCTACTGGTTTGTATCTGTAGTGGGTTCTTGGAGGGATTTTTCTGACAGCTCCTCTTGTCTAGACCGCGGTTCTTTTGTCAGTATGGGGTCTGAAAACCCTGGAGGACAGAGAATATTGGAAAAGTCATAGGAAAATCTTGTTACGCTGAAAGGAAAAACAATATCTGCATCTGTTAATCTCCTCATGAGATCACTCAGAAATGAATGTACATAACAAATCAAATCAGGGGGACTGAGTCCATTGCAAAGTGAATCTGTCTCTGCCAAATCACTTGTTCATCACGAAAAAAAAAAATTATTCTATGCGAGCAGTGATTGTCAAAATTTTCATAGGTGATCATTTTAAGTTAGAAAAATTAAACCAGTACAAAAGATGACAGTAGAGAACTATGACAGTTTTTTTTAAATTGTTATGTAGCAAGAATAGCTATGAATTTCTTAAAATAGTGACTACCAGAAAGTCTTGAATGCATTACTGGGAGTCTTGAATTTCATTCCTTTTTTCCACAAACCACCTGAAATAGCTTTCTTCAGTGGTAAGGTGTGTTAGGATCCCATCAAGGTCTCTCTTCAGTCATTTTACATGCTGAGTTCTGTGCATTCATGGCATAAATGGATTAATATAGTATGTTACATACCATTGGAGCCACATTCCTTCCATTTGAGCTTGTTGTCTTCAGTGTGTCGTGTCCACGTGGAGCGGAAGCTCACCAGCTCAGCAGTGATGTGGGCGAGACTCCACTGCAGACCTCTGGAGCTCTCTTTCCAAACATTACTTTGAAGAAATAAAAGATTACTGTCATACCACGACTTTTTAAATTCCTCTATAACATCCCTGTTTTCAGTTTTTGAACTAAGCTAAGCTAATCAGCTCCTGGCCAAAAAGGGAATAGCTGTATTTCCCAAAATATCAAATTATTTCTCATAGCGCTCTGCTGTTAGCCTTCAGTTTACAACATGTGCCCCTTCAATCAGTATTCTAACTAAAAATTTTAACACCAGTACAGTAAGTTTCACTGTGGTACGTTCCTTATCTGTGTGCATACCTGTGTCTGTTACAGGGGTCTGGTGGACCTGGATTCTCCTCTACCAAAGGAATAACAATCTTTTCAGCCATGTCCGTCAGCAGAGAGAATGTAGGATACACAATGAAGTCAATGAAACCTGCAAGAGTAAGCATGTGAAAACAGGATGTTCATAAACTGTAAAACTTTATTTTATGGAATGCTTTAGTAGAAGCAACGGAATTCAAATGCAGTTTGATGATTTTGGCAATAAGGTGTGTAGCACTGTCAGCATAAAGCTTGGCACTGACAGGCTTGTTGCAATAGTAGGCAAAAAGTAGAAAGTGCAGTTGTGAAGGCGAAGGAATCAGAAACAATCTATTTAGCTGCAATTTTATGTTTTCACAGAAACAAATTGTTTTTAAAAGACATCACTGAGAACACAACGGGTTTTGGAAATTTGTGAAACGTACCAATCTGGGACTCTGCAACCAGGGTGCTTTTTCGATCGCATAGAGGAGAGAAGGGCAGGCCGAGCTCCGCCTCTCTATCACCCTCACAAAGAGAGAAAGCGAGAGAGAATATATCTTAAAGGGCATCCCACACATTCATCCTGAAAATAACTCTTAAAAGGTTATTGGATTCCAACACTCAGAACCTGAGACTTTTAGATTTTTTTTTTTTTAGATTTTTTTTTTTTTTTTAAAGTAACATGAAAAACATTAAAGAGGCTTCTCAGTGAGAGCTGGGCTGCTCAACACCTCCTATGTTCTATTTCTTTCTCAAACACAGGCAGTGAAAATAGAGGACACACAGAAAGGAGATGACTGCATATAATTAGATGTTGCTGCACATACTGAAAATCCACTCAATCAAAGTCTGGGCCTCACACCCTCTGCCAGTTTTTTTCATTGCCTTTTCGCAACGTCAGTAGGTTTTTGCTTGAAAATGACATTTTAAGCGGATTATTAGGAGGTGATTGTCAGTTTTCTTCTTTCAGGAACTCACAGTAGTTCACAAACCTTAACGACCATGCAGGTCGTTCGACCCTACCCTCGCATACGACCTAAAGGAGCATGACAAGGGCAGGCATACCCGAGCTCCTTTGTCATGGTAACAATAATAGACACAAGGTTAAGGCTATGGATCGTTAATAAGGTTGTGGTTTGTTAATAAGTACTTCCTGAAAGATAGAGGACCTTTGTTGTCATGGTGACAATCATAAACACACCAGAGGTTGTCGAACGGTCAGGGATAAAGACACAATGTCGGTTTAACACAGGAAAAACAAACAGCAGTCGCCAGTGTGAAAGTTCTGTGTTTTGTCGACCCACTGATCCAAACCAGAATCCTCCTCCTAATCTGGGCTTAATCGCTCTTTATACTATGTCACCTGACTTCCTCCTTTGCTCCCATCAAAATAACTATGGCCTCTGGAGGTCACTTAACAGTAAAACATACCACCACATCTGAGAAGGTCTTCGGATTCATTTATTCATTTATCAGTCAGCTTGTCACGATCATGCTTCATATGGTAGCTACAGTGCAGTTAAGAGAGCTTTGCACAGGTTGACAAAGACAACAACTCCTCAGGGTCCATTTAGTAGCTGTTCTGGAGCATCACATATTCAGTAATAGAATATGAACCCACTATACAAACATCAAAGAAATATTTTTCATTAAAATTTTAAACAGAATTATCCTAATAGTTATATTCTCAGCCCCTTGTGAAATTATGCATTTAATAATAATACATTTTGGTTCTTAGAGTTAGATTTCCTTGTCAAATTCTTTATCTGAGGTTAAGAATGGCTTTTGAAGCTCAGTTTAAGAAAATAATCTATCCTTAAAGGTTTCCCCTCAAATTTTTTTTTAACACATTGTTGTCAAAGGCCAAGAACAAACTTCTAGGCTCAGTGTTTCAAGACATTTGTTAGTTTTCAAGGGCAACATCTTTGTCTCAACAACATGAAATGGTTTGGTACGTATCTATCTTAATCGATTCCCAGTAGATGTTCTAAGCTTCAAAGATTTAGTCTGGCTTCAACAGCCAAAGAGCACGTTCAATAAACTTTTCAAAGAGACCTTACTGTCTCTGACTGTCTCTCCTTCATTCCTGAGGTGCTATTTATGTCGTTTTTTTTAGCTGTGAAGAAATGAAACCTCTTTGAAGATTTCCCATTCTCCCTTTCAAGCTCAGATGAGTCATTCACGAAGCTGTTATTAGGCGCCCAACCTTTTGACTCATCAATCATGCTGACATAATAAGAGATCAAACCACTTGGATAAGAACATGAGTAGGTAGGAGCTGAAAATGCTATATCTGAGAAGAAGAGAATGTTTCTCTTTACGATACTTAGTTGAAAATGTTGCACTTAAGATTTGGCATCCATACTCACAATAAGAATCCACAATATACTGACAAGACACTGAGGGAAAACAATATAGTAACTAAAATGCCTACCTAGTACAAAAGTTACAACTCTGTTTAATGTTCTTCCATCTTTTTTCTGTGTTATTTCTATATTTACTTAGTCATATTTTATGTTCCTGCATTCTGGTAGGAAATGGAAGTAATCTGAATTTCTCTTTTTTTCCATTTTTCATTTAAATATAACCTCACCCACCCCCCCCCCCCAAAAAAAAAAGAAAAAAAAATCACAACTACATAAACTATATTGTACTTAAATAAAGTTTAACAAACACCACACCATGTAGCTGGGCTTAGAGCAATAGCAAATAGTATGATTCAAACTTACATCAATTAACCACATATCAAAAAATGCAGTGATTTAGCTCCTCCGTTTCTTCTGTGTTGTAAATAAATCTTCCATTTTACTTAAACCTACTTTAAGTCTTTATACTAATCTAACAAGTGTTTTTTTTCCCAAAATGCTGAACTATTCCTTCAGCCAAGATGAAAGATTATGCATTGTAGCATTTTAATTTGTTTTCTGCTGTGTCTGATTATATTACTGAACAATAATAAGTCTGAAGAGAAGAGAGTCATCCTGACAGATAAGGTCTAATAGAGTTCCTACCTGCCTGAAAAACTCCTCCATCAGAGCTTTTGTCCATCGGGAGTGCAGTGCCCAGGGCTTGGATGGATGGCTTATGTCAGCTGTGTGAAGTAACAGAGACAGTGCTTTGGGCTTGTCAATCCTGTTGGAGAAAGCATAGTGCACTTCTTGTTTCTGTTGTTGTGCTGTTTTGTCCCCCCCCCCCCAAGACATGTCTGAAAAGCGGACCTGACACCAGCCAGCGTGACAGTAATTTGCCCGTCTGCCTCTTTGCACAGCATATGTTAGTCAGCTGAATCCACAGTCAACATTCATTTTGTGACACTCCTGATTCTGCAACGCAGAGTGAACAATAGCACAGTCCATCAGTGTTACCGCTCTTGTTGTTGTAGACAGGACTTCATCGATTTGACTTGGAGTAGGTGGGACGACATGTCTGTGGACAACACCATCTCTATAACCAGTGATCGCAGCTCCCTATAAACAAACGAACATGCACACACACACACACACGTACACAAAGACACATAGTTTACTAGCTGACCTTGACTGATGGGAAGAAACTGTATAGAGCAAAAACAGCAGGCAGGAAGACTTAGTGGGGTTGAAACCTTTTTAGATTTCCTGATGGATTTCTTGTTCCCATGGTAACACAGACTGCTAGCAAAAGCCCATTACAGTATACTGCTGGTGTTTGTCTTTGGTGATCTGCAGAAGTCCTCCATGACTAACACAGTCACATACTGCATCTTTTCGTATATGAAGATTCAGCCTACATGACTTCATAAACCGCATATTCAGTATGACCACGTTCTCATCAAAAACTGCGCACAAGTGTAGACAAGGACTGCTCACACTCACAGGAATATTCAGATTAATGTTTTAGATTAATGACATGATCGATAACCATTTAACCATAGCTGACCTTTACAGGAACCGTTGTTGCAAATCCCGTATCATAAACTAACGAAACATGAGACAATCTACCTCACTGATCACATCTCTGATTGTCGGTGGAAGCACATTTGACTCAGTCACTATTCCACTGCTGGTTGGGGAACGAGTCACAAAACAGTAACAGTAATGTAACCTGTTAGTGGTTGATAAAGGAGACATTTTATCTCTGGAGGTCAAAGGTCAGGGTCGGCTAGAGTAGGGGCCTTGGAAAGTCTCACTGGAGAACAATTAATACCACACAGACAGTTATCCTCACAGGGTTTTTGTCCTCATCAGTATCAATATGTCACCCAAACTGTTCTTATTTCCATTAACTAATAATTGTTTTGTTTTTTTAAAGATCTACACTTGTTGTCTTACTCTATATTTTTCTTATAGTAACCATATGCCATGAAAAGATCAAAACAAAAAAATGTGTTACTCTCTGTCTCAGTATTTTCTGACTTTATTCTGTTTTTGACTGTCAGCCCAAAACCATTTCTTTCCTTCTGAAGCAGTATGTCATTTCAAGAGTTTACAGAATAATAATTTCATTTTTTTTGACAAAGGCTAAATATTTTGGCACTCTAGTTTTTAGCAAACATTACAAAAAAAAAAAAATTATAAATATGGTATTTGTTTGGGACTATTTTTAGCTTCTGATTGATATAAATTTGGTGCTCCATTAAGAATTTACAGCATGGTGTTTGTTCGACAGACCAAAACTAAAGTTTCCATGTGCCCAATGATGTGTTTTTAATAGGTTTTGAACAAACATGGAGGTCTTTGGCAGAGAAAAAAGGACTCAGACTTTTGCTACCCAGATTAATACATTGGGGTTTTTTTTTGATGGGAATTATTGTCAAGAAGAAAATTTACTTTAAATTTATGCTGGATAGATAATAACTCTCTTATGCCAAATTCCATGATAAGAAATGCAAAAAGATATCTTCATTTTGTGTTCACTGCAGTAAAGTGTGTGTTAGTTGTACACTCTTCGAATGGTTCTCTTCCCTTTCTGTTTCTGTAAGTGATTTAAGTGATAAGTGATCAGCAGTGAAGTTATGTAGGTGGAGAGAGTAGTCGGGTTTTTCCAACTCAAGAGCTCTGCATCTCCAGTCTTCGCAATGCAACTGTTGGCGGAGACGAGTTAGCTTTTATCTCTGCCTCCTCTATGACAGATTTGTCTCTTCCTGTGATTGTTTGATCACTGGGGACAAAACTAGGTCAAAACCTCATATGTCACTGGATCGCCCTTTATCTGTTTGCTTCTCTCCTACTCTCTGTGCTCACATATACAGTACTTATGCTGAATTCCCAATAAAGCTGTTCTCATTTTCCGTCTCAGTTGTCAGATAATGGAACAAGTTAATGTTAATCAGCAGTCACTGACCAGTGGTGTAACTTTATCAGTCAGTTAGTTACCCGGCTGGCCTCAGTGTTGCAGCCCAGCCAAAACACTAGGTTTATTTAGAAGTCTGCTCTTTTTGACTATGCAGACTTTTTCTGTTTATATCTTAGATGGCGAATAAACCATTGTAAGTTACACTCCATTGTTGCTGTGTTGGAAACCTCTTGAAGTCCTATCATGCCAACTCCATTTAAACAGAAAAACAAAGAACAAAACTTTCCTCTTAGACTTTTACTAGCTATTGCTTTCACTTTAAAAATGGAACCAGTTTTCAAGTACTTTTTCTTGAGATATCATTGTACAGCTAAAAAAAAAAAAAAAAATCAGACATTAGAAATCTTATCATCTTACATCCATTCCTCCCGTGTCAAATTAATGAAGATGTTCATTTGGTCCTCCTGCAGCAGTCGAAACGCTGCACTCAGGTGATGACTTTCCTGTACTGACCGGTCGTTGTAGATCAATGCAAAGTCTGACCTGGGTAAATACAGGGTAAGAAAGCAAAAGAGGGATGTGATTGGAATTGGAGGGAGACGTATAGATGGGTAGGTTTCAAAATGAGATTGTGCATAAATGTTCCATTGTACAAAACTAAAGTAGTGTGGCATGGAGGAGGTGTGAATTAGATAAAAGGAGACTGCTCAGGGCGTAATTTACGCGACATGACTGCATGACTGCAGTCTTTTCAGAATGACTGCAGGTCATTAATGATGAATTTATAAGTGCTGATTAGGGATTGGGATGTGTTAAAAACTGGCAACGTGGATATTAATGACTCAGTATAGCAAGGCAATTAACTAATTTCTCAATCAGGCATCCATCGTCCAACTATTTGCATAATTTACTTTGTTAGACTGTTTAAATGGGTAACAGCGTGCTCTGTGAAAAGTTTTACAATTAGTGATTATTTTGAAGCTTCTGCCATCCTTCAAAGTTAAACCATGCAATAAATCAAACTCTTGTGAAAATAGCTTCAGAGACAACATTCAGTTGTGTGCTAAACTGTCTTTTGGGAGCTGAAAAAGTTTGTCGTTTCAGTGGCCATGATCAGTTTAAGTTCATGTTGATTATAATTGATTTTACAGTGAAAAAAAAAGTTAGCACTTGATTTCATGGATCCACAATTTCCTAATAAATTCCTAGCAAGGAAGTGTCCTGGTAAAAAGTATGTAATTGGGTAATAATTTTGTGAAAATAGACACAATGCTCCGAATCACATTTTTACTCTGCTGACTGAATGATGTACTGAAGTCCTGAGGTACTGAAAATAGGATATTGGTATTTCTGATCCCCTTGGGGATAATTCATTGTGTATAAATACTAATAAAGCTACTTTATTTATACACTGAACACAGTCAAACCATATAGAAAAAAATGAAAAAAATGAATCTATCTGGTTTTCCATGATTTTTCCATGATGTTTTCAATGATGTTTGATGTTTTTTGTATGTTTTTATGATGTATATTTACATATGCAGTGGCAATATAACATTAGCTAGATTGCAACAACCCGAATATGTCCATCCTATTATCTAAATGTCTACACTGCCACTGCCTCTTCTTACTCTCCTGAATTTAATTTTAAATGAACCAGTCTATTACAACTATTTGTGCTGAGTTTGCAAGTTGTTAACTTCCTTGGAGGAATTTGCTTGAAAGAACCGCACCAATCAAATCAAAATAAATATATATTCATTATTTATTCTTATTTGTATCTTTATTCTTCTTATTTAAGAAATTCCCTGGTTGTCTTTACACAATTAAACAATTTTTGAAACCATAGCGAAGCTGCTGCGGAGGTGAAGGTTTTGACATCCGTTGAAGATAGATTTTGGGCGGAGACATGAAGATAGATTTTGGGCGGAGGCATGAAGATAGATACTGTTTAGATACTGTAACTAAGATATGTTCTCTTATTGTAAATGGCAACGTTATGCTTCATTCCTAAAATAAAGCATGATGATGATGATGATGATGATGATGATGGGTGCCAAGAGACTGCGTTTTTCAGCCCTCCTATGTGGAAAATCAACATCTAAAAATACTGTGTTCCCTCCATGAGGACGTGTTTGCTTTAGAGGGCTCTCTCTCTCACACACACACTCTCTCTCTTTCTGAAACTGCAAAAAAGCCTTTAAGAAATACCACCTTGCTATTTTATATTTTCCCTGACATCGCTTACTCTTCTACGGTTTCACAACAGGACGTAGCATATATTTAATTGTTGCTTTACAAGACAGATTTAATAAAATATGTTTCAGAGAAAGAGCTTACTTTGTGTGAATGTGAAAGTTGTTTGTGGTTCCCGTGTGTTCGTAGTCATGGATGGCTGCAGCAAATAGTGACGCCATCACCTCAAGCTCTGTCAGCCAGTGCTTTACAGACACAAGAAACAAAACATATAGACACAAAAAAACTGAGAAACTAACATGATATGTGGATATCAAGGTAAAACAATATGCTTCATTATCCTCCAAAATGCCAAGCTAAGGGCTACATAAACCTGATAAAATATGAAATGAAGCAATGTTTTTTTAACTTAATGTTATAATTATGTTAATGCTACCTATGTACTTTTACAGTAAATTTAACGAAACGAAAAAAAAAGACAATAAAAATGATTAAAGTTTTTAAATCAAAAAGTAAATCAATAAATAACAACAGCAGGCACAAACTGTTATGTAGCTCAACCATAATGCAGCATCAGTGTAGACTCGTACTGAACTAGCAGTTTTGGCCAGCACTAGTCACAGCCCTGCTCAGTGCTTTGCACTAAAGACTAGCATCTGAATGGAATCCTGTTCATGGTGACAATGACTAAAAGTGGTGGCCTAGTCAACTGACATTACCATTGTTAGAGCAATGCTACTAGAGTTGCTAAAAAGCATTGAGAAAAAGTAGAAAAACAGCAGCCTTATCCTTTAAAAATGTTACAAAACCGTCAAGCAATAATAATGCAAAGAAAGTAAAACCTAAGAATCAATTCTTAAGGTACTGCTAAGAGTCCCGTGTACCACAAGTCCAGAGCGCAGCAGCAGGCAGTGCATGGTTTGAGTCACATCAGCAGCATGAACATGGCTGTGGTAGGGGTTGTTGTATTTGCAGTATCCTCTCTCCAGTGCAGACAGGAACTCTGTCAGGCACGAGATGGGGATCTGCAAAATACATTACATAATCATTACAACTGTGTTTAAAAATCCAAGGTTCAAGGATTTGGTCGATTTGTTTACATAATCTGGCATCATTTCCTCAAACACCCCATACTGATAATAAAACCCATATGCCTGATTATATCTGCAAATTACAACACATGTTTTCCACAAAAGTAGTCTGTAATGGCAGCGATGATCATATTAGCTCTAATATTTTTACATCCGAAGCACTGCCATTCTTGTGTATCTAAAAATAGATAACATAGATAACATATTTTATGGAAAGTACACTGTATATACGGTTGCAATCAAATCCAAAATGAAAAGACCTTAAAACGGCTGTTGAGCTCATATCTGGTGACCAGCTCAAAGAAAAGAGTTCTTAATGCGTGATCGGAGCTGGCTGAATTCAGGGCAAACACGTCAAAGCACCATCGGTCGACATCCTGAGCACAAATAGACAAAAGTGACTGTGTTATCAGTGCATACTTTTGCTGTGTATGCTATCTCTTCTGTGATGTTCAATTTATTGTGCAAACACAGGAGAAACACTGTGCGATTTTATGATTAGTAGGGGCTTACCCTGAGGCAGTTTACGACCACTGCAGGTTGGTCTGGCATGGCTGCCGTGTAGGCCCTCTTGAACATCCTGGAATGATGCAATGTTTATGTTGAGTTCAGATATAGTTCAGATGTTGACACTGTGCAGTGAACTCGACTCAGGAGCTGTTTATATAAATCCTCCAAAGTCCCTGTCCTCTTTGGAAGGATGTTTTAAAGAGAAAAGGAGGTTAATGTTTCACAGTGCAGCTGTCTGTGTTTTCTGTGGTTGTAACAGTAACAACACTGTATGAGCTTATGTTAGAGTTATAGTACAGATGTGGAAATCCGTCATTTACAATGGGAGTTTTATGGTATGAGACGATTGTTTCCTTATATTATTGTATTTAGGTGTCATGAAGAAAACATATAGCTGTGTTACTGCTTCTGTATCTTTCTACAAGAGCTGCATTGTTACTGCAAAGTATTAAAGATCCTGACAGAATTACACTGAATTTGAATCTGTCCCGAAAAATCGCCTAGCTATGATAACATTACCTTTTTTTTGATCCTGAAATATAATAGAATGAGCAAATGTGTTGTTATACCTCTCCACAAATATCCCAGCCTGAACTGCGTGGACGATGCTGCGGAATTTTGGCTTCTCATCTGAGCGTCGTACAGGCCGACGAACCCTCTGGGTGAAGGTGGATGCCAGCCAGTCAGTGACCTCTGAGGGCACCCCATCGGACTGTAGCTGCTGAAGGTCGTCTTCAGACTCCAGACACTGCCTGAGAGAGAAAACAAATGATAGTGAAAAACATATAGCAGCTTTAAAGGCACAGCTCGACATATTAAGAAATATGGTTATTAGCCCTCTGATGGATAATTAGATGAGATTGATATCTATCACTGTCATGTCTATCTTATAAATATGTAGCTACAGCCAGCAGCTTGTTAGTTTAGCTTAGAACAAAGACTGTAAACTAAGGGAAACAGCTACCCAGGTTCTTCACAAAGATAAACAGCAAAGACTCCAGGTACTGCTTTCAGCCAAGAAACAGTCAAGCCCATAGCTACACAACTATTAAAACAGTAAAACGACAAATTTTCAAACTTCATTTTTTTGTATGCATTAAAAAACATGATTCAATTGTTAATAGAAAGCTTTAGAGATGAGGAATGAGGAATATTGTCAGCATTAAGTTTTTAAAGCATGATGCAAGGACATGAAAACATTAGGACACTGGCATGACAATGATCTGTAATTTTAAATGACGAGCTTTGTTTTCAAAAAGCATATTATTCTACTATATTCTACCTTGTTCCATCAAGGTAAACTGCCTCTAGTAACGATGCTGTGAAATCCAGATTCTTTTTGATTTCTTCAAAGTCAACATCTTTCTCCTCCAGCTGCTTCAGCATGCTCCTCAGTCTGAGAGGAAAGAAAAATAGTTTATTTGGAGGTGATCAAAATAAATAGATAAATAAATGAAAGATAAGATGCCCTTTTTAAAAGTACTGGGAAGCCATTTTACCTCTCAAAACAGTAATCACTGAGAGGTAATAGTGGTGTAAAAGTGGTTGGAGGTTATGGCAATTTGGCATCAAAGTCTTCACATTAAATCAATCTGGGTACTGCAATAAAAGTTATAGCTGCAGAAGAAAGTTTGTTTTGAACAAAATAGGGTCTGTGTGATAAAAGCCCTGTAAAAATGTTTCTGTAAATTGATAGCACTTGTCGTTGTCTTGAGAGAGTGAAACAAGCTCCGAGAAGTGCTTTATTAACAGGTCGAGTATTTTCCTCATGAAGAGAAAGAGTTCATTTGGAAGTGATTTAAATGCCAAGCTGTCCAAAGAAAGCCAGTGGCAAAAGGGCATCATTAGTGCCAAATTTTCCATGAGAGGAAAATTTCCCATGGTTAGCGTCTTATGTAACACACATTTTGTCAAGCGGGCTCCCTGTCTTTGAGTTTTTAAGTTTTGGCCACATTCTGATCCCTTTTGAGAACATCTTGCTCACTCTTTGTCTTGAAACTTTTAATTAAATTACAGAAGGAAATTGGTGAGAACTGGAAATGCACACATCATCTGCAGCATGATAAAAAGCAAATGCTTGGAGTACATGACAACCACAATGTAACCTGCCTGCAGTGTGTTAATGTAATCTCGTCTCAGGAATAAATGTAAAAGCCTTCATAGCTTAATGTAGCGATGGATGAAAAATCTCACCCGTGCTCTATAGAAGTGGAATATTTCTGCTTTGGTAACGCTTGATGTCTCTCTTGCGATTTCACTCAGTGGTTTATTGGATATGATAACACGTTTGTGCCACAAATAATTCCTCTAAAAAATTTTGATGGTCAGCCCGTATGGTGCCATGACCAGAACGATTGTGTTCGGACTGTGCCAGGCCATGTTGTGGAGCCAACTCCTGGAGATGAGACGCTCACAGCTTTTCAAGTGTTTATCACGCTGGCAAGGGCTTTCAAAAGCTGTTGAGTCATAAAAATAGCATGCATCTGAATACCACCGCTCACTTTCAATCTCAAGTAATCTTTCGTGATAACACAGTCTTTTTTGTTTCAACTGTTTGCAGTAGAAGAGCCTCTGACAGGACGTTTACAGGAAATTACTCGTCAAGTGCACTTGAGAAACTTTGTTTATAGAGACAAATGACAAATCTCCATTGGGCTCAGACTGTTGAATCTACACACTGCATAGTGTCACGCTTACTAAGTGCATTGTAGTTGAGAAATGTAGAAGACTGAATGATAGCTTTGTCAGCACAAATTTTCTAATATATTTCTAGATTTTTATCTCAAAAAAACAAGGAAACCATCATTTAAATCCACATCAGATTATATCCCAATTCAAAATAAAGTTCTATGACTAGTCACTTGTAAATATCAAGTAAAATGTCTTGAGTAATGTATGAATTTCTGCAAAATATAGCCCAAAAACATCCAACCAAATTCACGGCGCTGATCACTGCAAACACCATCAATGTGTTAACCAAAACAAAACCACATGACCCATCACCCCTGCAGCACATTTCCCTCCCACAGCAAAAGCATGAGTAAGATGAGTGTTCACACAACCATTCGGAGAAACAAGTGTTTGCTCACCTGCTGCTAAGTGTAGTCAGAAACAAAGTCTTGATGAATACATGAAAAAAAGGATAACTGTCTTTGTAAAAGGATATTTTAAGTAACACTAAACTTCAATTTTTTCTTTTGCTCTGCATTACCTGAAGTCGTGCATACATAAAATTCATCTAAAAGTCCACTAGGACGCGATGCATTATCACTCATCAACGTTCTTTGCAGGGTGTATTTTTTAGTCACATTTTTCCACTGCTGCAAAACAAGAAATCTACTCGTACATCGGAATGTGATCCAGACAACCTTGCTGCACCAAACAGTACTTAATTTTGATAACTTTGAAGATGTAGCATCTCGGGCAAAGACCTCCAGTCTTACTTATACAGCCACAGAGAGGCTGGACATATAGATAACTGACTGTGATATAATCTGTACAAATCTTAACCCCCAGTCTTACCTACAGATGGGGATCTGCAGCCGTTTCTTACGGATTCGCACCAGTTCAGCCATTCCACACTCCAGCTGTGCCCTAATGGACCCCAGAGTTCAATAAAAAAAAAAAAAAATGAGAGGATGAAAAAGTAAAGTTAAGGCAGAGCAGTAGTAAGCTGAAAAGTTCTCCAAACCATCAACGCAAACTTTGTGTGTCCTGAGACAGACTTCTGTTTCAACCGCTCTCCCACCCACTTCTGGGAGACCTACTCCACTTCACTCTGATTGGTTAGGCAGGCCCAAACTGTGTCAGTGTGTGTGTGTGTGTGTGTGTGTGTGTGTGTGTGTGTGTGTGTGTGTGTGTGTGTGTGTGTGTGTGTGTGTGTGGGTGTCTTTGTCGGTGAGTGAGGGTTTGTGTATATGTGTATATCCGTTGTGTGAAGTGAGTTAGTTGACCTGACTCACTGAAGTGTTGACTGCAAGGCTTTCAAGCCGTGTGTACCAAAATCCCAAATGAGAATTTTCCACCGCAGCCGCAAATCAGGGAACCACACAGAGAGAGTCTTTCACTGAAACCCACCAAAGTCACTTGAACCTAAATACATAAACAAAGCTTGTCCTCAAAAGCCACCCACAACAGCCCGATAGGTTAACTGCTGTTCCTCATACTGCTGGGACGGGCATCCTTACATTGAAAATAAATTTTTTATGACGGCTTTATCATGTTTCTTTTTGTAGCCCTCCTGAGGCCAATGCAAAAGGAACATAATTTAAAAAGACAAAAAGACGAGATTTAATAGGAGCCTAAAAATGCAGTGAAAGACACATCAGTCAAAGGTTCGAATCATTATCAAGATCATATCTATAGTAACAGCAGTGCCAAAAATATTTTTACTGACATGTCTCATCAATAAATGTCAGCTGAGTGTATTGTGAGCAATAGTATGTCTGTCTCAGAAAAAATAAAGTTTTCTTGTCCAATGAGGCACCATAAAAGGAGAGCACACTAACCTACAAGTTCAGATAAGACAATGAAAGTCACCCCTAAACACTTTTACCGTTGCGGGTCCTAAATCCATTACTAGTCTTTATTTATAGAGTATTGTGAGAGCTGTGTTACAACATGGCTTGGGAAAACCCCTGCCTGCTGTCGGTCTCCCTCCTTGCCTGTCCTGCTTTGGCTGCTAGGTCAGACTGACTCTCATGCTCCCATGCTCTTTGACATGTCACGGCGTATTGCAAAAGTGAAGAGAAGTAACATTACGACATATGATTCTCCATCTCATGTGTCACTTTAGGCTGCCTTTCTCCCACCAAAAAGCAAGTTTAAAGTGACAAAGAGAGGGAATCGACACATAGAAATGACTCCTTAAAAGACTTGCACTCGTATTCGTGCTACGATGTCAATTAAAAATGCAAATTGAATACTTTGGACTAATTCATCCAGTGTCATTTACAGTCAGTTAAAATTCTAAACAAATTTTCCTTTATGTGTTTGCCAGCCTCTTGCTTTACACTGTAAACTAGTTCTTTATTTTCTTTTCCCTCCGTTCGTCCGTCATCCTCTCGGTCTCCCTCTGATGATGACGAACATACACCCTCTGCTCTTTCTCTGTCCACCGAGTGACCTGAGCCAATTATTACTCAGAGATATGACACTTCAGAGAAAGACATCCGACTTTGTGGCACTGTAAATCACATCGAAATGTCTCTACATGGGAACAAGATGTTCAAGAGACCGAAGGTATTGAAGGGCGCAGAGAGTGGTCATTTTGGTTTTTACAACAGTGGAATATCAAAATCATTAAGTCAAAATTGCTTTTGACTGGAGGAAAAGGTCGAAGGTTTAACTTCTCTGACTCAAGCGTCTCTTGTCTCTTGGATGAACCTCACATCCAAACAGCCATCTGGGTTCGATTAAAGGTTGGTGCATCCAAATCACAAAAAATCATGATTTCTTACTTAGCCCACAGTGTTGAAAAATTACATGTAAAATTTCAGTGGCAATCTCTCCACATTTAGATTAGAATGATCCACAGGCCTCTCCGTGAACATTAATCATTGTAGCTACTTTTTACCTGTGAAATTGTCTCTCTGAAAACATTTGACTGTGTCGTGGATCATTCCCAGTAACAAGAACAGGATCTCTGAAAATACATGCTAATATTGGATTATTAACCATGTTAACAGCATGGCTCTGAGGATTGCAATGTCTAGGGTTTGTCAATTGGTCCGCCATTTTGGTCAAGACAAGAATATCTCAACCACTACTGAATGGATTGCCATGAAATTTTTCACAGACATTCATGTTGCCATGAGGAGTCAAAATGAGTTTGATGATCCCTTCTCTCATCATCAGGTCAACATTTTAATTTGCCCAATACTTTGGTTTATGACCAAATTCATGCAAAACTGACAACAGTTCTAATCAGCCTCAGCTGTATTTTGTGTTCAGTGTGAAAAAACAAACGTTAGCATGGTATCGTGCTAAACTAAGGTGGTGTTCATGGTAAACATTACCGCTGCTAAGCATCTAATGCAAGTAGTGTCATCACTGTGAGCCTGTTACAATGCTAGCAGTGGCATTAACTCAATGCACCGCTGTGGCTAAGTACAGTCTCACACCTGCTAGTGTTGCTTAAGGCTTTCAATGCTGTAATCACCACAAAGGAAATTCCATTCATCTCCATTGTACTGGGGTGAAGGCAAAAGTGTCGACATCTCAAAACCTGGAAAAAGAAACAAAAATTTACGTGCATGGCTAGAGTTAAGTGTGAAAATGCATCAGATAAACTGACCCTTTTACATTTAAGCAATATGATTATCTACCTGGTATATAATGTAGTTAAAACTAGTAAAATAGTGAAACACTTAAATGCTTCTTAAACACGGATGCATAGTTATTGACAATAAAATAATGTAATGTACATTGATTTATCACTAACGGGACATTTTTTCTGTGGGATGAGTACTTTTACTTTGGATACTTTGAGTACATTTTGCTTATAATACTTCTGTACTTTTACTTAAATAAGATTTTGATAGCAGGAATTTTACTTGCAATAGATTATTTTTTACATAGCTGTATTGCTACTTTTACTTAACTAAATGATTAAAGGTACTTTGTTTGCTTCCCCCCTTTTTGTTTCCATCAGTCTAACGACCTACTTAATGGATAAATTTATACAATGAGCCCAGTGAAATCAGGACAGGTAAGAAAATCTGTTTTTTGTGTTGTTTGTATTTTGGGAGAACCCGACTTTAAAAATCACCAGACTGAATGTGAAAATACAACAACCTAAGTAATGTATATTTGTAGTCATATCACTTGTGAGAAGCAGACAAAGTATATGTGTATGTTGTAGATGAAAATACAGTGACAGCTCACTGCACAACACACCATTCACTGAATAAACCATTCTACTCCTGTATCTTTATGGCCTGCAACAACCCAAGCGTGTGACTGAAAACTGTCAAAACAGCAGAACTACAGAAATTACCATTATTTTATGTTATTAGTAAATATACAGGTATGCAAATAGTTTAGAGTCAGAGGAGAGAAGCCTTGGAAGCAGTACCATTCCAGTGTGGTCTTCCATGTCACAAGACGGAGATTTCTATCAGCAGCTCTGTGTATCTTACAAACTATGTGTGTGTTCATAAGTGTTAGAGGGAATGAGTTTGTGCCTCTGTCTGTTGCTATAAATTCAGTAAGTGTGATTGTCTTCTGTCTTAATGTGTATATATACTGTAGTTGCTGTAGTTTATGTTCACACTCACAGGTACATCTAGTCCTCCCTACGTGTATGTATACTGGATTTGCAATTTATGTATTTGTGTGTGTGTGTGTGTGTGTGTGTGTGTGTGTGTGTGTGTGTGTGTGTGTGTGTGTGTAATCTTCAGTGTTCCACAAGCCAGCAGGAGTGGCTGTGCGTCACCAGCACAATCAGCAGAGAGTTTTTATATCAGGACCAGAGTTTCCACCATTAAGTGTCCTCAGGGTCGCGGAACAGGATCCACTGTTGAGCTGCAAGGGAAAAGTCAATTTGCATGCAAAGGCTTAAAATGCAGAAGAGACACGTAAGATCATGGTACTATTTCTAATAAATTCTAATATCAATACTAGTAATAACTTTTTAAAAATGATTTAATTATTTTCCCTTAAAAAATTAACACTTCAATTTACCATCCCCATAGCATTTATAAGCACTATATACACAGTTTATGACACATGATGATGCAGGGTTTTATTTAAATAAATGTGCCTGAAATAAGAAAATTGTCTAAAATTTAATTTAAAAAAGCTAAAATTTGAGAAAAGTAAAAAAAACAAACAAACAAAAAAAATGGATTTCTGTTGCAGAACTTTGCTTTTTTTTCATTATTCAGATTCATCTCACCCTTTTTGAGGAGCCTGACTTCTATGTTAGAACCACTGGACCACTTATTATATTGTCATTATCTGTTTATTATCTTTCACCAGCCTCAACTTCTAAATGCCCATATAAGGAGCTACAGCTAGTGAGAAATGTATTGATTAACACTTACATCGGCCTAAAAATACATTATGTCTGTTATTAACCAATAATTAAATATTTGTATACTGCATATAAAAGCTAAATAGGGGGGCTGAAATAAAATGTTACTGTGATATGAAATATCAAATGATGAGGAAATGGTCTCCTATAAAGCAGGTAAGGAAACGTTTCCAAATAACCTTTAAGAGAAAAAGAAATTCAAGAAGAATTAACTGGTAACTTACAAGGTTGGTAGGTGCCAAAAGAGAAACATGATGAAGTCATAATGAGCAACCTCCCCAATTCGATTATATTTTTAATTCTATTCATTTTACCCTCAATGCCAAGTAATATAGTTTTAAGTACATATATATGTTTTTATGTTTTTCTTTCTCTTATTGTATTTTTGGTTGGTGAGACATTACCCTTTATACACACATGCCACATACAAACAAACTCACTCATATTGATTTGATTCTGTGCTTGTGATTTTGCATTAAGTGTACAACTTGGTAATGTGCTACTTTTAGGATCTGTCATGTGTTTATTCATGAATATTCATCTGTGTATTCACACAACTGTTGCCTGTAGTGGGAATTGAACCTCTTGTGCTCTAGTGAGAAGCCTGGGTCCCTCAGCCTCATTTGCTGAAACCATAAATACAACTTACACACACATACACAAATACTGCACACAAACAGATGTGAGCATCCATATCAACAGTCTGGCAATGATACGGATAAGGCTGTAGAATGTGGCAAGGAGGGAGGAGAAAAGAGAGAGGAAAAAAGGAAGGAAGGAGGAATGGTGCTGGTTGCAAAATAAAAAACACTCAAGGCCAATCTAAAATTAGCAACGAGCATTTTCCATTTCTGCAAAACTGGAGTGCATCATTTAAATTGTACATGAAATATCAAGAGGACAAGACTCTCATCTAGGGAGGGTAGCAAGGGTGGTGAGCTGACTGGAAATAGACAAGGAACACAAGTTGGATATAGACCAAAAGGAAAACAAACAGCTCACAATTACCATATTTATTCGTGGAAAATTTTTAAGAAATAATGTTACACACCAACTACTAAAATAATAATCTATTAAAAGTATGAATAAATGTTGTTTAAATCTAAAAATATTTAAAACATGTTTTCTTTATAGCATGGTACTCATTGTGTGTGGTGCTGTTATGTTAAATACAATAGGGATGTTAAAGAATATACTTGATTTGCATTTCAATGATTGAAGTTGATATTAGTATTACTACAGTAGTCGTTAATCTACATTATTATACTGGTAGATAAGTGACTTAAAAGCAGGTCTAGAGTTTGTAAAATCAGACTCACAGGAAACATGGTCAACACTAACTGTGATCAAACTATCCAATGCAGTGGTTTACCTGGTGGGAATGTACAGACCTCTATGAATCAGAGGCTGAATAAGGATCAAAACAACCCAAAAATGCACATTAACATAGTCTTGTGGATAAATAAAGGTTAAACTAAAAGGATTTAATGAAGTCCAGAGTGATGATGAAGGACCTGTACACCTCCCTGTTGGCATTTCGGAGCAGAACGTACGGGAAGCAGCTCTCCAGCATGTCTTGGCTCAAGAACGGAGACTCCTCCACAATCTAAATGAATCAGTGTTAAAACTGTTAAAATTCATTTTATATTTTCCTTATTCTCCCTTATTATCCCAGTAAAATACTGGAACATGTGAGCCCCAAGCCCATTTGCTCCTGTTGAAGAAGTCACTTATATAAACATTAGCTTTTTATTTTTTCTTAAAGTTAGTTAAGTTATTTTCAAACTTTCTTTTTTAGCAAACGTTACTCAAGGGACTATTTTCAGCGGTGGACTAATGCACTAGTGTAATACTAGTTCATAGTAAAGTGCAGTATGTGTTCACTATAATGAAGGAACACGTGGTGGTTCTTGGTCAGTGGTGTGGTTCATTCAGGTGTTTTCATTAGTTTTTGGACAACAATGGAGCTCTATGGTACAGAGACATTGCATTAGACTATGGCTACACAGAAAATAGTTGTTAATAGAATCAGTTCATTGCTGGTTTTGGTCTTTTCATGGGACTTTTCAACAACACATAAAATATAGAATGATAGCAGTCTTATATTTTAAATACATTTGGTCCATAAGGACTGATCGGGGCATTTTACTCATCAATGACATTACTTTAGTTATAACTGAGAACAATAAAAACTAACTTTCTTATCTGTAATTATGATATAAACAAAGCTCCTCTCATCAATTTTAAATTACAGTGCTTTAAAATATGCATAGTTAATATAAAGGCTTTGGTTTTATAAAGTTTCAGTAATGACTTTATTGTTAATCATTCATTTATTAGTGCTTTAGAGATTAAAAAAAAAAAGGCCATTACAGAAGACACTGCAGGCTTGGTGGCTTATTGTAAAGAGAAAAACTTAAATTAATGAGATTTTCAATTAATGAAGTTATAAACCCACTCATGCCTTATCGTAAATTGGAAATTTCATGATTAGCATTGTACTGGCAAAGCCTACCATGTGCAGGAGTAGGTAGATGGATTCTCTGTTTTTGACCTCCACTCTCTCTACATTTTGTCCCAGCTGAAGCAGAGTGGACGAAGCCATCTGTGGAATGACAAAGTTAAAAAGAGACAGATTAAACAACTTAACCACTGGAACGTTTTTACGCTGCTGGACTTGACCTCATCTAGGGCAAAAGGTTGGCAGTGTCTTGAGAAAGTAGTGTGCCCAAGAAACCATTTATCTCTCATTATAAGGCTTTTATACTTAATGTTTTAAATATAAAAGCCTATTAATTCCATGTTTCCAAATTATTTTTTGCTTGTGACCCATAAATATAAAGCAATGTCTACTTTAGACCCCTCATTACAGGGTGCAGGTCTATGAGTGTTTCATTTGGTTTGAGCGATCCCCCCTATCAGACCTCCTTCATTGATATGATTTTTTGAAGGCCTGAAGAGTTAAAACTATGACACATTTCACACAAAAAAGAAGCTCTTTATAGGGTCAAAAATACAAGATTTATGTAGCAGAAAATAAAATGTCTTCTTTCTATAATCACCATGTTCATGACTTAAAATGGTAAGAAACTTAATAAAAAGGTTTGCAACTCACCAGGAGAAACTCTTTGAGGTGCTGCTCTATGTTCTTGTTCTGAACAGTGAACATGGCAGCAGCCAGCTGGTTGATAGCTGTAGCTAAACAGTGGATGTTGTTGTTGTGGCCTGGGAAAATAAAAATCCAGAATTCATCACTGAGAAACATGAAAATGGAATAGCATGTCCTTTAGCTTTAGCCACAGAGGGGATGTTTTTGTGGTCCAACAATTAGAGATTTTTACTTAATGATCCATAATGTTTAAGAGGCAGCATGCTGAGCATATTTCCTCAGGCTCACAGACTAAGTCTATTTAAAACATGCCAATGGAAAATAGAGACAAAGAAAATAATCTGAGACTAACGCCACCCTGTGCTTTGATAGAAATCTTGGCTGTTTGCTGCTCTTAATGTTGCAGTCCAGGCTCAGAGCCAAGCAGTTAGGGTCAGCAGGGCCACATGCCAAGAGTAACTGTATCGATGCACGTCAGCCGAAATTATCTGTAAACAAATGTCTCTCAACAGAAACGTGTTTCTCATTAACCGACATACTTTGCTTCGGACCACACCAGTCCGACTGGAAAGTATGATACACGGAGATGCTAATAAAGCTTAGTGTTTCAGGGTGGAGTCCCTTTTTTTGTTTGTTATCAGCAGCTGATACGTAATGGCTGGAAGAAGTCGTTATTTGTAGTCGGTTGAGGGCAGTCTGAGGACTAATAACTGTCAGGCAGTTTGTGCCAGATGAAAATTATTGAATGAATATGCACCTCCATGCACTTGGCTGTAGGACGAGTTGATGTCCAGGGCCAAGGAAGGCAGGGACACAGCGATGTAGACGAACAGCAAACACGACAGCTTGTACTCTTCGTCGTCGGATGTGTTATCTGCAGGTTTTTTCATGAAAGAATTTGACAGGTGAAAGAAACCCTAACTTCCTTAAGTCTAAGCTGTAAGAGCACCTCATGCTGTCTGCAGAAACGGCACTAATGGTTTTAGTGTTACCTGTCTGCATACTGCCAATGGCTGCGGCGAGGGCGGGATCAATATCGCATGTCATTCCTGCAGCGGACGCCAACTCGAAAATGCTCAGAGTCACCTGTAAGTTCAAAAAGCATTAAAGGAAGTGCAGCTGAAGCAGCTAGTTTACAGGTTCAGCAGCAAAGAGGTGAAAAATGCTAACATAAATTTCAATTTAACCTCCTCACATATTCTGTATCAGGCTTTTCCATGTCTTCACTGAAGTTCTATGATGTTTAGACACTGAAGTATTCAAACTCAACATCCCATTTCAATTATTGTTCTATATGTTGCTCATCATATGGTGGTGAAGAAGTGTTTCAGTAAATTTGCTTAACAAAAAAGTATCAGTAACACACTGTAAAATATTCCTACAAGTAAAATCATACTTACTTATATGTAAGTATTACTATCAACATGAACCTAATGTATCAAAAAGCAAAAGTAAAAATAGCCCCTGTGAGTGATATTATTCAAAATTGTATTCTTATTCTTATAATTGTTTACATATAATTATAATTCTTATAATGTAACGAGTAACTTAGGATGAAAATTAAATGTGGTGGAGTACAAAGTACAATATTTCCCTCTGTGATGTAGTGAAGTATACAGTAAATTAGCATGAAATGAAAAGACCTAGGTAAAGTACCAGTAAGTCATTTATGTACTAAGTACAGTACTTGAGTAAATGTACATAGTTACGTACCACCACTGCATATTATACATAATTTACCAAAATAGAATCTTATATTTAGTATCTTTTAAAAATCTAAGAATTTTGACCAGAATTTAAAATAAAGTTGTGTGGGTTTGAACAGTGTTTATCTGCACAACATGAGCTTACAATGACTGACCCACCAAGGTTTAAGGCGTTAGATTTAATGCCCAATTTAAACATCAATCATTTTGTTGCACTTTATTGCCCAATTGCCAGACCACAAAACTGTGATGCTAATCTGTGTTTCACATTTTACATAGCAGCCACAAGAATGATATAAGCTATATTCTCCAAGGAGTGATACTAAATCAGTAGTGGGTGTCTTGACACAGGTTTTGATCTTGCCCTATTTCTGGTTGCATGGATGGTTGGCCTGTCTGGACAAAATGTTTCCACTGATGTGGTTTAGAGTGCAGAGCTGCAGCAGCAATACGAGTCTCTCTCACGGAGGCATGAGGGGGCTGCTGACGTCTTTGGGGTTATCCTGGCCCAGGCTGTGGCACGGCTGTCATGCCTCACTCAGAGGCCAGACGTAAGTAAAAGGAGCGGGAGTTCATGAGGCACAGTCACACAGATTGCTCCGGAGGGAGATAAGGAATTTAATTTGGTTTGTACTAAAGAAATAAAATAAAATAAAACGTTTTTCTGCAAATTTCAAATTCAGATGAACTGTTCCGTGTATTATTTAAATAAATTATATTGAGCCTTACATTGTGCTACAGTGTAGCCTACATTCTTAACCTCTGATGGAAATCAGTCAAATGTAAATATACATTTGGATAAATGTTGATAGAGTAATATGCCATAGGCCTAAATACTCCCACAATAAACTGAGCCTGTGAAAATAAACTGTTAATACACTGTTGGTAAACTCTGATAGGATGATTCATGCACAGTGAAAACCTGTTTATTGTATTTTATTGTGCTGTGGGAGCTCAACATATGGATGCCTTTTTTTTTACATTCTCGCTCTGTTGAAGTGGTACGAAAGCTGCGTTTTACCTTGATGTCAGCTTCAGGGGAGATAAAATCTCTCAGGCACTTGATGGAGCCCATCAGGTACGGGCAATGCTTATGCAGGATCTAGATTATGGGATTACATGACACAATATTGATAGGATCATACATAATAAAGGAAGATCTTTATATATAAAGAGGTCAAGGACTGATATCTGCCAGCTCCATATAATAATAGGGTAGCAAAGCACTGAGCTATAATTCACCTATAATGTGTTATTTTTTCAGATTTATATTTGTAAAATATACACAAGTATATACAATTATATATATATATATATATATATATATATATATATATATATATATAAAGCTGGTGAATTTCCCCCATTTTTCCTCCTTATATGTACTCTATGCATATGTGAAAAAAGTGGTTTAAAGTTTTTTGTTGTTCCTAGTGGAGTCTGCATGGGTTGGGGCTGCACTGACAGCCGAACTGAGAGCAACTGTGTTGCATTGTGGGCAATGTAGGCACCATGTTTTGGCAAGGAAGTAAAAATTGGGGGGAAGATATAGCTTGTCCTGCTGCACTGATTCTGATACATCTTAAATCTATCAGCTGCTTTATCAGTACTCTGTTTACTCAAAGTCCACTTTTTTCCAGAGCCTTTCAGCTGCAGCATTTCAGTTGATATTATTTGAGTTGATTGTACACGACTTATATAACGTATAATGTAACTTGCAAATGACAGCAGAGCAACCTGCTGTACCTAAACTGTTACTATGAACAGTTTCATCAGTATAACAGCTGACCAAGAGTTTTACTTCGTTCTATAATATTATTGGACATTACATCATTCAGACAGGCCTGTGCCATTGATTTGAAGGACAGGATGACCCCAATGATAGTCATCCTCTTCAGCATGTTCTCTGCACCTAGAAGAAGAAATGAAACACATCAGGGCTCACAGCTGTATCATCAAGGTGTTTATTTTGTGCGCTTAAACAGGACACTGGACCCCCCCCCCCCAGCTGCTCTTATACAGCAGTATCCTCTAATGCAACACCTATCAGGTGCTGTTCAGGGGCAGGCTCACATGGTTACTTGCACTCCAAAAAACATCAGATACATCAGAATCTAAGCAAAAAGGAGTGCCATTCATGGAAAGGTCATCAAGTGTTAAGATCATACCTTTTCATAGAATTTTTTCGAGCTTTGTAAACTAAGAGATTGGGGGAAAAATGGTTTAAATATGCGCCAGAATTTGGTGATGACAGGCAAGGAGGGAAGAGAAATGGACACTTCCATTTGAGGACTCTCAGATTTTCTTGTTACATCTTTCTTTTTGTTAAATCATTAGCAACAGTTCACTACACATGTTTCAGGCCCGGCCTTCCTCTGTATCCTCAGAAGCTGTTTTGAAAAATTTAATAAAAGGAAAATTTGGGAGAGCTGGCACCAATTTCAACTCAATTCATAATTGGTAGCACAAAGGATTTGAAAAGATTTTGTTTGTCTTGCACCTGGCCATGCTTTATGTAATTGTTGCTGTAAGTTTCCTGCTCTGCATCAGATTGTCCTGAGAGCATCTTAAAAATGAAATCTTAACTCAATTTCATGCCTTTCTCCTAACTGTTATTTCAAGCCAAATTCTTATTGTGAGTTTGCTTGCAGGATCACATCAAAGATTAACAAATCAATCCTCATTTGTGTTTTGTGGATTTTAGTAGATTAATATCATGTTGGCTGGACTTGAATAAGGGATGTATAAAGACCAGAGTTTTGCTGGTCTGCTGGTGGCCATAAGATTTGTTTATGTATGTCAGTCAGTATAAAAATGATAATGGCTTCTGCTTAGA
Organism: Istiophorus platypterus; assembly: GCA_016859345.1. NCBI lineage: Eukaryota > Metazoa > Chordata > Actinopteri > Istiophoriformes > Istiophoridae > Istiophorus > Istiophorus platypterus. The sequence continues at coordinate 19,370,399 of CM029117.1, forward strand.
GTGAGCACTCATCCTTCACCTCCTACTATTGTTCCTCTTCTCTCTGTCATCACACTCCTTGTCATCCATTTTGCACACTACCACCTCCCCTTCAGTCTGCCTTTCTCTCCATCTATACTTTTTATTCATTCCTTTCCTTTCATCCCCCTCACTCCTTCTTCACATGTCCTCGACTTTATCTGCCCCCATGTTCCTCTCTCCATGTCTCACCTGTCAGTCTCTTTTTAAGATTGCTCATTTCCTCTGGCTTATCAAAGTTGTTCCTCATCTGGACCAGGATGTCCATGTTCTCAATCACCAGTTTCTGACAGAAGAAAAAGAAGTGAGATGAGTGATAGAAGTTATAATGGAGAAAGGTCAAAACTGTGACAAATCTGTCAGTAAGTTCAGAGCTGCAGTTGTGCAACTCCTCACTTCAATCATAGGTGCCAAGATGGTGAGCCTGATGCAGTACAGAGGTACTGAGTGAGCTCTTGTGCATGAGGATCTGCTGTTTTAAAAGACAAACACGAGTTTGACAAGATAACAGGCAGCTTTTAAGCACAGAACTGCTAGTAGCCGGACACATATCCCACAAAATGAGAAATAGTTTAAATTCATTATCATTTGTTATCCTCACCAGAATGTGTCTTGAAGGAAACAGTTACATGCTTTATGACTCTGCTCACAGATCTGACTATACATTTTTATAAGTGCAGTTCAGACCTGAATCTGACTCTTGAAAAAATATCATTCCATAGATATATAGAGCGTAAGAAAATATGAAATAGCTACTTAAATTTACATTTGTAACAAAATGGAGCTAAAAAAAAGATAAATCAGATCACAGTAAATGAGCAATAACTTGGAGAAACAGCCAACGAGACAGCTACAGTAGCAAAACAGCTTTCTATATCGAGTAAAGGCTAGCCGGTGAGAAAGCCCAGTCTAGCTTTTTCTCTAGTTGTAATATGTTAATTAGAAAATATCAATTTTAATAATTTATCATATTTTTTAATTCAGTTTGTTTCAATAGAAGATGGAAGGACAAAACATAGCAAAACAGTGATATATTTAATATTTGATATTCCTATAACTGTAAATAATGAAAATGAAGTTTATTTTCTTAAACCTAACATTGAAGATAGACATGTTAGCTGAAAGAACGCAGTTTTCCATTGGATAATTCATTTTCCCTTCACATTATATGAAGACTATCCAATGGTAGAGTGCAATCTGCAATTACTAGGTATCTTGAGTTATACGGCAATTTTTTTCTTTCTATAATAGCATCGCTCTAAATAAATAAGTCATAAAATGAAGGTGTTGAATCATTTTATCTGCCTCACAGTTTACCAGCCTTTTTTTCTTAGGTTCACTGCTTCGGAAGTTACTGTTTTTCCTTTGTTAAGCGGTATAATCTTAGTACTATGGACAAGTAATGCTCTGTTTTTATCACAGTTCTCTAAATACTGTCAATTGAGGGCCTAATCAAAACATTTCACAACCTGAGGCAGACTGTAAACCCAGGATTTTGTTTTTTATCTTTCCATATTCTATATTTAGTGAGGTTTCTAGTTTTACTCTTCATACTTCAGCGGATAACCCATTCTCAGATAACTCAGCAGGCCTGAAATCTAAATTCCTGAAACAAGATCATTGCATCATACTGTACCTTCAGCTCACTGACTTGAGAGGTGATGTGCCACATCAGGTTCTCAGTGAGGAACTTCAGGCCATATGGACCAGTTAGCTCCGCAAGGGCCTGCAGCTCTGATAAGAGGTTTACATGAATAATTTAAGGATTATGATTGGAGGAAGATGAGGGATCAACAGCAGCTTAAATGTTGATGTTGATGTCAAGCAGCCAAACATAACCTGGACAGAAAGGGATCTGCTGGAGATGTATTGTTTCTTTCTAGTGTAACATTTTTATGAATCTAATACAAAGCTGGAATCTCTACCAGTGACATAAATAAGAAAGGACACAGTTGGACGATTGTATTTTAGTGTAGCTGAGTCAATGGGGGAGCGACAACTACAGCTACGAGACCCTTCACCCGGCTCGACATCTCTGCCTAAATATGGATGGATAAGGATGTGTGTGGTTAAAATAGGAGGTGGTTAATGGATGAGCGAGTGAGTCACTATGATGCAGGCAGATACCTCACTGAGGAGTAAATATAGACATCGATGATGATATTGTGTGTGTGTGGGGGGGGTCTTTTGAAGCGCAGTGGGCTCCAAAGTACCGCGTCTGTGAATGCCTTATGAATACACCCGTAAGTGTGGGTGTGTATAATGTTTTCTTGTGCGTGCATCAGCCAAGGTCTGCAGTGGCTTTAAAACAGCCTCAATACAGTCACAAGGAGGGCCACTGCTCCTACAAGGTAAGAGGCGATTCTGGAATAGTTACGAGGCAGGGATGGAAGAATGGAGGAGATAAGCAATACCAAAGTTGACATAAACCAGGCAACGTCAGAATAAAGTGCATGACAGGCAGTGTGAAAGAAAACACCGCGCACCACCAGAATAACAAGCTCCACATCCTCTTGAGGAATAATGCTCCCTCTGCATGTGGCGTCACAGGAGTGAACGAGATCTGCAAATTGTGCCTTCTCAAAAGAGTGAGTCATCTTTTGGATCTGTGGGGGCCCTAGACATTAAGCCTCAGAGTACAGGAGAACTTTTTGAACCTGTCAAGTGTAAATACTTGTGTCTGCAAAAAATAAAAGTTTCTCACTGATGGCTTTTTACAGTTGTCCTGCAAATACACTCATAAAAATATGTTCAAAAAGACTATACAAAGTAATGTAAATTATAGCAGGTATAGCCAACAGTTTACACCTTCATTATCCTCAAATACATTTTTAAGACTTAAGTCTTAATAATCGAGGAACTACAACAGCTCAAATCAATGAGCTTAGTGGACAACATGGACATGGATATTTTGTCTCTCATTTCTTTCATTGCCTTATTTGTGTAAAGAGGATGGATTGTACAAAAATGTGCAAAATATTGCGCTTGTAGCTTATATAACAGAACCATGTGCATTCACATAGGATGAGGTTCATATTAACATATCAACACACAGTATACTGCAGATTAAAGTACTGTAATGAAGATTCTGGGCTGACCTGATACATCTGAGAACTCCTCTGCTCTGAAAGTGGGTTCATTGTCACTGGTCTGGTTGACAAAGCAGTGCATTGAAGGACAGTGGACAATGAGGGAGTTGCTGGCCTGACGCAGGAGACTCTCCAGGAACCTGAGATGTAGGAAAAGCAAACAAAAAGAAAACCTCTTCAGCCTTTACACAAAAGGTGCTTGAACTAAACAGAGTGAATGACAAAGAAAAGGGACAGAGAGAAAGCTACAGGGCGCGTTTTTCGCAGCTTGCTGTGTTATATGAGTGAATATGCTTCCTGTGCATTTCAGTGTGGAAAAGGTAGGCTGTTGGTGTCAGTGAGTCTAAATATATCTGGCTACATGTGTTTTAAATGGGCACTTCGAGGTAGCACACAGCAGATACATGCATATAATCGCACACACCAGTTTGTGTAGAGGGTCGTAATGGTTGGCCTGTCATGTGGATCCATTGGCTGTGTTTGCTGCAGCAGGACATTCTTCACCAGCCGGGTAACGTCCACATTGATGTAGCTGGAGAGGCTGTGGAGGGTGGCTGTGTAGGCTCTTATCCCTGCCAGGAGGTCTGATGGACGGGCTATTTCCCGGGTGGTCTGGTTGTAATTTGCCATTCTCACGATGATCCTGAAGAAATATGTTTGTTTAGTCACTGTCACTTATCACCAGGCTAAAGTGGACTCGTGCCTGAACAAATGGGACCTTGAAACAGGTTATACAATTTAGGGTTCTACTCTGTCTAACTAGACGGGATCTACAATTTTGGTTATGGAAGGGCGAAGCATGCTGCTACTTGACAGCACTAATTTAAGGAAGACAGGGGAGATAATCATCGGCTAAGACAGGGAGACTAAGCAGAGCATATACACAGAAACATCAAGTTGCCCTGGTACCAAGCCCTAATCTAAATAACAGTTAGCATTGATATGACACAGACCAAGGGAGTGGCATGATGGATCTGTTATTAGATTTTTATGTGGGTGCAACACTGCCTGAGACAGAGAATTCAGATTGTAATGTTTGGTTAATTGCAGTAAGGGTGGAGATATTTCACAAGAACACCAAATTATTCCCTGATTGTCAGGACGACAAAAAAATGTGTGCAGATCTGTGAATGACTGATAATTTGGAGAAAATGTATCTAGTGATGTTTTTGGGTTTCCCCAGTAAGTTGATATTTAGCTTTAACACCCTAACAGACTCTGTTCAGCATAGAAGTCAAGCCACCGGACAGGATGTAAAAGAGTATGAAAACATTGAAATGATGGCTTTATGTTAGCACACAGAAGTACAATTGTACAGCACGTGCACAGTAATTGTGTATGGAGATGCTGGAGTGACATGTGCAAAAAAAAAAAAAAGAATGAAAAAAAAAGCCAAAGCTTCTTGTGCAGATATCTTTAAGTAGGCACATAAACCTTTGGAGGAAGAAAAAAATAGGAAATGTCAGCTCAGGGAGTTTTTATACACAGCCATTACTCATTCTAACTTAAACATTCATTCAGACAAACATAATAATCCCTCTATCAGTATACTCAGAGAGGCGTGTCTCCAGATGAGAAAGGAGGAACTCTGCAGGGACGACAATGTGGTCGAAGACAATAAAGTCACTGCAGAGACTGTAGGAGGAGCAGAGCTCTGTCAGCATCAGATGCATCTTGTCCATACTAGAGAAAGAGAGAAAGAGAAGGGAGGCAAGTCTTTAGGACAAATAATTAGATGATGACTTTGTGGATGTGGATGTTCTTCTCTCAGACAAATAAGGTAAAAACATATTAGAAAATTGTACAACACCCTAAAGTGAGGCAGAGGGGAGGGAAACTGAGAAGAAGGGGAGAGACAGAATTACAACTCTTCAGATTTAATTAAGGAGCTTTCCAACTGTAGCTATATACAGAGTATTACCAAAACAATGGAGAGACCAACATAAAATAGACTGACTTTAAAAGTGATTCTTTAATAGGCTGAGGTGTTTTCTTTCTTTTTTTAATAGCTTGATTCAGTACCTGTCAGCACCGACTGATTTAACTTGAAATGTAAGAAAGATCAAATCCAATTATGCCCTGTAGGCAGAAGCATTTTCATCCTAATCATTTAAAGAAAGGAAATTGTGAGGAAAATGACTTGAAAATGTCCAAAGAGATTAAAATATTTCTTCCAACATGAACTGCATCAACCTAACCTTTTCAGAACCCAAATGCAAAACGGCGTTTATTTAACTTTAATTGTAATGTTGATATAATGCACATTTCCAGAAAACAGGGCTGCTAAATTACAGTTTCTTCAGCCAATTCAGGAAAATTACTGAAGGATGACACAGAGTGAGATAAGGGGAGGAAGAGATGGAGATACTCATGGAAACAAAAAGTAAAGCTGACTTGGTGGCGACAGTCCGGTCTTTCCTCAGGCTTTCGGCGCCTGGTTTCTCTTTCTTGACCTCTCCTTTCTTTGGCACCGGCTTCTTTTGCTTTCTATGGCGAGCAGCACTGATGGTCTCGGCACAGTGCTTGGGCAGCAACTGAGGGGTTATCAAATGGAAAGAAATGGATGAAGAGAAGGAGAGAAGAAGAGGGAAAGAAAAAGGGAGTGACAGATGGAAAAAGAATTCGGCTAAGCAAATATTGGGTAACATGCTCAAAGACAAGCAAAGAGTTCTGTGTTCACACTGCAAAAGCTCAAAGGTAAAAAAAAAAAAAAAAAAAGTCAAAAAGTAAAGTAAAAACTTTTCTCATATTTTCCCCAAGGGATTAGGAAAACAACATTGCATTAATCAACTCCATAGTTTTAGACCCTGTTCATATTCCCAAGTCTCACAGTCTGTTCACTGCCTCCAGCTAAATCCACTGACGCCAAGCTGTGACTACTGTGATTATATTCATATTTGTTATTTAGCAGAATCAAGCTCCACTGGATAATCCATTTTTTTAAACCTGCAAAAGACTCAAACTTCACCTGGTCATTGAGGTTGCACTGCTCAGCACATATCTCTAGCAAAACATTGCCAGTCTGCTTGGCTATGTGCTCCAGGAAGTACACACACATGCGCAGACTCTTCTTCTCCATTGTCTCTATCTGGACACGGACAAATAGCAGTATATGTGAGTGTGCATATATATACATAGAAGGACACAGTTTAGTATGTAGAGAGGTATAGAAAAGTATATTCATGGACACACACAATTGGCGCACAATCTACTGACGATGGGAACAGTTCATAACAAGAAATCCCAATTTCTGTCTGACAGCATAGGCTGGCAAAGGTTGCTTTACAAGCAGATATAACAACTTTTATCTGGGGACAAGAAGGAAATCATTCTGTGTTATTATAAAGCCAAAAATGTTGTAAGGAATGTAGAACCTCTCATGTACTGTAACTGCCATGATGATGTGAGAGTGTAAGAATTTTATGAAGAGTGTATAGCGTCCTCACTGCTGCTTGGCTGATGATGAATAGGTTAGTCAGCAGACGACTGAACACTGACCTCTTCTGGGCAGAGTGAGTTGCCACAATGGCTGAAATGCGAACAGACAAAAGGGAAGGACATGAGGTAACGCTTCATGGCCAACTCCTCACTACTCTGGATAAACATCTTCTCAAAGACACGTGGGTAGAAGCTGGGAAACAAAAATAAATAAATAGTTAAGATATCAAGTCAAGCATAAAGGAGAACGGAGCAGAACAGAACAGAACAGAACAGAACAAAACAGAACAGACTGACCAGAGAATGGAAACCTCAGATGTCTCCTGCAGCAATTCTTCCACACTGTCCACCATTCTAGTGTGAAACTGGATCAAGTTCATCACCTTTGCTAGGTCGGGATAGTCCTTTAGCGGAAGAGGAGCCTTGTTCACACTTGTGTAGGCCTACAACAGAAGATGGGGAAAACTTTAAGGTGATATCTGTCTCACTCTTGTCTGGTCGAACAGAAGTGATAGAACCATAAATGAACTCTATGTGACGACTGAGGCTTCACAATAAACCTGCATACCTGTAATCTCAGCCAGTCGAGTCTAAGGGCTCTGAAATCCAACTCCTCTTTGCTGTCCACTGCGGAGCAAAATGGCATTCATCATTATGACAATTTAATTTGTTTTGTTTTGGGTTTTTTTAAGTGGAGGTAAAGCTTAGCGTTTTTTTGTGATTACCTTGTTTGACTGAGAGAGCAGACAAGGCCGAGACAAAAGAACTCAACAGCACCGATTCCTCCTCTGGACACACATACATGTTCTGTAGAGGAGAGAGATAAAGTGTTATACTGCTAGTTCATAAAGTTGGTGTTGATGTAAAAGAGCTGGAGAATAATGGTTGCACTCAGTGATATAATTATTGTTGCCTCTTTCCTTTTTGACAATGTCTGCATCTCTAATACATACGTGTCACGCAAACATACATGCAAAGACTCCCTGTGAGTACCTGTATAGTGTCATTGAGAACCAAGGCATCAAACTGTGCCAAGTACTGAACATGGTAGCGCTTCACTACATGGTTGTACTTTTTCATGAGACCTCTTAGCTTCTCCATGTAGAACAGCAACTCTGCCATCTGACTGGGAGAACAGAAAACACGACAAATTAAAAAAACAAAAAAAACCCCATGGTAAAATATCTTCTGCACAGTTCACCTCTAAAATGTAAAAATATGATGTACACAGCTGCTGCACTGTTTCCTTGAGAGATAAGAGTAGAGTCACAGCGAGGGAGAAGTTGGCCGCTGTTACTTATTTGGGGTTGGGGCTGAGAACGCATGAATGAATACCAAATGAATACAAAAGATTTCAAGTTTATATGTCAATGGCTTTCAGATGCAACAGTCTACGGTCTAGCTCCTCTGTACCTATGACCTACTTGTCAACGTAGTCCTCGGGCGTCTTTGTCTTTGGTACATTCTCAGAGTGTCTAACAAGCCACTGGACCTCATCACGGACAAACGACAGAGCCATGAAGACAAACAGGGCCTTGGGGATTTGAATCGCATACGGATCAGAGAAGAAAAGAGGAACGTTAGAAAAGAGTTTCAGCTAAGACTGGTAAAAGTCATGATTACTACGAAATGCTGGGTCATTCAAAGGGACCCCCCCCGTTCAAATACTACCCAGAGTCCAAGATGTGTGCAGGTTTGAAGTTAGATCAAAGATATGGTTTTTCGAAAGTCATGTACCAGAATTTCATTTTCGAGCTATAACTTGCAGTACTGAAATGTTTACTGAGTTCCTCAAGTGTTACTGTGGGTCTACCTTTGGTCCCAAAAGTCCAGGTTCATCCTCCAGAACTTTAAATAGTTCCTTCAATGCTCCTCTCAGATACTGCCTCTTCTCTCTGTGAATAGCCCCACTGTTAACACAGGAAAAGGACATGGACACTTGGTTCTCATGGCTCATTTCAAAGTAAATACACATTATTGAATATTCCTGATACAAATGTGGTAAGTACACTGCTTTGTTTCCTGCCACACTCACCAGTTGACTATTACGTGCTCACGGCATTCCTTGATGTCTGCAACTCGCTTGCTGTGTCTGAAAAATGAAGGAAAAAAAACAAATGCAATAGGACAATAATTAACATACTGAAAATGAAAGCAGTTACAGATACATTCATTATTATGATCAAGCAATAACAACTTTTTTCAAATTTTACCATCTGTCACAACATGTATTAATTTTGCATTGGAATCAGTCGTCATCTTCTGAAACTTTCCTACACTCTAATCTGTGAGTGTTGTACTGTAATGTTTAACTTTCACTGTATACCGTATCACTTTCCTTTTCTCTCTTTTAGTCTATAATCCATGTTCTTCTTCCCCTAAGGTCCTAAACCTTGTTATTATTACCTTGTCTATTGTTTTTTTTATGTTGAAATATTTGAGGTATAATTTAAGATTATTTTATTGCCATACTAATTTTTAAGTTGGTCTAGCATTAGCTGCGTATTTTAGGGTCAGACACTTTTAAAAAATATATACTTAACTCAATAGATGCTTCATGACAAATCAAAGAGACCAGAGGAGAGACGCTCAACAGTTCAGTTATTTTCTCTGTCTTTAAAATGTAATCAAGTCTGTCGGTGTGTTTTTCAGTATAGAGTGAATAAACTACAGCAGTGCGGCTTCCATACCCCTTCATGCTGTCGAAGAACTCCTCAGAGACCTTGTGTATGTTGAGGACTTCATCTCTGGTGAGGGTGAGGTAGAGGCCACTCCGCAGAGCCATCTTCCAAAGCTCCAGGGACTCCTGGTTGTTATTCAGGCTGCTGTGGCACAGCATGAACCCGACTGCAAGATGGACAGTCAGGAACAATCATGATCTGAGGGAGTGTAGGCTGTGCTTTGAGACTGTATTTTTAGCTGAAATAACAGTAATTGTCTGAGTGACATTTGGATCAAAAGAAACCACTGTATCGGGCTGATAAGAATTAGGTTTGATATTGAAAATATACCTGCGATGCGATGGTACTAAAACAGTGAAATGATCAAGGAAGTTCTCAGTCAGGATGAGTAATACTTACTTATGATCCATTGCTCCATCAGCTCCATGGACAAGTATTCACATGCCATCTGTAGTGGACAGCAAGCTTATTAAATATCAATGCAGACACATTTACATTACTAACTACTACTAACTTTATGATGAAGTAAAATCCTATTACTTAACTACGTGTGTATGATAGCCATCAAGATTCTACACTCACATGTACTCACTTTGTGCTTTTACCACCTAGAAATGTTGACTATCCTCCCGAAATGTGTTAAAATGCAAAATATAGCTTAATGACAAACCAAAGAGCATTTCTTAGAGACTTTAAATGAGTATGTGTCTTTTAGTTTCAAATATATTGCATCTTTTCATAAGAAAAACTGCCGCCTGGTGGTCAGTTTCTTGGCCAGGGGTTCTTGTATGAGGAAGCCACAGGCAACACAGATCATAATATTACATCATAGAGAACATAATTGCAGTGTTTGAGGAAAGCATAGAGGATGGGTAGAAATATATGTCTGGCAGGACTAAGAGAGGTTAAGAGGTGATAAAACAAATCATTTCCCAAATGGTACTCTGTAAAGGGACAACAGAGAAAATGGGACACAGAGCTAACGTCACGTAGACTGTATCTGACCTTAAAGACAAAACATATACAGTTATTGCATCTTTGCTGTTAAACCTTCTCATCTGTCATCACTGAAAAATCCATATTTTAGACACTACCCCCCTTTCCTCTCTCTTTCTCAGTCTGTCAGAGATAAATACAGGACAAGAGGTGCCATGACGGAAGACTCACAGTGTCACAGCAGGCCGGGTCCAGCATGGTAGCTGGGGCACTGAGCAGGCTGAGGAGCTGGGCGCACCGCCACTGCTCTGCTGGCAGGCTCCTGCGTGGGTAGACCATCTTCAGGGATAGCAATGCCGCTGTCACAGACTATGTGAAGGAAAGGAACACAGTGAGTGAGGAAGCTGGAGACAGGCAGAGATGGAGGAAGGGGCAAAATGGCAGAGATATAGAAGATGGCATCCTGGAATCCAACTAAAAGGAAAAAGAAAACAAGCTGGATGCTCGAAATCTGTGGCTTATTTTATGACGAATCACGTAGAGAAATGTAATTGCTTGTGTTAAAGAAGAAAACTGAATGATAAACCATTTGAAGTAATGTTGTGTTAGTCATGAGTAATATACAGTCTCTGGCAGCATTTGTGTACTTTTGGTCTGGGCTTTTTTTTAATAGTGGACAACATAGTTCCAGTTAAGGGAAGTCTTATTTCTAAAGTACATAATAATATTTTTGAAATAGTGTTACTTGGTGGCTACAGTTTAAAGAAGACCCTGTTTCAACAGGATAAACACCCAACACAAAGCCACATCAATCAATTAATGGGGTCTGCACACTCTGACCTCAACCCTATCCTACACCTTTGGGATCACTTGGAACGTTGACTGTGAGCCTCATTAATCCTCTTGTTGTTCAATGGGAGTAAATCCCTTTAGCCAAGTTCCTAAATCTTGGGGAAAGCCTTGCCTGAAGAGTGGAGGCTATTATAGCAGCAGAATGATCTGCATAATTTTTAAATAAGATGTTCAGCAATCAAGGTATGGGTGTAATGTCTGAGCGTCCACGTACTTTCGGTATTTAATAGTTACACCCTTAGGTGCAGTGGTGTAACGAGACAAAACAGAAGTGTGTATAAGTATTTATGCTCTGAGTTTATATACAGTATATGGACATAAACAAAAATATCAAACATGTGGTGGAGCTGCATTCAAGTTTGGAAAAAGTTGAATTAAACCAAACATTTAATTTACTGTGGCACCATCCAACTTCCAATTTATGCAAATCATCAGCTGTTTATATACCTTTGCACTGCATACACACAGTGACACACTAAGCTTACCCTTGTGTGAGGACCAAACTCCTCGGCAAGCTTCTTCCAAGGATGCTCATACTCCACAAACATCTGGCCGAGCCGTGGGTAGGCAGGGTCGCTGCGGGATTTATTACAGCACGCAATTAATCATGCAGAGACGAGAGGGAGGAAAAGTAATAGGATATGAAAATAACACAGTATTGGAGCGGTGAATTTAAGAAATTCTATCTTTTTACAGGGCTTCGTTTTTTGGTGGCTGAGGATCTTAAGACTGCTCCTTCACAGGGGGGTGACTGTGTTGGGTGTGCAAGTCCAATGTGAGTCAAAATGTACATATGTGTTTGTATTCCCTGCTCATGTCTCAAATTAAGATAAGTATCCTGTTCGGGGTGAATAAATAATTATTGTGAAAAATGGGCAGACTCAAAATGTCAGAATACAACTTGGCACCCAGAAAAGGTTAGTGGTTGAACTTCTAATTGAAAATTCTGTTCAATTATGTGGATCAGAAGAATATTTTTTATTGATGGATGTGGAAACTTGTTATTGCCTTGATTAAATCACTTGATTAAGTGTTTGTCAGAGCTAGAAAGCACTTAGCAAAGAAAGGTCCTAAGCTGATTGAATGCTATCTTGATCAATAAGGATGTGTAAATTGAAAACAAATCAATCCGTCTCTATAAATACCTTTTTTTTCCTTCCTATGTTATGTCTCTCTTCTATTAGATAAACAGTTTCATTATTCCTCACCTGCAGCCATTGGTCATCTCATGGGCACAGTTGAACATGCCCACCAGAGCCTTCTTGTCATCGATGCGAGAGAGCGTTATGATAACTGAGGTGTAGGTGATGATCAGATCCAAGTAGTTCTTGGTGAAGTCAAAGTTGAATGCCTGAAATCAAAATTGCAGTGTAGTCAGAGAAAGAAAGAGATTTCAATTGAACCTCACAAATGGAGCATAGTTTGAAGAAAATGGGAGTTGAATATGGAGGCACGATTTTTGGTGAAAAACAGATTGTTTGGAGCATACTGACCATACAGATACTGTCAATACCTCAGAAGCATTTATCTACTATAAACCAGAAAACCTATTTACATTGGAATCCATTATAACTCAGTGTCAACTAGGAAACAATGTGCTTTTTATAGTCACTGCTCAGGGTAGACAACTTTTAATAGATTTTGAGTACAATATCACTTTAATATTTGAGAGTGTGAAAGATGAATGTAAATTGTCTCACAACTGAAATTATAATAATTCTGTATAGTGAGAACTGTGGATCTGCAGTTATATTTGTCATAACAGGTCTTGCACTAGAGAGATGCTCCTCAAATAAATCCAAACACAGGAGATGCTTAAAATGCCCCAATTAAATGTGCACATCAGATCACAGGAGACAGAGATCACTGAAATGAATGCGAGGATATAAATAATGCACAAGGCAAGAGAGAGGTGCCGCTTTAATTATGATTTTAAAAAACCTTACAAACTGAAGATAACGAGGCTGGGGTGGCGAAAAGAGAAAAAAAATAAAAACAACCTGCAGCACAGAGCATGTACTGGAGGAGTAAACAGCATAGTAGCCGCAGCAGAATGAAAGAAAAGAGAAGAGAATAGTGAGGAGCTCATCAAATTACCAGCAGCTGCTGTGTATGAATTCAGTGCTTTCAATTACAAGCCACATAATAAATACTCACAATATCAAAGAAGCACTGACAGGCGTCTATGGTGTTCAACAACTCATAAACATGGTCCTGAATGAAGAACAGAGTAGGATTAGTGCAGTAAACAGACAACACACGCATAACAACAAAGCAGCATTTCAATCATGTTAACCCTCTAATGCCATTTCCTAAACACTTTATCATTTTTATAGATTCCTCTAGCCAAATACTCACTTTAAATTAGCATAATCCTATAAAATCCTGATTAAGTTATTCTCAGCCCTACAAACACAGATAATGCCTTGGCCTCGTTGTATGCAAATGTGCAGGGAGGTGTTACAAACTGTTACTTGGAGAAAAAAAAATGTTTTCCCATATCAGAATAAATCACTATATATGTAAATGAATTCTGGAAACCAAAATGTCTAAAATAATTGATGTGCTGAAGGAAACAAGGAAAAGAGAGCTCTCTGTTTACTACAACCACCACTGTTGTCCTCTATTTTCAGATTTACGTTTTCATGTTCAGAGAATGATGTATTGCTTATTTTCATTGTTTTAGTTCTGATTGTTTTTCACTCTTCTGTTACTGTAGACAGTTGCTATGTAATGCTTTAGCAACATACAGTCTTGGGGTAAATGTCAAAAAACAAAATCTGAAATGAAAAGCTTTAGAAGGAGAAAGAGAGAAAAAAGAATGAGAGAGAAAGAGAGAGAGAGACAATCACCCTGAACTCTATGACATCCAAGAAAGAGTCATAGTAGGTTGATGTGGCTGACAACACTTCAGATTTCTGTCGCTGGATACTGGTCAGATTTTGCTGTAATGAAAAACAATAAAAACCGTCCATTACTGGTCAGGTTTGAAGTGACAAATTTTATGAAAATGAACGATTAGTTGAAATCCTTAGTCCTGTGGGTGAGTTAAAAGGCTCCAGCTGATACTTGACTAAACCAATCAGCCCCATGCTTATAAATCAAATGAAATATGATGCATAATTTAATATGATACACAACATGGACAGATAACAGATCCTTTGATATTCCTTATCTTGAATAATTCTATTGTAACAGAGTAGATTTGCCAAGTAACACTGGTATTTCTTTGTTATTTTATGATCTCAAGATAGAAAACCTTTGTTTTTTGAGATAAAAAAGATCATCATTTTGTTAGAACAGAACATTTTATCAGCTTTTTGGGCATGATTGTCAAAACGTGTTTCTGGTGAAACATGAATAACATTACTTCATAATGTGTTTAGTGGCTCACATATGTAATATTTCTAGTGTCTGAGAAGAAGCAAGATGCCAAAAAAAATGCTTTTATGATCCAAAGAAAACGGAACATAAAAAAAAAAAAAGTACATGTGAATGCAAGGAGCGAAAATAAACTTGCACAAAGACTGCTTCATCCTTACAATGTTTCCTCTGAAGTCGATGCTGGGGAATTTCTTGTTGATATACTTGATGGCAGGCTCCATGACTTTATCTGCCAGGACAGAAGGCCGCTGCTTAGGGTCTGCACAGGTCTGTAACAGAGGTTCAGAAATGATAAAGATGTGAAGATGTGATGTGATGAGTTTGCACATCATACCGTGACACATTTTTGACACATTTTCATGCCCTGGAGCAACAGTATGTGAAGACCCCTTGGCAGGATTTGGTTTGGGAGTTTTTCCTTTTTAGCAGCATCCAACCAATGATTAGCAGAGCAAGCTTGTCAGCAGAAAGTCACCGAAACCTCAGACTGGTTGGGAACATAGAAGGCAGATTGAGTAATAATGCTCTCCCTGCTGCCTCAACAATCACCCTCAAGGTTACCTTGAGCATGATAGTTAACACTGAACTGCTCCTGTGGGGCTGTTAAGAGGCTGACAGTGTGCAATTGTGTAGTAACTCACATGTCAACTGTGAATGTGTAAAAAAAAAAAAAAAAAGAATTTAAAAAAAGCATGCATGCTCAGCAAATCTTCACTGGGCAAGGTTATAAAACGGCTTAAAATAAGAATTTTTTTTCAGTGATACAGTGCATGCACACACGTGCTTATATAGGGTTACAGAAAGGGGTTGTTTGTGTGTGGATATTTTCTCATGAGGACAGTGACACTTCCTGCTTCTCCCACCGCAGAGATATCTGTCATGTACAAAAATGCCATAACAGCAGTCCCTGCTGCAGTCCCTCTGGAGGTGTTAACAGATGCAAATGTTAAGTTATCAGGCTGTTTGATTCCTCGGTTGTGTTTTTCTGCTGTGTGTATCACAACATTTGGTTCAGATTAACTGAAATTCAACATGACTGACAGTTCAGAATGGCTTCCTGTTTGCACTTCCTCTTTGAAGAAAAAAAAGCTCAGTTGCAGCTGAAAGGCAGTACTGCCTATACTGCTTAGCCGACGTATACACAAAGCAGTTTTTGTAAACAGTGTCCTGCTCGGCGATTGATATCACATCATCTCATTACTGCAGTTTTGCATACAGTTATTACACAATACAAAGATTCATCTAAAAATATATTCCTAGAGGGTTTTCTTGCTTTTGAGAAACTGTTACATTCCTTGGTTTTATATTTTTGGTTTGCATCCTTAAAGGACTCTGTAGTACTTTCTTGCAGTACAGATGAATTACTTAAATGTGGTTGGCTTTATTCAATCATTATTCTTTTTATTGTAGATACAAAAGTAGATTGTTTGTTCAATCAAGCTCTCATTCCCAGGTCTTTGGAAACTGAAAATAGAAATTACAGTTGTAAATATTATTCAATATAACTTTAATTCCAATCTGTAAGTAATAATGTACTAAAATGTATATTCGCAGATATTTGTATTGTGTAATGACTGTATGCAGAAGCAAACTCTGTGAAAATTACCAAGGCAAAGTGTACAAAACGAAAGTCAAGTTCCTTATTTCTTTTTCATGTCTCTGTCACACGCACCACTCGCCTCTACAAAACTTCCTGTTCTCCCTCACCTTCTTAATGTAGTTCATACGTATCAGCACCCCATTCCCTCTTTCATTGAGTATGGTAAGTTTTTCGGCCAGCTTCTGTTGGTTGGCCATGGCTCTGGACACACTGCACCTATCCCTCCGTTCAAGCCTTGGCCTCCTGGTCCTGTGTAGCGGTTGAACCCCTGCAAACAAGTGCAACCAGAGCCTCACCCTGTTGCTAAGTCACATGGGGCTCATTGATGGAGGTGGAGCCATGAGTTGAGTTGAGCTGTGTGTTATAATTGTCTGCAGGCAGTGACTATAAGGAAAAAATGAGTATAAACTGTTTCTAAAAAAAGAATGAAGAAGAAAAATTCTCCATCAAAAATTGCAAAAAATTCCTAAAATGACAAACACAGAAGAAGTGTTAAAAAATGACAAAATTCTTTGGTACATTTTGATTTTCAGTCACATTTCAGGAAATTACACCATCTGCATTTAATTGTATTACTCATCTCTTTGATGAAATGCTTGAGAGAAAAAAATATATTATTTATAATATGTCATGTAAATGACTGGCAAAGTCATGTTTCCTCTTTGTTACAGCACTTCCTTTGTTGTCTCTAATTTGGGCCACTTCCTGTTGTTCTATACAAAGGTTCCTGTCAACAAGAATGGCAACATGGCAAAAATTATATTCATAATATTTGAAATGGATGAAAAACGGAGAAAAACATTGTTTACCACAAGATGGCATCATTTACCCAGTGAAGCTCTCTGGCTTTGTGAATGAATGGGGAACTAATTATACAACAGACTGTGTGACCCATTTAAACTGTCATAATCCTCCCGAGTTGAACAGGTTAAAAATGTCTGGACAAAGATGAGTAACAAACACTGCAAACCTGAATAAGATAATACAATGCAACATGGAACAAGAAATTTCTGTGATATTAACCTTTTGCAGCTCTTTGTACCTAACTGTAGATTGTTCTTGGACGCTCTTTGGAAGCATTGTTTCCTTCCAATTTCTGCAATCACATGACTAGAAAATATCAAGTAAAAAAATCATTAGCACACTCAGTTCAGACAAGAATTTTTATTACTAGTCTACTGAGATGTATCAAAGTGGTCCCTACTACAATGAGTGGTAATCGCAGGAAAACTGCACATTGACTTTATTTTCATTTTTCTAAATTCTCTTGAGTCAGTTGCCTTAAACCCACCATCATTAGGCAGCCTGGTTAGTTAAGGGTTTTGTACTTCTTGTTTTAGCTTCATCATAAAATTATGAAAATGCCTGTCTGTGATGTGCTAAATTGTAATGTAAAAGTAGCACACAAACAGTAATATGCAGCACATTACCATCAAGATTCACTAGTCATACCAGATGAAGAAGGGGTTTAGCAAAATCTCTGCATGGGTTGAATTTAGCAAGGATGTGCTCTATTGCTAATGAATTCCACTTTTCATCTATAAGAGGAGGGTTGTGATATTTCTTCTGTCAAAAGAAAAACGGAGTTGCTTCAAAGTGAATGTTATAACAGTATTCTTGAGACCAAGTCCCGATCTCAAAAGATGGAGCGCCTTTGTTATTAGCCCAGGATAGCCTAGGACTACAAACTGTTTTGTTTTTTAATATATAGCCTTTACTTTTGTCTTGTCAATTTCCTGTGCAAATATATGTATTTAAAGGATTGCCTATCTTTTGAAAGGGCTGACTTTTTCTTTGCCAATTTGTCTCAGGAGAAATAACATAATTGAAAACAGTCTTTAGTATCAACTAGCTGGAAAGAAGCAATGGACAGTCACATTAAACAATATTCAGGTTCAGCATAATTACTGAGAGTAAAGATTCTGTCATGTAAACTAGACAGGTCCTCAGTTATTCAGCAGCCAAGTGTCGATTTCTGTTTTTTCCCACAAGACCCCCCAATAACTTCTCTTGGAATTTTGTAACAGGTTCAGGAAAGTGTAAATTGCAAAGTGAAGTACTGTAGAGCTTAGAGAGTAATTTTCTTAATGAGTGTCACTAAAGTCAACCACAGCAAGTGCAGCACTAAGCAAAGCAATGATTGATCTTAACTGGACTTGAAGAACTAATCTGTTTATTATTTCCCTACTGGCAGAAACTCAGAGAGCAGTAGACATGTTAACAAGGCTGTCTGGGAGAGCAGACAGGAGGATGTGGATGTCGGAGGAAGAGGAGGAGGGGATTGGGTGTTGTGGTGTGGATGGGGGGTACAAAATTAACAAACCTCTTACACTCTGTGAACCATGCCAAAAAAAAATCTGGACTCCTACCCGGTGTATTATAAAAGAGAGAGGTGCATGAAGCAGTTATGCTTCCAAACTCATAATTCTAGAAACCAGGTTCTTGTTCCAGATGCACAAGCTGTAGCTCGGGCTGAAGCAGCAGCTGAAACAAATACAGATATGAGAATAAAAATGGAGATTTGGTATGTTGAGTGGATGAAAACTAGAACTGGAGCTACTGTAAAACTCCACTAATGGTCATTGGTCCGCTACTTTATAAAGTTTAGTTATACTGTATCTGTGACAGAGATTAATCATCTCCAAGGACCAAAAGACTACAAAATAAAATATTTCTGAATAGAGTAAAATTAAAAACAACAGTGCTGGAGGCATGTTGAGATTTTTTTTGTTTCTGGCGTTGCTACTTCCATTGGTCTGGCTGAAAGTATGATATGGCATATGTATGAAATTATGTATGATTAAAGGAACACAGCAAAGCTCTAAAGAAAAGTTATGAACACTGACAGACAAACAAATGAGATGACTAACTGAGTATTCTTCCACCTTATGACTGACCCAGACAGTAATAGCAGTCAGGGGAGGTTTTTGCTTTGTGGGTGAGTTTTCACTGGTTTTTCTCAAATTTACATTCCTGCAAAAATATTTCAGAATAAATGAATAAGAAAAAGGCTAAACAGGCCAAAAGTAAAAAAAATATATTTGTGGTCATGTCCAGTTGTTTGGATTTTATGTGTTCAGTTAAACTAAGTGAAACTGGAGAAATAAAGAGACTATATTGGGACACTTCTGACTTCCTTGCAGTCTGTAAGCAGGGCTGCAGGAGGAGGTGATGGTAAAGATAGTGGAAGCGTTTGAGGAAGTGCTCCCAGCTCCGGCTGCAGCACAGATGTCAGAGGAGAGATGGCAAAACACATGGGCCTGTCTAATAAATACAATATAGGCAAGTATAATAGAGGCTGCTGTGGTATGAATGTTACCCGTCTATATCTTCGATCTGCAGTCCACTTGAACATATTTTCAAATACACAGCACGGATCAGAATTATAATATTTTTACTCTATTGTTTCAGCTAGTTGTTATGGTTTACTGCTTTGCTTTCACTGCTCTCACAGTGATATTTTTGGACAGCTTTTTTAGCAAAAAGCTCTAAAAATGAACTGTACACTACCTGCCAACATCAAACAGCAGAACAACAGATTTTATCAGCTGGCTTGTGAACACAGTTTAGCATATAGCTGTCAGTGAGCCACATGTTTAACTTAGTAGTTGGTGTAGACCGAAACATAGCTAAAAGGAGAGAAACAAATGGACTTACGTTCATTCAGGAGGCCATTAATGGGAGTCCATGTGAATGCTGAAGCTGCTCTATGTCGTTTGAAAGTGTAAATGAGCAACTGTTTACTAACAAGTTAGCTATATCAACTTAATATGTGATAATAAGTCAATATTATCCTGCATTCAGACAATGTTTGAAGAATGGTAAGAGCAGGAAAAACTTGTTTTTGATCATTTTTCAGAGGTTGTTAACCTTAGTACTAATCTTGTTGTCACAGCAGATAAAATAACTAATTTTGTTGTGTTACTTTGCAGTAGTTCATTACCAAGTGTAACCAGATTCAAATAATTGTGTATAGCTCTTATAAAAATGAGCTGTATATAATGCATCAGTGTTAATTTTGGACTTTATTTTGCATTTTCAGCCCTTCCAACAATTGTTTGCTCATATGTTTGCAGTTCCTTTCACCAAGTTGTAGATATTGTATTAAAATTCCCAATGACTCCGCCTCAGAATTTCAAGTCAAAGGTGAAAGTGAAAAGACTTTCCCACTCAGCTGCATGTAAATAAAGTTTAGAAAGAAATGACGTGAATATGGTATTAGCCTCAGACAGCCTAGCCAGTAGATTTCATAACTAATGGTTAGCTTGGTTAGCAGTAAATTGATCTTAATTCTACTACATTTATAAATTAACAATCTTAAAACAGCTGTAACCAGAGGAGTACCTCCGGATAATGTTCCAACAAGGGTATCTGGTGAGTAAATAAAAAATACTTGTCATTATTTCCTCGGTGCAAATCTGACAAAACGGTGGATGTAACAACGTCAGTTGAACTTTAAGTGCCAAGGAACATTTAGCTTGTTTATGCTTTGTTTAGCTTAAACCAGCTGCTGGTGGCGGAGCACAAGGTGTTGTCATGTCTGTTATTATTTCAAAAACGGAGCATGTATGAAAGATACCATACGGCGCATCACAGTTTACATGGCCATTTTCCGATACATGAACAAATGATATGCTGGGCCTCCAACTATCTCTGACTTTCTCAGCCTGATGTGACATTTCTCTTTCAAGAAGATTGGAGTAAATTTGGCCCCTGGCTATGACATCTTGCACAGTATGTAATTACACATCTAAATGGTTAAGCATACTGAAGAGTTAAAAGAGACAGCATTCTTCCTTGGCACGTTGGGGCATGGTATAGAGACAGAAAGGAAAACAAGACACTGAGCATAATATACAGTTCTGATGAAAAGAGCATAATTGACAGGTAGCAACAACATAGATGTTAAATCTTAACACTTTTACTGCTCAAAGGTGGCATGGAATGAATGTGATGAGTGAGGATACATGCATACAAGTTCAAATAAACATGACTGATTATTATCTCTTCAAAATCAGATCCACTTATAGATTACAAGGAAACAGGCTTTCCGGCACCTGGCTAGATTTCTGTTGCACTTATCCTCCTTCCCCAAGAGGACCGAAGTCCATGCTTTTTTCAGCAGGTAGATGTTAAATGGTTTTGTCTACCACCTACTAATTTGATTCTGCTGTGTAATGCCGAAGGAATTATTGCCTGTAATACTAATAAAGGATGAAAAAGAGGCCCCGACAGTAGCTATTATAGCACATTTTGCACCATTATATCCATCATACAAAGAAGCACCATGTGACTGGCACATTTTTTCACTCATTTTAGCAACTGCCACTGTCATGAACTGTGAAAGTTTTCATCCCATTTACACTTGAAAAAAAAGAACAAACTAATTGTTTTGTACCATGAAAGCGACTGGCCAGGTTTCCCGATATACCATGTGGCAAACAAAGTAAAAAGCAGTGTTGAGGCTGGCAGAGACCGTCCTCTTGACAGTGGTGTTGTTTGTTGACAGTAATTACCAAAATGTTAATGCTTTAATTAATTATTTATGTTAAAAAAGGTTTCAAGTCAAAAGCACAAACAGTAATATAAAACATATTCTTCATGAAAATAGCAGAAAAGTTCAACTTATTTTGAGAATGCACAATGTCTAACTTTTGACAAGGCCAGCAATAGTCCATACATCACTTACTGTGTACAAATCCCATATAAATGCTAAAAGTAGCAATTACATTTACAATTGCAAAGAAGTACTGTCAGTGCAGTCAAGCCTGATTTAACTTATATATGTGTGGCATAGACCTTCACTGTTGTCCAGAAAGGATTAAAACACATCAGTGAGCCTCTGTAGCACTTGGTGACATGTTCCTCTATTGCAATGAACATGAAAAGCTGTAATTTATTCTGAGTCAGTCTGATGTAAATGATATAGATAAATATTATTTTTGTATTAAATACTAAATTAAGCAGGAGCTGACATTAGCTAAAAACTACATGCCCTGCTGTTTTAATAAAATACATACTTACTTAAATAATTAGTAGCATGTTAAATTGAAATTTAACTACATTTATGTCAGGACTGAGTGCTGTAGACGGAGCATGGAAGTCAAAGTGTTGAGAGACAGATTTGCACATTGTTAGGTTTGGTCTTTTCATGAGATTTCTAGACAATAACAAAAGTATGATATATATATATATATATATATATATATATATATAGGATAATGTGGGCCTTAAACTTTTATATAATACTAAATATCCTTAATTTACAGAATATTTTAAATAATCTAGGGATAAAAAATCCTAATATAAATGTCCTTTGTAATTCAAGCCATTTATCAAATAGCTAGAGAGATATTCATGTCTGCAGTATCAAGGATTAGCCAGTTGTGTAACCTGGTATCAATGTTGCCTGATTTATAATCTGCGAAGAATGTAAATTCTTTTCTGGTTTCCTGCATGTTGTCGCTGTTCATTGGGAGCCATTTCCAAGTTGAGTCAGTACTTTTCTCCCTCAGGTTTTTCATGTCCAACTAACAAAGGAGTGTAGTATCTTACAAACGCCAAAGAAGGTGGGTGACAGTGGGGTGAGAGAGATTCAAACTCAGGAACATAGATCGGAGAGACAAGGTGAGAAAGAGCAAAAAAATAGTCTACAGCTGGAAGAGGGACGGAAAAGAAAGAGAGAGTGACCTGAATGACACGGGGCTGTTTTTTCCAATAAGTAATAATGAGAAACATGGCATATGTGTATGCAAGCAAACACGCACACACACACACACACACACACACACACACACACACACACACACAAACACACACACACACACACACACACACACACACACATAAACACACATACACAAACACAGACCAACACACAGTGGACACTACAGGGTGCGCCAGTGGGCAGCTTCAGTAAATGCATGGCAAAATGAAATTCACAGACTTGTAAATCCAATAACCTGGCAAAGCTTCACACAGACAGCAGAGAGAGAGGGACAGACAGACAGACAGAACCAGGCTAAGTGACAGAAAGACATTAGACACAGAGATGGGAACGCAGGTGAGGGAACTGAAGGGGGGGGGCTTTTGAAGGATGGGGTCAGACAGTAATCCCCTAACCTGGCTGGGACTTCAGCTACCAACTCTTTGTTTTACAGTCTGTCTGGGAAAGTGACCTGTAAAGTCTGGTCAAAACACATAGAAAAAAGGAACTTATTAGAGATTCTGGTGGAAAAGATTCTAATTTATGCAGCAAAAGACAGATAAATCAGGGCTTAAAACAATAATAAAATTAAAAGTTGGAGCATATTTGTAGCAAAAGCTGTGAAATGTGTGGACTTGCCTAATGCCTTTTGTTTCTATACAGATGGTGAAGCTATCATTTATTGCGAGATTTTCCAAAATACACGCAATACAGCACTGTTATTTGATATCTACATCTGCCGATCATATGAGACTTCTGTATGATGAAGTATTCAAAACACGAATGAACGAGAACAACAAAGCAGGCCTCATTTTCTGCATTTCCCTTGAGAAAACATTCTCAAAATCACTTAACTTGCCCTCAAACTTTTTCCGAAGCGTACTCACATTAACACCTGTCTTTGGAAATCAAGGACGGCACAGAAACTGTGCAAAATTCTCTGCACTGCTCTGGGTGAAAATTTTCTAAAGGTTTGTTTTCCATTTCCCCTCATGACTTTTTTTTCCCTCCCTGTACCCTGCTTTGCTCCGGCGTCTCTGAGAGCCTGTCAGGGCTCATTTAGCCGGGGTGTGTCCCTTCACTGCACATTGCACTTTTCAAAGACAACTTGGAGCTATATTAATGGGCCAGTTTCTCCCACTCAGAACAATCCCCACCTCTTTTTATTTTCCACCTACTCAAACCAAGATTATCTTTTGGCTACCCAAACACAAAAGTATACAGTAACGCAAGCTCAAATTCAGAGGAAAAAACAGTGCCATGCCTAAAACAGACTAAAATATTTAATTTACACCAAACAAAGTCCGTTTTTGTAACTTTTAGTCAAAGTGCAAAGCCCTTGGCCTTGCTGTTATTGGTGACTGTTTTTGAGGCTGATGTATTTTGGTTCATTATATTAACAAGGTGGCTGAAATTTGTCAAACACTCAGCAAAAAGAATGCAAATTGCTCACAGATGGTCTGGCCCCGCATCGGAAACAGGTCAGCTGTCTGCCAGCCGCTCAGCTGGTAGTGTGGATTAAATAACAGGTGGTTTCATTTTCCTTTTTGCTCTGACCACTGCACTGACCACTATTCTCACTCAGTGATGATTTGAGACAGATACTTGGACACTGGGAGCATAATTTATGATTTGTCTATGTGTCTGCGTAGAGGAGTGTAACAGATGCTGCATAGTGTTTGTGGGTTGCAGTTTCTCTGGCAAAGTCTTTCTAGGAGTGTCATTATCAACAAAATTTATCGTCTGCCGTGACCTCCCCCAACCACAGACTTGACCTTGACGAATATGAGTTTTTTCTGCTAATGAAGTTTTTTATATGCAGGCTTTTGCTTTATACTAAGCAATAAAAGGTACAATAGCCAATTTTTGCGCAATTTTCCCAGATCTTTTCCTCCCCGAATGACGCTCCTTTACACTCCTTTGAAATTATTAAGGGAGTCACTCAGCATCAGCTGATATCTGACATCTGGCGTGAAAGAAAATGATGGGGCAGGGGGAGTTGTTAAGATTAAAAAAAGGAGATAGACTGAGGGAAAGGAAAGGTCGTTGGGAGGGATAGAGAGGAGAGAAGTGGAATGTAAAGAGTGAGAGAGAAAAAAATCTGGATGAGAGGGAGGAGGCAAAAGTGAAAAAGAGGAGGTGAAGAGAATGGGCAAGAAATTCCTTCTCTGATGTGGGGTTTCCTTCCTGACAAAATACTCTAAACACGGAATTTAGCAGGTGACCGAGGTAGTTCTTACAATGTATTGTGGGTGTGTTCGCCTTCTTATATCTTTTGTGACACCTGGCGTCTGTTCATTTAGAAAAAAGCAAAATGTTCCATTCTGCTCCCGTCTCTCTTCTCATCTTCCCCCCTGCCTGCCAGAACGTCTCGTCATGAGAAGAGAGTTAAGGTATGCCAAAAGGAAATAGCTCCAGCAGTTGTGCATCCAAACCTACTAAGAGCTGCAACAACAAGGCAAAAAAATAAAAAATAAAAAGCAGAAATTGACGGTGAAATTATATAGCAGTAAAATGGTCTATACATGCATGCCAGTGGAAGTGTTTCTGTTGCCTCCTTCGTTTTTTTTTTTCTATTAAAAAAATGATAATAATCACTGATGAACTTTTCTGTCTGTTTGATGTTTTACATGCCAATTTTTTGTATAATTTATGTTGCGCGATACCTCGACTCCTAGTCTGCTTTCAAACCTTGTTTCTTTCTGACCACTCTGCTGTCAGTTTTTTTTTACTGTTTTCTGTCATGTCTTCAACCGCTCACAGCGTCTTTGACTTGTGACCCGTTACAGGTCTGTTTTACCTCCGCATTCTCGCTCCCCTTTAGCACCTGTAGGTGGCGCACTCTTCCTGGCAGTAGCCATGGCTGTGCAGAGCAGCACAGTATGGGGACCTGTGGCTTTGGCCCACTATCTGCCGTCTATGAGGCCATTGTATCAATGAAGTAAAGATAGCATCTCTCAGTAGACATCACCTCTACACACACAGAGTGCCCAGTGTTCACATCCAACTGCCCGTGAATGAGAGATCAGCGGCTGGCTGAAAACTCTCCTCTTCTACCCCTGATAGTCTCTCTCTTTTATCTCTGCTTTTTCTGGTTACTCCAACTCCCTTCTCTCTGTGTTATTGTCTCTGTCCTAATCACATCAACCCACTGACCACAATAGTTACTTATCTGTAATATACTTATATCATGTAACTCGTTGACAACAACTACAGATTGTGAAACTGCAAACAATGACAGCTGAAGTTCTCTCGCTGAGAAACCTTTAAAAAAAAAGCTATAATGATTTTACTTAATATAAATGATATAAACATGACATAGTAGAGAATGAGTTGATGTACTGCTTGTTCACTAGTACGCCCAGGTGCAAATACCTCCCATACTCTCAGAAAATAACTTCAAGTATTTGATCTTCTTCCAATGCATTATGAACAGCTGACATGGGTATCCATCTGTTTCCATGGAAACTTATTCTCCAGACAGTCAGCAGGGCAACGAGTGAGCTCAGTGTCATGCCAGGTGTGTTTCAACCTGTCATCGCGCGAGGATAGCAGCTGATGAGGCTACTGCAGGAGCAAAGTGACGACTGACGGATGGAGAGATGACTGTTTCTCTGCCCTCTCAGGCATCTTTGGTAACACACAGTTAAGCACATTCAGCAGGCAGGTATCCAAAATTAGCTTTAAGTGTTAAGATTTCCCATTTTTGTGACAAGCAGGGGAAAAAAATGTTGCCTGATTTCAGTTGGTTTCCTACAACATCCACTTGTAGCAGTTACAGCAAATATAGCATGTTTAGTTTCTTTAGGAAATACAAAGCACTTAGTTGAGGTTAGAGAAAGATTGTGAATCTTGATTATATAATAAACACAGACTTGTAGCAGGAAAGAGGGTGTCTTTAATTTTTGTGATATTTTACCAGAATAACTAAAGTCTTTCCCTTATCAAAGTTACTCAAGACTACACAAGTGTGGGGCTCACGATGCAAATCCTGCTCTACAATGTCAAAATGTTGGGTTTTATACGCCGACTACCCTCCTATAACTTCTATGGCACAAGAACATAGTACCTCCTTGGCTGAAAAAATGTTGCCAGTGAACAAATTTTCAGGCAGCAATCACATTTCCTTCAAAACACCCCAGGAAAGGTGAATTAGTGGTAATAAACGTAATTTCTGGAATAGTACACAACGTTGACATTTTCTGTTTGTGTCTTTCTTTTATACAGAGTATTATTCTAACTTTTCTCTCCTAGAAATACAATAGCTGGACTGTTGCTCTTATACACTGTATGAAACTCCAGAATAACCTCTCACTGCGCAGGAGCAGACAACTATGATCTGTCATTCTTCAGGTAATTCCTGAGACCCAGCCCAGCAGCGTGCGCACCCTCCATCCCCACCACCATGAACTCAAATTACCACATTCCTTTCTCCCTAACCTGCTCTTTAGAGGCTAAAAGTGAAGGGAAAGGATGCCCGAGGAGACATTGTTTAGAGGGAGGCACATGCTCAAAATTTACCTGTACAGCGGAGAGACAAAGCACTCGCTGTTTTAGAGGCGGTTCAATACAGAAGAAAGCTGCGATAGATTATTTTACTATGGGGCTAAAATGGTTCAGGGAGCCACATCTTTGTGTTGGAGATACAGCAAAACAGTCAGTTTGTCATTATAAGTCTGAAAATCTGGATCAAATATAAAATGTGTTTTCTCTACATCATCAGATTTTTACTGGAACTGCCATGTCTTACCTTCCTTTCTCACAAAGCTCAGATTTGGCAATGCGGCGAAAGCGCCACAAAAGACGTCCAATTGGGCACGAAAAGGACAGGCATGAGCATCATGAGGGCTTTTAACAAACCCACAGGTTTGCCAATGATTCATAAAGATGAATGTCGTGGTGAGCGCTCACATCTTGCCTGTGTAATGACATTTCAGGAGAGCTCACTTTCAGATTCACCTAAAATTAAAGAGGTTTAAACAACATTGTTTAATCTAGTTAGCGTGTTTACAGGCTTTCCGTTTTTTTTAATTGTGTTTCTTGCACTGTTTGACATCTAAAGTCTAAAGTCTAAAAGTCTTGAGAATTCACTGTAGTGATATTACAGTTTTCCCAGATCTCAACAAGAAGTGATTCTCTATTGTAAAAAAGTTAATACTACTGGACACTATACAGAGCAACCCCCCCTTTATAATGCTGTACTGAAGAAGAGAGAATGATTATAGTACTAATCATCTGTATCATTTTCAGGAAGATCGCTTTTCGAAGTATTTCTTTTTACTGTTTAAATCCTCTGTGTGGGGCAGTATCATATGTTGAGGGGGGGGGTGAAAATGAATTATCTCATCATCTTGATTTCACACACTGACAACATCGCTGAGATATACTGACCTAATTAGTTCCTCTGTGTTGGACACTTTGATCTCACATCCAGTTATAACACACACATCTTTTAATGAAAACATCAACAGTTGTGGCCTTCAAGTTTCTCCAGCGCTGTGGGCAGCGCCCCGGGACAGAGAAGGAAAGAGAGAAACATCTCCCTCTCAGGAAACAGGATGTCCCGACTCACACTAGTGCCCTCAGAAGACTCAGACCCACAAACAAAATAAAGTTTTTCCAAAACACAATATGGGGCAATCAGAAGCTCAGGGGCCACCCAATTCTGTGTCACCCTTTTGATCATCTGCGTCTTTACATCCCTTCAGAAGCAAAGCTTCTTCCAAGTTCAACAGGCTTACTCCAAATTCATTAACAGGCTCTGTGCTTTGATCATTATATACTTGAAAAATATGAACATAATTTGCTCAGTTTATCCTTATATTTTGCATTAAAATGATTAACTGATGAACTGTTTGTTGAGAACATACATATGCTAAATTTAAAGGTAGATGCTCAGTTATACCCAGCAGCAGCAAGAGGAGAGGTCTGAGCAGGCCCAGGATCCACAACAGGTCCCCCTGGCCTCCAAGGCCATATGATCCCTCCGCTCAGAAAGGAACAAGGTCAGGCCTTTCATTTCATCCCGGTTCTGCACTCTGTGGAGCAGATGCCGGGTTCTTTTAGCCCATGTGGAGATCTGAATGTGGCTCACAGCAAGCGGATCCTAATCCACAGCAGCAGGAACCTCTCCCTGTCTGTTGTCTTTTCAAATTGGCCCCTTGCTCTGTTTTCAGCATCAGAGGGGAAACGTTTTCGATTACTGGGAAAGGAACATGAATGGTGGCTTTGTTGGTACATCTTCATGTTGATTTGGTCCGGTCTTTGAGTCCCCAAATGACCACCACCACCACCACTGCATGCCCGAAAATCTCGCCACCAACATAATTATCACTCCCTTACACGTTTTCTTTTCCTCAATTGTTCTTTCTGTTTAATCAGTGTGTAAAGATTTGTATCTTCCTCTTTCTTTCATCCCATCTCTATCTGCCCCCTTCTTTTATTTTGATCACAGGAAGTAAGAAGTACAGGGCATGGCTTGTGGAGCTTTGATCCAGATGGGGCCATCTGAGAGCATGAGTAGGATCCAAGAGCGAGGAGCTCAACAAAGGATGCTCAGTCCTACAGGCCTACGCAGCTTTATTTTATGGAGAAAAGTGAAGAGTCTCTTTTTCCATCTTCCATATGTCAACTTCAGCACAATCTTTACAAAAAAAACCAAACCTCCTTTGGGACTTTAAACACCTCTTGCTTTTCTTCACTTGCAATGATCTGGGGGTTTAAAAAATGCAGGTTATATAAACAATCTCTCAAATGATCCCAAACACATACAAGTATGCAAGTATATGAAATTTCTTCTTTAGCTTGTAGGTTTTTTGGTTTTACAAGCTATCAAAACATCATTTCTAACTTGGGACTGTTCACAAGTCTTTATCAGCTACAACCATATTAACAAAGAAAGATGAGTTTTCCCCTTCCTTTTGTCATATAAAAGTAGTCTCATATAGAAAAGCAACCTGTCTTTTGCAAGAAAAAAAATCACAGGTTATACATAGATTAAAAAAAACACGATCTAATGCAGAACATGTTTTTTTAATCTGTCTTTTCTCATTAATCACCAAATGATCTCTGAGATTTATCTTTTGACCCCTTTGAAGGGTCTCAACAAATAGTTCAAGACTCAGGGCTACAACATATAGTAAACTCTATCTATAAAGCCTTAATAGGGTTGCCAATAAAAAGATATATAGATGACAGTCTGACTGGTGACTTACCATCGAAGCATAATATAGTTCTTTCTCAAATATAAAAAAGGAAATAGCAAGCAGTGCCACAGTGTAATCACATTATCTCTCTTGCCGTAATAACCAGCCTTCCACACAACTGTGGCTACTGCTGCACAGCCCAGTAGGAATTGTTTTCATATCTGAAAATTCTGCAGCTTACTATGTTTGTCTAATACCAATATTTAGTGGAACTGCTGGAAGTATTGTGCCCTTTAAGTAGTGAAGCAGAAAGCAAGTGGCTGAGGTTTGGGTGGTGGTGTCTGATAAGCAGGAGCTTGAGTTCCATCACAGACCTGCAAGCAATATTTCCATTTTTATTAACTGTAACTGGGAGCTATCCCTATTATAACCTTGACCAAGTATTTTAGTTGCCTAATGCTAAGTCATACTGTAACCATACTTAGATTATTCTCTCAACCTTAACAACTTGCAGAAACTTAAGAGAATAAATCTGTTGTTGTTTAGTATTTTCAGTGACTGAAACCAGCCTGTTTTAGTCTGTCCCCCAATACAATCTGATTTCCCTTCCCTACCTTTGGTATTCAGTCTCAAGGGCCATCTTTCCAAGTGAAGGCTGAAAAATCTTTAAAAGATCATTAAAATATGTCTCAGATAATTAGCTTATTTATGACAAAGGCAAAATTATTTTCTAAAAGAGCTTGGCACGGGAGTTTATAGGAAACATTACACAAACTGCAGTATGTGGTTAATTTGGTGAGCAGTATTTTTAGAAAGAGATAAATACACATCTGGTTCAAGTATTGACACATGCAGGATGGTGTATGTGCCACTGACTCAAAATAAACTACATAACCCATGTCTATCATCATGAGGAAAAAATGCCACAAAGTGCAGTGGAATGGTTTCTAATATTTGGACAATAATGGAGACCAATACCACAAGTGAACAAGCTGAATCGGGCTTAAAACTCAGGGAATACTTGTTAATAAGATCAGTTCATCAATTCCATGGGATTCACAGGACGATAATAAAAAAAATGAACATTTTTAGTCTTATCCTTTAATATTTAATATATTTTAGTTCGTTTGAAGACATATAGTGACCTTAAATTCATACTGTCCAGGAGTTTGAGAAGCCATTGCTTTCATGTCAAACGACTAAAAAGGAGTCTAACAAATCATTCAACACCATCTATTACTAAATGGCTTTGTAACCACAAAAGTGGTTAGAGAGGTCACCAAGGCCAACTCCTGTTTGTGGGAGGGCCGGCGGTATCCAGGGATATTGCTCGGAGAAGCACGACGGATGTGGAGAGAGGTTAGAGGGAGACAAACAGAGCCGAGGGTCAGTTTGTTTGGGATTCTTGAGAGGAGATAGCAATTCACAAAGCCTTTCTAATGAGAACCAGCTGACCGCTAATAAAGCTATAGCCAGGCTGGAGCTATTTGCTTTTGTTGTGGACCTTTAGAGGGGGGCTTCTGTTTATTGTGCTTTATTCTCCCGAGCCCCTCAAAAGAAGGCAAGAGAAATTTATACTGGGTCGAGTTTACTTTGAGTCCACTGGATTTTATCAAGCTACTCGATGAGTTTTCCCAGAGTTAGAGATTTGCTGATACACCATGAAGTGAAAGCACAAAAATCCTCTTGATTTGCTGACCTTGTTCTACACTTTGTGTCTGATTTTCTTTGGATGAGATTTTTCGGTTCTTTTACATCCTGCTGTATTTTAAGTGCAGTAACCTTTGTGTAGCATTTGGTCATTCAGTTTTGTAGCCTCTATGAAAAGCAGGGACCTTGATGACTTGACAAAAAGTATGACAAATACATTTAAATATAGTGCATATAATTTTTTTTTCCTTGCCATTGAAAATTTTACAGTTCTGTGACAGTTAACCACACATGGCACTGCAGGACTGTAATGTTCTTTAGATGCCTATATTAGCATTGTTAGAATGACTCTACAGCACATGTAAAAAGAGGATAGTTTATGTGTTGACCTGAACAGGCAACCCCTAAAAAGTATGTTTCTATGCAACTAAACTGAAACTGCAAATATTTTCTTGCAGGTTGCATCTCCTGCAATACATATTAGGACATTTCATAATGAATCCGGAAATGTCGGCCTCATGATGACGCTTAAGGAAAAGCTAGGGGATCACCAAAGTCAGCAGGGAACCATCAGGGTCTGCAAAAAATCTTCTGCCCGTCCATCCACCAGATACACAAAGGAGATATTTCACTCGATAAGTGAAAATTTTGATCAGCTGGTGGCATTAGATGAAAAGTCAAAGGATCACCACAGTCAGTAGGCTTCATCCACTGGTGACCATGAAGATCGGTGCAAAATTTTGTGACAATCCATCCCATCATTGATGACATATTCCAGTTTGGAGAACTGGCATCCACAGAACCATGCTAATAACATGGCAAGTGACATAAAGAATACAGTGCAGTGAACTGTGAAAGTACTTATAGTTCCCCTAAATTCTGCTATGTGCATTACAAGGAATATGAACTGGAGATTTGTGGACTGACTGATATTATAATGTTGGGTACTAGAGAATGATGATTAGATTTGCTCCCGGTAGGCTGCCCCCCACCCCACCCCCCCTCCCCGGAATTATGGGAAATGTCTGGTTTCCTGGGTAAGAACTTTTTCTGCTGTTCGTCCAAAATCAACATGGAGATCATGCTCAGTTTATACGGAGAAGCAACAGATAAAAGGAGAATTTGTTTCCTCTCTCCAGCTCCATGTGTTTTATTTTTGCTCCAGAGAGAGACAATAGTGTTTTGTTTTGTCTGAGCTTCTGATGCCGCAGAGCGTGTCAGTATTCCTCCTCCCAGAAGATGTTTGATTAATTTTTGGAAATGATTCAAGATGCTGTAGGTGTTGCAAGGGAATGGGTGAAAGTTTTCTCCAAACAAAACATTTGTAAGACTTTGCGAAGGCT
The DNA here is from genome assembly GCA_016859345.1 of Istiophorus platypterus. Lineage (NCBI taxonomy): Eukaryota > Metazoa > Chordata > Actinopteri > Istiophoriformes > Istiophoridae > Istiophorus > Istiophorus platypterus. Next base: position 19,403,241 of record CM029117.1, read on the forward strand.
TCTAATCACTGACCGTGCAGCAACACAGACTCAAACAGATATGATTACAGTTCTTTATTTTCTCAGTCTCTTGGAGTACAAACAAAACTGAGATATTATGACATTATGGTCATTCATGAGCTACTAATAAAAGCAAGAATACAAATGAGTGTGAAAGACTGTGAGTTAGTATTTGGGGACTGGACAATGCATTTCTGAAAACCATAAATTCCTCACAAATCATTGTATACCTTTGTAAATCTTGTCTTTATTTATCAATTTTCACATTTGTCACCATGTTGAAAAATTTCTTTCCATGATGGTAGCGCAACAACTTGTTATGTTAACATTAAATCTAAGCGGAATAAAACTCACAGACCTGTGGTTGTTTTGATAGCACAAGTGGTAAATGTGAAATATAACATACTGCTTCATTTTTATTTTCTTTTTTGAGAATAGATGTACAGTAAAGGGAATACTCTTCACAATCTAGAAATGTTTTTAGAGAAACTGATGGCGAAACAGGTGGTAATGCTTCAAACTGTCTCTCAATGTTTTCATTCTTAGAATGTTTTTAGAGTAAAAAGCCTTGATGCTTCACTAGTCTTGCTGTCCAGAGGTGTCTTAAATGTCAGAGGAGAATCTGTCTTTTCTCCCCCGTTCAGTTGTTCTCGTACATATTCACTTCCGTCTGCTGATTACACCTGCAATCAGTTATGTAATCATTCGCTGGTCCCTAAGAAATGTCTCCATACACTGGGCTCTATACTTTACAGAAGGCATTTCTCATCCAAGGCAGACATCATTAGAATTTACCATTGCATGTGGTTCACTGTAAAAAAAAAAAAAAAAAAAAGGAGCAAACTTATTTATAACTGGATTTCTCATAAATGATTCTGTTTTTCAAAATACACCAAATTCTGGGTTATTCTTTGGCAGACTGAAATTGATATTGACAAGCCGGGAACAAAAAAACAAAAAAAACAAAACAAAACCCAACAACGGTTAGAATAAAACAAGCAAACTCATTTCATAATTTCTGCAAGTGTGTGGAGAGATTTGTGGGCGCTCACTACCGTGCGCTGAACAGGCAGGGATCTCTGTTTTCCCATTACCTTTGGGAGCCTTTCAAAGCTACTCACCTCAGTGCTGGAAAAATAAAACAGAATCATTACTTCACATAATTTGGGCTGATCAATGGTGCAGTTCTCATAAGGGAGCCCTATTAGAAACATAGACCCTTTCTATTTATTAAAAGTGATTTCTTAGCTGTAACCCTCTTTCCTCTGTCATTCCTGTCCTGTCCACACATTACACCTAGGGAAATTCTGTACAGTACCCACTTTTTCGTTTCACTACTAGTCATTCTTGGAAAAGTAGTCATTTCAGATAGGCTTGGAACATGGTAATTCAGCTAATTCTGGTGCGTCAGACCCTAGGATAAATCAGGACCTTGTCTTGCCCAGTATTGACACAAGCCTGTTCTCTGCTGCTTGAAAAGCTTTCACTGTCTGTATGAGGTGAACACTTCACAATCCAGACTTTTACCAACCTGGGCACTGCACAGTTCCACCTCGACGACCAAAGCATACCACAAGTAGGACATATAGAGGGCTCTCTGTAGAGTGTGGCAGGAAAATGTGCACAAGGTTGAAAAATTGTTTTCATAACGGAGGACGTATATGAAACATTGGATAAGCCAAAACCATTTGGCTAAAGCATGGGGAGGTGTAAACTGAGTACGAAGATTAAGAAAATTCAAAAATACAAGTCAGGATTTCACTGTAAAAACTGTGTAATTAGACAGCTCATTAAATGTACTTCCAAAACTAAAAAATAGAAGTTGGGATGTGTTACCTGAATCATTGCAATAACCCTGACATTCAGCTTCTTGACCAGTGCTTCTAGTCCAACCTTGTCTTTTAAAAATTACATTTTTATACAACCAAACTGCATCGGCAAATATATTTTGTAAGAAACATAATCACTGGCTGGATTATGTTCAGAGGAAACATATTCAATTTGAATGAATGAATGAAGCACTACATTTACTGATGGCAGCAGAGTGTCAGGAGGTGGTTAGGGTGGATGGCAGGCACACAAAGTATGCACATGCAACTGTCACACTAGAGAGAGGGGTTCACATCCAGAGACACAACTGTGGTTAGGATTATACAAACATTTGCAACACTTTGGTTAAAATTACAGAAAGATCATGGTTTTGGTCAAATGTAAATAAACATGTTGTGTCTGAAGTCACTGTGAACTCGTTCTGTATTAAACCAGACAATGATTGTTACCTAACTTTACAACACTGTATTGCCTTTTGGAGGACAGTGGAAGGGCTCTGCATGTTGAGATGGTGGGAAATGGATTTGTTGTGGGTCTGAAAGATAAACACTTATCTGAACAATTAAAAAATTGCCTCAGAACTGATGTCAGAAAAAGCAGTTAACAGAGCCTGACAAGGAGAGCAGGTGAAAAAGCTGATGCAAAGGGCAGTCCATGGATGTCAGACATGAATGTGGACAACTTCAGCACAGTATTCTTAAAGGTAGAGGGGCCCATGGAGTGTGTGTACCTATGGCAGCGGTGCCCAAGTGTAGAGGCACTGGTGAGAATATGCACTGACCTCACTGAGATGAAAAAATAAGTGATAAGTGATGAGCATCTGCTCCCCTTAGTGTTTTCAAAGCTAGAAGCCAATGCAGGATTTTGGCTGATTCAACTGTCCAAGAAGTGTTCCCTGCTAACCACTTCATAACTCCATTCATGTAGTATTGCCAAAATCATCATCAGCACCTGGGTGTTTCGAGAAACGCATGTCATGTGCCCTGATGGGCCTGGAAGGCGTTCTGTGTAAGACGGAACCGCACAGAGGAAGATTGCCATCACGGCTGCAGGATTCAGGAGGGATGCCCAGGGGAGGAGCTCTCTGGGGATGGCAAATCACCTTGGGAAATTCCTGCCTCACCTGGCTGAGAAAAAAACGCGTCATCTCAGAGATCTACTGAAAAAAACATGTGGACCTGGGGGCCACAACAGCAGCAGGTCTTTGACAGAATATAAGAAGACTTGACAAAAAACCCAGGGCTAGCACTGTATGACCCAAATGCTGAACACGATTTATCCTCATTCCAAATGGCCGCTGTGCTTCTCCAAATAGACACCCATACTGAGAAGGAGGCACTGGCCTCAACATGGGCCTGTGTGAGGTTTGTCCTCGTCAGGGAAAAGCTTCTCTATCACAACTCTTAGCTCAAAGAGCTTAGATTGAAGCATCTGATCATGCGAAAAAGACATTTAAACTTCAGACGCGCTGTCTGGAGCTCCTGTCAGCAACACAGCAGAGGGGCTTTAATAAAAATCCAGACAGAACCAGGACGATGACACTATACTCAGCAGTAAAAGAAGTATTGTGTTGGAGGGATGGTCAAACAAGTTCCTACGTGGCATCCTCAGGTGAGCTCAAGGCTCAAAATGATCTGCTACTTTGTAGAAGAAGAACTGTAATCCCAGAATCACCCAGAGCAGATATGATGACAAAACTGTAGTCGGGCTTTGTGGGAATAACCAAATGCAGGGAGAGAGCTAAACAGTCCCTGTGTTGGCCAGGCCTCAGCAGAGAGCTGACAAAAAAATGATATAAAACTCTGACATGTGTGGCTGGTCTACTGTAGGGGCAGATTTATGTCATGCAGAAAAAGGCATTACTTGGTCATTGTGACTATTTTTCAAGATACTACGAACAGGCCAAACCAACATCCACAATATCGGGAGCAGTGATAGAGCTCTTCAAGTCTATCCTTGGACATCATGGAATACCAGAAGTAGTACGCTCAGACATTGGACCACAATTTGCATCAGTTCCTTTCAGAAAGTTTGCACAGCAGATGGCAATTATCCAGACGTGGAGAGGTCAGTTGGACAGAGGGAGCCAGTCTAAATGGTAAGACAACCCTCTGCCAGCCTGGGATTCAATCAGAGAAATAATGCTGTTTTCAGTCTGAGCAGACCACAGAACTAATTGATGTATTTTTGTGACTGCTTGGCAGGCACATTGCTCGTGTAATTAAAATGTTGCAGTCTATGAGAGAAAAACAGAGCAGAAACAGAAACAAGAGTATGAGACAGTCAGACAAAGGATAAGTAGGTAAATGTAGTATAATTTGATCATTTTATGACACTTAGTATTTGTAATCAGTCAAGGCTATCTAATATTAATTTCTTTTTTTTTTTAGCCTGCAGATTTTTTATGAGCAAGCCTTTCTTTAGCATTTCCATAACCATGCACATACAAATAAATTGTAAGAAATGGCTTTAACAGTGTGTTTATCTATTCTAACATAAGCTGCAAACACTAGCATGTCCAGCTAACTAGACAACGGCCTACAATAGCAACCAACCCAGCATTACTCAAGTCCAAGAGTAAGTATATTATTACACTACACTGTCTTGAAGGACAGGGACATGAAATGTAAAAAAAAAAAAAGCCCTGTTGTAACATACCGTTGGAAAATATGAGCAGTAAAGTGCAAATCGAATTCTGTCTTGCACGTCCATTTAGTACCCAAACTGGGATATCAGCAGTCACAGACTAAAAAATGAGAATCTTACTTTCACATACTTCTGCCTGAAATCAAGGACATGTGGTTCAAGAGTAAATATGCCACCATCACTGCAGTATTAAGAATTACTAGAGGACTCAGGTTAAAGCAAGAAGTGAATTGAGATAAAATATGTATAATCTTTCTATTACATTTATTTCAGCAGCTGTGCACATTGCTACTCAGCGGATGAAGTTTTTCTGTGTCCGTAGGCCTTTACTTTGACAAAAAACACTTTCAGTGTACTGCCTGTTATTTTAAATGTCAAGTAAAATAAACGGGATATAAGTTCTTGCTAATGGAGCGGGGAAAAAAATCGTGCATTTATGCACGAGAAAGCGGATTTATGACGGCAGCCAAGGATGGTTTATTTCCCTGGCTGAAAGTGGGGCTCTCATCAAACATTTGCTGTACTGAACTCATCTGTTTGGTGGCGCAAACAGGGCATCTAAGGCAGGCTGCATTTTATCCCAGCCATCAGAGTTTGTGCAGTGTCTCAAAATACTTTTGCTCCATAGCTGAGTTTACCTGTGGAAACATCATAAACAGAGAGAGTTTTTTAAAATCCTGGCTCGCTCAAAGAAAATAGAGCTGCCCGAGAGGGAATCTGACGTTTGACTACCACAATAAACCTGCTATTGGATAGGGTTTCCAGAGTGGGGGGTAAAATCATCACAACTGGCAGCCTAACAGACTTCATCAGCTTCTTTACTTTCTCTCACTGTTTGGAACCAAAACAGGGGGAGGATATGTATGTCATCCCTCCACTCAAACATTAACACCCTCTCCCTCCTCCTCCCTCTGAAGACACATGAAAATGACCCAAATTAAACCAAATATGGGTTTGGCAGCACAGGCATCCCCTTTTCTGAGATGAGAATCATGCATATTTATTAGCAGAGCATCTGGAAAACATCTGCGGAAGCTCAAATGTCCACTTATGAGCTGGAAATAACCACACTTGTCTGTAAACTCCAGATATCATGATCCATTAGTCAGACAAAATATCTAATTAGTCCGCTAATCAGGTAGTCATGTGACGTCACAGCGAGGCAGCTACTAAAAAAGTAAACCAGTTACTTCTTCTGCAGTTCTTGAAAAAGTCAGCCACTCTACCAGACACCCAGCTGGTGAATCAACATGTTGGTAGCTGCTGGAACGGTCTATCAAAGTGAAAGATAATCAACCAAGTAGGTCAGACTGTGACTGAATCAGTCATCCATTTAGTAATTAGAACGACAATTTAGTCCACTAGGCACTAGGTGATTTCTGCTCAACAGAAAGACAAGTAAATATCCAGTATATTTTACATTTTGAACGATACAATCTTTCAGTTATATCCATATTCCTATGTTAGAGCTCTGAAAAGTTACCAGCACAATAGGAGGCCAGCTTCATATATTTCTAATATTCGACAATTTACTGAATCAGTCAACAGCAATCTTGATAACAAGAGAGGTTGTTTAATAAGCTGCTCTAGTCCGTGGGTATCTGCATAAATCTGCAATAGTGTATTTAAAGTCTGAAAGCCACAAGCTACCACAATGAAAAAAGGTATGTGGTTATTTTTGTTTGCCTAATCTCATTCATATTAAAAGGTGAGGCAAATCCAGCTCCCCATAGCCGAGGAAAGCAAATTTGCCCTTCACTGACCACACTGCCTCCTTTTTCTCTTTCCTGTGCTTCCTAGCTAGAAAAGGTTTGATACTAAAATGGATAATAATAAAGCAGCTGTGATGAAAAAACTTCATATCTGGCATGGTTAATGTTTTTTTTAGTATCAATAACTTTTTACAGACCAAATAACTACTTTCTCATCTCTGATTTTAAACTTCAGCATTGTGCCAAAACTCAGCCTCTTCCTCAAATCACTGGCTGCTGCTTTCTCTGATCTCTTCTACCTGTTTTCTTGTGACTAACTGGAAAAGGCCCCCATCTGACTGACCATAGGTGAACAGAGCAGCCATTCATCTAATTTCTGAAGTTATTTACTGGACTTCTGCCAGTCACCGATTAAAGCACACAGATCTACCCACCCAATCCACTGATGGGGGTCCATACTGGAGCTGGGAAACATACTGCACTTCAGTGGTTCTCAAAAGTTTTCTGGCATGCCTCTCTTCAAAATCTAAAAAAAAAAAAAGTCCCTTCCTCAGCTGTACTTTCCAATCATGGTACAGTACTGAAGACGTCTTTCGGATGAGGGGGTGAAACATCTTTCAGAAGCTCAAGCAAGTTCACTTGCTTTCGTATGGCACTTAGAAATGGTACAGTATTGTACATCAGAAGTATTGGTTCCGTTTATCAAAGGAAAAAGAAGGAACTAGAAAGAAGCAGATCTCTCCATCAAGACTCAAATCTCCCTTTGTGTGAGTAAGTCCATTATTCTGGAATAAGCCCATTAAAAACAGAAGATATTGCCAGCGCCACCATTCCAGATACCTCTGAGTTGTTTGGCATGAATGTTTAATTCATTTTGTTTAATGGTGCACTCTAATCAGCTTAGAGGATTGGTGCTCATTTGCTGACAAGGCTGGTGTGCATTTCTTCCACAAGGGGGCCTTTTGAACTGCAACTTAGTAGTGTTACACTGTAGTGTACTGTAAATTGAATTTTGGTCCTCTATAAATGCATGTTCTCTGGTTGAACACAAACACACACACACACACACACACACACACACACACACACACACACGCGCACACACAGCATTCACCACAATACCTCTCCTCAGGTGGCTATGAACTGCCCTCTATCACACACGCAGAGCCTAGTCCGTTCCTACTATATACCAAAATACTACACTATGCTTCACTATTTCTAGCCCTCTCTCTCTCTCTCTCTCTCTCTCTCTCACACACACACCCACACACACACACATCTCTTTGCAAAAGAGCCATATTCATGGGCACACATCATGTATAACTCCTACCACAAGACAAATATGCCATGGTGTGTTTGGTTTTCTTTTTATCTATTTAAGAGTTATCCCCACCATATGTACAGTATATTAATTATGGCTCACTCAGAACACTGTTCTTTTGTCCGCCCATGCAGGTAGCCCTCTCCGTTGGCCCAGTGACCTGCTTCCTGCCTTCCTAAGCTGCCCCGATCATGGCCTAAAGTATTCTTCCCTCAGCTGGAGCTGGACTGGATTACAGATACCTGCAGAGAGCTATTAAGGTGGCTTTTCTGGTGGCAGCAAACCTTGATAGCAATATGGACTAAATCTGTATGTAGAAAGGGAGTGATAAAAAAATACACTGGAAAAGAAGCAAAGAGAAAGAGATATTGTCTATTCACATTAAAGGAGACCTGGGGAGCTTTTCACCACTAGTAATGCTATGGAGCAAAGTTTTTATGAGCATGTCTAGGTTACCACAAGTGGTGGTAAAATGCCAAGAAAGAAACTGTACCAATGTGCCAGCAAAAGGCAGGTGGAAAACTGCTAACAGAAAACATGGATGTAAAAAGCGCAGTTTTAAAAATCTGAGCAAAAATGACAGCATTACTACTTCCATGAAATTGTCCAAAAACAACATATGTTTACATTTAAGTGACATAGCTTTTTGCATCTGCAGGAATTATGATTCTTGTTCTTTGGAAACAAAGGACTAGATAATGTGATTTTCAGGGGCTGAATCGGTCAACAAAATATCTGACTTTAAACACAAGAGATGACTGTTTTCGTTTCGTACCAGTTAACACTTGTTTCTTTTAATAATGACGATATATCCCTTATCCTAACCAAATTACGACCATAGGGGTGTCAGATCAGCAAGCAGCATTAGCAACAGCTCTGTCACAGCCTTCGAGGTCACTAACAAATGGTAAGGTCCTGACTAAAGTGGTGGTAGATCAAAAAAGGGCAGTTACAAAGTTTTTTTTTTTAATTTGGAGAACTTGTAAAATTAAAGTAAAAGACTATGCAAATATTATAAAAGGAAAGAAAAGCACTCAACATGTTTAAGAGGCCTCAAGGATACACATACACACACACACACACACACACACACACACACACACACACACACACACACACACACACACACACACACACTCACACGTGTTTCGGGGAGAAACATCAAATGTAAACATAACATAAATCCACAGGGTATCTTTAAATTTTTTAAAGCTGCATTGAAGAATTTAAAATCACTAGCAGAAAAACTCATTGACATATCATCAGCTTGTGCATCAGCTCTGATTCGGTCACCCATCTCTTGAGAAAGATATGTGGCCTTTAGCTTGCAAGATGCACGTTTTCTTCATAAGTTATTCATTTACTTGGGCTATCTTTCATCTCAAGCTAACCAAATGGCGTAGAATCATCTTGTCTTGACTTGTCTGCTGGAAACCTCTGTCTACAGTTTTACAAAGGGGTGTTGATGAGAGCTTTAAGTCTGAATCACACAGTTAATGTTCTGGGAAACCAATATAATGAGTTGATATTTATATCTATCTCTTTTTCAGGTAGTTCAAACAAGGCAGCCATTGAGAGTAACTATTTCTAATTAGTTTATTAAGAGGTTTTCCAAGATGAAACATGAATACGGTGCAAGAGTCAACAGCAATGAGTGTCATTACCTATCAGGCTGGTGTACATTGTAATATATTTTAATAATAGATTGATCAATGCTTTCACTCAGGCCAGTTTATTTTATCACCTCGGCACAAACATGTAATTTATTCCCTACAATTTTCACATGATAATTTAAATCAGATATGTAATACAGTATGCACCTGCTGTGCGATTTTGTTGAAAATGTACGACAGTGATGTGACTACTTTTGTATATTTACACCATAGCCCAGGAATTCTGGGTGTGATGTTCTAAAATCTCTGAATGATATGGAGCTAAAATTTCTTTCAAACTACTTCTGATTTTTGCTCTGTTGAGACAGCCCTCCTTCAGTGTTTTGCTAACAGTTATTTTCACTAAAGACCCTATATCCAGAATGGGCTGCTTAGTCAAAATGTTCCCCCATCTGAGGCATCAGAAAATAACCTTCAAACTGCCCTCAGCAGGTCAGCCAACTGCAGAGTCCCAGTCTCCTTTTAGGCCCCTGGAGCCTGCTCAGTGTGGGGGAGTCTGTAAACAAATCTGCCATCACCTCTCTCTCTTCTCTCCTTTTCAGTGTCTCTCTCTCTCTCTCCACCATCCCTTGCCTGACCTTGTTTCTCCTTCTTCCTCATCCTTATTTTATCCATTACTGGTATTTGCTTCAATCCCTATGTTTTTCTCTCCTTTAATCACCTTTACTCACTTATGAAGTAATCCAGCTCCTCCTACCTATATTTCATCCCCAAAGTTACCGCCCACATCTTGTTTTTGTTGCTCTGTCCTTCTCCTGCTTCACTCGCCTTCTGTCCTTATAACATCTGTTTTTACCCCTCCATTTCTTTATCCATCTTCCTAATCTTATCCTGTGCCTTCACCTTTTACTCCCTGTGTCCAGCCCTTTCCCATTTGTCCATTTTTCCCAAATAATATCTCTTTTCCTGGATGCCTCACAGTTGGTACCATCCCCTTAATCTTTTCCCCTATGACTTTCTACCTCCCATCTCTACCTCCCATCTCCAACTCTCACCAATACTCTCACCACCCCCTGCTTGTCCAACTCCATCCCTAACTTTCCTTTTCTTCACTTCTCTCCTCAACCCCTCCTCTCCTCCCTTTCTTATCCTCCCAAGATCTCATACCACCCTCTCCATCCTATTTTCTTTAGACCTCAGGCTCCATTGCTGCCAAAATATGCTTCCTGCATTAACCTAAACCAACCCCCATCTCTACCTCATATTCATTCTAATTCAAGTCATAGCAGCACAACTCAATTTAAAAAAAAAAACCCAAAGGACAAATTTTATGGAGCAAATAATCCTAAAGGGTAAAATAAATAATACATCAGATAGCAAAAAGATGCATAACAGGTTGTCCTTTACTGCATATTTCTGCCAGTGACGGACAGAGTATGTCTATCTACATTATATCCATCAACAAACAAATTAGAGTCAGAATCAGCTTTTCACACACATGTACAGGAAAGTCCAACCTGCAGCTAAAACAAGAACAACAAGGAAAGCAGAGGTAAGAAGTCACAAACATATAGTTTGGCAACCAGGTGAAAAGGGTGGATTCATATGAATAAATGAACAGCAATGGACAGGAACATATATAAAAAAAGTACTGAATAGCAAATGTAACAAATAACTTTATATACAAAAGTTTGGTGGTTTATGTACAGTTTATGCAAGTAGATAGTGTGTATAAATGTCTTTGTCTGATATATACAATCAACTTGGATTTACATTTTACCATAACGGATCATTTACATGTCATTTCACAGTTTGCATATTAAACTGCAATATATTCAATTTGGAAGTACAGTAAATGTTTAAGAGGTTGTTGCATATCTAATCACTAATATAAAGCCAATATAGGCTAATTGTATATATTACATGTCAATGGATTGAAGGTTCCATGCACCTTTTTGAACCAGTGGTTAGTCATCATGAGCTCAAAATTTCAATGGCAATTAGAGGGTTTTTTTCTTGGCAAGTTAGCAATATGAAGATTTCACATATCTTCGTTTGAAAAAAGCAAAGTACTTCTAATTGGAAATTCATGTTAGAAAATTTCACAATTTCTACATTAGTATTGCCTCAAGTAAAAATATGTTTTTCACCACCAGAAAGTGCCAGCCTGACGGATGGAAGTAAACTTCTATTGCACCATCCTCATCTGCCTCCCTCCACCTCTCCTCTTATTTTTCAATTATAAAGAACATTCCTTTAGGGGGCAATAGTTAATTTAAACACCTAAAAATAATCTAAAAAAAAACAAAATTATAGTGTAAAGATGAAAAGAAAAGGAGAAAAAAGTTGAAAGATACAAAGGTTGACCAAAAGCGTCCAACATCATTAAGTCACAATTTTCTCCCTTACTGTTGTTTCTCTCTTTATTCCCTATCCATTCCCCATACACAATACTTCTACTTTTCTCTCCCTCCCCTCCTCCCTCTTTCCCAAAACCCCCTCTTCCCTTCTCTTCTCCACAGTTCTGCCATCTCTCAGCATTCCTCAGGTCCGCCACACAGAGCCCCATTGTGTCAGTGGGTAAGGGAGGGAGCACACAGTGCAACCTCTCACCATGTGCTGCCGCTGGACTCACCTTAGGAGACCACAAACTACTGTACAGCCTTTTCACACTCACAGACACACACACACACACACACACACACACACACACACACACACACACACACACACAAACATGAACACGCACACACACACTCTCGATGCCACTCTATGTCCCCATTTCCTCCCTCATTCCTTCACTCTCCCCCATCTCCCGTGCTTCCATTCCACCCTTCATTCCCTTTTCTTCCGCTCACACTTCCACTGCCTTTGGAAAGCGGCCATCAACAGGCTTCACCCTCTTTTTTTTTTAAACCAATGTTTATAACCAAACAGCCCTACTCAAAAAGGCTATTGATGAGACTCTGTGGTTTCAAAGCAAGAGAGCAAGCAGACCCTCAGGAGGAGGAGGAATGGAAGGAAAGAGGGATGGAGGGGATGTATGAATTGTGGGGCAATACTCTCCTGTATAAAATTCCTAGGCTGCCAGTGTGAAAACTTCCAACCTGTGCCAAGAGAGCTAAGATCTCTATTGTAGAGAACCACATTGTTGTGACCTGCTGCTATTCAACAAGATATGCATTCAGTAACATTGATGTGAATGTGGTGAGAATAGCAGGGGCTCTATTTACATTAGTAAATCTAATCTCTTAATTTGAACTAAAAGTGTATTCAGACCAACAAGCCTATTCAGGCCTGTTGTCAAAAATGACTATAAAAAGAAGCTTTAAATTTTTTTTTTTTGATAATTATTATTATGATTTTTTCATTTTGATTCAGATTTTTTTTTATGGGTGCAGCAGAAACAAGCTGTTAAAACTGTGCTGTGACATTATCAATTCTTATAAAGTTAGTAGGGTAAATGTATCCAGAAGACAAAAAACAACAGCATTATCACTTATTTGACTGTTTGTGGCCACCTGATGAAGTAAAATATTCACTGGTGTTTTAGCCCTGTTTTGATCCATTGTTATTATAAAAATAATCGATTATGGCAGATTTACATATAAAGATGAAGCCGTTGAAGGTGTCGATGATTAGTGGATGATGGTATCTATGAAGATGACGACTAAACTTTTTTCAATTTTGAGCCGGAGGCACATGAACATCAAATTAAAAAGCAATATCTTAAAAAGCGAGGAAGGGTGTAGATGGGGCCAAACAGGATGAAATGCAAAAAGGAAATGCAATAAAAAATTGCATCCAAATATGCAATATAAAGAGGCATTTTGTTCAATCATTACTTTCTACTTTGATAATCTTATTTATAGAATATAATGCATATTCAAATCCCAGGGAAAACAAGTGAAAGTCTGCAAACTTTTTGTGGTGCAAGAATTGACCCATTTCAACAGCCTCAAGGTTAATGAGTTCAATTGGACCCATTTGAGGGATTATCACGTGTGAGTCAGAAACATAATTCTGTAAGACTCTGAGGGTCCAGAAGCACCAGCACCAGCAGTCTGAAAAACAATGCTGTTTTCTTAATACGAAAAAGATTTAAATTTTCTACACCCAAGCCACTTGTTTCTGTTTAGATTAAAAAAAAAGAATGTAGAGTTAGGCCTATGTTACCATGCTATTTCAATCTTCAATACAGTGAAAAAGGGCTATATTCTGCTATATAATTCCACACACATGCACATTTTGCAGACTCAGTCCGAGTCTGAAAGTTCAACATTCCTGAGAGGCTTAGATGCCGACTGAAAAGAATGAGCAGCCACACAGAGGGATCTCCTCACGAGATAGAGAGCCATGTGGCCTGCTCTCAGCCAGATTAGAGTGGGCCAGAGCACTCAGTGCGACCTGTGGACTGGAAGGATAGAGCAGAGAGCAAAATGCAGTAGTATCGCTTCTCAAAACAGGCAGGTGTGTGTCTGCTGTTACAGTGTGTTGGACCAATCATTAACTTTTGCTATGTGATGCTTATTGCGTTTCGTGCTGAGCGTCTGAGACTAAAGGAGAGATGCATTGGTAGCTTAAGTGACTGAGGGGGAAGAGGTATTTACACGGCCATTTCAGCCGACTTATAGTAGCAAAATTGCATCTCAGCATTGCGTGATATATCTAAAACAATTAAATGAATCAGAATTTCCGAAAAGTTTTATACCTTTACTGTGGGAAAAGACATTTCTATGACACACTTGCAAGATATTTTGCTTAATGCTCATGTTCCCACCAAATACAGTATCTTCTTGTATAAAATAGTTATAGTTCTCAAAAAAAAGAAACGCAATAGCTCTCAACACTTCTTTCTTACTTCTTTTGCCCTGAAGAGGTTTCTCCCACAGAACTCATTCATCACTCTCAAAAAGAGGCACTAGTTGTTTTCTGAGTATTTATGTGTGTCAAGAGATTAGTATCAGCAGAGAGGGCACCTCTCTCTGAAAGAGGCTTCGTTGCATGAGTGATATCTCAGGCGCAATTTATCTACTCATATAGTAACAGCTGTTCTGTAACATATAACAAGACAAATATGTGTTTATAGCTGACTAAGCAAACAGACGAGAAGACTGTGGAAAAACATATATCTAGCACTTTTGTCCTCCAAAGTGATTATCTAAAGCTTGTATTTTGATTTACTGCTCAGCGCCATCTTTGCTACCATTACTGGAGCCAGAAAAAAATTATTAGGTAGGAAACCTGGATGGAGATGAGGTAAGATGAACAAGTGATAACAACCATGACTGTCTCTCTGATCACACAAACACACCACAAAACATATTCCTTTTAAGCCTCACATTGTTTTTCAATAGAAATAACAGCTACAAATGAAAAAGCAGCCACTAAAACATACACTAGAAGACAGAAATTTTGCTATTGAGAATCTGTGTTTACTCTGTTGATTTTCTGCGTGTACAGCGATGTCATCATAGCCTTTTCTTAGACCATCTTTGGAACTGCAGACTTAATGCAATGGGCCTCTGCACTGGCATCACCACTCAGCCATGGTGTTTACTTCTTGGACCGCACATAGAAGCTTTTACATGTCCTTTATCTCTAAACTGAATCTCAAGAGGCTGGCGCTCTATCATTCAAAATGAACATGAACAGAGAAAGACGATATATAACTATAGTGAAAACATTTATTAGGTTTTATGGCAATAAGTTACAATACTTTCATCCATTGCTTTTAATTTCAAATAGTATCACTGTAATTCTGCTCTTGTGCTTTATTCTTTTTACGTGCATGTCAGTCGGACTGTGTCTTACAACAAAATACACGACTCAGGTCAGTGTCTGATTGCTTCTACCATCCTCTTTTGTACATATATGTGTGCAAGCAAGCAACATATCTGCGTGTGTTATATTATTGTTCTAAATTCAGGAAAGATTTCACTGTTTAGGCCGACTGCTGAACTCCTGAATGACGGAGATAAAGTGAGAACAACCCTGCTGCTCATCCCAGGTCTTTTAGTTGGTTCAGTTTGCTTTAGCAGTAGCTAAGCTTCAATGTGTGTATACAGGTGGGACCTATGTTTCTACATATATGTTTCTTTTATTTTGCATTAATATTTATATTACTGTCAATGTCAGTGCAGGGCATATAGCATTTGACCATGTGGTGACTTTATTTTTACAGCCATCTGATCTGTCAGGGTGTGACTGATGACTCTTGGTTGCATGGCACTGAAAGCAATTAGTAACTATGGACGATGTGAAACAACGAGTGAAAAAACAACATAAATCAACTGATGTACCAACGGGGGATACTAAGCATCATTGATTTAAGGAGAATCAAACTAATATTTTAATCAGACATCTTAAATACAGAATTACACCTGAGTGGTATTAAAAGAGATGGTACATCTTTCTAGGAAAAAGTTATAAGAAGATAAAGATCAGCGCAGACTAATACTGACACCATAGCTGGAGAGATTCAAAGTGTCACCTCTTGTTTTAAGCTCAGTCTCTTTAGCTGGATTTCCATGTTTGGATAAAATGTTTTATAAATTTTAACCTTATTTTTGGTCAATAAATCCATTTGAGACATAAAATCAGAAGGAAGAATTCAAAATCATAGCTTGATGTCAGGTCTTTGTTGTGTGTACCGGTAAAACTTGAAAGGTGCTAGAGCCCAACATTCATCAATAGAGTTGACAACATGATGTCAGCACTTCTCTGTGGAAACATAAAGTGTATAAGAGAAGTGCACGGATGGACTCACGTAACAAGACTCCTTGACCAAAAGGGCACAGAGCCGAGGAAAAAGCCCAGGATCTCATTCAGGTGTGAGGAATGTATGTATTTGGGAAGGGTCTGGTGTCTTGTACGTGTGAGTGTGCGTCTGTGTGCCAATGCCTTCCTGTATGACTAAGCGTATGTTTGTGTGTGTGTGTGTGTGTGTGTGTGTGTGTGTGTGTGTGTGTGTCTGTGTGTGAGTGAACGTGCACATTGCTGTGTGTGAGTGTGGGTGGGGGTCAGGAGTGCACCATTGTGACAGTGCTGGCTTTTATTGATTCAGCTGGGGCGAGACCATTGCAAATGTCAGAACTGCAACAGACCAGTGACCAAAGGATTTCCACCACAAAATTTACTGCATGTCCCCGTCCCACAAATACACACTCTGTGGTAGATCTGGCCATTGAAGTTTGATGGGATGAGATTATATTTTACATAGTTTATAGTTTCTTTAAGGTTGCACATAATCTATACATCAAGATAAAACCAGACAGCAGAAATTAAAAAGAATAATGTGTGGCAGGAGGTCAAAAGTCAAGCTGCTTATTCCCCTCTAGAAAAACAACTAAACCAATGTATAATACATGATTCAGCAAAGTACAAAGAAAATAAAGGTAATGACTATAAAAAAAAATAAGAAAAGCCCAGCACCTGTCAGCAGACATTATTTATTTAAAAAAAATTTTGTTTAGAAACTGAACTAAAACTAAAAAAAAGAAGCCAAAAAAATGAAGCACTAGGGTTTCTCCACTCTAATTATACGATGCAACAAACAAATTCTGTACATTGTCTTCTATTTGTACGGCAAGGTGCTCCATTTGCAGGGATGAGCATTGAGAGTAACTACACAGTGAATCGATATTTACATACAGGGACACAAAGGCACATAATATATATGTATGAACAGTAGGGAGATCAAAAGTAAGATATATAATAAGCATTAACGTTTTTTAGTGCATGTTAAGCACTTTCTTTGACCATTAAACTTGGAAGATGTAATTTTTCGGGGGGGGGTCATTTGAGGTCAAGGCTGAACCGATCTGGTGCAGCCTTGGGAACGTACAATTTTTCTACTCATTGATCACTTTTTCTGTCTTGTCTCTTTAAGCCTGCAGGGGCACAGAAACTGTCCAGGCAACTGCACAGTACTTTGTGCCGAGTGATTCCAGATGGAAGCCAAGATGATCTGAGGTGGGGAGATCCTTCACAGCTTTTCAAGGGGCATGACAGCTGAGACCTAGAGAATTGTGAACTTTTGCTGCCCACTCAGTTTGTGTGGTTGTGGGTGGATGTCTAAAAAGTGTGCAAGGTGGGGAAGAAAGAAAGAGAGAAGCAAACAGGGAGACAGGCATAAACAAAGACTGAAAGAAAAAAAAGGCCCCTGGGGGATAAACTGCAGTTTGTTTTACTGATCACAACACTCATTTAGCCAATCCACTTCGGCGACACTGATGATGTCCCACAAAAGGACAGAGAGAACCCACAAGTCTTCTGTTTTTCATTAACAATCGAGGTAAACTTTGTTCTGTCTCTCTAACAAAGTCCAGCTTGAGGCACCGGGAATCAGTTCATCTTTCCAGCACACAGGCACAGTGCTCAATGTGTCTTTGTTTTCCAGAGGAGAGCTGTCCTCCTTTTCTTGAAATGAGGGTCTGTTTCTTTTGGACAAACTCCCTATCAAGTCCATCTCCAATTCAAAGCTGTTGTGCTTATAACTGTCCCAAAAATTCATCTATTTTCCTTTATACCTTCTACAGGGAGAAATAACAACTATTTACTCTCCTCTCTCACTTCCTCTCTCCTTTCATCACTCCTTTCCTTTTTCTCTCTCTGTCTGTCCTCCTGGATGTATGTCGATCCCATGATTCATGGTTTTTGGCCAGGAGCTGCAGCCGTGCATTTATATGTGGAACATTCCTTTTACAGCGGTAGACACTATTTTCCCTGTGGTTACGCAACTCTGTTATAACTCACAACACAGCTGATGGTTGAAAAAAATCAATATTCTTAATATTTATCAGCATCTCTGTTAAATTTGTAGTGTTACAGAGAAATGTTCCAATCACGGCACATAACCCCCCCCCCCCCCTTGTAGTTTTTACACTTCAATTTTTGTTAGGATTAAAAGGGAATTCCATCAATTTTACACATCAAAGCCTTTTAAATGGTTTGGACGAGTACTATTGCATAGTTGTATAAAGCATTTTGTGGCTTCAGCCAGAGCCACACAAACTCTGACAAACTGCCTCAAGTGACATCACTTGAGTCGGTGTCAGAAGACTGCATGTCTGAGAATGAGAATGAAAAAAAAATCTCTGGGTGTGGAGCCAGAAAGAAGTTATTACAGCTTTGTAGACCATTCCTCAGCTATGTTTGAAGCTAAAAGCTCCAGGCTACATCAGCTGCGAGCAGCATCAAAACTCCAAATCTGTGAGCGAACTTTCAGGGGTTGAGTTGCATTGTGGGCAATCTAGGCACCAGGTTGTGACGAGGAAGAATGGCCGAAATAAAATAGAAAATATCTCTGATTCCTTTGCAAAGTTAGATCGGTGGGAGAAATCTTTTAAATAAATGAGATATAAAATTTTAATCAGTGAGCTTTAAAGATGCCAGAGGGCAGATTTTGTTACTGTTGGACAGAGCAAGACTAGCTGTTTCCTCCTGCTGTCAGGCTTTATGCAAAGCTAAGCTCACTGGCTGTGAGCTGTAGGATCGTATTTACCATCCTGACAGATGTGAAAGTAGTATGAATATTCCCTTCAAAATCTCAAAAAGAACACAAATAAGCATATTTCCTGAAATAGCAAACGTTTAAAGGCTTGAATTCTGAAGTCTCTACTTAGTAAGTTTCTTTACTTGAGTCAAATTACTTTGGAATTTCTTTTCCTGCCAAATGATTTTTCTTCATGTAAAATAAGCATGTACATGTTTGCACCACAAGCCAGAAACAAAGTTGACTTCACAGCCGTCCCGTTTAGAAGAGAACTGAATGTCTGGCATCAACTGAATTCAGCCCCCATCAGCAACACGTGACTTCAGAGAGAAAAAAAAAAAAAAACAGGCCCTCTTTGACTTAATGGTATGTTTTCGGTCAAATGTCTGTCATCTGAAGTGCCGGCTGTAACCCCACTATTACCCCACTAAAATGGAGACTCTGTGATTGGTGGATTACCCGACCTACTATAGACTCTGACCCTATTATCAAAATATACAAGAATACTTGCCCCATTCAAAGGCTGGTGTGCCAGTGGATGTGTAGCTTTTTATAGGTCTTGTAGGTTCAAATAAAGTTTGGTTCACTTGGCTGGACAACACTAAAAAGAAAGTGGCCATTTATATCTGTACAGTACACAGTGTGTGTGCATGTGTGTGTATGAGCCAGCTGGTGTGTGTAGACAGAGAGAGAAAAAGAGAGAGAGAGAGAGAAAGAGAGAGAGAGAGAGAGATGAAGGTGGAGTAGGTGGGGATGTGTCTGAATCTTTGTGCATGCTTGCATAGTGTATGTTCCCTGCAACTTGACACCAATTAATCGACCGACAGCCTTATAATTATTGCCAAATGTAGGCGTTGTAAGTTAAACCTCTTCTGACTTCCTGTCATACGACGGGTGATTTTCTGGTTAGAGAGGTGGCACTGAGACTTATTAAGAGTCCGGGGTTAAAGAAAAATGACCCAGAGGAAGGATACATACGGAAGGTTATTCTAAAAGAGTAAGGAGGTAAGGAGAACAGGGAGACATTTTTCATCAGCAGTCATACTCCACTGTCCTGGGCTTCTTCTGAGTGACCGTGCGCAGAGTTCGTCACTGCAACCTGTCAGAGGTGTGGAGGTCCACCGTCGGTCCGGAGATTCCAGCTTGCCCAGGTCTGCTTGTGCAGCTGTTGCTCTAAAAGAGGAGGGGAGGGACCAGGGCTGGGTTTCTCCGGGGGTTCCTGAGGGCAAGAGTGAGGATGGGAGAAAGGGAGCGCTGCGATCCTGCTGAGCTCAGCACCAGACTGCAGCTGCTGTCTTCCCCTATTTCTACCTGGACACTGAACTTCAGACAACAGCACTGGCCATGTAATTGTCATTCAGTCAGGCTTGGTTCTTTTCCCGTCTGCAGCCTTGTGTATAGATATGATTGTAGGGCCAGAACAATCAATCACTTAATTGATTCGTCGTTGGAAAGAAAATATATATTAGCAGCTATTTTGTTACTTGAATAAATATCTAAGTCATTCTCAAGCAAAAATACCAAACGTTTGCCAGTTCCAGCTTCAGAAGTGTGGGTCAATAAAAAGCCTTTGGTTTTGTTGGTTGGACAAAACAAGACATCTGAAGATGTCACCTTCAGATATCTACAATGGACGTTTTTGGAGTGTTTTGATATTTCATAAACCTAAAAATCAGTTGATTAAGTAATTGCCCAATTATTAAGCAGTTCCACTATGTGTGATAATTTGTGTACATTGCTTTCTGCCAGTCATTTTTTATCCCGTCACTAGAGGTCACCTAAGTAAGACATTTGCAAATCATAACTCATAGGCCTTTCAGTTAAAGCCTCTTTATCTTTTGCAGTTTGAGGTTATTCGAAAGTTGGGCGTGGCTTTTCAAGTGCAGTGTAGGGCTGTTGGTCACCCTTAGCCACACTGTAAGATTAACATGCACAGGTGGAAGGAGAAATTAATAAATTAACGCAAAACAAAAGTTTTTACCACTGAGTTTCAACCACAAACCTCTTTCTGACATATATTCAACACAAACCATAAGATAACTCAGCAAATGACCCAAGGCAAAGGTTCAGACTTGGAAGAATGTATTTTTCTTATTTCATTGTGATTAAGATGATCTCTTAGTTCTTATATTGTTTATATCATATGTATTGTTATGTAGAATGCATAGGTGTTTGACAGTGTCGTCTTTGATACTGCTACTGGACGTTGCCATAGTCAGAAATGTTCAAACTCCATATGTAGATGTAGGGACTTTTAATTCATTATTTTCATCTCTTGACATAATAATCATAATCAACTTCCAGAGTGTTACATTATCCTCAGTCATCAGACCATGCGCCCTTGGTCTGCACATTGAACAACACAAACTGCTTCTACTCAAGTCAAATCTCCCCTTAACCACCTTCAAGATTTCATCACCTGGTTCCATCTGCAGGGCCACTCAGCTCCCATAAATAGGCCCATTCATGTGCCTTGCCTACACTGATCTACTGCAGGAAATGAGCTCCATACGTGCAGGCCACCGGGACTCGAAAATACAGTACCCTCTCACAAATATGGCCTCCAGTGTTTGGACTTAGTCACAATCATCAATTTTGAGATGCATATCAAGCAGGATGTGTTTTTGATGTGAAAAAATATGCTTCTTGTTTCTTTCTTGTTAGACTGCCATTATGACACATCATCTGAACAATGCATAATAGGAGTGGAAGGCTGGATTCATCTGTGACATGTCCTCTTTTTATTTGTTTCACTTTAATATAATTTCACAATCTAATTTCAGCTGGTAGTAAGTCAACATTTATGGAATTCATTCATTCAGTTGGTGTTAGAACAATATTCATGAATGTTTTTGATTCTTACTACTGTAAAACTAGCTTTACACCTGCATAGTTTGGAAAGCACTCAAGGAAAGATAACATCTGACTCAAAAGAACTCTTTTCTTAAGTCTTATGATGACACAATAAAGGCATTTAATGGCATTGGCTTAGGTTTTCAGAGTAAATTGTGAAGTATTTGTTCCCCCAAGAAAAACGTCCATTTGGACTATAAATGCACTGCCAGCATCTCTTAAAATCCGAGCAAGTGAATCACTCCCAGATGGATCTGCACAGATCACAATGGGGCAGTTTGTCACTTGCCCCTTCTCACCGTCTTTGCTCTGATCATTCGTTTGGCCTATTATAATGGGTATAACACATCGCAGCACAGCTGTCATTGATTAGCCTCTAAACAAAAACTGTATCTCCATGGCGGTGTCAGTGACCATGACGGACGAATCTCATTGAAATCTAATATTTCCAGGAATATTGGCCCTGCACAGAAAAAAATCACAATTTCTTCATTCTTCTCTCCTTTTTATTGGCAGTATTGTCTGTCAAAGGTTTATATTAGTGCAGGCCTTACTCCACAGGGGTTGAATCAAATAAACACTTAAAAAAAAAAGAACACTTTGAAAACAATGATGCCCAGGTGGATCATATTAATGTGGGTTGCATTCCTGTTCCTTTATTTGTTTATTTGTTATCATAAAATCTTTGCACTGATGCACCACAAATTTAGACACCAAAAGGACTAATGTGAAAACCAACATGTCAAGGAGTTCATTGCCAGCTTTTTTATGTCCATGAGGTGTTTTGATTCACAATTTTTCTTTCTTTTTCTGTCATAAAACTTTAGTCAGATGCTCATATGAACATTGAGGCACGTTTTGCTTTCTGTAATCAGTCCTCATGTTCATACCAGCCATTAAGAGCTCCCTTCCTGATGCACTTTCAAGGGACAAAAAATCAGAGTCCTTGTTTTGTATAAATGTTAATTCCAAACTTCATCTAACACTAAAGAGGCTTTATTAGTCGACGTTAGTCAAACCAAGTGGATATCTATAACAAACTTTGAATCTTTTTAGTTCAAAATCTGTCTTTTTGTTTCTATCACTGCACTGATCCACTTGGAAAAACTGTCTGTAAAAACATAGAATTTTATATTAAAAAGTGAACCTGTTCCTCAACTCAAGTTTTCATCCAAACACACTGCAAATTTTAACCAAATTCCCAGAAAGATAATGTAAATTTCACCTGGGTTTCCATCAGCTGCTTTTCCGCGAATATCTTTAGTTGGGCACATTGACATAAACAGTTGGCGGCATTAATTCTCCAGGCAGGTGCCGTTAAACCACTGCAGAGGAAGAGGATGACATACAGCAAGACCACATACCTTAAAGAGTGACAGTCAGACCTCAAAAACACAAAACAGTGCAGACATTGTGATGGAAAAGTGACATACCTGATGCTTTTGTCTGCCATAATTTGGCAAGTGATGTTTCTTCCACATGCTTCATCTGCATCATGATTTATTCACAAAGTCTGTTTTCATTGCACTTTGGCACATATTGCTTTTTCTGGCGTTTTTAATATGTGCTCAATATGTGCATGGAGAAAAGGCACTAAATGGCATGTAAGACACAGAAAAGGCTGCGTTCAGCAGCTTCTCTGGATTGCATTGTGTTTCAAGTCTGGCACTCTTCCTCAGGCATCTCATGGCTCCTCTCTCCACTTTTTCTGATTATTTTGACTGACCCGCTTGGGAAGGCTTTTATTCCACTGTTTTTTTTTTGTGGCTTTTATTGATACACCAATTTTTCCAGCCAGGTGTAAAAGCTGCTTTTGCAATATTTAAACTCGATTATCTTGTGTTTCCACTCAGGTTTTTTTTTTAAATGCAGAAATTGAAAATGCACATAAGCACAAACACTTTAAGACAGTTAAATCTAAAAGTCTTGGTTTGTAAAATTTTACATCTACGATAAAAGGACAAGCAGAACAAGGAAGGAAGCCAGCAGACTGTTGTTAACGGTTCAGCTAAATGGAAGCTCTTCAGGTGGATTCTGTTGGAAATTTCAAGAGGCCATGGAGAGCAGATGTGAAGGCTGGCACAGGTGTGAGACCATGGATCTTCATGGGCACTTTAACTGTCAGGTAGTCTTTCATCAAGTAACACATTCACCACAATGGATCCTAAACACAGCATCCCAGAGAAGCTGTAAAACACTTTAAAGTTGAAAGAAAAAAAAAACTGTACATCTTTAAGACACAGACGATGCAAATCTTCACTGTAGCCTTTATAAGTTTCAAAGCAATAACCAAAATGATTCACTGAAGATCATTCAAGTCAGAAATTCCCATTAACATGCAAGAATTTTAAATTATTTAATTTCTTAAGCATGTCCATCATCTTTGGCCCTTGTTATCAGTACTGCAACAGGATACAATGTTCAGAGAACTTGCAGGTGAACTTGGATGTGTTTGATGCATTGAAAACAGCTAGCAGGAAACCCAGCAGCCCTGCCGAAAGAAAAACCTTCCCAAATCCTGAAGCTGGGCCCGTTAGAGAGGGGGGAACATTGATCACTCTGATAGACAAACCAGACACATTCAGAGAAAAGCAGAGAGAACTAGGAAACTAGGAAAGAGAAATACACTCTGAAAAACTGATTAAGCAAAGCTTCATGTTTCTCTCCCTGTTAAAACTGGATTCTTCTCATACCTGAAGCATATCCAATGGCTGTCAGCCAATGCTACCTTCGAGAGAGACAAAAATCAAGACATAGGTAACACTGTAAGTGAATTTGTTTATATAAAGCTGTTTATATAACTCTTGGATACTTCAAAAGGTACTTTATTTTAAAAATATTAGAAGCAGTTCAATAATGTGTACGTCAGCATTCACAAATGCTCATGAAGTTTCCACTTCTTCCCCTCTCCTTCATCATCATTGCCCCCCTCTCTCTCACACACTCTTTCTCACTCTCCCTCTCTCTCTCTGACTCTCTCAAAGTGGAGGAGTCTCAAAAACACATGCCCGAACTACTGAAACCAAGCTCTTCTAAAGATTTGGACTATTTCAGAACGCACCCCGCCCCCGACTCCTTGAAGAGATTTCCACAGACACTGCCACATTCTATCTCTTTCCTCTATTTTCCCCTCTTTTTCTGACCCAGTCTTTCTAACTCATCTGTACTATTAATATGATCAATATCCGAAATCTGTCTGTTCTTTTAAAAATAGTCTCTCTAGCTGTTGTATCAGCTATGTCTCTTCAAAGTTTATACCATACCTAGAGTAAAGGTGTCTTTTTTTCACGGTTCTTATTGTGAGCCTAACTCTTTCTCATTTTCTAAACTCGGGGCTCACACTTTGGTGTTAGCTGCCACTAATTCAAATAGTGAGGGCTTTGTGCGAGACGGTCATTGACTTATGCAAACACAATTGGGCTGTGTTATTGACTGATGTGCTCCTAGCTGGACAAGAGGGGGGTGTCTCTGAGTCTGAATCATCAGGTATACAGAAGTGGCCACTCGAAAACATGTACAAATATGCACAGATGTCCGCATTTGATCCGAAACACACCAAAACACAAAGAAGTCACGATTAAACAGCAGTGACAGAGCAACTTCTTTTCCCCTCTTCTCTTCAGTGCAACTCAGAGACCATATTGTGATGATGACCCCACAAATCTCAATGTGTTGGTTTGTCATTCAATTTCTTCTGCATTTTTGATAAGAGAAAGGTAAAATTTGGAAATTTCCCTGTTTTTTTTTTTTCCATGTTCGTTCATGCACTGATGTAATGATTGTGCTCTTGTTCCTGAAGCCAGAGTGATATATCTGATAACTGCATCTGCAGGCAACATGATAGCCCTGAAAGTTTTGATTTGGATAAAATACTACTAATAATAATATTCAGCCACATACTAATACCAAAGCAAAAGAAGAATATTAACATCCTGTGCAAAACATTAAAATACTAAGTACACATAGCAAAAACATTTATGTTTACAAATATAATTAACTGATTTGCTTTTAAGCTCATAACTCTCATGGCAATGTTCAATATCAAGATACTACAGTTTGTTTAGTGGCTTCAGTTTGTTTAGCCAAGCTGGAAACACATCTGACTACTAGTTCCCAGCCCTTTTCATGTTCCATTAATAAACATCCAAGTTCACGAGACAAGGCTTTTAGTTTTTACTGGTTGCTGGTGGAGTTAGACATTATGTAATTTGTGGTGCAAAAACAAAAAAGGTCATCTGATATCACTTTAAGTCAAAATTGATTTAGAGAAAGATATTACTCTTAGTGTGGAGAAAATCTTATAAAAAGACCGAAACCAGCAACAGACTGATCATTGATTCCGCTCCACTGTTGACCAAAAACTATTGAAAACATCACAATGGGCGACATGTTCCGTTCTTATTCTGTACATAAGCCCTGTTGCTTATTTTGATTTAATGCCATATACAACTTCCTACTGCTATTAATACTCATAAGTGCATCAAATATGCATTAATCCACAGCTGAAAATAATTCCTAGCAAATTACAATTCACCCCATTTTGAGCACCATTTGCTAAAAACGCCTGGCTGATTTATGAAATTACTGAACCTTTTTATAAAAATGAAATGCAGGCTGCACCAAGTACTTTTATCATCAACTAATCTGCCAGTTTTTTTTTTTTTTTAATTCTATCAGTCTATCTTGTTTGGAGTATAACATTCAGAAAATAGAGAAAAATGACTGTCTGGAGTGAATTTTGGCATTTTTGTTAACAGATATTGGTGATTTATTTCTATTTGGATGGATAAATTGACCAGTCATTTCAGCAGTAAATAAAACCGTATATTTGTGATCTGTTTTTAACGATTCACATCCTCAGGAGGACTGGATAGGCCCGGGTCTGAGTAACATGGGCGGGTGAGGGGGGTTGGAAAGTATTAAGAAATAGACTCATGAATGGTTGGTTTTGCTCTTTTCGTGTGATTTGTTGACCATAAGAGAAACACAGAATATCGCCTGTCTTAAAATTTAATGTGGGAATAAACTGTCTTTTTTTATGTTATGTATCAAATGACATTGTGAGAGGGGGTGTCTTACACTGATGAATTTACATAATTATTAAACAAATCTGCAGTTCAAGTTGGCTTTTTGGAGCTTTAATGTGAGTTTCAGTCCATTATTTAGTTGTCAAGGCTGCAACTGATGGACATGGAGGAACTTTGCAACCGAAAAGTCAGATATTTCCCTCGGGAATAGGTAGAGATTAGACAGAGCTAAACCGCTTTTAGACAAACAGAGCTAAAGGAGAGTGAATATTGGACTTTTACTTGCCAGATGACCAGTAGCACGACTCCAAATGAATGATAATGTTGCTCCATAATTGCTGGATGTGTAAATAAGCAACTGTTTGCTACCAAGTTCACCATATCAACTTAAATGGCGACGATGTGTCAATGCTCTATCCACAACTTGCTTCTGCAGCCCCAAGTGGCCAATATTATCTTTGTAAAACTAAATGGTTTAACAAAAGTAGTGTTTTGGAATTTTGGGAAACCAAATGAAATTCTTGGTAAATTCTAAAATTGTGAGTAGTGTAGTTAGTAAATCCTGGCTATCCCCATTTGGCCCCGTAGTAGAAACCAGGCAATTTGAAGTAATGTTATTATGATGGTGCCCTCTTTCACATCCAACCCAGCTGGTGATGTCATGGCTTTTGTTATTTCAGAGGCGATCTCACATAGCCTCAGTTAAAGCTCTCCCTGCTGTGTGCACCTCTCTCTCTCTCTCTCTCTCTCTCTCTCTCTCTGTCCCTCCATTATCCATCTCCTTCCCACTCTCAGGGTCCCACCCTCTCCTCCTCTTTCAGCTGTCCCCTCCCTCAGTCCTGCATTCCATCTTTCCCACCCACCTCACCTCTCCTGACTCTCTCCCTCATTTGCTATTTTTCTGCAACTTCCTTCTCTGTCTGCCTTTCTCTCTCCCTCCCTCTCTCATCTTTTCTTTCCCATACACCCTGATTATCTTTCCAGACAGTCCTCATTCCTACACAACTACAGACCTATATTAACTGACTCTTCCCATAATATTAAGCCTCCTTAAAGCACAGGTCTTCAGTGTATTGTAAGAGGCACAGCTGACTTAGCTTCCTGTAGCTATAATTTGTCACTACATTATATTTTCACAGAAAAAAATATTTCAATGCAGTACCTAGCAATGGAGGACAATCAATGTTTATTAAAAGAAATCCTTTTTAAGCAGTTTGCCCTTGCTAAAACTCCTAGACTTTAAAATATATTAAGAGAGTAGTTATAAATAGGTGATTTTTTTTTCTGTCCTCCTGTTGACAGAAATTATTCTTAATCTCTGGCGTTTGCGTGCTCGCAAGACACACATTTGATACCTCGAGTGCTAGTGTTTTTTTTCTCATAGTTTCTGCCGCATCGGGGATTCTGTCACCCTTAACCCCTCACCCTGTTGGAGAGGGGTACACGTCTGTCAGTTACTTCTCTGAAGAAGTAATCAAAATACAGCCACAGGACACTGCAGTCTGTCTCTTTTTCCAGGTTTGACTGAGGTTTGCACGTCTGACACAAAGCAGAGTCTTGTCTGGAAACACCAGCAGCGATCTTTAATACTTAAAGCATGCGTGCACACTGAGAAACCAAGATGAGAATCGGGAAATATCAAAACTTCTCACAGACACAGGGTGTCATTTCCTCAGGAGTTGTCTTCAAAGAGGTCTCCTGAAAGACATCTGTGGGCTGCTTACTGCAAGAGATGGCACACACACTGCTCAGCATGTGAACCATGCACTGAGACCATGAAGCAGCATAAGCATGTAAAGCAGCATCATGTTCTTGGTTTTACAACCTCTTACTGATTTTCAGTCAACGAAGCACTGGTCGATGTAAACACTTACTACGAGCAATAAGAAAATAAGAAGCTACAGCTA
Source organism: Istiophorus platypterus (assembly GCA_016859345.1). Lineage (NCBI taxonomy): Eukaryota > Metazoa > Chordata > Actinopteri > Istiophoriformes > Istiophoridae > Istiophorus > Istiophorus platypterus. Next base: position 19,431,646 of record CM029117.1, read on the forward strand.
ACTTTAGGTCTCCAGTCTATGAATAGATAATTGTGGGGTTTAGGGATCCAGATTCTTTGATCTCATGGTTACATTGGGTTTATGGACAAGCCACATGATCACAAAAGGAAAACGCTTATCATTACCAACTGCTTAAAATGTCTGAAACTATGCAAAATTGCATGTTGCCGAATAATCCTTCAAGATCGTGGAGAAGGGATTACATGAAACATACATTATTGATTTTACATTTATGCAAACAAACAAACATGGTCTATAAGTAAAATATGACTCAGCTTCATTTTGGCCACAATCATATTCCAGTATTTAAGTCAGATGATTTTTGACCAACAAAATCTAATTCACTACTCACTGTATGTACATTATGTTGAAACTTGCAGGCGTTTACTCGCAAGTTTAATTGATTAATACATTTGAAGCTGTGTGAAGCAGGATATACCACTGATCTGTGATCATTTATGTACCTGAGTTGAACCTGCACTCAATAAATGAACCTCAAAAACAGACTAACTGGAGTATGATTCTCTGACCCAACAGATAACCACCGCTCTCCACAGACGGCCAAGAGACAGAGACTGGCATATATGCTGCATGCTCAGGACACACCAGCTGCTCCTGTTTCCAATAAAGTGTGAAGGGGTCAAAGGTCAAAGCTCACAGGTCACAACCTGCAGAGGGTTGAGGACCCTACATAAATGATGCAAGCAAACTGCCCTTGCCATTTATACCGTATATAGCTAGGGTTGTAGTTATAGAGTACAAGTGGCTCTTCACGGCCTGAGCGCTCAGTTAGTTGCTGTGATTCATAACTTCTGCTTCATGTGAAAGGGTTAGAACAGGGACGAGAGTGTCATTCTAGCACAAGCTGTGGACTCTGGGAGGTCTGATTGGAAGATCAAGGCTGTTTGGCCATGTGTGGAGATCATAATATTAAGGATAATATTGGAAAGAGTGTTACTGCTGCAGCTCAAAGCGTTGCTTTGACGAGACAAGGAGAATTGTGATCAATGTTACCTAAGTATACTGTCTGCTCAACCATTGTACTTAAGTACAGTTGAGTTACTTGTGCTTTACTTGAATATTTACATTTTCTGCTACTTTATACTTTCACCCCACTACGCTTCAGAGGTTAATATTGTATTTGTTATTCTACTGCATTAATTTGACAGGAGTATTTACTTTACACATTGCAATTCTTCAAATTACAGCATAAAAAACATATGATGAGCATATTAAACAGAATTATTTGCATTAAACCAGTGTAAGCTGTTTGGTTTGTGACCCCTTTTCACATGTAACTAATATCTATGAGACGGGGAATTTCCCTCCAAACTTCTCATATGGTTTCATTTAGGTAAAATTATCATTTTTAAAAAACAGCTAAAATTAAAGAAAAGTAAAAAGAAAAAAAAAGAATGAAAAAACAAACAAATGAAAAAATTTAATACACATTTGTGTAGTTTAACTTTGCTTATCCTTATTTCTAATCCAATTAATTGGCATATGACCCCCAGATTTATCTGGGAACCCTTTGGAGGGGGCCCAACCCCCAGGTTGGGAACCACTGGACTATATCTACACACATTAATCTAATATAAAGCACTATACGAGTAGCTACAATAGTAAAATGTTTCTTATGCTTTAACACATCAGTATTAAAACTTGATATAACACAATATTACAGTATATCACTCACAAGGGCCATTTTTCTTCAGAATGAGTACTCTGCTTTTGTTTTTGGTACTTAGTATATTTTTGCTTATATATTTCTAATTTTTTCTGAAATTCTGAATCATCAATTTCTGTTGTAATCTCAACCCAAGAAGGCCTTTAAAAGTTTTCTTGTTTTTTGGGTTCTTTTATGTGGCTATGCTGTTTACGTTTTCCAGTATTTTCTCAAACTACAGTTGGCTAATTATGGTAAATTGCATCAGGGTTTGGGTTAGCACTCCTGTGGTTATAGTTAGAGTATTAACATTTGACAATCTGTAAAGTACCTAAAATTACAACTCTACATTATAATGTTCAAATTTAACTATGGTCAAAGTATAGAAGGAAGAGTCTGCATCAGTCCACTGCAAATTTAACAGTTCTTTTCCCCAGATTGTTTTTTTTAAAATCTACTCTTTTGCACCTGTTATCAACCAGCGAGCCACAGAAATTACAGAGTCGCAGGTACTAAGAGAAGTTTGACATCACTTGGAACCATTCGTTTGATTTAAAATCAGTGAGCTGGTTGCAGAGAGTTTTAGAAATTTTTCATTTAGAGGAAATATCCAATCTGACACCAGAGCCATGACTGAACCACACTGCTATGGTTGTGAGTTACATACAGAAATAAGTCATACAGGCAACATCTCTTCAGTATTCAGCTGTAATACATGTACATCTTACCCTTTTAGGAAAATATGATGCTGAATGCCCTCAACTTCAACCTAAGTCATCTTTTCTCAGCCCACAGTCCTCTTCATTAGATCAAATTCCTACTCTAGTCTTCCTAGGGCTTTATATACACAAGTCAGTGCAGTTTATTACAGCCAGGAGAGTTGCATCCCAGCAAACAAGCCAGGTGAGCTACCTGGTCCTGCCCACGCTGGCACAAATCTCTTTATGATTCCTCAGCTTTCTAGCCAGTGAAAAGAAAAACAATATTGTAAAATACCTAGCAGTTGAACCGTTTACCTCATATCTTGAATGACAGGGATTATGTCACTGTCAGGTCTGAAAGCGATCACCTATAAACTAGTGTTGTAAATGCAAAATGAGCATAGAACAAAAAAAGCCGTAGTTGGTCAGTACATTTATTCTCAAAAACAACTCCAACTGCACATAATGATTATATTCATAATTGATTAATCTGGCAATCATTTTCTGGATTAACCAATGAATTGAGTCCATAAAATGTCACAAATGCCCAATTTCATTATGTCCAAAGTGACATCTCCAGATTACTTATGTCCAAACAAGATTTAAAAAAAAAAATCCAATATCTTATTGACAACAAAAAATCAACAAATTCTCACACATAAGAAATTGGAGTTTGCAAATGTTAGCATTTTTTCTTGGGTAACTATAAAAATAGTTAGCAGGTCATTTCCATTCAGTCGACTAGTCGATTAAAAGACTAATTGTTGCAGCAGGACTTATCATGACCTGCCAGAGTGAATGCAGGATATCAGGAATTCTTGTGGCTCAAAACAAGTGTACAGTATAAAGGTTCATGAAAAATGAACTGCTCGCTTATGGAGCAGCTGATCAGGGGCCTGCACAGGAAACATCTGTCCCCATTCCTGTTTTACTGTTTGACCACTATGTAATTCATCTATAACCTGCAGTAGAAGAATAATATCCATACACATGGACCATTATGTGCAAAACAATGACACAAACTCATAATGCCCTGAAAGGGTAATAATGTGGTGATGGGACTTCATAATACATTTTTGCATTAACATCATGCAACTCCCCACTCTGAGGCATAAGTTGTGTTTTACAGTATTTAAATGTGATTTCTTTTTTTTTTTTGGGGGGGGGTCAGTTATTGTACAAATATAACAAAATATGTGTAAAAATATTCACTTTTTCAGGCTTTTGACATCAGTTTCCAGAATCCAAACTTGCCTCTCCTCTGTGTGTGACAATGGCTCTGTATCATTTTCTGGTCTCTCTCTCTCTGGTTTCATCTCTCTCACACATAATATATAAAGTTATGGGGAACTTAATGCGTCACTGGTACTGGACAGGTTTTAGCTGTCACTGGTGCACGCACTTTGTCTGTTCTATTGTATTTTATTTTTATAAACTTGCAAATCTTACAGTGCAACTCATCATAGCTGCAGAGAACTTGGAGCAGGAGTTACACTTTCCCGGAGACTATTTCTCCATTAGACTGCACAAGCCAAAATACAGGCGAGGCGCCTTCAATTGGCGTAACGAAACGATTCAGACATTGCTATGCTTTCGATGAACAAGCCGGGGGAGAGGGTGGGAGGGCACCAAACTTGGAGGAGGAGGAGGGGGGGGGGTCGTTCAGTAGCAGCACGTGGAGAAAGGAGTGGTCAGGGACTGGAGTAATGGAACCAGGGAGACAGAATGGGAGGGAAAAGGGGCTCAGATTTCAGTCCGGCGGGGGGTAAGGGGCCGGACCGATATTTGGGAATATACGAAGATTCATTGAAGGCAACGGGGACATAAAACTACAGCGTCTGGCCTGAAGTGGTCGGTGCTGAGTTTCTGCTGCAGGTCCGGGTCCTGCCGCTGGATTCCCCCATCGGTTTTTTGGGAAAGGGTTGAATGGTCGAATGGTTCGGCTTTTGTAACTGGGGACACACACACTAAATACTGAGAGAAGCCTCCGCTCCCTTCGCACCCTTCTTTCTCCCTCAAGGGCCCTGCATGTCTAATATTTAGACATGTTCATCTTTATGGATTCCAGGACTGTACTGCTACTTGTAGCAACCCAAGTCTGTCTATTAGCCGTTGTGAGATGTCAGGAGGAGGACGACCGTAAGTGACAGTTTACTTTTTTTCAGAGCTATGATGAAGAAAAGCTAAAGTTGTCATAAGGTGCATATGGAGAGTAAAAGTTCTCCTCAAAGTCTTGTAATTCTTAAATGCGTTTATGTTTAAGAGCAGTCAACGAATTTTGAACAGTTTTGAGGCTGTTCTGGTGCTTGGAGGGATTTTGTCATCCCCTCTCAACTTTTACGCACAGAAACTGGCTCGGGTACTCTGTTGCAGGTAAAGTAATCGGATTGATTATAGTTATGGACTTTCTGTCTACCAAAAGTATTGATATTAGTGTATCTACAAGCTTTGATAAATCTCAATATATCAGAGCTGTGAACGTGCGTAAAAGTGAAGGAACGGGTGGAAGGATGCGGCGAAATAAGGCGCACAAAGCTGAGTGTGTGTTCTTGGCTCTGTAAAAGTTTTTTTGTCGTTGTTGTTTATTGTTTTGTTTCTTTAATGTCCAGGTTCATTTGTTAACAGCGTCATTGAGTCATTCTTGTTAAAGTTTACCTTCTCAGTTATAGTTTGGAAAGCGAAAATCACAAGAATCAGATTTTGATCCACTGCAGTGGCGCTCTACCTCCCCCTCTTTCCCAAGTTGCGCTGACACCTGTGGGTGCTC